>CM077644.1:24116874-24716874 GCA_039707465.1 Rhabdophis nuchalis | reverse complement strand
ATGGAGAATCAAGTTTGTCAAGCATGGCATTTTAAAAAAGAAAATTGCATTCTGTATGTAGTTTCACATAATTTAATCTGAAATAGAAAAAATGTGTTCAACTGTCAGAATTTAATTTTGTTAAAATAAGTCAAAAGTCATTCAATTTTGGGATACAGAGGATGTTCTCATTTTGCAGGGGCAGTAATTTTTAAATTATCTCTTTATTTCCAGATGAAAGAAGTAGAAGAATGGATAGAAGAGATGTTAATAAGGCTGGATGAGTTCTGTGGTATGACTGATATGGTATGTTTAGCTTCTGAAGACCTTGGAGAATCTAAATGCTTCCTCTTATGTTATCTCCTCTGGAGGCCATCTTGAGAGTGATTTAGAAACAGCAGCTCAGCTGCAGTGAGCTGTGTGGGAAGAGGGAGCTACAGGACTTTCTCTCTTCTCTCTCACACACTCCAGCGAGCGAGCGCACACACACACGCACACACATGCTCACATTCTTCCTGAGGCAGCCATCTTGATAACAACCTTCTCTGAAATGGTTTTATTATTGAGAACAGTGATGGTTAAGCCACAAGGTGGCACCATGGTGCACAAATACTTACGGGCCTAGACAAGTGCTCTTGTAAATTTTATGTGCACCATTCTTACCTGCCTGCATAGACACAATAAGGAGCTCTGCTCACAGTTGTCTCCTTGACGATGCTTGAATACCATATGAAAGATTCCCCAGGTTAGATCTAGAGAGAAGTTTTGCGCACACCTTTTGTTTCAGTGGAGAAGATAACCTAATGCCATGGTGTTTGATAGTTGTCCAAAGGTCATCTTGGAAAATGGCTGTGGACTTTTTACTTGAGTATCAAAAAACAAATTCCCAGGAGGACACTGATTTTGTGTCATGAAAATTGAGCACAGTACATTGCAACTGGTGATTTTAAATACAGCCCTGTTCATATCATCTGTGCAAATATCGCATAACTTCTTTAATCGATTGCTTTGCATTGCAATGATTTGTGGGGCCCTTTTTTAATCATTGCATTCTAATTCATGATAAATAAAGTGTGATAGTTTAGAAAACAATGCTTAAAAGGCTTTCCAAAGAGCATTACATATTTATCAAGCATGTAGTGCATCGACAAATGGCAACTTGCCTTTCCTAAGTATATATAATTTTTTTTCATAGGTATTCAGATTCTGCCGTTTCAGATTTCTCTGCTCCAGTTGTAACCAACAAAATATTTAAGGTTACTTTCCTGGGAATTATCTCTTACCGATTTCAAGAACATATGTTTCTGCATAGATAATGGTAGAGTTATGTCTGCTAGTGTCTTGCCTTGTATCTTCGTTGTCATTGTTTTCTTTACTGTCTCTTGTATCCAAAAAACAGGCAATTATTTTTATTATGTTTTTATTGGTTTAAAAATTTTACAGTCTGAAGTTCAATGTATTGTAGTACATTACAATAATAATGGTTAAACACAACAAGAGCATGAAATGCATAAAAAAAGAAGTACTAAAAGCTTAGAACTCAAAAATAATATGATTTTCTGATGAGTCTTCTCTGCATGGACAATGTATTTGAGACTTTACTTATATTACATTTTCTGAATGAGATATATTTTGTTCTAATGAGATGTTTTGACTAGTTAACAATCCAGAATCACTTAGATAGATTCAATAAACATTCAGATTTCCCAGAACACTTTTTATCTAGCCTCTTATAGAAAAAGAGGACCAACATAACTTCATTTGATCCTCATTAATTAGAAGACTTAGAAGATAAAATAGAGCCAGGGAGAGCTTTGAAAAGGGAAACAAATAACGTTGATAGTTCAAACTTGAAAGAAGCAGGGGTTAATAAATTCAAACCAAAGTCTAATTCAATGGCAGGAGAAGCTCATGGGGAAACTCCCCCAACATGTAATGTTATAAACATAATTTCAAACAATTCCAATTGTGGAAAGAAAGTAGAAGGTATCAGAAGAAGCCACTGAGTCTACAATACAGGAAAAAAATAGCAACATAACAAACAATGGTTTAATATGTAGTTGTCATTACTTTATCCCACCTTTTTATTTTGGGGGGTAAATTCAAGGAAGCAAACACTACCCCTGCCTCTTATTCTCCCCACTAAACTCTTCCTTGTGGTAATTTCTTTTTTATTATTTATTACATTGCTACACCATCCATTTCACCTAAATGGATACTGGGTAGTTTGCAGAGGAATTACAGAAGAATTGAGTTTGGAAATCATCTTTTGGCTGCTACATTTTCTTTTACGAAATATTGTGCAATTTTCCACAAGGCACTAAAGTGAGTCCACATATTGTATGTGGTTTGGTCTTTAATGTGGCACCAAGGGGATTTCTGCAAGGATTTACCTGTGTTTTTTTTTTAAAGGATTCTATTTCAGCAAAGGCGTGCATAAAAAAAGAAAAGTATTTGCTACACATTTCTTTTCTTACAAAGTGCATAAAGATTTCTCTAGGAGAGGGAAAACTAAGCATAAGTTAATGTGGAATGAAAATTTCCAGGAACAGCCAGGACTGTAGGCTGGATTGAAATATTGATTTAACATTCTGAGAGAAGATAGTGGCAAACTATTTACCTATTGTTGACCAAAACCCAATATTGAGATGTCTATATTCGGGGAGAGGGGGGCAGTTTATAAATGTAATAAATTATTACTATTATTATTATTATGATGATGATGATGATGATGATGATGATGATGATGATGATGATGATGATGAAGATGATGATGATGATGAAGATGTCACCAGAAATCGGGCTTTATCTTAAAGATGCTGGAGCTTTTATGATAAGACAATGTAGACTGTGGATTGAAAGGACAGCAGCTCTTGACCTTTAGATTCAGAAAACTTCACATTTTTGTTACATAATAATAATAATAATAATTTAATTTTATATCCCGCTCTCTCTCCCCAAGGGGACTCGAGGCGGGGCACAGGCAATTAAAATACAAATAAGAGCACAACAAATACAAAATACAAACTACAAAATTAAAAATGAATTAAACTATTCCTGCGCTAAAATCCATAAACTAAACTAAAAATTGTACTTGTGTTTACCTTGCTTAGCATGTTTACAACAATCAGCTTTTTCTATTGATTCTCCTGTACCCAGTTGTTTGTTGTATTGATTTTACTTGACAGTTTCTAATGGTATATTTCCAAAACATACTAATTATTATTAGTTCAATGTACATATTGCTGTTCCCTGGCCCCCCAAAAGGGGGCATTCCTTTCCTGAACCAATTTTGTTTTTGTTTTATTGTCAAAGAAGAAGGGCTGCTCCTATAATACGGTAGGGCTTCCCTTCATCCTTCTACATGTGATAAATATATTTCCTTTCCTTTATTTTCCTTTCCTTTTTTCCCTTCCCCCCCCCTTTCCTTCCCCCCCCCCTTCCTTTCCTTTCTGTCCCTTCTCCTCTCTACCCTACCTTACCCTACCTTGTCATTTGTCTCGAATGATGTAGGGCCGTGATGGCAAACCTATGACATGCGTGCCACAGGCGACATTCAGAGCCATATTTGCTGGCACGGCAGCCTCTGGCTGCCCTCAGTTGTGGTGGAAATGAGCGCGCCGGCCAGCTGATTTTCAGTTATCTGGAGGGCTGGGGGAGGCTCTTTTCGCCCTCCCCAGGTTTCAGAAAAGCCTCCGGAGCCTGGGGAGGGCGAAAATTCCCCTCCCCAGCGGGAGTCGCTCGTGCATGCGCGGTGGGAGGGTTGCTCGCGCATGTGCAGTTGGGTGGGCAAGCGTACACACAGTTTTGGCACACCTTTAGAAAAAGGTTAGCCATCACTGATATACGGGTCTCCTTGAGCAGGAGGGTTAGATTAGAAGACCACCAAAGTCCCTTTCAACACTATTACTCTATGTTCTATGAGGTCCTATCAACCCTAGTTTGCTGCTATTCTGCTGTTGTCTTCTAAAGAACTAGAGCCACCTATGCTGTGCCAGTGTCTCTCAGAATTGTGCGTACAATAATGTAGCATTATATTGCTCAGTTGGCAATGCTGTAGGTATCCTAACTCTTCTTATTGTTGGATTTAATGCAAGTCTGGAAAAGCAAAACAGTAAATAATAGGTACAACTCTTCCCCCCACTCACAGAACAGAGCAACCTGGAAGCTGATCTGTGTTCTGAAAAATAAGAAAAGAAGAAAAAAAAGAAAAATCCAAAGTAGAAGCATTGCTTCTGAACATCCTTTGTGATTTCAATCTGGGTTTGTTGTTTTTAGCTTTCTTCAACTACAATAACAACAGAGCGGAGTGTAGAGGAAGAGCAGAGAAAGGAATCTAACAGAGGAGATATAGCCAGAATCCTGGAGCCAGACCCACGCAAGTCCTGTTCCAGTTGTTCAGTTGTAGGATGCATTGTCAGCTAATTAGTGATAGGCAGAAGAGGATGGATAGCAAAGCCAGAATAGATATCGAAGAATTGTTTTTTCTCGTAAGATACTGCACACAAAAAATCAGAACAGCACCATTGGCAGTGAATCAGCAGATGTAATGGAAGCATGCTACGAATCAGCTGTGGGCAGAGAAATGTATATATTCTTGCAACCTTAAGCTAAAATATGAAATATTCTGTGGCTTACATAGTATGGAGTCCTAGTAGCTGGTAAAGGCACAAGCTGTCAGTGTAGCATAATTGAGGATAGCTACGGACCATATAATTCCTAGGAGGAATCTACTGGTGTGTTCATCTGTACTGAATTTTTGAAAGGAAAATGTTTGGCACCATCTAATGCATCAAATGATATTGCTTACACTATACTAAATATGTTTTTGTATTTATGGGCAATGCTTTGTGATACTGATTTTGTCCCCTCAATTAGATTAGGAATGATACATCCATTCTCTTGGAAGAGATGATTCCCCTTATTAAGGCCAAAGTTTCAGAAATGAACAATGTCTACACAAAAGTGGATAAACTAGAGGTTTGTTGCTTACATTATATAAAGTTGGAACAAAAGTCTATGCTTTCAAGTAGGTTCTGTTCTGTTGAAGTATTTAAAAAGATTGCTACCATTAAGGATCATCATACTGTTATCAGAAAACAGGTTGGGAGGAAAGTGGTGGATGGATTTTTTAAAAATTAGAATTCACTAAAAGCAAATGTAAATAATGTGACGTATACCAATTCCAATTTTGGATAAATTACACTGCGCACCAGATTACACAACACCACTCAGACATGGAAAGAAATGATGTATGAATTTAAAAAAAGAAATATGGCTAACTCGGGTTTCAGTATTTAATATATGTCTTTGTAGTTTTCTACCCTTGTAATCACCACATCTTACTCCTACATTGTGCCTTTTAATATACTTACATCTTCCTTTTTGAGGATCCCAGCTCAATTCAATGGGATTTTCTCGGTATCCCATTTGCTATCAGGCGCTCACTATTCACATGTTTGTTTTACTGTATAATTCAGTCCTCATTTATTGACCCAAAGGTGTTTTTTCAAGAGACAACTGGACTTTCTGGTTTTCTTTGAAAACATTTTGCTTCTCATCCAGCTCCTTGGATGAGAAACGAAACGTCTTCAAAGAAAAACCAGAAAGTCCAGTTGCTTCTTGGAAAAGCACCCTTGGGACAACCATGACCCAGATGGCTGAGAATCTCCATAAATATTCATCATTTATTCTTTCTATATGTTCAAGACACATCAATGTATGAATTTCTCTTGAACTTTTTCACTTAAGTGCTAATATAATATTTGTTTCTATTCTACTCTTAAGAGAGTCACTGTAATTCCCATAAAAGTAGTCCTTGACTTACAACGCCAACGGAGCCCAAATTTCTGTTGTTAAGTGAGAAATTTGTTAAATGAGCTTTGCTCCATTTTACAGCTTTTCTTGCCACAATTGTTAAGTGAATCACTGCAATTGATAAGTTAGTATTCCAGTTGTTAAGTGAATCTGGCTTCCCCATTGATTTTCCTTGTGAGAAGGTCGCAGAAGGTGATCAAGTGACCTTGGGACATAGCAATGGTCATAAATATGACCCAGTTGCCAAGCATCTGAATTTTGATCACATGACCATGAGGATGCTACAAAGGTCATAGGTGTGAAAAACAGTCATAAGATACAATTTTCAGTTCTGTTGTAACTTTGGTCGCAAACTAATTGTAGCTGAATTATAAGTCATGTTGCAAATTAAATATATGCTGGCAATATAATTTTTCACTATGATTTTACATTTTGTTTTCAAATAGAAGAAAATATTGATAAATTTTATTTAAAAGATACTTTAAAAATTACTCTTCTCACTTTCTCTGTTATATGTATCCAATATACTAAGTGAATCTGTTTAGACCTGAAAGTTATTAGTTGGTAACAAAGGAAAATGACCCAAAGTCTATCCTTCATAAATGTGGATTTCTTTCTTTAAAAAAAGCCATATTTAAGATATAACTACTGTATCTTGAGAAAATGAGAATAATTAAAATTATAGTTGACAACATTCCTATTCCTTTTTTAAAAATTACTAACAGCAAACAATAGAGATCAATATTGCTTCAGTGAATTTAGTATGTCAGACCTAATTTCAGTATGCCCATTGATCACACACAACACACAGAGACAAATATTCCAGTTGCTGAAAAGTAACTTTGGAAAATCTTTTCAAAAATTAAGATATCAAACCAATTCTTTTGATGGCTTAATCTCTTTCTGTCTCTTAGGCATTTGTGAAAATGGCTGGCAATCATGTTTCTTTCCTAGAAGAACAAATTCTCCAAGCAGAGAAGATCCATGCTGGATGTCCTTCTTCTATTCAAAAGCTGCTTGGGCCACTAGTTTTCCCTTTATTTAAAAAAGTAAGTAGGAAAAATGGTTCTCAATCTGTAGTCTGTGCACCCATGGAAGTGGGGAGCATGCAATGTCATCATGAAGGCTTCAAGAAATGTTAAGAAGTGTTAAATCCTGTGCCTTGGGGCTCTGGGGCCATGGTCCGTGGCCACAAAAAGGGGTCCATAATGAAGAAAAAGGTTGAGTACCACTTCAGATATATGCTTTCCTGGCTCCCAAAAGAAAGGAAATGAGCTGAGGTGGCGCAGTGGTTAGAGTGCAGTACTGCAGGCTACTTCAGCTGACTTCTAGCTGCAGTTCAAATCTCACATGCTCAAGGTTGACTGAGCCTTCCATCCTTCTGAGATGGGTAAAATGAGGACCCAGATTGTTGGGGGTAATATGCTGACTCTGTAAACCGCTTAGAGAGGGCTGTAAAAGCACTATGAAGCGGTATATAAGTCTAAGTGCTATTGCTATAACTAAATGCATGAGGTGATTATATCTAGAGATTAGTTCCATATTTGGGATGCCTTGTAGAAGAGGCTTTATCTCTGGCAGGCATCTGTTTTGTATCTGAAGTACTGTGAAGGGCCTCCTTAGATTTTGCTTATCAGGCAGATTTGTATGTAGAAGTTGAATCTTTACATCCTGCAACTCAAACTCTTTAACATTTTAAAGTTCAAAACCAACCCTTTGGCTTGTTATTCAGAAATAAACCAGCTACTAGTGGAAATCTTTCAGCACTCGATTAATATGTTCTCAACAGTGATTGTTGCATAATACTTTTTTTTTAAGAGAAAAATCTCAGATACAATGAATTGTAATGATCTAGTTTGAATTTTACCAGGATATAGATATCTGTTGCTGGATTAGATCTGTGTTTGGATAAATTTCTGTTTCATTGCTTCTATAAGTAAATTTGATTTGCTTGCCTTTTTAAAACAAATGGAGCTTCTTGGTGTAGAATAGCTTGAATATAAATCTCTTGTAGAAATTATACATGAAAGGTATATTCCCACAATTGTAGCAATTCTTAAAGACATGAATGTATCTGTTTTCTTTCCTATTTGGATTTTAAAACTTATTGTCTGACAAGCAAAACGTTTCAGAATTAAAATGCTAGAAATTAAAATGTTTTGGTGTCCCATTCTTGTAATGTCACTGTTGGTATATGAACATTTAAAAGGGTCTTGAAGGTTTAGCTTTATTATATGATTTATATTCAAACAACAATTTCATATATTTTGAGAACAATACCTAACAGTTGAAAAGTTGAAAATAAAGTTGCGTCTAGAAAATAAAAATAAAATCTTTGTCCTAGGCTGCAAAGTTGGCCCACGGGCCATCCTAGAGAAAGCAAGGGACCAGCCCTGCTGTCCCGACCCCGGCCACACCCACCAAGTCAGCTGCAATGAACAGGCCACACCCACCCAGTCCCCCAAGGCAAACAAAATCTTGACGTGGCCCGCTACAGGATCGAGTTTGACTCCCCTGTTGTAATGCAACAACTGTCTTGCTTAGCAACATAAATTGCAGGCTCAGTTGTGGTCACAAGTCAAGGACTACCTATATTCAGATATCCCAAAATATTTCAACCTGCCTGTTTTTGACTACTTTTTCAATTGTATATTCTCACCAATTTTTTATTACTGGCTTATTAATAATTTTTACCGATGTTACAGTAATCACTTTGGTAAATGTATTATGTTGCTCTTTTAATCATTTTCTGCAATCTTCCTGCACACTCTGATGTATGATCAACTTTTGATTGATAATTATTATTTAATTATTTATTTCCCATTATGTCATTGCTACTGCAGTTTAAATCCATGTAAAAAAAAAAATATTCGGGGGCGGGGCGGGGGGAATTAGCAATGAATAAGATCCCTTCCTAAATATATTGGAACAGACTTGGGTGGATTGTAAAACTTTACTTCAGCCCTGTGTCCTGATCTGGTTTGTGAGCCTCTGAGTTTCACTTTCCTGTCCCCACACCTCCCCCTCCTTCAGCCGAGACTCTGTTTGGGCCTCTGTTAATCTCTTTCTTCATTTTTGTGGTTGAGCGATACAGCTACTTTAGGCCAAATCGGATTATTCATGCTTTTGGATACCATTTTTAAAATTGTATACGCTGCCTTCCGGGAAAAAGAAGCAGGACTCTGTTAATTTTTTAAAATGTCACAACTTAACTATTTTATTTAGTCTGGGGAAATTTTGAGGGGGGTAAATCTGTGAATGGGAAAGTCTGTGTGTGGGTACAGAGGAAGTAAGAAAGTTACAAAAGAATGAAAACAAGATAAATGAACATGCAAAGATATAAACAAAAATAATCTCTAAGTAAGCGTTTATCATATTGGTCTGTTCCTGGAGATTGAGTTTAAGATATATTTTTTAAAAGTAATTATACAATAAAAGCAAGAAAGCACTGAGAAGCTTTTGGAATTATTTAAATTTCGATGTAGCTTTTTCCAGTGAGTGAATCTCAGAATCTGCCTTGGAATATTGCAGAATGTAAGGTGTCTTAAAGCGGCCAAAGTTGGGAAGTATTGTGGTGACTGTAACGTTGCATTATTTTCTGAGAAGGACATGACCAGTTAGGACAAATTGTAGAGGAGAAAGGATTGTGTTGATAAATGCAAACTCCTGGCAGGGTATAAAGCAGGGATCCTCAAACTTGGCAACTTTAAGACTTGTGGACTTCAACTCCCACAATTTTCCAGCCATCTATGCTGGCTGGAGAATTCTGGGAGTTGAAGTCCACAAGTCTTAAAGTTGCCAAGTTTGAAGACCTCTGGTATAAAGGAATACCTGGTATGCTGATCAGCCAGCAGAGTAGCAGTAATGCTGGAGTTTGGAGGCCGTTGTGGGCCAGTTTTTTGAGCTGAAGATAGCAATGAATTTATTACTTTTGAAAATGACTAACCATATGTTGTGCAGACCTGATTTAGAGGCGCTAGAAAATATGCAGTAGGCTGGGCCTTTAGCTCAGTTTGTTGTTACCCATTTCTGTAACATTCTTATTTTTATTTTTTTTATTTATTAAATTTATATGCCACCATCTTGCTTTCCAATGCAACTCCGGAGATTTACAATGCAATAGAAATGTAAATACAAACCCAAATTATAAATATTACAAATTTAACATTTAACATTAAATTATAAACTTTAAAAGAATCAAATGCAGACTGAAAACCAAGGGGTCCTTGGTGCTCTCCGAGGTTGGTGTTTTTCTTGCAGACAGTTCATTACCAAATCAAGTAACATCATCAGCACGGAAGATGTTACCTAGTTCGGTAATGAAATGGCTGTAAGAAAACAACCAAGTTCAGAGAACACCAAGAACGGCAGAAAAGACTTTTTCCTAGAGCCTTCCAGCTGAAATTCCTTGACTGACAAGAGTCCATAGCAGGTCCCTTCTTTCAGAACCAGTGCTGTAGGCCAATCCATTCGGCCAAGATGGGTCTTCAGATATTCTGGATATCCCATGCCATAAAGGGCTTTGAAGGCGATAACTAAGATCTTGGACTGGACCCTGAAGCAGACTATGGCAAATGATGACTGAAAAGAATAGCAATAGTGGAAGGAAGTGAAGACTTACCGTATTGGAGTATAAGATGCACCTTCCCCCCCCTAAAAGAGGGTGAAAATTTGGGTGTGTCTTATACACTGAATGTAGCCCCACCCACTGACCCCAACCCTTTGGCCTCTGCCTCCCAGCAATTTACCTCTTTGCAGCAAACGGGGGCTTGCGGAGGCTTTAATAAGCTATAGCAATCCCTGCAGCCTATAACCGCTGATGATGGGGAGAAACTGAAAGTGAAACTTCCTGTTTGCTCCACATGGCAAATTGCTGGGAGGCAGATTTTTTTTTCTAGTGCTAATCAGGCTGTTTGCTGCAAGGAGGTAAGTCAACAACTATAAATGCCTACAGGATGTTCAAATTATTAAACTTATTTTTTAAAGACTGCTTTATTATTATTCTAGACAACTTAACAAAATGAAGAAGCTTTTTAAAATAAATGTTTGATCTGAAGAGGCCCAGTGCTATTTTAAAAAGTGCTATTCTTTTAAATAGCAGAAACTATATTTCCAGAAAGCACATCAATTTTAACACATCTGTACAAGTATAGTTTGAAATATAACATTACAAACAGTGTATATTGTTTGTACTGTTTGTTGCAAGGAGGCAAATTGCTGAGAAGCAGAGGCAGATATTTTCCCCTTGTTTTCCTCCCCAAAATCTAGGTGCGTCTTATCCTTTGGAGCATCTTATACTCCGAAAAATATGGTGCAAAAGTTTTCTTGAAGAGGGTGAAAACCTTCCTTGTTCAGTTCTCTCTCTTCATATCCTCCCTCCCTGGGAGTTTGTGTTAGGTTTTTGCATTGTTAAGTGAATTATTCTGATTTATGCTTCCAGAGCTAATCCACAAATCTGTGTACATTTGTTTTGTTTTTCCTTTTTGCATTTTGCATTTTGCAATACAAGCCTTAGCTCAAAAAAAAAAAGTATGAGGGAGGCTAGCCTGCAAACAAAAACTATGGTTTCAGGTAACAGCCCTGTTTAATGTTAAAAGGCATACAAAATGTGTATTTTGTCTGTTACAAAGGTCAAACTTTCTGGTATGTTTTTTGTTTGAAGGAGATTCATTGCAGAGTGTTTACGTAGGAATGCCCGTACATTTGACAAGGACTAAAGCAGGCTAATCTGTCTGTTCCCACAACAGGCAAAGCTCAGGATAGGCCTCCCCCAAAGCCAAAACACCAAATAATTAGTGTTATTTTTGTCCTTCCTGGCACTTCTGCTTGAAATGGCTTCTTGGAACAATGCCAGAGGTGCTGAAGTAAGTTAGAGGACCAAACCTCTAAGAGAATTATGTGGTAATTTGGAAAAATTATATGACAACTCTGTTCCCTTCCTCTTTTCCCCACCCTCCGCCTTCACTTAGCCTTGTGGAAACCTTGACTACAGTTGGAAAATTATCACTGTTATTTTGTACAATATGTGTGCAGGCTACAAGATTCAGAATATGGGTTATAGTTGACATTTTGGCTCTATACAGGAGTGTCTATAAGTGGCTAAGACACTGAGCTTGTCGATCAGAAAGATCGGCGGTTTGAATCCCTAGCGCCGTTTAACAAAGTGAGCTATCATTACTTATCCCAGCTTCTGCCAACCTAGCAGTTTGAAAACACATAAAAATGCAAGTAGAAAAATAGGAACCTTTGGTAGGAAGGTAACATAAGGTGACCAGACGTCCCGAATTTGGCGGGACAGACCCGCTTCTCCATTAGATATCCCGCCACCTGCCTTTTCTTCAAAATGTCCCGCTTCAGGCACTCTGTACACGCTCAGAGGCAAGCGCCTCTGAGCACCGGCTCGGGCGGGGAGGGCCTCGGAGGGGGGCGCGTGCGCTCCGGCGCGTCACGCGCCTGCAGAGGGCGTCGGTGCACGCTCCCACCCATCCCCGCGGGGCACTCTTTAAAGGCAGCGGCGGCGGCTCTCAGCGCGTGAGGGACGGCCTTCGGCCCAATGGTCAAGCACACGGCTGCTGGGTCTGGCAGCGGCACAGGAGGTGTCGGGCAAGCAGCGCAATGGCTCCGAGTGCAGAAGGCAAGAGTGATACGCTCACAAGGGCCTGGCCCGCTCACCTGAGTGCCCTTCCCTGCACCGGGCAGCCCCTTGCGGGCCCCGCATCCCAGCGTATCACTCTTGCCTTCCGTGCTCGGAGCCATCGCGCTGCTCAGCCGGCACCTCCTGCACCGCCGCCAGACCCAGCAGCCATGTGCCAGACCCAGCAGCTGCACGCCAGACCCAGCAGCCGCCCCGAAGGCCATCCCTCATGCGCTGAGAGCCGCCGGATCGGTCCGCCGCCATTGCCTTTAAAGTGGCCCCCGCGGCGGCTGTTGGGAGTGCGCCCCTGCCCTGATGCCCTCTGCGCAGGCGCACACACGCATGCTCCCCCCCCCCCATCGACGGTGTCCCGCTTTAGGATTTTGAAAATCCGGTCACTTTAAGGTAACATCATTCCCTGCGCCTTTGGCATTTAGTCATGCCGGCCACATGACCACAGAGCTGTCTTCAGAAAGCGCTGGCTCTTTGGCTTTGAAACAGAGACGAGCACCGCCCCCTAGTCAGGAACCACTAGCACATATGTGCGAGGGGAACCTTTATCTTAGGAGTGCCTAGTTGGTAGAATTTTGTTCCTTACATCATTTTCCCACTAGTAACTTCTAGAGTCATCCCACAATCATGGTGTCAAACAACAGTAACAGGTGTTTACATCACTTTAGCAAACTTAGGGACTCTCTTAGTTATGAGTGGAGAAAATAGTCAATGTAGTATTTATATTGACTTTTAAATATAGTATTTATTATTTAAACAGAATTTTAAAAACCATTACTTGTTGAACAAACTATAGGTTTTATGGAAAGCCAACCCCCCCTCCCCCCACTTTCTGGCTTAGGTATAACGCATAAGCGTTAGCTGGATTACCAACTGTTGTCTGAGGTCACTTTATGAGACCTTTGTGCCAGTTCTAAAATAGAATTTCTGCAGCATCCATAATACAGGATCTGCTGTGTTGAAGCACTTACAGAATTCGTTTCAGGATGTGTCTGACCTAAGCAAAGTACATAAAATTATCTGCTATAATTTAGTACCCGTCTATGACTATTTCAGCTTCAACCACAACAACACACAAACTTACAATAGATACAAACTCATGGTAAACCGCTTCAAACTTGATTGCAGAAAATACAACTTCAGCAACAGAGTTGTCAATGCCTGGGATGCACTACCTGACACTGTGGTTTCTTTCCCAAACCCCCAAAACTTTAACCTTAGACTGTCTACTGTTGACCTCACCCCATTCCTAAGAGGTCTTTAAGGGGCGTGCATAAGCGCACCAATGTGCCTACCGTCCCTGTCCTAATGTCCCTTTTTATTTGTATCTTTTTAATGTATTGAAAAATATGTACTTATATATGTTACCTAATACATGCTTGACAAAATAAATAGAAATTTTAAAAAATGTGTTGAAACTGGTAAAGAAAAAGTTTGTTTTTGAAAAAAAGAAGCACTAAGACTTTGTGGAGCTTATATATGATGTTCTTCCCTATTTAGAGGAACCAAAACTTTACCATACCGTCTGTTTATCAAATGCAACAAATGGATTAAATACATGCGCCATTCATAAAACCAGAATCTTAATGGAGGAAAAGAAAAATATAAAACTTTTTAGTCTCTTCCTGAAGCAGAGCAAAGAAGAAAGTAATCTGCACTTCAGGGGCGCAGGAATTCCACAAGATAAATGCCACCCTCCTAAACTGGATGTTTTTCCATGGGGATCATGTGCAATAAATCCTCTGAAAATAATTTTCAGTTTGCTATGTGAGGTAAACTCCTTTAGGTAAATTGAACCAAATGTATTTAAAGGTGTATATGTCAAAACAAGCACTTTGAACAGAACCTTTAATTATACTGGCAAGCAACAGAAGAATCAATAAAGACTGTAACCAAGCTAAGCCAGCAAATCTGGAGACTGACACAGTGGCCAACTGATTGGAAGTAGTCCAATCTACATTCCAATACTGAAAAAAAGGAGAGTTAACAGAATGTGCATCACATTGGTGCATGTGGTGCCTGTATATTGTATTGGCAGGGGGGCAGAGGTCGACCTCGAGGCCTCTCACTTGTGGGGTGCCTCAGGGGTCGGTCCTCTCGCCTCTCTTGTTCAGTGCATATATGACGCCGCTGGGCGAGATCATCCGTGGTTTTGGGGTAGATTACCATCTGTATGCTGATGATACTCAGCTATACATTTCTACCCCAAACCACCCCAACGATGCCGTCAAAGTGATGTCCCGGTGTCTGGAAGCCGTAGGTATCAGGATGGGAAGTAACAGACTCAAGCTCAACCCGTCAAAGAGAGAGTGGCTGTGGCTACCGGCGCCCCGGTTCAACCAGTTGACTCCATCACTGGCCATTGGGGGCGAACATCTGGCCCCCGTGGATTGGACACGCAACTTGGGCGTCCTCCTAGATGCCCGGCTGTCAATGGATGACCATGTGACAGCCGTGGCCAGGGGGGCGTTTCACCAGGTTTGCCTGGTACGCCAGTTGCGGCCCTTATTGGACCGGGATGCCCTTCGCACAGTCACTCATGCGCTTGTGACGTCCCATCTAGACCAGGGGTCCCCAACCCCCGGTCCGCGGACCGGTGCCGGTCCGCAGCTTCATAGGAACCGGGCCGCAGGGCCGGCAAGGAGGAGGGAGCAGGCCCCTGGCAGAGGATGGCCGAGCGCGCCTCCACCAGCTCGTTCCGATGGCCACTGCACTTTCCGGGGCTTTCTGGAGAGGCTGGCATGTCGGCTGGGAAGGTTATCCCGCAGCGGGCGGCCGAAGGACCCAAGCTGCGGCTATCTTAAGCGCCCGGACGGCTTCAGCAGCGCACACGGAGCTGGAAGGGAGCTGGGCGTGCAGCGCCCGGATGGCTTTGGCGGCACTTAAGAATAGCCGCAGCTCGGGTCCTTCGCCCGCCCGCTGCGGGATAACCTCTGCAACCAACATGCCGACCCCTCTGCTGCTTCCCCGGGGGGAGGGAGGGAGAGAATGGCAGACACACAGAGAGGCAGACTTAGAGAGACAGAAATAGAGAGAGAGGGAAACAGACACGCATACACACACACAGTGACAGAGATGGGTGGAGGGAGGAGAGACAGAGAGAGAGAGAGACAAAAAAACAGAGAAAGAGAAAGAAAGAAAAATAGAAAAAGAAAGATAAATGGAGGGTGGGAGGGAGTGAAGGAAAGAAGGGGGAGGGAGGAGGAAGGGAGAGGTGAAAGAAGGAAGGAAGGAAAGGAAGGAAAGAAAAAGAAAGATAAATGGAGGGTGGGAGGGAGTGGAAAGAAGGGGGAGGGAGGAGGAAGGGAGAGGTGAAAGAAGGAAGGAAGGAAAGGAAGGAAAGAAAAAGAAAAAGAAAGGGATGGAGGGTAGGAGGGAGGGAAGGAAAGAAGGGAGGCAATGGAAGGAAGGAAAGGAAAGGAAGAAATCTATTTTCCTATTTCCTTTATAAATTTAATAAATTGAAATTGAAATTCCACCTCAAGCTACCTGTTTGGTTAACCAGGTTAAAGATCTATTTTTCTCCCAGTGGTCATTTCAAAGGAATCACATCCTCTGAGTCATTTCCTGGATTCAAACCAGCATCCCAAAGAGTCATGGGCTGCCTTTATATATAACGAAATCCATTTTTACCATCTTCAGAAGACCAAAGACCAGCCAGAAATGGAAGAAAGAAAGAAAGAAAGAAAGAAAGAAAGAAAGAAAGAAAGAAAGAAAGAAAGAAAGAAAGAAAGAAAGAGAAAGAACTAACTTATGACCACAATTGAGCCCAAAATTTTGGTTGCTAAGCAAGACTGTTAAGTGATTTTCACCACATTTTCCAAGTTGGCCACGCCCACTGGTGTCACATGACAACTGAGCCACTCCCACAAAACAGGCCACACCTTTTGGCTCTCAAAAGAAATTTCAGTTGTGGTACTGTTGATATTTGGCTCTATTGACTAATAAGTTTGCTTACCACTGCCCTAGACGGCCAAGTGAACCGACTCCCCCCCCCCTGCATGCGCATGCGCTGCTTGTTCCCCCTGCCCCCCTCCTCCTCTAGGCTAGCCGGTCCGCAGAATTTTCTTTAAAATGAAACCGGTCCCTGGTGCAAAAAAGGTTGGGGACCCCTGATCTAGACTACTGCAATGCTCTCAACTTGAGATGCACCCAAAGGCTGCAGCTGGTCCAAAATGCGGCCGCGCGGGCAGTCTTGGGAGTTACTAGATACTCCCACGTAACACTGCTCCTGCGCGGGCTGCACTGGCTGCCTGTGGCCTTTCGGGTGCGTTTCAAGGTGTTGGTCATCATCTTTAAAGCACTCCATGGCACAGGACCTAATTTGCGGGATCGTATCCTGCCCCATACATCCTTTCGGCCGATTCGCTCTCACAAAGAGGGACTTCTCCGGGTGCCATCCACTAGGCAATGCCAGCGGGCGACGCCCAGGGGAAGGGCCTTCTCTGTGATGGGCCCGACCCTTTGGAATGACCTTCCCCCTGATATTAGAACGACCACGGACCTCCGCTCCTTCCGCCAGAAACTCAAAACCCACTTGTTTCATCTAGCCAGCCGGGCCTAACTTCATGCTTCCCGCCTCAGTCTGTAATTTTAAATTATTTTATTCGGTTTTATGGGTCAAGTTTTAATTTTTATAAATTTGTACAGAGGACTATTTAATTCGATTTTAGTTTATATGTATTGTTATGGTTTTGATAATTTTAATTCTACCTGTACACCGTCCCAAGTCCCTTCGGGGAGAGGGGGCGGTCTAGAAATCTAATTAAATAAATAAATAAACAAATATTTAGTTTCACATGCTAGCAAAATGCTACTAAGGATCATCCAATGTAAATTAGATCTGTATCTGGATAAAGAGATGGCAGATTTCCAAACCAGCTTTAGAAAAGGCTGATGAACATTAGACATTACAGCTGATGTTCACTGGATCATTGAGAAAGTCGAAGAATGCCATAAGAAAGAAATGGGTGTGGCCAGTTTGACATCACTCGTGTTAGGAGTGCCTGTGGCGGCCCTAGCACTCTGCCAGCGAAAACAGCCCCCCGAGCTCCATTTTCAGCTACGATGGCCTCCTGCAACCATCTGCCAGCGAAAATAGAGCTTGGGAAGGCCTCACACAGCCCTCCTAAGCTCCATTATCAGTGGCAGAAGCACTGTGGGCCAGTCCTTAACTGTTTCCATGGTGACCCCATGAGCCAGATCTAAGTACTTCATGGGCCTTGAGCTTTGACACCCCTGATCTAGAACCATATGATAGTGAATGAAAAACAAATCTATTTTTTTCATCCCTTCCATAGTTCCCTGTCTCACAAAGATATTGAGCATTTCTATAAAATATCAGAAAGGTATGTATTCAAAAAGTGATTCTAATTCAGAGTGATATTGTTCAGCTTGGTTGCAAAACTGTTATTAGTCTGCTGCTGCCCCCAGGGACAGCTCCATTCTGAATATCACATCACTGCTGATGTGCTCTGGAATGAAATGACGTTTTGACTAGCAATTTATAGCTATGATCCAAAAAGTGGTCCAGTTAGAATACTGCTAATATGCCTTGAGATGAAATTAATTAAAGGAAAGGGGAGTCTAAAGTACTTATTCAAGAAGAGAGACTTGTGGCATTTTTCCAGGATTCATTGCACTGCCCTGACTATAAACATCCTGCTGTGCACAGGTAATACTGACTCTGCATGAGGTATGAAATGAAATTAGTTTGTACTGAGATACAGCAATAACCCTGCTCAGAAGATGCCTGTTGAATCTTGGTGCATATGGCATGAAGTTGAACATGGGATGATAATATGCTGAATCAGGCCATTGCTTTGCACCTTGCTCAGTTTTGCATTTACATTCGTTAGAAGTAACTCCCGAAAGTTTTAGAATGAAATTAGAGGAACAAAATCTAGAATGTTTTACAGACAAAATGCGATATTTCTTTATTCAAATTTATTAGCTGCCCAGTTCCAATGGACATGTTGTTCATTTCATTTCATTTCATTTATTCGACGTATTAACCGCCCCCTCTCCTCGAAGGGACTCGGGGCGGTGCACAGGAAATATAAAAATATAATATATCACAATAAATACATAAATATTTTAAACTATGTTAAATTACACCCTGTGCTAAAAACTACCCCATTAAAAATCCCTAAAGCCCAATCTAAAATTTCTCTGCTAAACAACTGAGGCTGAATACGGTAGGTTAGGCCAGGCCGGCCTGTTGGAAAAAGTAGGTTTTTAATTGCTGGCGGAAGGAGCGGAGGTCCGTGATAGATCTAAGTTCGGGGGGAAGGTTGTTCCAGAGGGTCGGGCCCGCCACAGAGAAGGCCCTTCCCCTGGGCGTCACCCGCTGGCATTGCCTAGTGGATGGCACCCGGAGAAGTCCCTCTCTGTGGGAGCGAATCGGCCGAAGGGATGTATGGGGTAGGATGCGATCCCGCAGATAACTATTAACTATTATAACTAACTACAACCAACAATACTTTTTCAAAATATGTCTACCTCCAAATTCAGGATTTTAAAAAATACATCTGTTATCCAAATTGGATCTTAAAATATGTTTAAACCTTTAAGAAAGTATATATTAGTTTTACTATGTTGTGGATTACATGTGTATTTTAGTTTATATAAATGCTTGAACTGTTTGTTTACACTTTTTAAAAAAGTTTCAAATCAGATGGTTGAACTGCCCAAAAGAGAGCTGAAATTTGTCAGAAAGATACCCTCCTGCTTCATTAATGAAATCTGATTTAAACTTACCAAGACAGAGATGAAAAAGAAACAGGCACTAGAAAGATAAATGGCTACGAGAACAACCCCCAAGCTCTGTGTAAATATCAAGAGGCTAAGTTAATAAATGTAGTTGGGCCAGTAACCAAACACACTTCTGATGTTCACATAAACACATTATTTTATGGTTTAGGTTATGGCTTACTTCACATAACATGTTGACCAAATCCATTATAGCCTAGTTGCCCATCCATATCATTACTATTGTTTTATATTATGAAAGTGCAGAAGGTATTATTCTAAAACATCTGTGGGAAACTGATAACTCAAGGAGTTTGCACTGCTTTTTATTTGCACTGTATTTTCTAGAAAGCCATCTTTCTGCTTTATACAGGAATAGAATCACCCAATTAATTTTGTTTACTTATTAAATTTAGAAACTACCCATTTTATCCAAAGAGCGACTTTTAATGATAAAAGGAAAACATTCCTGACTGTTTGTTCAGATTTAGAAGCCATACTTTTAAGAGAAATAGAAAGAATATGTTTAGTTGGATGAGATCAAGCTGAGAGGCAATGTGATCCTTTCCATAGTAGTACTTTAGTTACCTTAAACCAAAAATAAAAAACAAACTGCTATTGAACTTCAACTGCTAAATAACTTAAAAGAAGTAATTAAGTTTGAGAATGACATTTTATAATACAGGCAGTCCTTGACTTATAAACATTTGCTTAGTGACTGTTTAAAATTACAACAGCACTGAAAAAGGGGACTTATTTTTCACACTTATGACCAGCATCCTCATGGTCATGTGATCAAAATTGAAATGCTTGGCAACTGGCATGTATTTATGATTGTTGCTGTGTCTCGGGGGCATGTGATCACCTTTTGCGACCTGACAAGCAAAGTCAATGGAGAAACCAGATTCACTTAACAACCATGTCATTAATTTAACAACTGCAATGATTCATGCAACACCCATGGCAAGAAGGGTCATAAAACGGGGCAAAACTCAATGAACAACTGTCTTGCTTCATAACGGAAATATTGGGCTTAATTGTGGTTGTAAATCAAGGATTATTTGTAGTCCAAGAGAGTCTGGGGTCATGGAGGGTGAGGTAGGAGTAGGGGTAAAGTTAGGGTATGGATGTAGGGTAAGCTTTTGCTGGGGAAGATGGCATTTTTTGTAGCAGCTCCCAGTTTTGCTTGTGAGTTAATGGTGGCTGTAGCAAAGATGCTCTTCCCCATCATAGCCTGAAGGAGTCCAAACATTGAACTGATCTCTAAGCTCCTTGCTCTCCCCTTAGCACGCTGCCCTTCCCCCATCTTCCTCCACAGAGCTTCTCCTCAAGGCAAATTTCCGGATGACGGAGAATCAAATATGCCCAGGCATTTTTCCTCCTCCTTCTCTCTGTCCAAGTCTTTTCCCCGGAGTTGTTCTTACAAAATAAACTAACAAGGCACTTCCCTCCCCTCCATTCAGGTTCAGTTTTCCAGTAATGGTGCCTGTCTCCTTTGCTTTTTTCAGCTTTGCATATAAAAACTCACAGTACCTCCCCATTAACTAAAACTGTCTGTCTGTCTTACAATCCCAATTTATTTCCTGAGGTGAAAATGCAACATGAGCAGATGGCCGATTGTCTTAGCAGACAAAATATAGCCAGAGCCTCTCAATGCTGATTTTAAGGATGATGTAAATTTCTGTTAAATAGTTAAATAGTTAGTTAAATAGTGCTTACGAGTTAATGGATTTGTGACACTACAAATGCTTGTTACAAGTAGAGGTTCAGCCATTCATGACCTCCTGAGGAATAATCAAGAAGAATGGAGGTTCAGGACCAACTGGATATTCTACTCATGTTAGTGTTGTCAAATTGGCAAAAATATAAAAGGATGTACAAAACAGATTCCTTTGGTACTACTATTTTTCTGTGGATTATAGCGAGAAGCATTTATTAGTAATGAACTCGGTTCTGTATTAGTATCTTATTATCTGAGTAAAAGCCAGATTTTTAACTATGGCTATAAAAGCAATATTTTTAATAACAAATCAATGAGCTGGTCCAGACTATTATGCAATATTCATCTAATTATTTTACTTATTATATTTTTATTCAATACCAAGTTTTTTGTAATGTGCATATTGCTATGATTATGTTTGTAACTTGCTTTGGGGCCTAAATAAAATTGATATTGTTTTCCTGTACATTTGCATTGCACATTTAGAGTAATTATTTTTAAACATTAGAATTTGATTTCACAAAGAAACTTCACTACCCGTAAAGACAGCAGCATAAATTAATACAGGACTGAGTCAGGATTGCATTTTGCACTTGTAATTGATATTCATGCCCATAACTTGCACAATAAAACTAAGGTACTTTTCTTTCCCCTAAATCTGGTAATGATTTGCAAACCTAATGCTTTTGGGAAAGGTAATACAGTAAGATGATTGTATTTTGTGTCTGTGGGGAGGGGGGAAGGTTTGGCTTTCACAAAAAGTTCCATATATTCTTGGCATATCAAATTAGTACAAACAAAAACTATAGAGGTCTGCTGTACAGCATTTACAATGCCCTAAGCTGTTGTAAGATTTGTAGGTATTTGGAATAAGTTCTTAGCAGATGCGATTTGAATATTATCATAAATATCTTCATGATGCTTTCTTCTTAGTAGTTTTTTCCCCCTCCTCTGTTAAGGCAGACTTTATTACAGTATGTAATGCAAATTGTGAGCATGTTGTGAGCAAATTCTTGCCAAAATAATCTGTTGAGGGCTGCATTGTCCACTGATATTGAGCAGGAGTCAAAATAAGCAGTAGTGATGCACATTTTCTTTCTCCTCGCATATCCATTTGAGACAAGGTAGGTTGTTTATGCCAGCTGTATGAATTTCTTGCTTGCAGTGAGCTCTGGAAATTAAAGGTTCTCATAAGAGGAGCCTAATAATTATTTATTTATTCAATTTATATAGCTGGCCACCTCACAGCTATGATTTTGTTTATACAATTTATAACCACCGGTAGCTAATCAGAAAAAGAGGGATCCTTGATGGTCTCTGAGTTTGGTTGTTTTCTTGCAGACATTTCATTACCCAAACTAACACTAATGATGTTACCTAGTTTGGGTAATGAAACACCCGCAAGAAAACAACCAAGCTCAGAGAGCACCAAGGATCCCTCATTTCAACCCTGAGATACAAATATTCTCCTTTATTGGAATCTGAAAAGAATTTTTTCTCTAGCCAGAGACTGCCTATTAGTTTCAGAACTTGGGAGAAAATTAATCTGAATTATTAGCCACTCCAAGGCAAATCAGTAGGTTAAGGAATCATGGCATGTAGTTTGTTTGCATAGCACTACTGTTAATTACACATAACACAGCTTTTTTTCAAAGAAATCTAATCCAGTCATATAAATGAATCCTATTTGAGAGTCTCAGTCATTAGTCAAGCGTATTATTGATCTTCGGGACATTTTGATCACTGCCTCAAAAACTGTCAAGTTTTTGTATTTCTTGTTTTAAATCCAGTAACTATTTTTTAATTCAAGCATCAAATGTGTCTTGTTTCTGCCTTGTTAGGTTTTCAGTTTAGTTTGATTTAGTATTTGCTGGGCTTCCAAGAGCATGCCTTATGATCCTTACTTAGCATTTTCTCTTACTTATTCCAGTGTCTAATCGATGTTTTCATGATCAGCATCTTATATACTTTTTCTTAAATCATCTTGTTTGCTAAGTTGGATCGATTTGCCCTGTATGCACATAAACAACTTTATAGGGTAATAAAATGCCAATTGAACTTAAAATTTAGTTCCGTATAATGATATGGTTATACTCTGTAAACTAGCTCCTATTCTAGTATAGGGTAATGACTTATGTTCAAAACAAAAATTAAAATTATTTTGAGAAACCGCTATCAGAGTCACTTGCGAGCCAAACTGTTATGCCAGGGATGTCCAAACTTGGGAACTTTAAGACTTGTGGACTTCAACTCCCAGAATTCCCCAGCCAGCATAGCTGGCTGGGGAATTCTGGGAGTTGAAGTCCACAAGTCTTAAAGTTCCCAAGTTTGGACATCCCTGTGTTATGCAATCTTCTAAAGTATTTTAATATAAATTGCAAGAATGTCAGAATCACTGCCTTTATTTGGTCTGCCAATTATTGCTAGGTATCATATGATTTAACCACACTTGGATTTATAATTCCAGGAAGTTTCAATAGTTCTGATATGAAAATAGCTTTTTAAAAAATGTATGAGTAAAAAGGGATTGGATAGATTCAGGGAGATTCAGTGTTCCCTCTGGCATGTCTCTAAATATTAGTTTCAGGAGAACAGTGGTATGTATGAGAGAGTTAAGTTTATAGCTTCAGATTGTGGCCATTTCAGAGCAGTGTTTCTCAGCCTTGGCATGAGAAGATGGATGGACTTCAACATTAGAATTTCCCAGCTAGCATACTGTAGCAATAACAAGAGATTACAACAATAACCAGAGATTACAAGGCAGATGAACTATAATAAATTACATTCCAAATTGTTCAGCCAATCTCAGTGATAAACATAGTGGCTTGATCTGAAAGGCTTAGAGGTCTGTTTATTAGAAAGAATTTTAAAAAAAAGAAAGAAAGAATAGCTACTATTTATTTTTCATAATCTACTCAGACAGCATAATAGGAATCAGTTACTAACAAGACATGAAATCAAAGTTTGAATTTAAGGCTATATTTCTTGAAGTCCACGTATTTTCAAACCACCATGGTTGAGAAACATTGGTTTAAGAGGAAACCCTGAAGACTCAAAGGGAAGCAGAGATAATCAGTTGCTAGCCTACATAAATGCCATTTCTCTCTGCTGCCTAAGAAATGAAGCCGTTTTAAAAATGTTCATTGCATAAGTGATGGATTCTACGCAGTTGGAGGGTTAATAACTATTTTAGGAAGTAGATGATGATCCTGGCAACAAAAGCAGTTTAATGTCAAGTGATTCCATTTCCAGGTTGTGTTGCCACTAAATATGAATATGGATTATTTTTGGATATGCGTGTAGGAGTAACAGAGCTTTCCTAGTCTGCCTGGAAAAGGCTAGCTAGGATTATTATTGTTATTTTGGGGGTATTTTGCTGTAGCCAGCAGTTGCTATTACAGTTCTTCAGGTAATTTACTAGCAGTCAGAGCTCAGCCTGCAGAAGTCGCCATGATTTCTCTGGCTTCCGTTCTGAGTGCCCTTCCCCCTCAGTTGCAGTGCCAATTCCACAGAGAGAGAATGAGTCTTCCTGTAGCTGTACACCAACTATTTTTATTTCCTTCTAACCAGTAAAGCTGTCCCAGTGTTGAATGAGGTTGGGGATTTGCTCTGCACTCTTTTAGCACTTCCTCCAAAAAGTTGATGGCTGGTTGTATCTGATGAAGGAAACTGCAGTTCAGGGAAACTCATGCTTTGTAATAAAATTAGCTAGTTAGAAAAGGTACTGCCAGACTCCCAATTTGATGACCTTGGTCATCAAGGTTGAAGAATTACTTATTGTTTCAGAAGCATGAACCAGATTTGGATGTCTCAAATACCTTTTAAATGTTTTTTTTTTATAGAAGCAGCCAAATAGTAGGTAGGTAGGTAGGTAGGTAGATATAGATAGAGATATAGAGATATATAGTTTTCAGCCAACAACCTCACATCTTATTTGGTGTTCAAGCTGCACATTCTTTGTAGAAGCAAGAGCCAACTTCTCCTTGTACAAAATGCAGAGTGATAGTAGACATAGTAAGGTGATCAGGTTAATCACAAATATAGATTTAAGAAATGAATCAAGTTTATCGTCATGTAGGTTTACAACACCAATCCAGTTCTATGTTTTGTAATATAATTAAATAATCAGAGAATATAGTATATATTATCTATAGAATATAGTATATAGATAATATAGAATATTATAATATAGAATATAGAATATAGTATCTGTTGGCCCAGGTGATTTCTTGAAATTTCAGCTTTTTCTATTTTTTTTTCAGATTCAAATTTAGCTTTGGGTAGTAGAGAAGAGAGCTGTATCATCTGTGCCCCTTGGCAGTAAATGGCTGCTTGAAAACCCTAGAGTTTTGAAAAAGTTGGAATCAAATTGTAATTTTAATTGGATAGAGGGGAAATTAATAAATGCATGACAAGAGACTATTCTTACTAGCTGTTTATATCTAAATTTCCATTTATATAAAATGAAAGCATACTTTGTTTTTGTCCTGGTCACATTAACTGTTTTTGGGAGAATGCCTCCTGGCATATTACTCCGAAACCATCTGCAGCCCAGCATAGAAAAAGCTGCACGCCCATCCATGCCAAAAGTGACATGCAGTAACATTTTGAAGGATGCTTCTTAATGGGTATGATAAATGGGATTGTATGACCATTGTTAGGATTCTTCGTGGCTCCATAGACATTTTTTTCTATCTGAAACTGATGGAGGTTTCTACTGCCTGCTGCTCTAAAAAAATATTTGCAGCAATCATTAGGGAAATCCTCATTTTTTAGCAAATGTTAAATATGCTTTCTATGTTAGGAAGTCTGGTTATCGTTTCTTTTTGCTTTTTTTGTACCAGTGAGATGTGTTTTATGAATGCATATTTAATATTATAAATATGGAATGCTTCTCTTGCTAAAATTTTATTTGTATGCCTTTTGTGTTAAGTATTGCCAAGAGAGAGAGTAAACATGGAATTTGGGAGGGGATTTTTCACTTCCCATCCTTATCTGAAATATCTGGTGTCCTAGACTTACATGTTTAGAAAGCCTGCTCTCATCTACTATCCCTAGCAGATATAAAACTAGTAGTTACTGTTCATTGTATCTGCTATCTGTAAAACATTCTTGGGCCTAGCATGATTAGTGTACATTTGTGCACACTGCTCATTGCCCTGTTTCATATTGTGCTATTTGATTTTAAATCATAGTGCATTAGGCTGTTCAGATATTTTGAGTATTGAGGCTATTGTTACTGTAGCTGATTACAAGAGGTTGCTTCTAAGTAGATCAGAATTGTCCTCCTTAACAGCTCCCTCACTACTCAGCTGGAAATCTTGTGTCAAGATAACTTCTCCTATTTAAGTTGCTATCAGGAGTATGGGTATACAAATGCAGGTTTTCTAGAGCAATTTAGCACCAAGACTGAGCAAAAGCATGTGAATGTGTATTTCTCTTTTCCTAGCCAGTATTGCTTCTCTCTCAGAAAAGGAGAAAGTGTCAATTTTGTGTCAGAAGCGACTGGCTTAATCCTTAAGGCTGCCTATTGATCCTTGCAATATTCCAGTGGAGGGTCTGGTCTCATAAAGGAGAAGTGAAGCATGTGAAGGTAGAGAGGGATGGGGAAGTATGGCTATCTTGTATTTTTAGCATTTTAACTTTGGCAGCCATTTCTCCTTTGTCAATGAAGAAAGTTGCTACCTCAGAAGTGGGGGAGTTGAAATTCTTCTCTTAAAACTAATTGCAGAAGTCCTAGGTGGTTTCCAGCCACTTCGTTTTGATGTGTAGTTACTTGAGCTGCACACAGCAACACAACAGGATATTCCTTTATTTAACCAAGAGGCAGATGGCCCCTCCCCTACACACCATCTGGGGCACATTCTTCACCACACTTAGTAGGCCTCAGAATGGCCGTTTGGCTTTTTCCACACCATCAGCCTGGTGCCAGAGATAATAATATGAGAGCCTACCATCCACCCTGAGGCTGCTTATTGTTTCACTGACAGAGAGGAAATGCTGAGTATAGAATAAAGCAAGGTAGTAAAGAACGCTTCAGGAGTATCCGCATAGAGCACCACTGATCAATTGTCACCTATGACAACTTGTTTCTGCTGGCTGCCATTTTATGGTTGCTGAGGAGATGCAGGTTGAAAACTCGAGAGGTGGAATGCTCCTTGGCAACAGCTTAAAAACAGTTATCAGTCTGCAGGGAAGTGTCATTCCTAGCCCAGGCTGGAGAGGTGAAGGAAGATACACTGTGGTACTTCTTGTGTTGTAAAAGAAGTAATAGCTTAAGTTAAGCATTGGGATTTTGCAACTATTTTGAGAAGTACCCAATGCTTCTTTTTTTGTTTCTGCTCCCCCCCCCCCGCCCAACCTACCCTCACAAGAAAGAACCTCATGTACTCAGGTATATACCAAGGAAACCCAGCCGTGTCAACTTTTACAGATATTTGGACCTCAACTCCCGCTAGCTGGGGAATTCTGGGAATCGAATTTCACACATCCTAAAACTTGCCAAAGTTGAGAAACTGCCTTAGAGGCATATATTTCTTATTTTCAGAAACACTGCTTCCAATTCATGTTGACTAACGATAGTGGTAGGTTGCTGCTTTCTTTCCCTACTTATTGTCAGCGTTCCAAGTAATAACTCCATAGAAAGCAGAACTCCAAGGGAGGCAAATTCCTCAAAGAACAATTTTGTTGGATATCCTATTGGCTCAAACTGGTGAAAGTTCCCCCTCTCCCCAAATAATCAGTCACACTGTCCAATCAAGGTACTGGCTGGTTGCATCGTGCCCGGACTCCTGCTCACCCCAGCCACCCATTTAAATATCATTGGTTCCCACAGGAAAGTATTTTGTTTTGGCTACAAACCCCCGTCTATGTTCCCCCTTCCTATCCCTTCTTCGCACTGTGGCAACCTTGAAGCCTCCAAAATGGCCCGTCAGGTTCGCTTTAGAGTTGACACTTGTGACATCTCCAGAAATTTCTAGTTGTGCTCAATATGACTACGCAGATTCATTCTTCAATAAATCTTCCATAACAAAATGCAAGTTATGGTCTCACTCATATACATAACAGAGGTTTAAAAAATCACTATATAAAGTACTGCTTTTAAAATTACACCTGTTGTACTCTGTATAACCCTTCAGTTTATTCTGCAATGAATTTGCTTGGGTAAAAGTGGCTCAATATATTGGGAAATCAATCATGTAAGTCACAAATGAACACAAAGCAAGTGAACTTTACAACAAAATTAAATTTCTGTGCAGGTTCAAATCATCCAATTTCTGGGGTCTAAGACGGGTGGGGAAAAAACATGAGGTGAATTTTTCACACAGGCATCTGGCACATCATCTCTCTATTGATTAAGGAGTCCCTTTTACTTCTGTACTGTGCATCAAAAACTTTATTTTACACTATTCTCGAGAGCTAATTTTGCTCCTTTTTTTGGCATTCAGAGACTCTGTAGTGCAATCAGCAATGGAGTAAAGCAAGGATTTTAAACTTAACTTGTTAGAAAAAATGAAGAAATCTTTGCCACATAAAAACACAACACTTAAAAAAGTCAGCATTGTCTTTGCCCCAAACTACAGTAATAATGAATGAGGGCTTTTTTCCCCTTACGTTTTTGGAGAGGGGATTGGTTCAATTTGAAGTTTGTTGGTTCAGTTAAATACAGCCTTAATCCTGAATTTACAATCTTCATTCAGGAAAAGCTCAGAAGTCAAAAGCAAAAAAAGTTCCATTTAAATGTCCAAATACAATTGAATATGCAACTTCTGAATATAATTTATCTTCACTTACAATATTTTTAAATGCCCTTACTTCCATTTGATATTCAAAAACCGTGTGTGCGCACACGCACACACACAGAGATAACTTGTTAAAAGCAGTTTAATTAAATATTTTAATTCTGTGGTGTCCAACTTAATTTTTTTGTTTTTGTTTCAGACATGTACTCCAGATGCACAGCAGAGTTATAACCTGCCGGAACTTTATAGAACGGAAGATTATTTTCCTATCAAATGTATTGGTAGCAAGTATCAGAGCCATTAGTTTTGTATTTATGCTTATTGCCTTAGAGTCAAATAAACTATTTGGGTATTCTCCTTCCCATCTTCTTATTTTATATTTGTATTAGGGCAAAATTCATCATGGGAAAGAAAACTTTGCTATTTTCCAACATATTGTGTTCTAATCTGACTTTGGGGGGGGGGGGGGTTGTTGAAATATTTTTATTTCTTATATTATACTTGAGGTATGTTTTCCATAAATAAAAAGTCAGGAAACAAGATTTAAAATGGAAAGAAAAAATATTTATGAAGACATGCTAGAAACTGCTTTGTCGTGTTGTAATTGTTAAAATCTATTGTCTCAGCCACTTCAGAACAAAAATCCCATTTCAAAAGTAACCTATGTAATTATGTAGTATTTGTATTCAAAAGAAAAAAGCAAATCCTACCAAAGTGGCAGAGATATTCAAACATATTACTGAATGGTAGAAAAAAGTTTTTAAGTGCATTTGGTGTAAGCAGGAGACACTGCACCATTAATATAGTGTGTACTATGAAAATCAGTTTGATATACTAGTTAAAGACAAATATTGTCTAGAAACCAGTTCTAATTATGCCTCATGAACAAAATCAGACAGATAAAATTTGGTCTGTCAGAATAATACAATACAATACAATAGCAGAGTTGGAAGGGACCTTGTAAGTCTTCTAGTCCAACCCCCTGTGTGGGCAGGAGCCTTATACCATTTCAGACAAATGGCTATCTAACATCTTTTTAAAGACTTCCAGGGTTGGGGCATTCACAACTTCTGGAGGCAAGCTGTTCCAGAGGTTAATTGTTCTAACTGTCAGGAAATTTCTCCTTAGTTCTAAGTTGCTTCTCTCCTTGATTAGTTTCCACCCGTTGCTTCTTGTCCTGCCCCCAGGTGCCTTGGAGAATAGTTTGGCTCCCTCTTCTTTGTGGCTACATGGGCTTGTCCAGGCAGTCACCAAGATTAACACTGACTTGAAGACAAAACAAAATACAATGAAAATTAAGAGTCAGTTCTATTTATAATTCTCCTTATGATGTCTGCAACTAGAGTATATGCAATTGTTATGAACTATTAACTCCCAAATGGTTTGATTTTTGGTCATAGCCCTAAGGACACAATTGTTAATTGTGTTTAAAAATTAAAATGTTTCGATGTTTGAAGCTGGACAAACAGGAAATCTAAGATCATTGCAGTCTATTTAAATCTGCAAGAATTATCAGCAATCTGGTGCTCAGGCATATCAATGAATATATTTGCTGGTAACAAATATCCTTTGGAATATTGGTGCATAAAGAGAAAAAAAATGAAAGGCCGCAGGGCCTGCTAAAGCTAAGGTAGGCAAGCAGTCTAATTAATAGCAAGTGACTATTCAAAAGAGAAGGAAATCCTTGTTCAAATCAGAACACAGCGGATAGAAAATGAACACAATTTAAAGATTACCTAGAGCTGAACTCATCTCCTGGTTACTACAAGGTGATCTCACTGTGCCTCATGTATTCTTAGAAAGAAAAATATGGGAGGCTGTAAAAGTAGTCTCCTTCAAGCACATCTTTAATATATCTTGGAATTTCATGGATAAGCTATGTTGTTTTCCAAGCAACTATATATACACGATTTGCCATTATTTCTAAGCCTTTTGTGCATGTGTGTGTGGGGGGAGAGGCGCACATTTAGATAAGTGTTGCTTTATAACCAGGGGTGATAGGTGCAGCTTAATGTGTTTTGTATTGGGCTACATCTATCATGACAGATATTTGGGTAGAGTATCCATAACATACTTTGTCAACTTCTGGTGAACTGGATTTTGTGGTCATTTAGTATCCAATTTATAATCTCCCAGAAACTGTAAGGTGAAGGTTGCTACTTTACCACTGAGGTGTAATTTTTTTTCTGCAATAATTCAAATGTAAAGTTACAGCATTAGTGGAATTTTTAAGTTTTAACAAGATTAAGTATTTTTTACTGGAAATTAATGTAAATATTGTCAAGTTTACCCCAGTACAGATTTAGAATTGTTTTCCTCTGCTAGAACAATCCAATAAATACATCCTTGACTCCAGCAAACTGCATCACAATGCAATAAAATGAGGCATTTAAATATAAGCAAAATGAAAAAGGGAAAACATGTTTTAAGAACTAGATGAATTAATTTAAAAAAAAGATCTTATAAAAATGCTCTACAATTAACTCTGCTACAGTAGAAACCTGATTAGGGCAAAAATACACATTGACAATATTGTTAAAACTTACTGATTTGCTCCAACTCACCACCCTTCAATCCTATACACTAATTCTGTGTGAAAACTCAAATAGCGTATCTGCAAACAATGGGTATGTGACACATATCAATGCATTCACTGATTTACAAGGAGCAAATCTTAAGGACTGTCAACGTACAAGAAAAATGACAGTAGTTTTAAATATGATTTCAATAGGAATGTTAACATCTTTAAACTGACATTGAAAACAACAGAATGGTAAAATGTTTGGATGTATTACGCTGCATCTGCAAATGCATATACAGTACTGTTATTTTAATACATTTCTATCTGTTTCGTAGATATAATCAGTAGATTATATAATAACACTAGCTTGCACATAGATAACTTATGTTTCATTTTCTCAAGGCATAAACTCTAGCATCTGAATTTTGTTTTCTTTCAACAAAAGCCATACAATGACTTGGGAAACAGGTAATTCAGAATTTGTAATAAAGCAAATATTTACATTAAGCACAATACAGCAATTTATTTAGATGCTTAAATGAATACAAAGGGGAAATAAAGATCACAAAATTATCCATACTACAACAATGTGTCATATATTAGATGGTATAAATGAATAACACCATGAGGTGTTAACTAAAGATAAAACTAAATATCCAAAAAAATGCAGCACTCATTTCCGTATGCTGCTTTTAACACAGTACAGTTTTATACAGATCTAAAAGGTGTCAAAATTAGTAGCTGCAAACTTGTTTCTTGCATGTGATTTTTAGCTTAAAAGATTTCAGAAAATGTCTCTGAAATACATAGTCTTCAGTTGTAATGTCAAGGATATTCAAGAACAAGAAAATTCTATAATACAATAAGAGTCCAGATATATTTTATGTTGCTGGCCTCTTTGAGATTGTACAAGGTTATGTGCAAAAACTAAGTCTGTCAAAAGTCATACTATAGCAGTTTCAAGCTTTTTGCTAGGTAAACTAGATACAGCATTTATTACACAGCAGGGCAACACTAAAAAAAAGGGAAAAGAACCAAATCTATGATGGATACACAAGAACAATAGCATAAGCATCACTTGAGTAGGTCTAAAAGACTGTACAAATATACATTTCAACTATTCAGAATGATACATGAAAAAACAATTTTCCCAGAGTCTACTATACACATTGAACTGGTAGCTCTTATGTTGGCCCTATAACTACCATGTGGAAAAGGTAATGTTTAAAAAGACATACAGCTGAACATATACAGTGAAATAAAAGTTGAAAATGCGGATAAAATAAATCTTTTCTTCAGTGAACTGGGAGCCACCAGCATATCAGTTTTCACATTGTTACTGTGCTCATCACAGCACATACTCTCAAGTGAGATTTGCCAACAGCATACTTTGAAATAAGTACTAGAAATGGTGGCTTTGTAGCCACTAGCCAGATGACCTTGCACTCAAAAGGCAGTACCAGTTGTAACGAACTTTAGCATTCATTGTAAATGAAAGTATTTAGAGATTTGTCAAGTGGGAGATACCGAGGCAATGGAGTTGACCAACTTTTATGCTTGCTGGCTACTCAGCTCTACCCCTGTTAGGCTGCTATGCATTGATTCTGTAACCCCATCAGTCACGTTGTCAAACTGGTCTCCATCCTCGCTGTCAATTGTGCTATTTTGCCACTCCATCTGTGGATTTGACAACTTCTCATTAATTTCTTTTGCATTTTTCCATTGCGACTGGTCCTTAGGCCAAAACTCACCTACTTTTCCATAGGAACTATTCTTCCATTTCGAATGGTCTCCATCACTCTCAGAGACAACACATTTAGTTTCTGCACCTGGTTTACTATTAGCATCTTCACTTTGGGATGATTCATCAGTCCAAGTTTCGGGCTTCACTTCAGATATATTATCTTCAAAGTCAGATGCCTGTTGAGAACCAGGTCCACTTTCAGAGGCTGATGCTGCATCTTTCCATTCAATAACATCATCCTGATCTTCTTGGTCACCTTCACTGTCTGAGCCATTAGCCGCCTGCTTTCCTGGTTCTGCTGCAGAGCAACTTTCCTGGATTTTTGAATCTCCTCCATTCTCCTTTTGGTCTGCTTTTTCTGGAGGCTCCAACACGGCTTCCAAGGGTGCCTCCTTAGATATGTTTTCATCTGTTTTTTCATTTATACTAATTATAGATGTTTTGTGATCAGAAACAACTTCTACAAAAGGACTATTGCTTTCATTGAATTCATCATCTATATTTTCGTAACTGTCTGAAGAACTTTCATTATCTTTACCCAAGTTTATTTTTTTATCAACTGTTTTACTAGCATTGACTCTAGAATTCTCTTCATCGTGGTTTTCAAACAGCCATTCATCATCAAAATCCATTTCATGTTTCACTTTATTTAATTCTTTCATGTTGAATCCTAGTAAAACACCCATTTTAAACTTTTCACAATCTCTAACACATTTCTTCCTTTTGTTACTAAAGTGTGAAGCAATATCAGATTTCCATAGCCAAAGACTGGCTGCTAACTTTTCAATTTCTCTTCGACCAGGATACGGTTGTTTATTGAAATACTTGGTGAGAAAGGTTTTTCGGGCTTCATACGAATCATCTTCATGACCTTTGGGATCCAAAGCAAGTTCTACAGGTTCTTCAGGCTTTTCCTCAAAGACTGAGGGAGAATCATCGTCATCTATTTTTCTTTTCTTCAAAAGAGAAAATTCCATGTGTTCATAAGTACGTTTCACAGGTCCTGTACCTGGAGACTGATTTATCCGAGAGGGAATATTAGATTTGTCTTGACCATTTTGTGTCTTCCCCACACCTCTACAGTGGACAAGATGCAGAGTTATAGTTGAGGCTGTCATGTTACTAGTGTACACTCCAAGGCAATGAATACATTTATAAGTGAGCTTTTTCTCTACTGGATGAACTGTTTGAATAACTTGGTGTCTCTCTCTTAAGTGATGTGCCAATGCATCAGAGATGGGTCCTTTGAGGATGGAAAAACACAAAGGGCAAAGAGTTTTCCCCACATCTTTCTTGTATGGAACTGCTGCTTGAGGTGAACTTTTGACAGGTAAATCTGTCTTCTCTTGAATTTTTGGCTGTGGTTTTGGAGGAACTGGAGGAGTATTTTGAGCGTGATAAGCAACAGATTCAGCAGGGGCATCTCTCAAATTGTAGGTAGTTACAAGTAAGTGTATATTGGTGTGACTACCCTGCTGTAATGTCAAATCAAAGGTTAAAGTGGAATCTGTTTTAGGTCCCATTTCTTCATCAATATGAACCATTCGCATGTGAGCAGCCATCTTTTCAACATCATTAAAAGTTGAGCGACAGTAGGGACAGGACAGGCCATGAATTAACATGTGATTAAGCAATGTATCAGTGGGCAAGTAGCGATTACAGTATAAACATTTGCTAGTAAAATTGTGTATTTTCATTATGTAGTTAGCAACCGCAGGCACCTTTTCAGCTTTGTGTTCTTTCTCAAAATGAACGCTATACACATTTTCTGGAAACAGCTCGTTGCAGATTGTACAAATTTTCCATTTCTGCGTTGATGAAGTATTAACAGAAGCAGAAGCAGCAGCTGTAGCATTTGTTCCAAGAGGTTTGGGTGTGGACTGGGCTAATCCTCTGGATGCTGCCTGAGACTGAGCTAATGATGTTGATTTCAATGCACTGGATGAAAGTGCAGACGAGTTGGCAGCTTGAAGAGAGTACCTTGCAGAGGTCTGTGATCTTGGTTCTCCTCCAAGAGGGTACGGCCTCCCATTTCCACTGGGAGGATACTGTTTCAAGGATTGCTGGGAGAGAGACACTGGGGAGCTACCAGTTAAACCTAGCCGTCCTGTATGACTAATATAACTTGGTGGTACAGATTTCACTCCATAGTTATTCTGCTGTAAGTGAACACTGGACATCATATTAACTCCTGAATTCAATGTAGGCTTTGGTATATTTAGTCGATTTATCATTTGCTGTGATGGAAGAGAACGAACATTTCCAGGAGACAGGGGTCCCAATCTCTGAGGAAGTCCCATAGGTTTTTTATCCTGGGGTTTTGGAGCAATCAACATCAATGGTTTGGATCTTGGGACTACCACATTAGTGTGCCCTATCATTGCTGTCACCTGATATCCTATACGCTCATGGTCTTCAATAACATGCTGTACTAAAGCTTCATATGATTTCGGCATAAAAAGGCATCGTTTGCAGTGAATCATACTCTCTTCTCGAGAACTAGAACTCAAGGACACAGCTCCATTGAGTGATTTTTCACTTGCTTTTGCTATATAAGGTGCAGCAACATGCTGAAAATGTTCCCTGTAAATGTGCTTTCTAACTATTTCGTAGAGAGGATCTCGGTAAGTGCACTTCTTACAGTAATAAACAGCTTGTTCTATACTGTCAGCCTGCTTAGGTTTAAGGCTATCATGCTTGTTTTTATCTTTAAAAGTGCTGATGCCTCCACTTGGTGTGTTGGCATTGGGAGCATGAAATATTTTAATGTGCGTTTCCAAAGTCTTTTTGTCTGCATTGAAAGTACAGTAGGGGCAATTGAGAAGAATCCTGTTTTCGAAGTCTTCGCTATGAACATTCCGGAAATGACTTTTGTAAGCAGAAAAGAACTTTGAGGAAAATGGACATGCACTGCAGCAAAATGGTTTTGTCCGATAGTCCTTTTAAAAAGAAAGAAAAAAGAAAAAAGTTAGCATCATAAAAATTTCATTAAACATACTTTAAATATGTCCCGCTAAGCATTATTAAATTAGTAGAGTCATCATCCATTTACAAGTTTTTCCTTATACTGGCAAAATCAGTCTAGGGTAATGGTTTGATATTATATCCCTCCCAGTCTTTTGGGATTAGGGCAGATAATTATTACTGTGAGATAAACAAATAAATAATTCACAATTCTTCATAGCTTCTCATGATAATGCTGAAACAATGTAGCAGAAATTATTATTTACAAAAATGAATTCACAGTTCATGGAAATAGAGATCAAAACATAAATTGAAAAGCATTTTTAAAAGTTTGGTTCTCTAGCCATCAGCAATCCTTTTTTAGTATAATTCACAGAGTAAACAGTTATATTTAAGCAAAAAGAGTCTCTTAACAAGCTTTTTCACTATTCAAAAACTGACCAAATTTTGGCTTAACAAGTCCATAACTCAAGGTCTGAACATGTTATGTTTAACTTACATATATGTATATCATTTCTACAATCTACTGAATGAAAGAACAATTTACTATACATATAACTACATGCATGCGTTTCAAGATTCAACATGTAAAATATAAAGCATGTGAGTGCATTATATTTTATAATTGAAATAGACTTCAAAATGTTTCAAAACAGTTCTAAATTCATGATGTTCCAAAAAGGCAAGGAAGTAAACAATCTTCAACCCTCTTATATTGTCTTATGTACCCCTCAGTTTATTTTATTGACAGGAATAATTAAGTTCATTTTTTTAAAGATTTAGTATTCATCCTGATAAGTCTACAAAGAAATATATTTATATGATTATGTTTGAAGAGAGGTAACAAATTGCTTAGGTAATGAGGTAACTAGATCATCTTAACCATACAAGACCAAGCTACTATTTAACAGAAATCAACAAATCATAGTTCTCCAGAAGAGGCAAGAGACATACAAATTCATGATACAAGATAATCGTCTTCAGTGGGAACTCAAAAGAATATCAGATTACAAATTAATAAAAGCTTTCAAATCATAGCATTTTTATACATACACTCAGACTGATCAACTAAATAGAGCTGGATAATTCAAACATTAAACTTTAAAACATTGTTTGTAGTAACTATAGTTTAGAATGCCAAATTATTGTTTCTAAATTTGGCAGTCAAATCATTTAGAACCACTAGGGCCAATTTTTGTTGTGTGTGTTCAGACTTTCACATTTTCACTTGTTTCTGTGAAAGGACAACTTCTGGATGGGAAGCAAAGGCCGTAATTACAATTTGTTAATGCAGTTCTTCCACAAAGCAGATTCAAATTATTGAAAACTGAGTTTCATGGACTCAAGTTTATGGAAGTATAAATTAACTTTGGGTTGTAAAGCAACAAACATTCACTATAAGTTTTTTTTTAAACTGAATGGATTCAGATCAGATATGTTTCACCCATTAATGTACTAACCTGATTTTTTGTAAGCGAAGGGTCCCACAGTCCAACATCTTCCCATGTAGTGTTTTTCAAATAGAAGTCATTGGGTTCAAACTGCTTAAAATCCTGCAAAGATGGAGAAAATGGCAAAAACCATAAATAGAAATAACATACTATTAGTATTTGACTGGTTATTAATTTCACATCTAGGTTCATAATCCAAAACCAAATAGTGCTCAGGGACCAAATTCAAGAGAATACAAGATAATGAACTAATTTCATTAAAGAAACGCAGGATTCAATCTTCAATGAAAGAACCACACTTAAAATCCTTCTGAAATGAATCTGGATTTACTTCAGTTCGTTTATTGCTTCCCCTTTCCAATATATTCTGGAAACTATCCAGGCATGAAAGTTCTTTAAAGATAGTCCTTGATTTACAGCCAAAATTAGGATCTAAATTTCTGTAGCTAGGTGATATGGTTGTTAGGTGAGTTGTACCAGATTTTATGACTTTTTGTTGCAGCGATTAAACTAATTGTGTAGTCTTTCATCTGGACCCATTGACTTGGTTTGTTGGAAGCAAAGGTTGAAGATGACAATCACAGAACCCCAGGATGCTGCTACTGTCATAAATGCATGCTGGTATTACCAAGAGCCCTATTTGATCATGTTACTGCAGAACCTCTGCAACAGTAGTAACTCTGAGTAACTTTTTGCAGTGCTGTCTTAACTTCAATCCATCGTTCAACTAATAAATTGTGGACTACTGTATTTGCAAAAGCAGATTATCTTCTGCACTACAAGATCCTTTATTTTGTTATAACATTAATATCTGAGATTTTTTTTCATACCAGAAAGGGAAAACACATTTCAAAGTCTAGGCTAAGTAGCAATCGTACAGAAATGCTGTAGAGGTAGTCAACTTAGGACAGTTCATTTAGTGACCGTTCAAAGTTACAGCATGAAAAAAGTGATTTATGACCTTTTTTCACACTTACAATCTTTGTAGCATCCCTATGCTCATTGATCAAAATTCAGATGCTTGGCAATTGGTTTATACTTATGACTGTTGCTGTGTCCCACGGTCATGAGATCACCTTTTGACAAGAAAAATCAATGGGGAAGCCAGATTCACTTAACAATCATATTACTAAATTATCAACCATAATGATTCACTGATCACTTGTGGCAAGAAAAGTCATAAAATGGGGCAAAACTCACTTAACAAATGTCTCACTTAACAAAAATATTTGAGGCTCAATTGTGGTTGTAAGTCGAGGACTACCTGTAGTACTGAACCCAAGGGAGTAAAAGGGGATATGAGCATGAAAGGTCCATGTGCTACTCTTTTGGAGCATGCTTAGCAGAATAAAGCTTCCATATTGAACAAAGAAAACTAAAGCGCCTCCAACGTTTGTTTTTCCGTTTTGCAACTAAGAAATCCCTGTATCTTGTCTGCATAAAACTAACAAAGCGGAAGAAAAAATGACTAATATACAGTATATCAAGTGGGGGGGAAAATCAGAGGAATGTTTCACATGAAGTTCATTTTCTGTCCAATATACAATCAGCATTAGTTTTTACTATCACTTTTATAAGCTCAGTTTTTGAAAGATTTATCCCTTGAAGCATTTGCTCTGTCATCAATCATACCACACTCCTGAAACTTGTATAAATACATATTGCCCATATTTATACTTCATTTACTTAAATCTACATTGTTAGTTTTATGGAAAAAATTCCGTTCGGTCACGTAATTGTAATCTTCAAATTATTAGCGTAAATGCAAGGAAAGCATGATTCACATACTTTTGAAAAAGACAATTCTACAGAGCCACACGGTAGTAGGCAACAAATGGATTTTCAATAAAAGCAGAGATGTTTAAGGTACTCTCTGACAAGAATAGTGTACACTGCTTTTCTATTATAGTGGTTAATAATTATCTAATTTTTTATAGTATTTACCAAAGATAGTCTGAATTAAGAATATAACACCAAATACTTATATTAAGACTTTGTAGGTCTATTCACATTTATCCAAAATAATTTTTTGAAAATCCCAAAGGTGCTTTTTTTTCAAGAGGCAACAGGACTTTCAGGTTTTTCTTTGAAGGCGTTAAAATGCCTTCAAAGAAAAACCAGAAAGTCCAATTGCCTCTTGAAAAAAAAGCACCTTTGGGACAACCATGACCTTTGAAAGGTTCCCATGGCAGATAGATACACGAGGGGTCCTTGTGAGATATCTGAGGTTTTTTGCAGACATTTTATTACCCAAACTAGGTAATATCATTAGTGCTAGTCCTTGACTTTCAGTTTCTAGGTAAGGAGGAAAGCACTGCATGATATGCATAAAACTAAAGAGCAAGTCTCAAACCAGGAATCATCTCTGAGCAGCATCCAAACACTGATCAAATGGTCACCATTGTCCCAAACAAGCAGTTATATACAGGTAGTCCTTGACTTACGATCACAACTGGGACTGAAATTTCCATTACTAAGCAAGTGTCCAAATTTACAACCTGCTTTGCCATGGCCATTATGAGTGACTCATTGCAGTTGTTAAGCACCCAAACTCTGATCATGTAACCATAGGGATGGTCTGAGTGTGAGGTCCATTATAAGTCACTTTTTTCATTGCCACTACAACTTCAAACGGCCACTAAACAAATGGTTGTAAGTTGAGGACTACTTGCAAATGACTCCATGTGTTTTTTAATCAGGAAAAGGAACAGAGGACCCAAGTTCCTGTTCAAGCATAGCAAGAAACATCTCTCATAGCCACTCAGAGTGCTATAGGTTTTGGTTAGCAATTAAGGTCAAGTAAAAATTGTAAATCCAAATTCAATGAAATAATGGGGGTAAGAGCTATAATCATCCAGATTCTAACAATAACCCCTCTTCTAAAAAAGATCCCTCTACTTTTCAAATGAATATATTACCAACATTAGAATTTAACGAATGCTCCCTATAGAATCATACTTACCTCTATATGTTCTTTACAGTATTCCAAACCGATGTCACTTAGTATCTTTTTCACAGTTTTCCGGGCTTTTCTTAAACTGCCAAGATTGTTGACAGGAAGCTGGAACATAGTTTCTGAGAGAAAGAAAATGAGAAACCATTTTAATGAAAATGTTTTATTCAATGTAGTTAAACTCAAAGTAACAAGAAACATTTGATATCACTTTTGATCATTTTTTAAAAATCATACACATTGCATTCTTCTGTTTTTTAGGTAATTTCATAAATCAAAAGAAAACAGGTTGTTCATTACATTTTGCTTTGTAAAGATGAACCTGGAAGTTGATTGCCTTTAAATATAAAAACATAAATATAAAAATAAGAGATCCCGCCGCCTAGATTTGATCTGATATATTTCTGCAAGGAGAATGATCAGAATTTCATAAATCATAAGCCAAACTCATAATGAAAGTGGAATTTTACACTTAATTAAAGTATTTGCAACAATATTGGTGATCATTACATGCTAAGTTAAAATTAAAAAATGAGAACTGTATAATTTACCAATCTTTATCTCAAAAGGTTTCTATCTCCCCTACAAAAGCAGAATGCTACCTGGTTTAAGACACCTACTTCAGAAATAAAACTATATTAGATAAATATTGCTATTGGGAGACACTCAAAAGTGCATGCAACACCCCTTGGTTTCTTCTGAGGAAAATATTAGAGAGTCCATCCATTGGATGTCTAACTTGAGAAACTTTAGAATAATTATAAACAACAATACTCTCCTTTTTAAAAAGATATACCTAAGAAATTCTAACCAAGCAACAACTACTGAAACTTTCGAAACTGAAATCAACTACAGATTCTTCAGGTCCTATATTGTTTACGTAATTCACAAATAAATAAACAAAATCATGATTACAATGTTTCAAAATTCTACATTTTAACTTCATGTTCTTAATTTATAGATGAAATTTAAAAATCACTCTATACTCAGACATAGCAACTGCACTACTATTTTAACGTATTACTGTATTTTTTGGAGTATAAGACGCACTGGAGTATAAGATGCACCCTGGTTTTGAAGAGGATTTTTTTTAAAAAAGTAGGTACATGAATAGAGGGATAGAGAGGGAGAGAAAGAGAGAGAAATACAGTAGGTAGGTAAGGAGAGAGAGACAGAGACAGAGAAATAGAGAGAAATGCATTAGATAGGTGGGAGGGGGAGAGAGTAGGTAGGTAGGTATATAGGTAGATAGAGGGGGGGGAGAGAGAAATACAGTAGGTAGGTAGGGAGAGTGTGTAGATAGATAGGTAGAGGGATAGATAGAGAGAGAGAAATACAGTAGGGAGGGAGGGAGTAGGTAGGTAGATGTTTCCAGGTGTATTTATCCATGTGCTGGAAAAGGAAATCACTGACAACCTGTAGCACCTAAAACTTCTGCTGGCATAGAACTTGACCAATGTAATTCTCATCAATCCCTCTAACTAAACAGCTTTCAGAAAGGGGGAAAAAATGTTTTTGCACTCTGCAAACTTCCCCCAAACGGCCCGTTTTCCATGAAAATGTGCCTGTTTTTTTTCAAAACAAAGGCATGAATAGCCTTTGGGGGGGGGGAGGCTTGCAGAGTGCTCCTGGGGAGGTGGGGGGGGGCAAAAACAAGCAGAAAATGGGCCGTTGTTTTGTCAAAGAAATTCCCTGCATAGCCTTATGGAGGCTTATAGTGTGCACCTGGGGGCTGGGGGATAAAATTGAGCAAAAAAGGTCCATTTTTTTCCTCATTTCTGCTCTCCCCAGCTGCCAGGAGCTCTCTGAAAACCTCCATAAGGCTCTCAACTGCCATTTTGGTGAAGGGGGCGGGGCTTCGGGAGGCAAAAAATGCTGCACTTGGTGTATAAGACACACCCAGATTTTCAGCCTCTTTTTAGAGGAAAAAAGGTGTGTCTTATACTCTGAAAAATACGGTAATGAGTTGAAATTAAGACCTGTGCAATTAGTGATGCTTATGTTAGAAATATAGCAGAAATATAGCTAAATATGTTTAGCTATGAGGAACATGCCAGCTTTCATAAGTTTAAATAATCAAATATAACATAAGAATATATCTGAAGATCAATTATGGAAGATCATAATATATCTGAAGATCAATTATGGTCTCAGAAGCATTAAAATGTTCATGCCCTCACCAGTTCTCTTATTATTCCCACCTACAATATGATCTTTTTCTTTTGTTATTGAAATGAATACTACTATCTTAACATAAACTAAAATGAAATAAAATACTACCATATAAATGACAGCTTTTATTTAAATAAGTCTACAAGTAAATAATTGTAAATAAAATAAATGCCTCGAAAAGTTATTGGAACCATTCTTCTTTAAAGTGTAGTGTTTTTCTGCTTAAAATCCTAAACACTTTAATGTATACCTTGGAAAGTTGAAGCAATTAACTTTTATTAGTCTTATAATGCCCCAGTATTTTACATAATACATTTTAATATAACTTTACAGTTGAACAATATCCTCAGTAGTTAATATAAAACTTCAATATCAACCATCAACATTCATCTGATTACCGGACCTATAATTATACTCAGCACAATCGACTTAATAACAATGAGGTTCATCCAAAATGATGCAAAACCACAATGACTTAGTTACATATATTATGAAAAGCCAGAAGATTTTAACTCACTTCTTTTAATTAACAATTAAATACAAATATTTAGGTAGTAATTTGATACTAAAATATAAACTGTTCAAAAGTATATAATACAAAAACAAAAGTCATTAAAAATGACTACATTGTTTCATAATGTTCACTTTTATGCCTGTGTATATGTTTTTATCTTTACCTGTGTGTGTGTGTGTGTGTGTGTGTGTGTGTGTGTGTGTGTGTGTGTGTGTATGAAGTTAAAGGTATCCAGATATTAACTGATGTGATTTGGATACCCAGTTCAAAACTTCAGAAATAGCCTGATACAGATCATTCTGAAAATATTTCAGAGCCATAAATCAATACAAATCTACAGTGACAGTGAATCTCTTAGTATATATTTCAGATGGCTAAATTGTGGGTTTCTTTATTGACTTTTTCTTTTTCATGAGCCAGATACCTATCTATTTTCTAGGAATGTTTTTTTTATTACATAATTTTAATTTTTCTAAAATCTTTTTCCAGCTGTACGTTTCACTCATTCTTTAATGAAATATAGCTAGGGCTCAACTGCTGCATGCACCATTATCCTGATAAATATAGTTAGAAGGACTACCTCTCTATATCATCCCTTTTGACAAGAATGAATTAGTTTCTCCAAAACCATAGCACATAAATATTTGAATATTGCTCCAAATCTTCAAATATCCATAAATATTTTGAATACTGCTCCAAATACAGAGGTAGCCTTCATTTACCAACCATTCATTTCAAAGTATGATACTGAAAAAATAACCTTATGGCCATTTATGACCCTTGCAACATCTCTCAGTTATGTGAATGTCATTGCAATCAGTAGGTGTTTCTCCCCCCACTATTCCCCTGATGTTGCAAGCAATTTCTGTAGGCAGTCTTTCCTTTGCCTGGCTCTTGCTAGCATGATTATATTGCTCTCAATGTGCAGATCAGCAAAAAAACCAACCCTTATTCTCTTGAAATCTAATTTCACTGCTCTGCAAAGGGGTGGAAAGATCAGGCAAAGGAGGGTTTAGTTAAATCTCATATACTGTATCCCTAAACAAAAAAATAATAGTTAAAATTACAAAGCCTCAAATGATGATGGCAAAATAAATTAAAGAGAAAATGGGAGAAGGTATCACTGTTTACCTTTGTAATGTTGACCACTTTTTCCCTTTAAAAGGGACACCAAAGGGGATTTTTCTTTTTCACATTTCTGTAAGAAATATTTCAATGGCTCAGTGACCAGTTAATACTGGAAGTGGAGACAGGGAAATGAGTGATACTGTGAGTAAAATCAATATGTAATTATACTACAAAGATGTTCATTTGATAATGTGCAAAATGTACCAGGTTTCAGTTCATGGATCACAGACTCAACAATACTCACAATTTTCTTTTGGAAATCATCCTCTTCGATCACCAATCTCTATCTTATCAAGTATCTATCTCAATAAGAACCAGAATTCAGACCCAGATGTATAAAGAATCAGACACCTACCCCTTTGTAGCTGTTGAAGGCAATGAATTCCTGGAGCCTTTCTATTCATGCAACTTCCTCTTCTGTAGTTTCTTAATCTTATGACTTCTGGTAGGAAGTAGCATTAATGCCTGCAGGAGTGAATCAGAATGAAACATTGGTCTGCCATCAAAACTGGGCATAATAATGTGGGGTGACATTTAGCAAAAAAGAGAATGATCCAACAGAACATGGAAACACTAGAAATAAGGTCCATTTTATCAAATGAAAAACTCAGCAGACATATTTTGAAATGAATTCCCTTCATTATAGATAAAAAAAACCCTTAAACAACAGCTAATATGAAGGGGAGAAAACCAGTGCCTTTACCTACTTGGGAAATAACTGGGTAACATTACATTATGTCTGTATTTTATTACATTATGTTAAATCAATATTAATTATGAAAATAAATTTTAAATTTTCACTCAAAATGTTGGTCATTTAATTTGGAATATCCTTATCAACAGTTCACTAACAGCAGCTGCACTAAACAATATTATAGTAGATTTTTAACAAAGAAAAAAGAAAATAGAGAACCATAAATACAATAATTGGGTAAGTAGAATTAAATAATAAATAAGTGAAATAGAATAAGAAAGGGTGGAAAATAGAATATCTAAGAAAGGATGGAAAGGAAGAACAAATAGGGATAAGCAGTATTTTGTGTCTGGAAATACTAAATTTTGCAAACATGAACATTAAGTAAATAAAATGATTGTGGCAATAGCGTGTGAACAAATCAACACAAGTGACTAGATCCAAAAGCATATCTATTGTTTGCATTTGTGTCACTTCTTTATGTAATGGTCTATAGCACAACGTAGCATAACTGGCTCATATTTAGGTACCACTTATAGAAAAACAACAGAAAATAATATGAAATTGAAGTATTATTCTTGACATAAAGACAAACTAACTTTTGTAAAGATTCCCAGATCAAAAATATACAACAAGCAGACAAATATTTTCTCTCAAAACTGTGCTTCACACCTCTCTGCAGCACATAAAAACAAGTTCCAGTAACATGATTAGTTTTGATTCATTAAAACAAAAGTATATTCACTATCCCTTTTCAGGAAAACTGGCAACTTTTCTTATAAGTCATCTGTACTCCTTATACTGTCTTGTATAGCAACATGTATTTTATGAAAAGTTGTAGTTTAACCTAGACTTCCCTAATTATAGAATCTCTGGTGGTAGTCTCTGGGATAATAAAGAGTAGCTACCAATCAAAAGGAACAACACTGGACAAGTTTGGAGCAGACAAAGTGTGAATTTCAATCTATGATTTTCTGGCCACTAGATCCCCTTCTCTGAAATCCAGCACAAAATAACAGAATATTGGTAGTACAATTTCTTACACCTTCCCAATCAGCAAAGAAAACTGCATAGATCTGTGATGGCGAACCTATAGCACGTGTGCCACAGGTGGCACATGGAGTCATTTCTGAGGGCACGTAAAGCGTTCCCGTCATCTCCAGCCATCTGATTTTCGCCCTTGTCCCCTGTCCCCTGCCCTTCCCGTCATCTCCAGGCCATCTGATTTTCAGCCTTGATTTTCAGCCAATTGTCGCCCTCTGGAGGCTTTGAAAAATCGTCCAACCGGCAATCCGGAAGTCCATTCCCGAACGTCTGCTTTGCATGTTGGGCCATTTTTCGCTCTCCCCAGGTTCCTAGAAAGCCCCTGGAGCCTGGGGAGGGCAAAAAACGTACCTACGGGGCCTACCGGAAGTTGGAAAACGTGCCGTTTCTGGTCTCCCGAGGTGTGTGTGTGTGTGTGTGTGATGTGCGCATGCGCAAGGGGCACAGTGGGAGGGCATTACATTATGGGGGTGGGCACACAAGCACAAGTTATAGCGCAAATGTGCATGTTTTTGGCACCTGAGGCAAAAAAGGTTCACCATCACTGGCATAGAAGCCAAGACTTCAAATTGACTGTTGAGTAGTGGTGGGTTGCAGGAGGTACGCCCCGGTACAGGCATACTGGAGCCTGCCCGGAACACTGGATACCGTTCTGGTACAGTGCTCCGGAGGGCCCACCTGCTTGCCCGAGCTCCTTACCAGTCTTTTACATTTTCGGCACTTCCGCACACAGCACCTTTGCGACACTCCACTGAGCAGCTGGAGCGTTGCGGAGGCGCTAAGATGCATGCGTGCGCTACACATGTCCATGTGGACACCGCCGGGCCCGTTCCATTTCATACCGGCTGGAACGGAATCCGGAACCCACCACTGCTGTAGTGTTCAGCCTCTGCCACAGAACCCATCTTCAGGGCCTTGAAATAGTAACAAAAAATGAGGACAGCCATTAAGTACAAAATATTTACCATTCTTGACAAATACACCAATATCAAATCAAATCAAATCAAATCAAATTTTATTTGTATACCGCATCCTCTCCTCAAGGGGACTCGGAGCGGTGCACAGGGAAAAATTTAAAATACTATAAAAAAAATACATACATAGAATAAATACGATAGATAAAAACAAATTAAATTAAGATTATCCCTGCACTAAAATCCCCAAGTTATAATGTTAAAATTCCCTAACACCCTAAAGGTAAAGACTAACCTAAGCCGGCGAAGCAGAAAAAGTGTGTTTTAAGTTTTTGACGGAAGGAGCGGAGGTCCGTAGTTGTTCTGATTTCGGGGGGAAGGTCGTTCCAGAGGGCTGGGCCCGCCAAAGAGAAGGCCCTTCCCCTGGGCGCCGCCCGCTGACATAGTCTAGTGGACGGCACCCGGAGAAGTTCCTCTCTGTGGGAGCGAATCAGCCGTGAGGATGTGTGAGGCAGGATCCGATCCCGTAGATAACTAGGTCCCGTGCCATGGAGCGCTCTAAAGATGACAACTAGCACCTTGAAGCGCACCCGAAAGACGACAGGCAGCCAGTGCAGCTCACGCAAGAGTGGTGTTATATGGGTGAACCTAGGAGTCCCCATTATTGCTCGCGCGGCTGCGTTCTGGACCAGCTGAACACTTCGGGTGCACCTCAGGGGGAGCCCCATGTAGAGAGAGTTACAATAGTCCAGTCAGGATGTCACGAGGGCATGAGTGACTGTGCAAAGGGCATCCCGATCCAATAAGGGGCGCAACTGGCGTACCAGGCGAACCTGGTAAAACGCCCTCCTGGCCACGGCTGTCACTTGATCTTCCATGGACAGCCGGGTATCCAGGAGGACACCCAAGTTGCGCGCCCCATCCACAGGGGTAAGATGTTCGCCCCCTATGGCCAGTGATGGAGTCAACTGGTTGAATCGGGAGGCCGGAAACCACAGCCACTCGGTCTTGGACGGGTTGAGTCTGAGTCCGTTACTTCCCATCCAGATCCGCACGGCTTCCAGGCACTGGCACATCACCGCTACGGCATCGTTGGGGTGGTTTGGGGTAGATATATACAACTGCGTGTCGTCAGCGTAGAAGTGGTACTCTACCCCAAAACCACGGATGATCTCACCCATCGGCTTCATATATGTGTTGAACAGGAGAGGCGAGATGACCGACCCGAGGCACCCCACATGTGAGGGGTCTCGAGGTCGACCTCTGCTCTCCTGCCAACACAAATTGCGATCGACCGGAGAGGTAGGAGGAGAACCACCGTAAAACGGTGCCTCCCACCCCCAACCCCCCCAGCCGATGCAATAGGATACCATGGTCGATGGTATCGAAAGCCGCTGAGAGGTCTAATCGGACCAGGATGGAGGAACAACCCCCATCTCTGGCCCTCCAGAGATCATCTACCAACACGACCAATGCCGTCTCGGTGCTGTGCCCGGGCCGGAAGCCGGACTGGCGCGGGTCCAGATAGTCAACTTCCTCCAATATGTATCATAATACAAAGAAATCTCTTATGGACATTCACTATGTGTTTTGTGCATTGGTATCCGATATCGCTTTTTGAAGAAAAATAACTATTGTCTGTATTTTAAAGCCACTTCGAATAATACATAAATGTTATTTTTTTACAAAAATGAAAAATGCCATCAAAGAATAGCATCATGTTTTGGATTCATTTGTTTTAACTTGTTTTTTTTATCGTTTTTACTTGTGAGTCATCCAAGGTCACATATATGAAATGGGTGGCTGTATAAATTAAATAAAATACATAAAATGCGATTGTGTGGAAAAATAAAAAATGTTCCTTCAAACTGCAGTGTCTGAATTCAAAGATGAAATATAGGGTATTTGAAACTTGGGTATAGCTTTTTTTAGTTTCAATGAAAACCATTTAGCCATTATTTCAGTTTCTTAAATTTTATGGGATGCTTTAAGAAACATTCCAATTGCTTAACAGTTTGAAAATACTCAATACTTAAGGTATGAAACATTACATAGTACATCAGGTAGCCTTCAACGTACGACTGCAATTCAGCACAAACTTTCATTGCTAAGCATGGCGATTGTTAAGTGAGTTTTGACCCATTTTATGACTTTTTTGCCAGATGTGTTAAATGAATCATTTACCGTTTCTTAAATGGAATTATGCAGTTAAGAAAATCTGGCTTCTCCCATTGATTCTGCTTGTAGAATGCTGGCTGCCAAGGTTACAAATGGTGATCACATGACCCCAGGAGAGTGCAGCTGTCATTCATGAGTTGCCAAGCACCTACATTTTAATCACATGATCAGGGGGATGCCACAATCGTAGCCAAGTATGAAAAATAAGTCCCTTTTTTCAATACCATTGTAACTTTGCACAGTTACTAAATAAATAGTTGCAAGTCAAGGACCACTGTAGTCCAAAGCCAGTGCTCAAGTAGGCATATGGCCAAGATACTGATATTGCATGCAATGTAACATATTTAACTATTTATGCCCCACTTTCTTAACTCAGTGATTACCCTATTTTTTGGACTATAAGACACACCAGAGTATAAGATGCACCATGGTTTTGAAGAGGTACATTTTAAAAAAATGCTTTTGTACTCTGCAGGCCTCCCAAACCCTCTGCACACCTTGTTTTTTACAAAAAACAAAAAAAGGGGGGGGAGCATGCAGCAGAGCTTTGGGAGGCTCGTAGACTGCTCCTGGGGGCTGAGGGAGCAAAAACACCTCATTTTCTGCTTGCTTTTGCCCTCCCCAGCCCCCAGGAGCATTTCGCAAGCCTCCCAAACCCTCTGCATGTCCATTTTTGCAAAGGGGGTGGGGTTTCGATAGGCCAAAAATGTTGTATTCAGTGTGTAAGACGCACCCAGATTTTCACCCTCTTTTTTGACAGAAAAAGGTTCATCTTATACTCCAAAAAATATGGTATTTAAGGCAGAGCAACAAATTAAATTGATCCTGAATTGGTATAAAAATTAATTAACAATTAAGGAGCTAACAAAATAGATGTGTATTTTCTTTTTTTAAAATAAATATATCTTTATTAATATAAAATCAAACATTCAACAAGTATAGGGCAGGGGTAACTGGAGAGACATACATAAACATACCGGGGAAAAGTCTAGTCCCCTAGATTAATAGTTGAGTTTGTCCCAGTCTAACTTATCTGTTATCATTTACAACTATACATATATACATATATAATAATAATAATCTTTATTGTCATTGTAAAAATACATACAGCTCATAAAACTAACACACATATCTAAAATATTATACAACGTAATTCTTGGCCTGGTGTCTGGATGGTCTCTAGCGATGAGCCGATGGGCAGCAGGGGAGGCAGTATGTCTCCTCCCTTGAATTGGGGCCTAATAATAGGTTGTTGTGAAACAATTACCTATATATACATATATACACATATATACATATATATACATATATACATGTATACACGTATATATGTATATATAGGTAATATATATATATATATATAAGCTCAAGGCATAGAAAGGCTTGCCTGAAATGCTGGAAAGTGCCGGTTCAAATTCCAGTAGAAGTATGGCCAGCTGAAGAAGGCTAAAAAGCCTGAAATAGATCTATTCTGGTCTCTTTTAATTATTAAATCAGCCCTTAAAAATCTTATATATATATATAAAATGAAGAATAATTATCACAGCTCCTGTGAAGAGGTCCCTTTAAGGGGAGGAGACTCAACGTCATCCCTCAAATCCCTTCAAATCCCAGTAGGAGTATGGCCAGCTGAAGAAGGCTAATAAGCCTGAAATGGATCCATCCTGGTCTCTTTATTTTCAGCCCTTAAAAATCTAACACACATATATAAAAATATATATATATAAAAATATATATATATAACATACACACATATATATACATACATGTGTGTGTGTGTGTATGTGTGTATGTTTTCGTAGATTTTCACGGGTGTAGGTATGCTAGCATTGCTGGCTTCGGGGATTTTCCCGTGTATCTAGAAAATCCCCGAAGCCAGCAATGCCAGTATGTGTGTGTGTGTGTGTGTGTGTGTGTGTGTGTGTGTGTGTATACATACATACACACACACATACTGGCATTGCTGGCTTCGGGGATTTTCTAGATACACGGGAAAATCCCGTGAATCGGACAAATTAACATATATTTTAAAAGATAGACAAAACTCAACCTTTTTCAAATGTTGGAATAAATGGTATGCATGGTACATCAGGAGAACAATGGACACCAAGGAAATCAATTAGATAAAATACTTGAGAAATAAATGTGAGGAATAAATAAGGCAATAGTAAATTTTGATATATAGAATCAAAATTTATAATATCAAAATTTACTATTGCCTTATTTATTCCTCACATTTATTTCTCAAGTATTTTATCTAATTGATTCCCTTGGTGTCCATTGTTCTCCTGTTGTACCATGCATACCATTTATTCCAACATTTGAAAAAGGTTGAGTTTTATCTATCTTTTAAAATATATGTTAATTTGTCCAATTCTGCACAGTTGAAGATTTTGGCTATAATTAGGTGCTCTGATGGTGGGTATCTTTCCAGTGTTGCGCAATAGCCATCCTAGTCGCTGTTATTATGTGTGAGAAGAGGTACCAATCCTGATTTTGAATTTCACTTGGTTTGATGCCTAGCAAATACAGATCGGGTTTGAGGGGAAAATTCATACCTGTTATTTCCAAAAGCCAAATTTGTATTTTTTCCAGAGTTGGGTGATTATTGGGCAAGTCCACTTAAAATAGATGTGTATTTTCTAAGAGCTTGCAGACTGTTGAGAAAACACCATTAATGAAGGAGTGTGTGCTGTACATATGAGAAAATACAGATGGTCTTCTCCTATGTGCCAGGCAGACAGGAACAGGAGAAGCCTTAAAAAGGCCTCCTGAAGATTTCAATGGCCTCATCAGGTTGGCAATGGGATCAATACATGGATAACTATAGCGAAATCTGACTAGTTCGGTAATTATAGCTGATTCAATAGCCATAATTACCATATTTTTCAGACTATAAGATGCATCGGACTATAAGACGCACCTAGCTTTTGGGGAAGAAAAAAAAATCTGCCTCTGCCTCCCAGCAAATTTGCTTCCTTGCAGCAAACAGCCTGGTCAGCTTCAGCACAACCTGATTTAGCATGAGCAGCTGATTGGTGGTTGCACCGGCCTCCCAGAATATCACTGATCAGCTGTTCCAAGCTGTGGTGATCGCCACCGCCACCGTCGCCACCTCTGTGCACCCAATTTTTGGTGATCCCCACAGCCTAGAATGGGCCAAAAGCTGGGCGCACGGAGGCAGAAAACGGGATGCATGGAGGTACACTAGGTGGCAGCCACAATATTGGTGGCAATCCCTGCAGCCTGGAACATCTGACAGGCAGTATTCTGGGAGTCAGATCCAACCGCCAATCAGCTGTTTATGCTAAATCAGGCTGTGGTGAAGATGAGCAGACTGTTTGTTGTTTGCTGCAAGGATGCAAATTGCTGGCAGACAGAGGCTGAAGGGTGGGGGCCGGTGGGAGTTTTGTTCTACCACATCCAGTCCATTACTGAAATTAGGCAATGTTCAACAGCAGCAATCTCTTCCTCAATATTTTGTGATTAAGAAGCAATATTCTACTCAAAATCTCCAACCGCAGTTTCATGTAGATCCTGATAGCATGAGAAAATTCTGTGGGACATCACAAAAAAATATAAACCTGTAAAATAATGGCAAAGTTCAAATCCAAAAGGCTGGCTACTTAATATTTCTGTTTTTACAGCCACCCACCCACACATTCATGATTGTACTCATTATCATGGCTGATGGTACAAAAAGTTGTTGAAAGGCTCAGGAAAATATTCTGGACACAGTCCACTCTTTCTAGTTCTAGAGAGATATATCATCTATTAAGATAATCAACAACAGTTTCAGTAACAGTGTCAGTATCTTGCATAAAATCATAGTTGAAATACATTTAGAGAGTCAGCATAATGTAGATGTATTTGGAGGCTACCATTGAGATGGACAAAATTATACAGATTTTCTGAGTCAAAGAAAGGCTTTCTTCAATAGAAGTCCCATTAGTAGTCTCAGTAATATATTTCCATCCAGAAAAGAGGCATGCATTCTCTGTGACAAATGAGGTTGTAATATGGCAGGAAGTGAAAAGGTTAAGTAGTAGCCCTCCATTCTCTAGACATATCCTTAGGATCTAAAAGCCATAAAGAATCCAAAGCAACCAGAAAGCCAAGACCTGACCTAACAACAGTGTTAAAATGAGGATGGAGCTAATTAACTGCCCACAAATAATGCAATGCTATCCTGGTCTGTGGATGCATTGGAGATGATGCATTCTTTGCTGCTTCGGAGTTCAGATGAGCATCCTATCTCCCTTGCTAGTTATTAGTTCAGTGTTCACTCTCCAGTTGTTTTTCATTCCTCACTTGCTATCTCTTAAATAATTAACAAGCAGTCCAGATATTTTATTTCATCTCCTTTTCTCTCTTAGTATCCGTAAAAACACAGAAAATATAAATTACACATTCTTAGCTAAAAGCCTCTCTACAAGTCTTAAGCTCAGGCAGTTAGTGTACACCTTGGGTGGATAGCCTTTCAAGCCACAGAGTCAAAATGCTTGATCATGCAAGAAGCTATTTTCCACAGGTATGGGGCAGACAACCAGCCAGCCAGAAGGTCTAGCATTCTTTCTCTCTTTTGTCATTTATCTAGGCCAAGTAACAGCAGACATCTTTATTCTCAAGTCTCCAATAAAGGATATTCAGCATTCCCTCTTAAACTTATGTAAGACAGAAACATCAGAAAGCACACATAATAAAACTCTAGCATTTAGAAAAATGGCTAGGTAGGGGGGAGGGGAGAAAGTATTTTTTTAAAAATAAATAAATAAAAGGAATTGGTTTTAGACTGTGGAGGCCAAATAGAAAGAATATGGTGTCTGAACGTACAGTGCTGTAGCGCAGATTGTGTCTGTGTGTCCTAAGAAGGGTATAAAAACTGAATGGACCATAAGAAGGTGCTACTAACACATAACAAACTTCAGGATCTTCCTTCAGTAGTATGCTGGCCTCTACTTTCTATTACTAAATGGAAATTGATAATAGATGCTGCTTTTGCTGTGTTTTTTTCCTTCTTTGTAGCAATTGTATTGTTTATTTATTTAATTTTAGATTTCTAAATCACTTATCTCCCTTAGAGAGGAACTCTTAATTCAGCTCATATATCACTTTGAAGATGTACAAGCAGTCCTTCACTTGCTTAGTGCTGTCACTAAGCCACATGGTCACAAAGTATGTCACATGACTGCCAGCTGCCCTGCTTGTAGGAAGGTTAGAAATCAAAATCCCGTGACTGGCACACTGCAACCTCATAATACTGATTAGGCGCCCTGATGATCCAATAACTGAGGGGATCCTGCATAGGCCAGAAGTACAAGGACCCATCATAAATACTATTCATTCAATGCTGTCCTAACTTTGAATGGTTACTGAACGAATGAATAATTGTAACCTTGAATGAATAGTTACAATCAGAGAATTGCTTGTACTCTGAAATACTAGGGATTAAAAACCTATTATTATTGTTGTTGTCATTAGCTGCAAAGTTGTGTCTGACCCATCACAACACCATGGATAAAGTTCCTCCAGGACTTCCTGTCCTCTACCATCCCCCGGAGTCCATTTAAGCTCACGCCGACTACTTCAGTGTCTCTATCCAGCCACCTCATTCTCTGGCATCCCGTTCTTCTTTTGCCCTCAATCGTTCCCAGCATTAGGCTCCTTCTCCAGGGAGTCCTTCCTACTCATTAGGTGACCAAAGTATTTGAGTTTCATCTTCAGGATTTGGCATTCTAAAGAGCAGTCAGGGTTGATGTCCTCTAGGACTGACTGCCTTGCAGTCTAGGGGACTCGTAGAAGTCTTCTCAAGCACCATAGTTCAAAGGTTTCAATTCTTTGGCGCTCAGTCTTTCTTATGGTCCAACCTTCACAACCATGCATTGAAGCTGGGAAAACCATAGCTGTGACTATACGCACTTTTGTTGGCAGGCTGATGTCTCTGCTTTTTAGTATGATGTTTACATTTGCCATAGCTTTCCTCCTCAGAAGCAAGCGTCTTTCAATTTCTTGGCTGTAGTCCCTATCTGTGGTGATCTTGGAAGCCCAGGAAAATAAAATGTGTCACTACCTCAATTTCTTTCCCATCTATTTGCCAGGAATTGAGAGGGTCAGATGCCATGATCTTATTTTTCTTAATGTTGAGTTTCAAGCCAACTTTTGCACTCTTCTTCACTCGCATCAAGACGTTTTTTAGTTCCTCTTCACTTTCTGCTATTAGAGTGGTATTATCTGCATATCTGATATCTGCATATCTGATATTTCTCCCAGCAATCTTAATTCCAATTTGTGATTCATCTAGCCTGCCTTTCTCATGTGCTCTGTATATGAGTTAAATAGGCAGGGTAACAGTATAAGGCCTTACCTGACTCCTTTCCCAATTTTGAACAAATCAGTGGTTCCGTGTCCAGTTCTCACTGTTGCTTCTTGACCTGCATATAGCTTTCTCAAGAGACAAAGAAGATGGTCTGGTACTCTCATCACAATTTGTTGTGATCCACACAATCAAAGGCTTTAGCATAGTCAATGAAGCAGATGTAGATGTTTTTCTGGAACTTCCTAGCTTTTTCCATGATCCAGCATATGTTGGCAATTTGATCTCTAGTTTCTCTGCCTCTTCAAAATCCTGCTTGTATTTCTGGTAGTTCTCGATCCACATACTGCTGGAGCCTAGCTTGTAGGATTTTGAGCATAACTTCACTAGCATGTGAAATGAGTGCAATTGTGCGGTAGCTTAAACATTCTTTGGCATTGCCCTTCTTTGGAATTGGAATGTAAACTGTCCTTTTCCAATCCTGTGGCCACTGTTGAATTTGCTGGCAAATAGTGTATAACTTTTACTGCATCATCTTTAAGATTTTGAATAGCTCAGCTGGGATACTGTCACCTCCACTAACTTTGTTGTTGTTCAGACTTCCTAAGACCCATTTGACTTCACATTCCAGGATGTCTGGCTCGAGGTCAGTGACTAGGTTATCAGGGATGTTACGCTCGTTCTTGTAGAGTTCTTCTGTGTAATTCTGCCACTTAATCTCTTCTGCCTCTGCTAGGAGTGTTCCGATATCTCAGAGGGTGCGACAAAGAAGAGGGAGTCAAACTATTCTCCAAGGCACCTGGGGGCAGGACAAGAAGCAATGGGTGGAAACTAATCAAGCAGAGAAGCAAGTTAGAACTGAGGAGAAATTTCCTGACAGTTATAACAATTAACCTCTGGAACAGCTTGTCTCCAGAAGTTGTGAATGCCCCAACCCTGGAAGTCTTTAAAAAGATGTTAGATAGCCATTTGTCTGAAATGGTATAAGGTTCCTGCCCACGCAGGGGGTTGGACTAGAAAACCTACAAGGTCCCTTCCAACTCTGCTATTGTATTATTATTGTATTATAGGTCCCTGCCATTTTGATCCTTTATCACGCCCATCTTTGCATGAACTGTTCCCTTCATATCTCCAATTTTCTTGAAGAGATCTCTGCTCCTCCCTATTCTATTGTTTTCTTCTATTTCTTAGCATTGTTCATTTAAGAAGGCATTCGTATCTCTTCTAGCTATTCTCTAGAATTCTGCATTCAATTGGGTGTATCTTTCTCCCTTGCCTTTCGCTTCCGTTCTTTCCTCAGCTATTTGTAAAGCTTCCTCAGACAGCCATTTTGCTTTCTTGCATTTCTTTTTCTTTAGGATAATTTTAGTTGCTACCTCCTGTACAATGTTGCGAACTTCCATCCATAGTTCTTCAGACACTCTGTCTATCAGATCTAATTCCTTAAATCTATTTGTCACCTCTACTGTATATTCATCAGAGATATGATTAGTTCATACCTGAGTGGCCTAGTGTTTTTCCCTACTTTCTTCAATTTAAGCTCATGAGAAATTCATGATCAGAGCCACAATCAGCTCCTGGTCTTGTTTTTATTGACTGCATAGAGCTGCTCCATCTTTGGCTGCAGAGCACATAGTCAATCTTATTTCTGTGTTGACCGTCTGGTGACGTCTATGCGTAGAGATGTCTCTTGGGTTGTTGGAAAAGAGTGTTTGCTATGACCATCGTATTCTCTTGACAAAATTCTTCCAGCCTGTGCCTGCTTTGTTTTGTACTCCAAGGCGAAAATTACCTGTTATTCCGGTTATCTTTTGGCTTCCTACTTTAGCATTCCAATCCCTATGATGATAAGGACATCATTTTTGGTGTTAATTCTATAAGATGTAGGGCTTCATAGAACCGGTCAACCTCATCCTCTTCAGCACCATTGGTTGGGGCACAGACTTGGACTACTGTGATATTCTGTGATTTTGGGGATTGTATCCCAGTATTGCTTTTTCTATTCTTTTATTGACTATGAAGGCTATTTCATCTCTTCTGAAGGATTCTTGCCCGCAGTAGTATACCTGATGGTCATTTGAATTAAATTCACCCATTCCTGTCCATTTTAGTTTGCTGATTCCTAAGATATTGATGTTCAGTCTTGTCATCTCTTTTTTGACCGTGTCAAACAATAATCTATTACACGGGTTATTTCCAGAGTATACATTTTAAGAATGCATAGATATTTAAAATATTTTCTATTACAGAAGGGGTCTTATTTATATATTTTTATGGTTACAATACAACAATATTGTATTTCAAGAAGTGAATCATTTATACCAATAGCATTCCATGTTGCTCAAATGGATACTGTTTATTTGGTACATATTTCTAAATCTTCTCGAGAGTTCTGAAACCTGCACAATCAAACTGTGGGGAGGGCATGCCCTACAAAACAGATAGATGTTCTGCATTAACATTGAAAATTCTATAGCAGTAATTTCTAAACAGGGTGGATAAAAATCAATGCTTTTTTTTAAAAAAAATAAAAATAAATCGGATTTTTTTTATTTAAATTGGATTTTTTTACATAAAATGCTTTTTGAGGAAAATATATTACCATCCAGAGGTTATTCCATCATGAAATAAAGATTAGTTTTTTAATTATGTAGAATAAGGCTGTGTATGTTTAATTTTTTTGGTAAATACATTCCATTAATCCATTCACAATGTCATGCTCTTCCAGAGGTTTTTGTAAGATTATTGGGCAGTTTCTCTGCCTACAAGATATTATCACAGATGCTTGGTTTACTTTTGCAGTTCTCAAAACTGAATTTGACTCAGAGATCACATGCCTCTTCTTCACAGCAAAAATGAACAGAGTTGAAAAAAAGGCCTTAATCCTAACTTCTACAAACCTATGAATACAGAATCAACCCCTTCAGTGCTATATTTCAAGAAGTTCAGTGAATAGAATAAAAACAATATTTTTATGATTGTTTGGAGTGGAATAGATCTGCAAAAGAAGAAATTGAAACTAAGTGTGAGGAGGAAGGGGCAAGCAGACAAGCAGTACTACAAAATGAAAGTCTAAGTTTCTTAAAATATATATATATATATTGTTTAGCCAAATTAGTTAACAAACATGGATGTTTGTTTAAGCAAATAACATATGCTGTAATGTTATTGCTTTAGTTGAATAAATCTATTTAAATTGTTATTATTAAGGTAATGATTATTTTTCTCCTTCCTAAGTACAACAGAAAAGTTGTCCAAATATGAATGATCAACCTATTAAACTGGGGATAAAAAAATTAATATGAAAAGTTGTTATTTTAAAAATCTTCATCTACTTGCATATTATAAGTTATACCAGCAAGAATTAGTCTTTATGTAGAAAAATATGATTTAAATCAAGTTTTTTTACTAGTGATTTAAATCGTGATTTAAATCAACTTGATTTACAATACAATACAATACAATACAATAGCAGAGTTGGAAGGGACCTTGTAGGTCTTCTAGTCCAACCCCCTGCATGGGCAGGAATCTTATACCATTTCAGACAAATGGCTGTCTAACATCTTTTTAAAGACTTCCAGGGTTGGGGCATTCACAACTGCTGGAGGCAAGCTGTTCCAGAGGTTAATTGTTCTTACTGTTAGGAAATTTCTCCTTAGTTCTAAGTTGCTTCTCTCCTTGGTTAGTTTCCACCCATTGCTCCTTGTCCTGCCCCCAGGTGTCTTGGAGAAAAGTTTGACTCCCTCTTCTTTGTGGCACCCTCTGAGATATCGGAACACTGCTATCATGTCTCCCCTGGTCCTTCTCTTCATCAAACTAGACATACCCAGTTCCTGCAGCCGTTCTTCATATGTCTTAGTCTCCAGTCCTCTAATCATCTTGGTTGCTCTTCTTTGCACTCTTTCCAGAGTCTCCACGTCTTTTCTACATCGTGGCGACCAAAACTGTATGCAGTATTCCAAGTGTGGCCTTACCAAGGCACTATACAGTGGCATTAACACTTCACGCGATCTAGATTCTATCCCTCTGTTGATGCAGCCTAGAACTGTGTTGGCTTTTTTGGCAGCTGCTGCACACTGCTGGCTCATATTTAAATGGTTGTCCACTAGGATTCCGAGATCCCTCTCACAGTTGCTACTATTGAGCAAGGTACCACCTATACTGTACTTGTGCATTTGGTTTTTCTTGCCTATATGTAGGACCTTACTTTTTTCACAATTGAATTTCATTTTATTAGACAGTGCCCAATGTTCAAGTTTGTCTAGATCCTTCTGTATCTTAAGCCTATCTTCTGGAGTGTTGGCTATTCCTGCCAGCTTGGTGTCGTCTGCGAATTTGATGAGTTCCCCATTTATCCCCTCATCCAAATCGTTGATGAAGATGTTAAAGAGTACTGGGCCTAAAACAGAGCCTTGGGGGACTCCACTGCATACTTCCTTCCATGTAGATGCAGTTCCATTGAGGACTACACGTTGAGTGCGGTTGGTCAGCCAGTTACGAATCCATTTGGTGGTGGTGCTGTCTAACCCACAATTTTCTACTTTATCTAATAGTAGGTTATGGTCTACTTTATCAAATGCCTTACTGAAGTCCAGGTAAATTATATCAACAGCATTCCTCTGGTCCACTGATTTTGTTACTTTGTCAAAGAATGCAATTAGATTCGTCTGGCATGATCTGTTTTTGACAAACCCATGTTGGCTTTTGGCTATTACTTTGTTTGCTTCTAGGTGTTCACTTATTTGTTGTTTAATTATCTTTTCCAGAATCTTTCCTGGTATTGAGGTCAGGCTGATGGGTCTATAGTTTCCTGGATCTGTTTTTTTCCCTTTTTTTAAATCAAATCCACCCTGTTTAAATCAAATCCACCCTTTTTTAAATCAAATCCACCCTGTTTCTAAATGAGCTTTTTTATCAATATACTTGAAGACAACCTATGTACATAATACTGACTTGGGATCCTTACAAAGATAAAAATTATTGCCAATTTAAGTACAAGTTGAAATAAAAACAATCACAATGAGTGCATCACTGTCAAAAGTAAAGCAATTGTTCAAGTTTTATCTGCAATTGTTTTGCATATTTGCTATAGCATACAGATGCACACTTTCTTTTTTGTAAAAAATAAATAAATAACTCACATGTGGATTACATATATTTGGGCGATTACATATGATCAGGGCAAGAGGAAAGTGTGTGTTCAAAACAGAAAATGGCTGTATCCAGAGTAAAAGACTAATTTTCTTAAGCCTCAACTTCCCTCTCCCAACCTTATTCATTCTGAAAACTATTTAAGTCGAACTTTTACTTACTTACCAAAAGTTGGCAGTTCCTGAGGAGAGATCTCATGGCCGCTCAAAAAGTCTTACGAGGCCGCATTTGGCCCCTGGGCCATGGACTGTGCACCCATGTTATAGTAGAATGAATGTTTTAAAAATGTGAATCAAAGTTCATTCATAAGCTTCAATCAAAAAAGCCCTTGCATGAACTGGTGATTAGTGATTTCTGCTAATTTATGCCCCATGCCATATCATGTTATTTAGAAATAGCAAACCCCGCCCCTTCACCAAAATGGCCACGCGTATACCCTTATGGAGGCTTCCAGAAAGCTCCTGGGGGCTGGGAAGGGTAGAAATGAGCAAAAAACAGGGTGTTTCCACCCCCCCTCCCCAGCAGCACTCTATAAGCCTCCATAAGGCTATGCATGCTATTTTTTGACCAAAAAGTGGCCCGTTTTCACACAAACAAACGGGCCGTTTTTCCTTGTTTTGGGGCCTCCCACCCCCCCAGTAGCACTCTGCAAGCCCCCAAGGCTATTGATGCCTTTTATTTGGAAAAAAGGGCCAATTTTTGCGAAAAACGGGCTGTTTGGGGGAGGTTTGCACAGTGCACAAAGCGTTTTTTTTCCCTTTCGGAAAGCTGTTTAATTAGAGTGATTGATCAAGTACTATGCCTGCAGAAACAAAGATTTGTTCCAAAGGTGGCCAGTGATTTCCTTCTCCAGCACATGGGTAAATACACCTGGAAACATCTACCTACCTACTCTCTCTCTCTCCCTACCTACTGTATTTCTCTCTCTCTCCCCCTCTATCTACCTACTCTCTCTCCCCCTACCTATATACTGTATTTCCCCCTTTCTCTCTCTATCCCTCTACCTACCTCCATCTATCTACACTCTCTCTCCCTACCTACTGTATTTCTCTCCCCCCCTCTATCTACCTATCTACCTACTCTCTCTCCCCCTACCTATCTACTGTTTCTCTCTCTCTCTCTATTTCTCTCTCTATCCTTCTACCTACCTACCTATCTACACTCTCTCTCCCTACCTCCCTACTGTATTTCTCTCTCCCTCCCCCCCTATCCCTTTATCTACCTACCTACCTAACTACATACTCTGTCTCCCTACCTACCTACTGTATTTCTCTCTCACCCCCTCCCTCCCTACTCACTCTCCCTCCCTACTGTATTTCTCTCTTTATCTCCCTCTCTATCCTTCTATCTACCTACCTACTTTTTAAAAAAAAATTGCCTCTTCAAAATTTGGGTGCGTCTTATACACCGAAAAATACGGTAACAAGATCTATAAACCCCAAGGGCTAATTAGATTTGCTTATTCTGATTCAAGAAGATAGTATCTGAAAGTAACACTATGTGTAGTACAAATTCTGTAACAAATCATATTTACTATGTTATTATATAAATGGCCTCGAAATTCATGAGGCGTTTCATTTTTTCAAACACAGCTTTGAATTTAACAGTTTAAATTTTAAGATACTAGGTCATATTCTATTGCTGCAAATATAAAATTAACAATGAATATCAAGAAAAAATATCCTCCACTTTTCTTTATTTATTCATGTTTCAAGGACCACTATGTGGCACCTATATAAGTCTTTCAACTAAAAATACAGTAAATAAAGTAGTGAAAATTGTGTGGCTGAAAGAATTGAGTGGCACAAAACTAAATGCTAGAAGATATAGTTTTATTGTTAATTGTATTAACTGTTTTAACATAATGACTATCTGCTGTTATGAGTGACAGAATACGAAAAATTGAATTACAAACTAGGCTAACAGGTTAAGAACTTATCAAAGCAAGTGTTTTTCCTTGTGTTATTTGCTGTTTATCTAAAAACAAATTTAATTAGCAACCTTCTATAAAAAAATAGCATAAATTCAGTTCAATAATGCAAATGACCAATAAATACTGTGGTCATTTAAAAAAAAAAAAGCATCAGGAAACACTTAAGTAAGTCTTTTGAGTCACCATGGGCAAATAGGCAGCAATATAAATTCAATAAATAAATAAATAAATAAATAAACATGTAAAAAGCAAATAGGAATGGGATATAAATTGCAAAAATAAATGACAAATGTAACAAATCTATAATGTTACAAAAAGATATAGAACATGTGTGTGAAACCTGCCACATCAGTGATATGACTGATGCATTTTTGCCTACAAAGAGCTGGAGTGGGCATGGCCTGTGCATGATGTATCCGGCCCATGGGCCGCCAGCTTGACAAACAATTTGACAGTTTGATTATTTGCAAATAGAACTATAATGAAAAAAAATCATTTTGACCTAAATGCATTTAGAACCAAATTTTGCATGCTTAACAATGAATGCCTCAGGCATCCATACAGAAAATCACAAAGTGCAGAAATTTCTATTAACAAATTTATATCTAAAATATTTGCAAATAGTACACCAATATGCTGTCACAATTGTTATGCAATAATATACTAAAATAGTTAATATTCAGCAATCAATGGGAAGGGATTTCAACTTTCCTGATACTCTGTTGCTAAATTTCAAAATAGGGATAAATGAAGTTTTAAATATTTTGCCATGTAACTGTTAATTATAACTTAACTAAAAACCAGTTCAATTACATACAATTTAACTCATCTATCCCACTAAGTGCCAAATTTGGGCTAAAATATTTATCAATGATTCCATAATATAGTTGACATTATAGATGTTATTTCCCTTCTCCTTTGCTCATTAAGTGAAGTGCTGTGGTCATTAAACCAAACATCATGTGACTGCAGCATACAATTTTACTTCCAACCTTCTCTATTAACTCTACTTGTTACAAGCCAGTTGCGAAGCATATATACTGTATGATGATCATGTGATGACAGGATGCTACGACAATCATTAAATTATTTATTATTTTATTAAATTTATAGACCGCCCCCTCTCCCCCATGGGGACTCAATCATGTGTGATGATTGGTTGGAAAGTTATTGTTTTAAACTGACATAGATTCACTTGTAACGATGGAAGGGTCGACCTCCAGAGCCAATGATCTTTTATTCTGGAATTGTTGTCTGATTCTATCTCGGAACCTTGTTCTATCTGACTGGCGGTCAGTTCTGTTGGGATACGTCCTCTGGGAGTAATCCTGTGTCTGTTGGCGAAAAGGAAGGTGTGCGAAAATAAGGAAAAGGACTCGTTCAATTTGCTGTATAGGGATGGCAGGATTTTTCTCCTGTTCTTGGTTTCCATGACCTCCCCAAAAAGCTTGCCACCCTTGAAGGGTGCAGTGGCTAGCCTCCATTTGTATTTTGTGTCCGCCTGCCAGTAACGGAGCCACAGCAGAGCATCTGCCGTGTCCTGGGACAGGAGGATAGAGGATGTTAAGACTGCTAGTCTGTCTACCGTTGGTAATTGTAGCTCCTCAGCGAATTCTGGGGCTACATTGTAATATCTCTTATCATACCCATTTGTATTGGCATATGTTCCTGGGTGCTCCCATTGTCTCTGGATCACATCACGGAACAGTTCTGGTATCCCCAATGCTGGCTCTGGTGTACATGGTTCAGGATTGAAAAAGGGAAAAGAACTTTGGCAGGTGGGTGTTCTCTGGGCTGGCAAACAGGTCTACTGTGGGGCAGCTGAACCTCTCAAACAGCTGTTGGAAGAGGTCCAGATACAGGCACCATTCTGACTGGTCATTGGTGGTTCTCCTCAACCAGTCCGCCTGTAAGTCGGAGGCTCCCGAGATGTGTTCCGCCCATAAGTAGAGGATGTGCTTCTCCACCCAGAAGCCCATCTCCTCCACTTTCCGCATGAGCACCCAGGAATGAGTGTCCCCCTGCCGGTTTACATGCACTTTGACTGCCACATTGTCTGTGAGCAAGATAATTTGTGGGAAGGATACCTGTTGCTGGAAGTGATGGGAGCGTCAAATGCACTGTCCTCAGTTCCAGCCAGTTGATGTTGTTTTGCAGGTCCTCTGATGACCACCGACCCCGAGTCACCAAGGACTGGAGATGAGCTCCCCAGCCAAGGAGATTGGCATTGGACATTATGCTTATGAGGCTCAATTCCTTGAACAGGCTTCCTCTTTCCATGGCTGGTGATGTCCACCACTTCAAAGAACAACTCACTCTCAGAGGGACCCGGACCTTGGTTTTGGAGCTGCTTCTCCCGGATCTGTGATGCGGGAGCAGGAAACATTGAAGGGTCCATGCGTGTAGTCATGCGCAGAGAACGATTGCTATGCAGGAGATCATCTTCCCCAACAGTTGGGAAAGAAGAATCACCTGCATCGTGCAACGTGATCTGACTTGATTCACGATTGATTGGATGCTGGCACGACATTCCTGTAAGAGATAAACGTCGCAGGTCTCTGTGTTTATCACTGCTCCCAGATGAAGAAGCCTGGTAGTGGGTACCATGTGACTTTTTTCCATGTTTATGGAAAACCCATTTCTCTGGAGGATCTGGACTGTGAGTTGGAGATCCTGACCTATCTGAAGTGGGGGGGGGGGGGGACGACTGGATGAGGATATTATCCAGGTAACATTGTAATCTCATGGACTTTTCTTGAAGGTGGGCCACCACTGCTAATAGCTTGGTGAAGGTTCTCGGGGCCAATGAAAAGCCAATGGGCATGGCCCTGTATTGGAAATGGAGCTCTGCATAAGAGAACCCAAGGAACTGCCTGGGAGGGCCAAATGGGGACATGGAGGTAAGCTTCCTTGAAATCTATAGAAATTAAGAGATCTCCCTGTCTGAAGCAAGCCAGAATGGATTGAAGAGTTTGCATCTTGAAGCATTTGTATGCTAAATGGACATTGAGCCTTCAAATCTAGAATGGCTCTCCATCCCCCTGAAGACTTCGGGACCAGGAAGATAATAGAGCAAAATCCTAGTCCCTAATGGTCCTTGTGCACCAGCTCTATGGCCTGGATGTCCAGCAAATGCTGGATCTGTGCTTCTATCTGCACCCTTTTGCTGTTGTCCCTGGGAATGGGAAACCAGATGAAACATCTGGGGGGAATGGAGCAAAACTCTAGAGTGAGGCCCAGTCTTACTGTCTGCAGGAGCCCAGGTGTCTGTAGTGGTCTCTTGCCATTGGCTGGTGAATAGTGCTGATCGACCGCCAATGGGGTGACTCAATTGCAAACCACTTAGACTGGCGAAAGGGCTGGTTATTAGACACCCTACCTCTAACGGTTGACCTGTCCTAAGGTCAGTCAACACTCTGGGGGTATGGTCTTTGATACAAAGGGGAGCTAAACCCTGTCTCCAGGGCCCAAAAGGAATGCCTGTGATAGTAGGGAGTGGTCCTTTGGTCTGCCCTCCTGTACATGTGAGGAAGAGTCTTCCTCTTATTCTTACCCTCAACTAGTATATGGTCTAGCGTAGTGATAGCTAACCTTTTTTGGCTCACGTGCCAAAAGTGGGGGAAGCCCTGGGGGGGGTCGTGCGTGGGCGTGCCACACCCATTTATTTTTATTTTTATTTTATTAAATTTATACCCCGCCCTTCTCCTTGCAAGGACACAGGGCGGCGCACAGGCAATATTAAAAACCATACAAAATACAAAAATATATCATTAAAAAACTATTAAATTATATCCCGTGCTAAAACCCATTATAATGCTATGTGCGTGATCCCCTGCTTTTGGTGCACTTTTTTCGCCCTTCCCAGGCTCCAGAGGCTTTCTAGGAGCCTGGGGAGGGTGAAAACAACCTCCCCCCCACCTCCAGAGGCTGCAGGAGGGCGAAAAACAGCCTCAAAAGAAGGCCTAAGTCAGCTGGCCAGCACACACAAGCACACTGGAGCTGACAGAGGAACACTTTGCGTGCCCTAAGAAATGGTTCCATGTGCCACGGGTCTAGCACATCCCCAAAGAGGTTGCCACCCTTAAAGGGAGCTGAAGCTAACTTCCACTTAGACTTCATGTCTACCTGACAGTGGAATAGCCACAGGAAGTGACAAGAGGTGACATTGGATGCCATGGCCCTGGAAGCGAACTTAGCCACGTTGACGGTAGTGTCTGCTGAATATTCAGCAGCTGCTATCAGTTTGTTGATATCCTATTGCAACCTGGTGTCATGGAGAGGCTCCAGCCTACATCTGACAGAGCCAGAGCAAGGATGCTCTATTAAAGAAGGAAGCTGCCGTAGCTGATCTAATCGCCCAGGCAGCTGCCTGGTGTGTCTTGCAAGAAGACAACTCCACCTTCCTATCCTCCGCCCTTCAGGCCTTCTGCTGTGGAGGAAGGGAGGATGGCCCAAGAGGTCAGAGTGGCTAGAGGAGCATCCATAGTTAGAACTTTAAGGAGCTCCTAAAGGTCCTGATCCACCCCATACATCCTATCAATTCCACTAGGGGCAGCAATGGCACCAGGTTGGTGCCTATGTCGCTGAATTATGTCTACAAATAATATTGGGTAAGAAATGACCTCCTGTTCTGTCACTGGTTCCATGAATGCGTTAGGATCCTGAGGGACTGGAGCCGAATCTACCGGTCGATCTGCCATCCCCATATTGGCTGTTGTTTTGGCCCTAAACATTAGGGTCTTGAATAGGGCGGGACTGTGAACAAAGGTTTGTCTGGGATGAGGCCTTCATCCTCCAATAGATCCTGCTCCTCTGGCTCCTCATCTCCCATTGATTGAAACTTCACTACAAAGGGAAGGGGGAGGAGAATGGGAATTTTGCATGTAAGGCAGACCAATCTGAGGCTAAGATTGCAGACCAATAATCGAGGGAGCCCTGGAGGAGGATGACTGGAAAGCCTCTCAGGAGCAGTGCTGATTCTATGCCCTGCGTTACGGTCTCAGCGATAATTTCACACCATTCCTGAGAGACCCGGGCCCTGATCCTCCCCAGAATGGAGGTCTGCTTCTATGGAAGTAAAGGTAGCAGCTGGGGCAGAAGGCTCAAAAGCTGCAAATGCCAGGCAGGAGAGAGGAGCAAAATCCTCCTCATAAGAGGTTGCCTGAAAGGGATGCATCTCATTAGTATCATTGAGTGCCCAATTCAGTTGACTATCCTCCAGAATCTGTCATGGCAGTTCTGTCTCCAAAGGGCAGGAAATCTCAGCCCTGCCCACTAGAATTCTGGAGGCCCTATTTGCTTCTGCCTGCTTCTGAGCCTTGGAGAATTGTTTTTCCAATGCCCTTTGCCTCCTCTTTGCATCCTTCTCAGCAGCTGATGAGGCCCTCCTTGAAGGGGGCCTGGGAGCTGTCTGAAGGCCCCCTTGAAGATGACCTCTGCTGCCTGAGGGAAGGTTCTGTTGGGCTGTTGTTTGCAGGCAAGGGACGGCCTGCCATTTGGAAAATGACCATCAGCACTCCTGCATCTTTTTCCTGCTCTAGTGGCAAACCAAAAGTGGGGCAAATCCCAAGCCTGGGAAGGACTCCCCTCAATTCAACGCTGACTAATAAACCAAAATTAATTTTGCCTGCACTTTCACAAAACAAAAGGACTGCAAAAAACACTCATTGCAAATGCCATAGAAAACAAAATGGTGTGAAACCAGCAACAGTTTGCAAGTGCCCCAGAGAATCTGTAATCTGGAACAGGAACTCTCAAGTCTCAGTGCTACATGCTGAGAACGACGATCCTAGGAATACAGAAATGCCTGCAACTGCAGGAGCAGTCTGTGACCCTTTGAAAAAGCCGACAGAGTGGGGACCAGCTTGAATCAGGCTGCTGCTCCCTCACAGAGCAAAAAACGGCATGAAAAATGGCGTTGGCGCTCTCCCTCCAAGCCGATCGAAGCCTCCTGAGTCACTCATAGCACAGTGATGAAGTTTGAATCCTGCCACTCTATAACTCAGTGGGAGGAGAAACGCCCAGCTCAAACTAGCCTTTTTTGGGGGGCTGATGTTCTAGCTTTTAAATCACTAATTGAAAGAATCCAAGCATGGATAATGAGTAAACGTGTCTCTGTAACCAGACTGAGAAGAAAAAACTGAGCTCAGGTGAGAAGAGGCGTGGCCAAACCTTTTTACTTCTCAGTCTCTGGCCAAATAGACAGAAGATAACCCATGCTTGGACTCTCCAAGCAGCACATAGGAAAAGTCAGGCATCCCAAGGCTCTTCATCTGACTCTCAGTGTCAACAGGCTAAGTAAACTCACTGCAACATCCATACAACATACACACAGCCCATTCGCACACACTAACAACCACAAGAGCCCTCCCCTGATGTTCTCACCAACTGATAGTAATTCCATTCAAATCACTCCCTATCAATTCCCTTCAGGCTCTCACCCAGAAGATGGAATAATATCCAGGCAAGGCTAGGAGCTGAAGCTGGTTGACTTTCCTTTTCTCCTCAATGTTTCTTCATATTGGGCTAACCTAGACTGTAAGGCAAATAGTGCAGAGTAGCCAGCCACTCTGGTATAACACCCCCCCCAAAAGGGTGTGCCACCACCCCCATCTCCAAGACCCAGTACAAGGAAAAAGAAGCAATATTGGAAATAACACTCCATTTAATAACAGATGTGTCCAGAGTCTAGCAGTGTCCTGCAACACTGGCCAGCAGCAATCACAAGATGTATAAAGATGTAAAGAGAACTGTCTTCACACATCCAAACAGCTGAATCAGGCATCAGATAACAGCCAAATTCACAAATCCAACAGTACATCAAGCAGGAGATTGAGCATGAAAGCAAGCCAAAGGGCAAGGCCAGACCAGCATGGTCCATCTGTTCCCCAGCCTGCTCAGCAGACCCGTTCCTCAGAAAACAGTCCCAAATGTATAGGTAATCCTTGACTTACGACAGTTTGTTTAGTGGTCATTCAAAGTTACAACGGCAGTGAAAATTATGACCTATGACTGTTTTTCAGTTACAACCTTCGCAGCATCTCTATGGTCATGTGTTTAAAAATAAGGAGCTTGGCAACTGATTCAGATTTATGATGGGGAAGCCAGATTCATTTAACAACTGTTACTAACATGAACTGCAGTGATTTACTTAAGAACTGGGACAAGAAACATCATAAAATGGGATAAAAGTCACTTCACAAATGTCTCCCTTAACATACATTTGGGGCTCAACTGTGGTCGTTAAAGTTGAGGATTACCTGTACAAAATGCAGTCCCAAACCACTAATAAGCTATCCAGTCTGACAAGCCCCAATCAGGGGCAGGATGGAAAATGCAGCCAAACATCTAAACCCAGAAGGCCCCAAAGGTGGCAAACATGGCTGCTGGCAGGCATGGCCATCCTCTGCTTCACTTTGCTCCATTTCTCTCCAGTTCCACTTGTTTGATCCATACAAACACTTCCAGCCAAAACAGGCAAGCACCTACATCAGCTTCCTTACCACAGCATGAACAAATGAACAAAACAAAAAACAGCACAGGGTCAACCTGACAATGGCTACTTCTTGCTCCTCAATTTTAACCTTTAAGGAAATGTTATTCCACATGAAAGGGACAGAGACAGAAGATGAACTTTTAAAGCTCTACAACCACTTAAAAAACCTGATTTTTTTTAATCTAGTGCAGAAAGATGGTATACTGTGAGGAAAGTTTTAATCTGCCAGATTCCGTTTAGCTTTTGATATATTTGTTACGTTTAAAAATGAAATGGAATAAAAATATTAAACTGAAGCAGTTTCAGACCTTTAAAGATTCTCTTTACATCCTAACTAGAGATCTACTTTTATAACAATTTTTTAATTTCAAAGTATATTACACCAGGTTGTGCTAACCAAATTTAAATGTGGACTTGAATCAATTGCTTCTTGGATCTTCAATTCAAATAAAATCAGAGCTTATTCACACAGGCCTACTGGATATATTAGTCGAGCCTGCAACATCTTATGCAAGGTCTTCATTTCCATCTACATTATTTTTGCCACAATGATTCCTTCTAACTTATTTTAAAGGCATTGACATTCTGTGAAAATGTTTTATAAGGAAATTGAGATGTATTTATTTTTTTAAAGAAGAAAAATAAAAGTATGTAGGCAAGAAAAACCAAATGCACAAGTACAGTATAGGTGGTACCTTGCTCAATAGTAGCAACTGTGAGAGGGATCATGGAATCCTAGTGGACAACCATTTAAATATGAGCCAGCAGTGTGCAGCAGCTGCCAAAAAAGCCAACACAGTTCTAGGCTGCATCAACAGAGGGATAGAATCTAGATCACGTGAAGTGTTAATGCCACTGTATAGTGCCTTGGTAAGGCCACACTTGGAATACTGCATACAGTTTTGGTCGCCACGATGTAGAAAAGACGTGGAGACTCTGGAAAGAGTGCAGAGAAGAGCAACCAAGATGATTAGAGGACTGGAGACTAAGACATATGAAGAACGGTTGCAGGAGCTGGGTATGTCTAGTTTGATGAAGAGAAGGACCAGGGGAGACATGATAGCAGTGTTCCGATATCTCAGAGGGTGCCACAAAGAAGAGGGAGTCAAACTTTTCTCCAAGGCACCTGGGGGCAGGACAAGAAGCAATGGGTGGAAACTAACCAAGGAGAGAAGCAACTTAGAATTAAGGAGAAATTTCCTGACAGTAAGAACAATTAACCTCTGGAACAGCTTGCCTCCAGCAGTTGTGAATGCCCCAACCCTGGAAGTCTTTAAAAAGATGTTAGACAGCCATTTGTCTAAAATGGTATAAGGTTCCTGCCCATGCAGGGGGTTGGACTAGAAGACCTACAAGGTCCCTTCCAACTCTGCTATTGTATTGTATTGTATTGTAATGTAGAACTGCCATTCACAAATATGATGGATTTCAAGCTGAGGAACATTTCAATTGTTTCCAAATAGTTGCAATTACATCAGGGTTAGCCTGGCAACTTTTCTAAAAATACTTCAGTAAAGCACAATCAACATTCCAAGTCTGAAACATCTGGGTTTTCTTCAACAGTCACTTCCAAGTATTATTAAACAGATTGTTAAATTCTGTTACTACAGAAATTCTTGTTTTCTTCATATATGGGGGGAGGGTAACTCAAGAGGCACTAGGGGCTCCAAGATCTTTTTAAATAAGCACCAGACCCCTGGAGATTATGTTGCAGAAATTCAGCAGCAAATCAACAAATTACATAAAGGTTCCGCTTGCGCATGTACTAGTTATTCCCAACTCTAGGGGGCGGAGCTCATCTGTTTCAAAGCTGAAGAGCCAGTGCTGTCTGAAGACATCTCCGTGATCATGTGGCCGGCATGACTCAACGCCGAAGGCGCATGGAATGCTGTTACCTTCCCACCAAAGGTGGTTCCTACTTTTTCTACTAGCATTTTTACATGCTTTTGAACGGCTAGGTTGGCAGAAGCTGGGACAAGTAACAGGAGCTCACCCCATTACGCAGTGCTAGGGATTCAAACCACGGAACTGCCAACCTTTCTGATCGACAAGCTCAGCGTCTTAGACACTGAGCTACCGCATCCCTTAAATCACATACTACTATGCAAAATCAAATCAAACTGCATCTCTCCATCCATCATTACAATACCACTGTATTATGGTCCTGAATCTAGCAACTGTAGCTCTCAAACAATGAAAATGAATTAACTTCATAAAGCACCCTCCAAATCCTTACATCATGTGGTGAGATCCCTTTTCCCTGAGGTTTAATTACAGAATCAGCATTTGTGCCCAGTTTGAAACTTACAGGAATAGATTTTCACTTGCTGAATAGTATTCTTCATCCTCTAAAAGGATGCAAATGACCAGCTGTCTGCAAGGAATATAAATCCATTCCACTCTATCCTGTCAGAGCTGAAGAAGCTTTTTGGATGAGAAGCAAAAGGTCTTCAAAGAAAAAAACAAGAAAGCCCAATTGCCTTATAAAAAAGCACCTTTGGGACCTTCATCACCCAACTTGATGGAAAATTTAGTGGTCATTTCTGCCAAGTGATAATTTCACCGGAAAAATAACACAAATATAGGGATATGCAAAATACTCCATTCCATGCTTGTTTCAGATACCTGAATAAAACATTATGGATGTTTTAACCCATATAAGAAATGAAATAGGGCCAGATTGTTCTGCATATAGGCTGAAATTCTGGGCATAAGTAATTTGGTGTAAGGGTTAAAAATGGGGGTGGGGGGAGACAAATACACTGGTAGCAACCACAGGAAAAGAGGGGGAAATATTGGGAAGGTTAGGTAGGTAATCTGTTGAGGAGGTATTCTCTGCTGGAAAGCTGAATCCTTATTGCTGAGACCATTAGAATAATATTTAGGCCCACAGGCCAATATATTGACTTCAGCTGAAGGAAAGTGAGAAAAGGAATGGGGAGATGTCAGAAAGACTGGCCAAATGCTAGAAACTGCTGAAGGGAGATGGGGCAAAGTGTGCTACCTCGGCCAAGTATTCAAGTAAGGCCATTCTGGGATCTCTCCGAATTTTGTTTTGGCTGGAACTAAAATGTACTGGAGTTTATTTCTGCGGAACTGCTATTAATCCAAATTAGTTCAGCAGAGTTTCCAAAGGATGCTTTTTCCACGTTTAAAACAAAACGTATCTTCTGATTGTTGTACACTCCTACACAGCTGAATATTGCCTGAAAAGAAAAAATTGGACTAATGGTACAGACTTATATATATCTAGGCCATATAACTGTCTTCAGGTAATTTAATGACATATCTTTTAATGAAGGGTACCAGTTGATAGAAATGTGTCTTTGGAGCGCTTGAGGCACTTCTGGGTTGAAAAGATTGGCTGGTGACATCACCATTGCCTAGGGACACCCAGATAGGAGCTCCTTTCATGTGCCTGGCAAGAGCTGGAGCAAAGGACGAGAGCATGGTAGCACACGGGTCCTGAACGCAGGCTTGCTAACTTCTAACCCAGGTCCTAACCATCCAAGCCACCATGCTCCTTTGCATATCTTTGTAGACCATAACACATAACTTCCAACAAAGCTATGATTTTTTTACATAACTAAAAATTTCAAAAATATTAACCACTTGAGCATTAATACGTCTTTGATTATTTTAGGCAGAGCATAGATACTTGATATCTCAAACTAGTCGTACTTCAGAATTTTAGATTTCCTTAAGATATTTTATATAAAATGCCCCTCAAATTCATAACAATGATGATAATTTGAGGTCAAGGAGAAAACTTCTAAACAAAGCAAAGTGTTAAATAAAAAAGTTAGTTTCTTATACTTAATCTTAAGTAATTATTGCACCAAATAAGAGCCACAGTAGAAATAGATAATTGGAAAACAAGTAATCCATACTGACAAAACAGGGGGAAATATACATGTTTGGCTGTATTGATGATCTACTGTGTTTTGAACATTTACTATGGTATTAAAAGGTAAGCTGTCAATCCTTTACTCCATAATATAAATGCATCCATTGTTGCCCTGTATTGTAGGCAAAATAAGCAAAGTACATTTTCTAATTTCTTTTCGTTTGAAAAAGTTTTATTGGTTTTAACATTTTATAAAAGGAAAGGGGTAGATAAGGTATTAAGTAGTATTTTAGAGCTTCCACATCGGGTTTGATGACCGCCTCCGAGTCTTCATATATATTCCATTAGGAAATAATAAAAGAAAGGGGTACATACATTTTAAATCATAAATTTTCATATTATTTTATACATTCAATTACTTTGTTCTATTAACATCCGTACAGGAATTACCATCATAAAAAAAAGATAAGTTATTTTTGCGATCTGAGCCTCTTTGCTATAGCAAAGAGGCTCCTCCCCCCCAGCAGGCAGACCTGTGGCCCCTCCCGCTCCCATCTCACCATCATCCAGGATTGAGGAGTGTTTTTTAAGAAAATTCTCCACCTCTTCTACTGTTTTGTTTCTAAGTTTTCCTCCCTCCCAGAATACCAGCATCCCTTCAGGCATCAGCCACTTGAACCACACCCCACATATAAGAATAATTCCTTCTTATATCTCGTATTTTCTTTGGGATCTGCTTCAATATGGCCACCTCGTTTTGCTGATATATCAGAGGGCCCCCTCTTTGCGCTCTCAGTATCTCGTCCTTCGTTGATCTTATAAATTTAATATGTATCTCTCTGGGTACATCATTTATTCTGGCAAATGCTGAATTAATTCTATAAATCAAATCCATGTCCCCCCAGATAAATTCCTTATCTTTCTTAATGTAATCCGCTAACATAGTAGTCATTATCTCTTTTAAATTCTCATTAGGTGATTCTGGAACATTCTGAAATCTTAAAAAGAAAGACATACGTTCAAAATCAATTTTAGACATTTGACCAGTAATATCTGTAATTTCTTTCTTAAAGTCTTTTATCTCCTCCTTCATCCCAACCGCCCCCCCCTCCAGCCCCTCAATTTTTTGTTTATTATTTGTTATTTCTCTTTGCGCCTCCAATAGTTCCAATCTTGTACTTAAATTGTCTTTCCGGATTTGTTGCATTTCATTCATTATTTTTTGAAACATCTCCTCTACGTTTAATGGCTGAGGATTTGATGGCTTAGGATCCTCTACTTCTGTTTCCCTCTGTAACAAGGCTGAAATCTTTGGTTGTGAGGATGGACTAGGTTTTGTAGATGCTGGAGGAGAGCTTGATTTCCCAGATGGAGGTTTCCTCGATGCCATAATTAAAATTTTAAATGTTGGTGCATAGAGAAGAAAGGGGAAAAAATGGCGCTGTTGGGCGGGCAGTCTGTGAAGTCCGAGACAAAAGCAGCTGTAATTCAAATTAAGTTTGCAACGTCCAGAGAGAAAAATAAAGAAAAAAGGAAAAAACTTTCCAAACAAAGGCAGAAGGTTTCACAAGGGGAGAGAGCACTGAAAGACACCAGAGCAGGTCCTATTTTTTTATATACTTTAAAGTTAGTCTAATTTTTTGTTAAAATGGAGGAATGCTTATTTCCAAAAAGAAAAGTTCCGTCCTGGGAACAAAGAGAACGCCATCTTTCCGCCTTGCCGGCAGGGTGAAAAAAGCAAAAGTGGAAACAATCAATTTAAAATGTAGCAAGGCTCAGGATACATTGTCTAACAGCAATCCCTTATTTGGCAATAGATTTCCTTTTTCAATAAATCCAACGGATGCCACTTTCACTCTCTCCGCATCGCGGGACTCTTTCTCTAATGCCGCTTTAGTTCCAGGGGGGTTGTTTCCAATTCCCCCCTATCTTCTCTTTCCATAAAGTTGAATGCAAAAAATCCAAATAAGGCACATACCATTTTTCTAGTCCGGAGCCTCGGCGCAGCCATTCTGCCCCAGTGTTTCAGCTCCTTGTAAAAATTCTCCATGTTCCAGCTCCTTTGGCGAAAGGGAAACTCCCCCCGCGAAAGTTCCTCAGCCCCTGGGGCGAGGCGGGAGCAGCCCCCCTGACCGCCATCGAGATGGGGGCCCTCACCGCAAGCCGCCCGTACGGAGGGGGGGATTACGCCCGTCCCCTCCCTGCACCCGAAGGCGCGGCTGAGGCAACACAGCGGTGGACGTGTGGAATCCACGTCCGTCCGCGTCCGAAGCCGGAAACGATCTCCTCTCTAATTTCTTAATATGTAAAATGTTTGGTAGGTTGTCATCAAGCAGTAAATTTCTGCTCACCTAGCAAATCTTCAAATCCTGCACAATGAAGTATACCTGTATAACCATGAAATTCTATGATGGATTAATAGCATACTACTTCGAGTTATTTTGGGAAAACACCCAATTGGAAGAGGTTATTCAGGAATTAAAAATAAAAATACATGAATAACAGATAAGGATCACTCATCCACCACATGTCTATCCCATACTATATAGGAACTCTGTAAATAATCAATAGGTAATACAAGAGATCAAAGGTGGAAAGAACAAGGTTCAATCACACAACCTTATCTCCCCTCTTCTCATTCCCCATTCAAGATGAAAAAAATTGACCGCATAAGGATCAATGAGCAGAAACAAAGAAAGGCATTGGTCTACACAAATGGCCCCAGTATACATATAAAGACATTCAGAATGCTATATAGGCAGATGCTTGCCTTTTAATAGATATAACAGATACAACAATTGAAACAAGACTGATGATTAAATACATTGCTAATCTTGGTTATGCCAAGCTTTTCATGGCAATCTGCATTAGTTCCTCCATAGAAATGTTTATTTCTACATAAAGAATTGTATCAACAGTATTGTAGACCAAAACTTCATGATGTAGATTATCCCTAGGGCAAAAGATGAAAAAACATTGCTTTGGTCATAGCTTCCTTCCTCCTGTAGTCCGAAACTTGGGAGAAAAACTTTATTTGGCTCTGGGAAGTCCTCTAGGACAATGTTGAAAGCAACATGGGGAGACAAAGCAACATTCTACTCTTTCATAGAAAAGGTTTACAATCTAAAAGCAAATAAAAATGAATACAAAGAGAACTGATATTATTAATTCACAATCTTCATTACACAAACTTAGTTAGAAACACAAAAAACTATCTTACATTGAGTCAGATCAATGGTACATCTGACAAAGAATTTCTAAAAATATTGGCTGACAAATTTCCAGCCCTACCTGTAAAAGCCAGAAATTAAACCTAGAGCAAATCAGTAGCAGGAAGAGGTTGTTCCAATAATTATAGCTGCTACCTTCCACTGCATGTTCAACTACTATATAATGTCCACAGCAGTAGAACTTCCTTGGCTCTTCCCGAATTGAGGTAATTCTCTGCCTACATACAACAAGTTTCTGTGAGGTAGAGTGCATCAGATGATGTCAAAACCATAAGTACAGCAGGACCTTTAATGCAATTAAAAAAAATTAAACATCTTTACTTATACAAACTGCCCAATTTACAATGCACCTTTTTTTTTAAAAAAATGTGAAATTAAACTAATAGATAAGTATTCAGAGCACTTTTCACATATTGTAACTCAATTATGCTGCATAGAGATGGCTTTTATAACTATTCAAGATTACATGGGTGTTGTTCTAAAAGCAGAACAAACTACAGACCTGCCCTGGGTCCATTCGGAGAAGGGCGGGATATAAATTGAATAAATAAATAAATAATAATAATAATAATAATAATAAATAAAATATTCTTTTATCAAAAAAGAACTTCTTATAACTTTGAGAATTGTTCTTTTGTTTTTCACCAACACGGTCACAACAAAAATATATTGGGTAAAATAGATTTAGATTAACTTGGCAGTTCCATAAGAAGTGGTTCACAGAGCCTCAAATAGATGAATCCACAGTTAATCACAGAAAGTGTGAGATACATTATTAGAAAGAAAATCAAGAGAAATACAGACTGACCTGTATTTTCATAAACAACAATGTAAAAGAAACTCAAATTCAAATCCTAATGAGCAATATTCAAATGGTGTCCAAGTTTTAGCTATTTTTGTTGGTTTCCTATCCATTATACAAATTCAATTTCCTTTTATCATAAAGCCACCCCACTTTCGTGCATAAATCTACACAGGAGGCTATTTCAAAAGAAGTGACAAAAAAAAAATCAGCCCAGATTTGACTATGACTATGGTAGAGTACATTTAGCAGATAGACAGGTTGTCCAAAATTGCCATTATTTTAAAATTCATTAATTCTGTTCTGCAACATTTAAGTATTTGATCATCCACAAAAAAAAATGAATCTCAATTAGACAAACTGAAACTAGAAACAGCAGCTATTCTTGCCACAATGTACAATTTTAGTACCAATATTTAATTAGAAAATGCCAAATAATCCACGAGTTCATTTTCAGGTATAAGCTTCAACAACTTAGTTCGAGGAGTAAAACAATAATTTGCATCTTTACTTATATATAAAACTATTTAGAATGTAAACTAGAATATTTGTAGCAAAAGTAGTATTCCTATATAAGCTTTTACTGAAAATCACTTTGAGAGTCAATGCTTTTAGTCTTTAATCGACCGATAAAAGATTACATAGTCTGAACTGTGAATAAACGTTTATTAGTTTGATCATGTTTGTAACTTGGTCACTATCATTTATTGATTGTCCCAGAATTACTAAGTGGTAGTTCATTAACAGTTTAGGCAATATTCTTTGAGCCAGATTAAACACACTGATTTTTAGATTAATTTGAAAAAAAATATAGTTTGAACACTTCAATTTCTAAAACTTTTAAAGTTTTCAATAATGATCAGGAAATCTTTCTATATTAAAAACAGTAGCAAAACACAGAAATAAAGGTTTGTTCTCACTAAGGGCTTAACTGATGTGCACTTGAATAAACTTCCCCACCCTTTTTCAGATAATACATATATTAATATTTGGATTGTTTTTTCACCTCAAGATATATGTAATTGCTGATGGATCATAATGGTCATCAAAATTTCTACCACTTGTAGAAAGACATTAAGATAAAAACCATATTCTTTTAACACAAGCTCTCCCATTTGTTCTGGAGCCCAGCAAACTGCTCTTTCTTCCCGACTCACATATTCTTCACTCATGGCAAGTTCTGGAATCTTCCACTAGCAGTTAAAACGCCATCTAGTGGACATGTAGTCAACATCTTAAAATAAAAGGAATTAACCATTTCCTTATAGTTACACAAATGTGAGTTATAATGCAGTATTCATGCTTGCAAAATTTATAAAAACACAATTTACTCAATGCTAAAAATACGGAAAATGTTAAGACTTTTCAAAATCTAATCAACTTTTGGATTAATAGAACATAATTTTCATTCATGTAAGCAACCTTCTTTGTCTACACACACACACACACACGTGTGTGTGTGTGTGTGTGTGTGTGTGTGTGAGAGAGAGAGAGAGAGAGAGAGAGAGAGAGAGAGAGAGAGAGAGAGAGAGAGAAAGAGAGAGAGAGAGAGAGATCAAGTACCACTATGAAGGCTAATAACTGTTAACCATGATTGTACATATATTGATCCCAAACAGATAGATCCTAGAAGTAACTATAACTTGTAGACCAATTTAAATAAATCAGGATGATACCTGAATCATATGTAAAGAGCAAAGAATGTTTGATTTGTCAACTACTGAAAATTGCCTAAAATATAAAAATTTTTACATTTTACAAAGACCAAGTGTAGAATATTTTTTTTGTAGAAAAAGACCAAATAAATAGTTTCATAGAATATTGATTGGTAGAAAGAACTCCACTATAGGAAAAGTATAGATTATAATGCGATGAGCCTATAACAACTGCAAATAAAGCTCATCATATTCTTTTGAGTTATCTTGGACAAATCATCATCATGCTTACTCTTCCAACTTTCTTATAATGATACTAATGGAATAGTTTATATTATGATTTTCTCATTATGTAGTTTACTGTGATGCATGAATCCAAATTTAGCATTATATGCAAATGTAGCCAACAAAATGGCTAGATTTGTTGGTTTGGGCAAACTGACTGCAGTTATTTACATGGAAAGATTTGAGCATTTACAAGATGCAACAAATCAATACTTTTATACAGTACTTAAAACTGTCAACCTGGAAAGCCATTTAGAATACATCAATCTCAAAAAATCAACTCGTGGCACAAATCATAAACATTCTGGCAAGCAACCTAAAGTTGAACAGGAAAAAAGGCATTTTAAATCACTTTTCCCTCTAATAAAGTTTGTGTAGAATTATAATGCAAAATATAATTGGATGATTTATATAATATGCTGAATTATAAACCATGGTTTGCAAACTAAGGTATCTTGGTATACTTCATTCAAAAATAATAAAATCAAATATAATGAAGATCAATTTTCCCATTATAGTCACTCACTCATTTAAGAATGTTGATACTTTATTAAATTTTAAAGTATAGTTTATTTTACGTATATTCATGTTTTATAGCTACAAGAATGAAATTTTTCAAAACAATAGTATCTCTTGCATAAGCTTAAAACTGCATAATTCAAACCAGCATGGAATTAAGGAAATAAATATATTTTAATCTAACACACTCAGCTATAAAAATTATATTAGAAATTATCTAATGAAATATAGTAGCAATTTTAAGGCTACTAATCTCAAGATTCAATGTAATTAAAGCTAAAGCTTAATGGAGAGAAATACATTCAACCAGAAAAGTTAAGAAGCAAAAGGTATACATTCTTCAAATATAACTTTATGCAACAATTTTTTTTACCAACTTGGGACACCATGGTTTATAAAGAAGCATGCTTCCTATTTTATTAAGTCAGTTTCCCTACCAATTCACAAATAGAATTGCTGTTTAATATTCCAGTGAGAAATAATCCTCAAAGTTTAACCATTTTTCAAGTCTGAACATAATAGGGAAAGTTGTGGTTGATTCCATCTTTGGTTATGAGAATAACAGCAAGTAGGAATAAAGCTCATAGGGCATTTCTATTCCAATTACATCCAAAAGAGTGGTCAATCATAAATACCTTATCCCTAATAATGTGCAGACAATGACATGTTCCCAACTTAAGCAATTTTCTATTAAGCATCCGGGAGAACACGCAGGTTGAGTGACCAGATCAGACAAAAAGTTTTTTTTGTTAATACTTCTGCTCTGTGATGACAACAATAAAGAAACATTAGATTAGTACTTAAACAGCTTAAATAGTTAAAATGAAGATACAAGACATTAAACAGATTCTATAAAGGCACATAAAGTGATGAGTTTTAGTATCAACCATCATTTCTCATGTACAAGCATGTTATTTTCTGTATGCAGATAAATACCAATAAATTTAACATACTAATGAATGCATCCATACAGTTGCTTTGATTTTTATTCAACTTTTTGGGATGAAGGGATGTGCTGCGTTCACACAAAAATTGGCACCCAAACAGTTTAACGTGATGATCATAAAACAGGTTCAAACCATGTTGAGCTATAAAAATCAACATTCATTTTAGCCATCAAGAGTATGAACACAGTTATTTAATACATTTTGCTGCAGACTGGCATATTAATATAAATAGAAGATAAGGACATTATTTGAATATGAGAATCAATCCTCAACTGACATAACATCTAAATCTACTGAATAAAAATAAAGATCATAATCAATGTATTTAAACATTAAAAACTAATTCATTATAAGTCTGCCGTATCCTGTTAATAAAACTGGGAAAGCAGCCACTGATTGCTTTCAACATCACATTCCTTGTTTTACATACATTAGGTAGGAATTATATTAAAACCTGAATTCTATAGTATACTTAAATTATCTTAAATATCCATAATGCCATCCATGAACTATACAAAGAAACATTTCAATCAGCTATACAGGTAGTCTTGACTTACAACGGTTCATTTAGTGACTGTTCAAAGTTAAAATGGCAGTGAAAAAAGTGACTTATGACCATTTTTCACAATTGTGGCATCCCCATGGTCATGTGATCAAAATTCAGACACTTGGTAATTGGCTCATATTTATAATTGTATGTCCCGGGGTCACATGATCACCTTTTGCAACCTTCTGACAAGGTACATCAATGAAGAAGCTGGATTCACTTAACAACCATGTTACTAACTTAAGAACTGCAGCAATTCACTTAACACGTTTGGCAAAAGTCATAAAGGAGTAAATGTCACTTAAAACTCACTTAGCAACAGACATTTGGGGCTCAATTATGGTCATAAGTCGTGCACTACCTATTATATACTTGTTTTGAAAAATGAACCAAATGTTTACAATGAAAATGAATCACTGGAGCACATAGTATTTATTTTGGCTTTTTGTTCACCAAGTCAGAGAATCGCTAATACAAGACAGGAGAACCAGACAGATATTTTCAACTCCTGATACTATCCGGCTTGCCAGAAACTCCAACCTATGATGCCCTTGTAACATGGTAGACTGGATAACTATTTATATAGCTCAACTATAATATTTACTATTATTTCTATTTCCATCTGTCTAAGTTAACTGCAGCATAATTTGGTGCTTTATTCAAACTTGATTTAGAGTCTGAATCTCTAACATGAATGAGCTAGAAATATATGTCTGATTACCACTACCAGTGACAATTTTTTAGAATTTAGCTTGGCTTAACCAAGCTGTAAGCTGATTCACTGCTGGCTGATCATGCTCATTACATTTCCCCTGAAATGAAACATGGTAGTGTTAGTGTCTAAACCAAGGACTCTTGCTTTCTTCCCCTAACCAACCAGAGCTGGAAAACAAAACAAATTATTGGCATCAATTCTTGACTTGTGAAGACGGGAACAACCACAAATATTAGTACAGTCATCTTGCTAAACAATTCATATAAGGAATTTCCAAGGTTTCTTTTTAATCATTTTGTTTTGGCTGCATTGCAGTCAGAATAAGGGAGCAGTGGTATACCAGCACATGGTTAATTTTGCTCCAAAACTCTGGTTCAGCACTGGTTTAGTCTATCTACACCAAAATGTGAAAAATAAAGTTTATCAGGCTACTTGTCCATCCAGCCGATGTCCTTTCCAATATGCAGGGCTTTCTAAGCAGAGGTATTTCTAGAATTAATACAGGAAATCCTTCAGTTGAAAAAGCTAAGAATTGAATATGTCACCTTCCAAATGCAAAGCATATAATCCAGTTCTGAACTCTCTTTGTTCATGGGATGATAATGATAATGATCATGATACTCATTATCATTGAAGTAACAAAAACTTACCTCAACTCATATAAATATACTACAACTTTTGTTTCTGTTCCAAATGTTTCTCTGAGAAATATATTCTATGTGCCTACCTTTCCCAATAATTACAAACCTTCATTCCTGGAATAAGAACTCTGCCAAACAATTTCTCCTTTATAATGTCTTTGTTAGTTTATATTTGTTTTAACAGACAATCTTATTATAGCAAATACTGAAAATCCAATTTTTTTTACAACTTTCTTGATATGATGATTTTGACATTGTTTGCTGAAACATGTGTATGCTTGCAAAACCTTATTTACTCAAAATACACATACGTATATGTTATAGTAGAAATACTTTACTAGCTGGACAGGTATCTCTCACACATAACCAATACAGCAATATCTTTCAGATGATTTGGTCTCACATACATCAACATTGTATTTTTAATGCAGCTCCGTAATCTTCCATATTTATAGTTGGATTCAAGATATATGCCTGAACCAATGGCCTGATTCACACATTTTGGTAAGCTATACAACTTACTTTCTTCTAAAATAGGCTGTGGTCTGAACAGGCCTGTATAAACTCTTATACACAAACTAGATTACTACTAGTTCTATAAACTATGACTAAAACAATTAGTTTATCAAGGTACTCTACAATCTCCCTCAAAATGACATAAACCAGTGATATTCAGAAAGGCAGCATGAACCATTGAACCTAAGATTCTATGATTTCTTTAAGATACTCTGTCGCTTATAATAAGTTGCTGATTGGCTGCAATGCAACTCTTTGTTATTTCCTATGAAACCATTATTTTTGTCATTTTTTTTAAAAAAAAAGGTGAGTAAAATAACTGTGTATTTCACAATTTTCATTTTAACAATTAAATGACTATAGTCATGTACTTAAATGACCACTTCTGTTCAGATGGAGGAAGCAGTGGTTGAGCTCCTGAAGGAAGAAACTCAAGTTGACAGTTTTATAACAATTGCTTCCATATGAGCTGATATATAACACATGAGGTTTCCATTTTACATATTCTCTTTACTAAATATTGACACTTCGAGAATAAAATTGTCACAAAACGTATTTTAAAGTTTTTAGTATTTTCTATAAATACAAGTCTCTATCAGATAGTAATCACAAAAAAATCCCAGTAACCAACTACTAAGCTACCCAGTTATCTAAGCAACATGTAGCTGTCAAAAAAAATCACTATCTATTGAAAAGCACTACAATGATAGAAACCCTTAATTATCTCTATTGTCATGATGAGGCTCAACCATACAAGTAATATGTTTATCTCCAGTAACAAATTTAAGTGCAGTCTCTTCATGGTTTACAAAAGAGACAAGCACTCTGTGTGCACTGAACCTTACATTCTTCCACCTGAATTAATGCCTCTGATTTAGGGAATCCAGTATAGCTCCATTTTCTAAAGTAAAATCAGATAGCTTTAGTGATACACTGAAGATCAGCTTCACTGAATTTCAGCAACATCTTCAGACAGGAAATGTGGGTCAAGGATGACACAGATGTTAGGTACCACATCAGGATGACACCTTTGGTCATGAGTTTCCAAGAGAGGGCCAGATTTTTTTAAATCATTGCTCTTGCTCACTAAACCTTTTTTTGCCTATGCTGCTGTCAGCTAGTAAGAGCAACTCGGCCTGCAGTGATAGGCCCATTTTCCCAGGCCTATAGAAGGCGCTGTGTAGCAACTCCTATCTGTGCATCTGGGGCCCCTCCCCCCCTCTGCAGCAGCCTTACCCAATGTTGAGAACGCGCCCCCTACTGACTTGCTACACTCATGTCTTCATTCCACGACTTGGCTGCGGTGCATTTTGGGTGGGGGCTGGTATTTTTTTTGCCTTCGATGGTCATAAACCCAAGCAACCGCAGCTTTAACGTGAAGCCACATGCTCATTAGGTATATGCCTATGCAAAACTGAACTGAGCTGCAGGGGGAAAAAACAAAAACAAAAAGGCAACACAGATAGATATACAAAGCCATAACTCAGAATAGACAAGACATTCTAGGAGGAAAAGACCTTTTTTTCTCCCGCGATAGAATCAGAAGCAATCCTCTTTTTTCCCCCCTCTTCTTTGTTTGAGAAATAGGTTAAATACAACTATTTGGCCGGAATGGATGCAGCAGAGTTGCAGAGGTGTAGAAGGGGTGCCTTGCTTCTCTCGGAGACCTGGATACTCTGACTGAGTCACGAATCCCGCCTTTTCCAACACCACCCGAGATACCTCCAGCTAGGGAAAGAGGGGGGGGGGGAGGCGACAGGAGGAGGCTGCTCTCCATTGATTGCACCGCAGCCTGTTCCACATTTCCAGCGCCAACTCTGCAGTCATAACGGGGCTTTCCTCCCTCCCGTCCTTCCTTCCCCCACCCCCGCCGCACATGCTGAGAGAGGGGGAGAATTGGGGAGCCTCAAGCATGTCGAAGAGGACGGCAGCATTCGCAATCCGGTCTTCTCTTCCCCCCCCTTTCATCCCCGCCACCACCTCCAACGATTCCCTCCTTCTTCCACGACGCAGACCGTGCAATCACAGCCACACTCGAGGGCGCAACATCCATGGGCCACCTCCCTGCAAGGAACGGAAGGAGGGAGGGGGAAAAAAAGATGCAACGGAGGCACAAGGCGGCATTGAGCCGGAACGCGGTCAGAGCAGCTTTTCCTTTTTCCCCCTTTTTTTCTTTAAGAAATGGGGGGGGGGGACCCCCGTGGGGGGATTTGAGGTGAAGGAAAAGGGAGGCAAGGAAACCGGCAAGGAAACCGCCTCTGGTGCCGGGAGAGCCGGCCTTGGACGCCAGGACGGGAGAGAGACGCTTCTCTTTTGAACACCATGTGTGTAGGGGGTCCAGGAGCGGCCACCGGGCCCGGCAACCCCAGGAGGAGCCAGGGAAACACGGCGGTGGTGGCTGCAACGAGAGAAGGAAGGAAAAGGGTTGCGCTGGGCTCCCGCGCGCGCTCAGGCACCTACCTAGCTGCGTTTCGCGCTCCCTCCTCCTCAGCGGCGGGCGCTCCCTCCCCCGGCGGCGGCGCTGCTGGCGGCGGCTGGCGGCTCCCGGCTGGAGGCAAGGCTGAGCGGGCGCGGGGAGCGGAGCCGGCGGTGCGGGGGAGACAAAGGGGCCTGGATGGCGGGAGGCGGGGGGGGCGGGTTGCGAGGGGCAAGGCGGGGGGCTCGGCCTGCGCTGGGGCGGAGGGGGACGCGGCGCCTCCGCGGGGCTGAGGTACCGGGCCGAGGGGTGTCGAGCGCCGGGCCGCGGGGAAGGGGAAGGGGGGGGCTCCCTAGGCGCCCTGCAGACAATACAGCCGGGTCCCTCCTGCCCAGAACCTGCCCTGGCCAAGATGGCGGCCGAGAAAGAGCGGAAGTGACGCGGGGTCCTCATTAGCATATGGGACTCATTGTCCGGCCGGAGAGGAGGGGGACGAGCCCCCCGGGGTGAAGGGGAAAAATGGGGTGACTGAACCCCAAGAATGGAACTTGGTTTCCCGTCATCCCTCCTCCTCTTATCCTGTCCTGACAGAAAGCGGGATCTTTAAAAAGAGAGAGAGAGAGAGATGGAGGGGAGCGGGTTACATAACCCCGTCGGAATGGGGGGGATTCTCGCGAGAAGGGGAAACCGGCGGCGGGATCTGCTCCGGCTCCGCTAGGAGGCGCCGCGCCCTGCGGCTGGGGCCGGAGAGAAGAGCGCGGAGCGGTTATCCCTCCGCCGCCCCAGCCGGGACTACAACTTTCCCAGAGGGGAGGAGAAGGGGTCACTGGGGAAGGAGGGACTGAAGGGAAGGAGGGGAGAGAGAATGAGCCTCCTCCACGTGACCCGGCATGGAGCACACCACGTGACGCAAGCTTCACCTGAGTGAGCATCATAACACCTCGTGCCGTTAAGCTGATGATCACACGGCTTGCACTCGTGCATGGAGTGAATGGCATCTGCATGACAGGTCAAGTCAAGCATCTCTTGTGCCCCAGCCTTGGCCAGCTGGACTTCCAGAAGGACATTCTTTCATTGGTAACATTGCCCTGGGCTGTTTGGCTTTGGACCCATCTCTGTTGTTCCATGGATGGACCAGTTGCAAATTTGGAGTCATGGCGCTCTTAGCAAAGTTAAGTCAAGGTAGTGCAGGTGCCCTTTGCAAAAAGAATGTGATTTATAAGGCAGGGGTGCAGAAACGCCTTCAGTGCTTAGGATGTGGAAGTAGGTAACTGCTGGAGCCCAACAGTCCTCGCGTGTGCCCATCAAACTTAATAGGAGACTTTTAACAGTGGCTTTCCATTCCATTTAGTGACTCCTCAAGAGGGCTGGATTACAGATGTCACAAGCCCTGGAAATGCTCAGAGGCAGGAGCCTGCTCCAATATGTATTTAATTGGTGTAATAAAATATTTAATAGTTAAAGCAAATGACTAGAATTAACTTGGCGTATTTCTTGTCTCACTTTTTAATCATCTGAGATTGGGAGGAAGCTGAAAGTTTCTCCAGTTCTTGAGCAGTCAGATCACAGGCCCTGAACAGTGAAAGTTGTGACCAGTGGATAATGCAGGTAGGTCTTCCAAAAGTGTTAAGTGACAAAACCCATACTTTCCAGTTAGGATGGACAACTCCAAGTTGTGAAAGTTATAGTTCATCCTATCTGAACGGTATCAAGTCAGAGGAAAATTTCCACAGTAGGATTTTTTTTGTTACGAAGTTGAAAATGACTCTAATACAAGTTGGATAAATAATTACTACATGAGTACTTGTTTGCAAATGCTAACAATTACATCTTTGGTAATACAAAAAGATAGATTATGTCTATGTATTACAAACTACCAAGATTACAAACTACTAACCATATACAAGTAGTAACTGATTTAAGACCAAATAGAGGGCTAATTTCTGTTGTTAAGTGAGACAGTTAAATGAGTTTTGCCCCATTTTATGACCTTTTCTGCCACAATTGTTAAGTGAATCACTGCAATTGTTAAGTTAATAACAAGGTTGTTAAGTGAATCTGACTTTGCTTGTCAGAAGATCACAAAAGGTGATCATATGGCCCCAGGACACTGTAACTGTCATAAATATGAACTAGTTGCCCAGCATCGGAATTTTGATCATGTAACTAGTAGTAAGTGTGAAAAACTCTTATAAGTTACTTTTTTCAGTGTCATTGTAACTTTGAACTGTCACTAAACAAATGGTTATAAGTCAAGGACTGTATTTGTATATAAATGGCATAGTCTGATCATCAGGTCTTATAACTAACAAAACATGTGATTTCACTGTATGTAAATATCCTGCAGTACACACACAAATGCAAATCAAACTAGAATAGCTGAAATACATGTGTCTAGCTACAGCATTTGAGTAGAGCCACCGGCCGAAGTTTTCATTCTGTTTATCAGCATTATAATAATCAGGTTTAGTTTTGTATCCGTCTACCTATATATTTGAAAGTAAGTTTATAATACTTCATCTCATCCCAACAAAATATCATATTCTAATTAGTAATATTAAGGACCACATATGCAAAGGAAGCTATGTACAAGTAGACCTCGATTCACAACAATTTGTTTAATAATTATTCGAAGTTATAATGGCACTGAAAAAAGTGACTTATGACCATTTTACATATGACCATTGCAGCATCCCCATAGTCATGTGATAGAAATTCAGATGCTTGGCAACTGGCATGTATTTATGATGGCTGTGTGGTCTCAGGGTCATGTGGTCACTTTTTGTGACTGACAAGCAAAGTGAATGGGGAAGCTAAATGCTAACATAACAACTGCAGTGATTTACTTAACCGCTGTGGCAATAAGAGGCATAAAATGGGACAAAACTCACTTAACTGTCTTGCTTAGCAATAGATATTTTGGATCCAGTTGTGGTTGTAAGTCAAGGACTATCTGTAAAGTTATAAATGTTATTAATGGCTAAATCCTCTATTTCCTCAATTACACCCAAGGCAGGCTTGATGTCCAATAATCCAGGGCACTGGGGCCATAATTTGAATTTTATTCATCTTCCTATTTAGTGCATTATTTTTTTCTTTTCTTTTTTATAGACAAAGTTTTATTGAGTTTTACAAAAAAATTTAACAAAAAAGGGTAGGGTAAGGTGAATTAAAAAGATATTTTGAGAACTTTCACGTCGGGAACGTTGGCCCTCCCGGGCTTTTTAACAAGACATTGGTAATACATTTTTCAATAATACAACAAGGTGAAAATAAATGCTTACATATAAATTCTGAATTCTATGCTGGCAGTCGTGTACAAACATCCAGACAAAAATTATACTGAATTAATAAAAATAAAAGTCATTTTTTAGATCTAAGTCTCTTGGCAATTGTGTCTTCTTGTTCTCCTTTCTGGCCCCCAGCGGGCGGGGCCGTGGCCCCCTCTGGCCCCCCTGAATCTTCTCCCAGGATAGAGGAATGTTTTTTAAGAAAGGCATCCGCCTCAGCAACTGTTTTAATCCTTACTCTTCCTCCGTCCAAAAACACCAACATCCCTTCTGGCATCGCCCACTTAAACCAAATCCCGTGGTTAAACAATTTTTTAGATAAGAAGGAATATTTCCGTCTCATCTCTCTAATCTTTTTTGGGATCTGCTTCAAGATGGCGACTTCCTTTTATTGGTAAATTAACGGACCCTCCCTCTGCGCCTTCAAGATTCCCTCCCTTGTCGACCTTCTAACAAATTTAATATGTATCTCTCTGGGTACTTCATTCATCCTGGCATATGCTGAGTTTATTCTGTAGACTAGGTCAATGTCCCCCCTGATCTCCTCTTTGGGTTTACGTAAATAGTCTGATAAAATTGTACTCATGAGATCAGGAAGGCATTCACCAGGTTCCTCAGAAATATTCTGAAATCTTAAAAAATATGACATCCTCTCAAAATCCATCCTAGACATATGACCAGACAAATCTCCAATTTCAGTATTAACATTTTTAAGTTCTCCCTTTGCCCCAGCCAGCCCCACTTCCAACTCCTCGGTCTTCTGTGTGTTCTCCATCAATTTTTTCTGTGTCTCCAAGAGTTCAAGCTTAGTGCTAGTGTGATCTTTTCTAAATTCTCTAATTTCCAGCACCAAGGAGTTTAACACTGTTTCCATAGCTGTCATTCTCTCTTCCAATCCTGGATTTCCTGGTTGTTTTTTTGAAGCCATGGTGAGCTGTTTAAATCAGTGCCACTAAGATGGCGTTTTTTGGGTGCGGCCGCTGGAGCAAGTCAGGAGAGGAAAGTTCCAATCAAAATTGTAAAAAGTTGTAGAGCCCAGAAGAGAAGCAATTTTCACAGTCAATTATTAAGACAAAGAAGGCATTCCAGGGAGGGAATCAATTAATCCAAAAAATTTCTCCATTGATAGAGAGAGGCAGTCCAAATCACAAAGAGATGTTGGAAATTTTCCATAAAGAAATAAGTGTTCAGGAACAAAGGACAGCCATCTTCCACCACCCACTCTGACAGCCAGCCGGAGAAAACAGCAGAGAAATTGTTTCAGTCAAGCTGGACTTAGATACATTGTATGAAAACAAGCCACGGAAGACTTTCACTTGTTGCGCAACAGTCCGGATGCGAAATATCCGCTCCCTGCATTCCAGGAGCCATTTCTGCACGCCGCTGCTGTAAATCCGAGGGGGGGTTTAGCAAACAAACACCCCCCTCCACATCTCTCTCATCCAAAGCCGCCAGCAATAAAGCTAAAGTCACTTACTCTCCACCTCGCAGCTCAAGCCCCGGCAAAGCCATCCGACCCGAGCGCTCCATTCTCTCCGAATTCATTGTTTGTTACCGTCCTCCGTTGGCGAAGAGAACCAAGCCCCCTGCAGCATGTCTTCTTCCACCTAGACCGAAGACAAGGATTGCTCCCCAGCCGCCGCTAGGCTGAACCAGTCCAGGCAAGCCAGTCCTACGGAGGGACCCCCAAAAAAAGGGGTACCCCGCCCCGTTTGGGGCAGAAAAAAGAACAAAACGGCGGATGAACCCCAAGGTTCGTCCGTCGCCGCCAGAAGCCGGAACAGGAAGCCAGTGCATTCTTATACAATTCATGATATTTTAGAAAATTTAAAACGTTTGTGGCAGAGCCAATGGGGAAGCCAGCAGGAAATCACAAATGGCGGCCACTTGACATCATGCCTAACACCATGCGACTTTGCCTAAGTGACCATAAGACAGCATGGTCATATGATGTCATGCTTTACAACCATGTTGCCTAGTGACGTGATTCCCAATCCCAATTATTGAAGTTTAGTTAGCATTAAAACATGTTCATTGCCGTGATTTTGGGTAGCCTGGTCTCTACTGAATGAATTAATGAATGAATGAGCTAGGAATATGCTATGCACCTCTATTTAGAGAGGGCACATTACCCTCTCCAGAAACCTTCACAGCATGGATGCCTCCCTCAATATAACATACCCTAATAATAAAGAATATTTTACGAGCAATAGTAATTTTGAACTAATAATCTAATTATATATTGCATTTCAATTGTTCAGAGTGCTTCATTAATGTTAGCTATTCCAAAAGCCCTGAATTTTATGTTTGTACAATTATTTAGGATTTTGACTTGTAACAATCAGCCTAAAGTCATGTTCGGATTATTAATATGACTTTAGGCTGATTGTTACATGCCAAAAATGCATCTGTTCTTTTTGGCTATATTCCCAATATTTGGAATCTTTCAAAATACCAAGAATTACAGATTTACTACGCACAGACCATGGCCTGAGGAATTATTGTACAATACTGGAAAGATAAATTGACATTTGATTTGTGGTAATGGATTGTTGATACACATTGTTTGTCAACATTTGAGTGGTCTGTTTTTTTCAACAGAGATGAAGAGGATTCTGAAGCAATTTGACCAATGTTTTTGTTCATGTTACATCTTTCCAGGTCTTTCCCCCTGTTTTTTTTCCCTTACTTTAAAATGTTACACGATGATGTTAATGCAGTTATGTGTGTATAATTTGATTGCAAGATTAAAATTATTACATTTGAAAGAACCATTTACCTTACTCCTATCTAATTCCAGCTTTATCTTGGAGAGATGAAACAGCTGACATGCAGAGATACAATGAATGGTCTAAACAGCCTCCTGTTTTGTTTGTGGCTGATATTTTAAGTAGAAAACCTGTTGTGTGCACTGCATAAAGTGCAGTGTGAGTATGAATATGTATGACACTATCTTGAAGATCCTGAGCTGCAGATGGCACAAACTCAAGTGACAACAATGTTTAAATGAATCATCATTGGGAAAGGGTGTGGTATATAAATTTAATAAACCTAAACCTAAAGTACAATTCTCATTACGGAGAGGCCAGCTGAAAAGCTACACAAATTTTGAGTATGGTTCAAATACTGTCAAGTATGTATTTCCTTTAATTTGGAATGTTGTAAATTGTAAAATAACAGAAATTATTCATTTAAAATGTTTCATGGTTCATTCACTCCAGGCAGCATTCACTTATTGTTGTAAGAAGAGTTACTGATGATAATAATAATAATCATCATCATCATCTTTATTGTCATTGTACTAAAATTACAATGAAATTGGTTATTATTGCAGTTCAACAGAGATATGACTAGTCCTTGATTTATGACGACAATACAGACCAGAATTTTATAACCCTTTTTGCCATAGTTGTTAAGTGAATCATTTGGTCATTAAACAAACCCAGCTTCCCCCATGGACTTTTCTTGTCAGTAGCTGCCTGGGAAGGTTACACGTGATCTATTGAGATTGTATATACATGCCCATTGTCAAGTGTGTCCAACTTTTGATCATGTGATTCTGAGGATGTTGTGATAGTCATAAGTGTGAGACCTGGTCCGAAATCATTTTTTTCAGTGGCGGTGTAACTTGGAACAGTTGTGAAACAACAGGTTTCAAGTCGAAGACTACCAATGTAGTAAAATAATAATAATCTCTTGGCTTTTCAAATTGCTTAGAGCTTTGTACATTAGAACATTCTGCATTACAAAATTCAGATTATAACCTGGTGCTGTTCTTTCAACCACTTCAATAGGCTAGCCACAGCATCAAGCTGTTTCAAATGGCTTCATCTACTAGTTGTACGTGAAGATGCCCTTCGTGGAAACATTTGTGTACTTCAAATAAAAAACAGAGTTCATGCATATGCAGTCTCTCTCAGATAGACAGACAGACAGACATTCCCTCCCTCCCTCCCTCCCTCCCTCCCTCCCTCCCTCCCTCCCTCCAGTGAATGAATGAAAAGAGACCATACGGATTAGAGGACTGATATACTTTATGTTCCTCCATTGAAATAAAGTGCATTCCTTCATGTATGCTAACTGCATATAGCAAATACTTGGATGTCACTGGAGTAGTCTATTTCAAATGTGGTATCAGTTGTATCCCCTCCATAACCATGTGCAATGACTCCTCCATTTAAAACAATTGGAGACACTGGGAATCACAAGGTGCAGTCTTGAAGATTGTTATTGATTTCATTAATACTTAAATTTATATTAATTTATATCAAAACATAAATAGTAATTCAAATCATCACATAATAAATACCATGATGAAATCTACCTATCCATCAGTAAAAAATCTTTTAAAATCAAATAACCTATGGACCACTTCCCAAAAATTACATAGTGCCCTGTGCCTCAAAGCATAAGGGGTGTCTTAATATTAACAGAGAGGAGCTGTCTGAGGAGTTGTGGCTGTCGGCCTTCCCACATCTCACAACCCAAGAAAGGGTATCTGTTGCATACTATTTTATTTATTTTATTTTATTTATTTTTCACGTTTATAACCCGCACCCATCTCACCATAAAGAAACTCGGGGCGGCGAACAGAGATTTAAAATCAATTATATATAAATACAAAATATTATTAAATAATAACGAAATTAAATCAATATCCTGCTTAACTTAAAATAAGTTTAAATTTAAAACCCAAATTACAGTTTTTATTCGTTATAAAATAATGGGTGTGGAGTAGATCATGCTAGGCCGGCCAGATGAAAATAATAAGTTTTTAGGTGCCGGCGAAACAAGCGGAGGTCTGTGATGGAACGGAGGTCGGAAGGTAGGCCATTCCAGAGGGTAGGGCCCACCACAGAGAAGGCCCTTCCCCTGGGAGCCGCCAACCGGCATTGTCCGGTCGACGGCACCCGGAGAAGACCCTCTCCCTGGGAGCGAGTCGGTCGAAGGGATGTATGGGGCAGAAGACGGTCTCGAAGGTAGCTAGGCCCCGTGCCATGGAGCACCTTGAATATTGTCATCAAAACCTTGTAACGCACCCGGTAGGTCACAGGTAGCCAGTGCAGCTCGCGCAGGAGTGGTGTTATGTGGGAATGTCTTGAGATTCCCATGATCACCCGCGCTGGCGCATTCTGGACCAACTGCAACCTCCGAGTGCATCTCAAGGGGAGCCCCATGTAGAGAGCGTTGCAGTAGTCCAGACAAGAAGTCACGAGTGCTTGAGTGACTGTGCGAAGGGCATCCCGGTCCAGTAAGGGGCGCAATTGACGGACCAGGCGAACCTGGTAAAATGCCCCCCTGTCCACGGCCGCCACCTGATCCTCAAGGGACAACCGGGAATTCAGGAGGACTCCTAAATTTTGGCTATTTCATTCTAGATGTGTGTGTTCTACAAGCCAATGGTTTCAAATGACTTAATCACAACAGATTTTATAAGGAACTAGTTGATAACCCAGCTTGGCCCGGGTATATATTTATCCCAATCCTATATTAGAGGGAGCCCCCTTGTGGAATACTGCAAAGCCATTACCATGGCAGCTCCACTGTGCTGTACAGTAGAAGCCATTTTAAGGCACAGCAGGCTTTATCTTAACAGAACCTGATTCCAAAATGCACACTTATCACTGTCAAAAGTACTGTGACTTGACACTAGATATAATTCAGTCCTTTTCATTTCAGCGGTTCAGACGTTCTGAAGTTATGCTCGGGGAAACACACACACATCGAGGGATGTTATGAGTGTCTTATCCCACAGTAAGTCATCTATGTACTAAATTTGGTTGACATTGCTCGAGGCATTCCGGAGATATGCTGGAACATACACACACAGTCATTTTTATATATATAGAAAGAATAAAGCAACCTGACTTGACCAGCCAATGTGGTTCTTGCAGGAAACGTGTTCTGATCTAACCCAGAACATGAGTGGACAGGTGGAGGGTAAATGTTAAGACACTTTCCAGATAAATCACATTTCAATGGATTAACAAAAATATGAAAATTTCTAACTATTTCCATCTGTTTGGTCTTGCAATGTACAGAGGCTTTTGCTACATCTCCCCTAAGTTATATAATTAATGTAAATTGCCTGAGAAGATGCTTTGATGGAAATCTTCCAGCTTTGATATGTAAATTTCTCTGGTACAAGTTTGAAAAAGCAAACTTCTCAGATGCCATTTACTCTTCAAAATAAAATCATCGCTGTTTGCAAGGAAGATTTTTGAGGGAGGGGGGAGAGAAGGTAAGACTAATGCTAATATACAGGCATACCTCATTTTATTGTGCTTCGCTTTATTGCTTTTTGCAGATATTGCATTTTGTTTACAAGATTGTCCACCAGCAAAAAAAAACCTACAATTCACTTAAGGCTCAGAAGATGATTAGCATTTTTTTTAGCAATAAAATATTTTTAATTAAGGTATGTAGCTTGGTTTTCTCAGGCATGCTATTGCACACTGACAGTACAGTGATCCCTCGTTTTTCGCAGTTAATGGGGACCGGAACCTTCCGTGAAAACTGAAAAACCGCAAAGTAGGATTCGCACCGGAAACTTGCGTTGGTGGACATCGTTTAAAGCAAGCACTAGGGTGCTTGCCTCCTACCGATGCATTTTTTTTCTATTCTGTATTTTTGAAAAACCCGCGAAGCACTGAAGCCGCGAAACATGAAACCGCGAAAAACGAGGGATCACTGTATAGTATAAACATAACTTTGATATGCACTGGGAAACAAAAAAAATGTGTGTGACTCCCTTTTTGCAATATTGTGGTCAGGAACTGAACTGAACTCACAACATCTCAAAAGTAGGCCTGTATTATTTTGTTTGCTACTTCTGGTGTTTCAAAAGGTCTTGAAGGCCCGGCTCTTCACTCAGGCTTGGCAAAAGTGGCAAAGCCCCATTGAGTTTATGTGGACGTTTCTTTCATTACTGATTTTTCTCCTGTAGGAAGTTAGCACCCACCCCTCTCCTAGAAAAATGAAATGTCCTGGGAAATATTGAAAAGGCAGAATACTATATTTTCCTGGATAAGAAATGGAGAAACACGTTTTTAGGCAGGAAGCAGTCTCACTGTTAATAGCCCCCACCTTTGTCAATGGGCCATTAAAATGCCTGAACCAGTCTACTCTACATAACAAAGATCCCCTCTTCAGCTCCAGAGTGATGGAATTAAGGCATGATAGTATCAGCCCTTTACCCATCTCACCACAGGGCACCTGGGAAGAAGCAATGCTCAACCAAACTTGAACTTAAAACACAGCCTATAGAGTTACCCCTGCATGGCCCCATGGGAGCCTGACAAACAATCAGATCAAGATCAAAGATCAAAGGCCAGAGAGGGCATAAAGCCAGGAACTTTAAGCATCTCAGTCTCTCTTTTCTTCTTCGCCCAACAACTTGAAGCATGTGATCCCCCTTTTCTGTTCAGGAGCTCAAACCATGTGATCCTGTTCACCATTAAACCATCTTTCCAAACAGCCTCCATGTTTCCAGTGTCTTTTTCCCCACTTGGAGTTGAACCCAGAAGGACATTTCTTCCAACACTCCTTTGGTCTATTTTGCCCTCTTTTTCTCATTGTAAAAGTAAAGGTTTCCCCTGTTCACTCATGCCTGACTCTAGGGGGCTCCATTTCTTAGCTGAGAGAGCCAGCATTGTCTGAAGACACTTTCCGTGATCATGAGGCCAGCACAATTTATACGCCAAGGTGCACTGTTACCTTTTCACCAAAGTGGTAGCCATTTATTTACTTGCATTTGCATGCTTTTGAACTGTTGGTTTTCAGGAGCTGAGACAAGTAACAGGTGCTCACTCCAACGCGTAGCACTCAGGTCTCAAACCTGGGCTATCAGCTTTCCAATATTTTATTAACTTCTGAACTACCCAAAGTCGTTGGGAATTGGATCATACATAAATTTAATAAATACATAGTTTAGTGAGAGCAGGTTACCAAAATTACCTTCAAGAAGTTAAAATCTGTTCAAGATTGGCTTTTTTGAAGGACGCAACTCTTCTTTTTTTCTCAGAGAATGTATTTCCTTTATTATGATGGGTCTCCTCTTCCTCTGCTTTCCAAAAGATTTTTAGAATGTATCTTCTTTAATGTTTTTATTGTTAGGTATTGTATTTATTTTATTTTTAGATAATGATATTATTTTATGTTTTAATGGTTTTTTTTAACAAGTTGTGGGTCAAAATGATCCCGTTCAAATAGCTCTGAACATCATGGAAGTATTTCAAAACAGTGTTTTGAAACATCCATTTCACAATTGGAATAAGGTCTATTAAATTCAAATTGAGGTATTTTGATTTGATACAATTTGAATTGAAATAATAATAATAAATAATAAAGTTGCATTTATTGACCGCACCCTCTCCCCACAGGGACTCGGGGCGGTCCACAGGGAAATTAAAAAATGAAAAATATATAAAATACATACAAATTAAAACGAATTAAACTCAATCAATCCTGTGCTAAAATCCCCTTAACTAAAAACATCCAATAAATATAGTATACATTTAAAAACCCATAGACAGAGGGACTACCCTAGGCCGGCCAGGCGGAAAAGATGAGTCTTCAATTTCAGGCGGAAGGAGCGGAGGTCCGTGGTCGTTCTAATATCGGGGGGAAGGTCGTTCCAGAGGGCCGGGCCCGCCACAGAGAGAGCCCTTCCCCTGGGCGTCGCCCGCTGACAGAGTCTAGTGGACGGCACCCGGAGCAGTCCCTCTCTGTGGGAGCGAATCGGCCGTGAGGATGTATGAGGCAGGATCCGATCCCGCAGGTAGCTAGGTCCCGAGCCATGGAGCGCTTTAAAGATGATGATTAATACCTTGAAGCGCACCCGGAAGACGACAGGTAGCCAGTGCAGCTCGCGCAAGAGCGGTGTAACGTGGGTGAACCTGGTGGTTCCCATAATTGCTCGCGCGGCTGCATTCTGAACTAACTGAAGCCTCCGGGTGCACCTCAAGGGGAGCCCCATGTAGAGAGAGTTACAATAGTCCAGTCGAGATGTCACGAGGGCATCTCGACAATGCTTTGCATGGCCCAAGTTTTGACTGAGTTGGGGGTTTTTGTGTGTGTTTTTTTCTTGTTTGCATTGTATTCTTCTTTAAATTATCTGACTTGAGCACTATGGTGGAAAGTTTAAACAGAAATCCAATCTGCTAATTATAATTACAATCCAAATATTAACTCCACTAGGAGAAACATCACTATTCTTAAAGTCTATTGCTAATATAAACAAAGAGGAACATATTGTTACAATCTGGTTCATCTTGTAGGCTTTCCTTAGCCCTGTGGATGTCCTTTCTTGAAACAAATTTCTGCAGTAATTAAGCCTATTTGTCTGCTGCCTTGTAGCAAGCTGAATATTTTCTTTCTCAATTTGTGAAGTTCATAGTTACCATCAATTCTTAAATTCCATCACTGGATTTTTTTCTATGCCTTTTGATTTTTGGAATTTTTAGTGTGTTAATGTAACCCCCATTCTCCAAAAAATTTCCATGTATTTTAGTATTGTAATTCATACTGACAACTCATTGTATCGTTAAAATAAATCCTATATAATTTAAATTTATAATAAATTATATCACATTCATCTCAGATGTTTCTTGGAGTAATACATTACTCAAAGGTAACGTGAGAATATGGGACTTCTGGTGGGGACAAATAGTAATCTAATCAACGAGTGAAGACTGTACTGCAATGGAGATTGGCACCCAGAGAGCCACTGCTGGGTGTCAAAATCCCTTCAGATAAAGGAGTGAGTGTGAAATAACCCACTTATTCTCTGGATAGTCACTCCCTGTAAGTAAATTCCAGGAACAGAACTCTTCACAATTAGCATACAAAATGAGAGGTGGGAGGTACAAGATTCTATCCACATTCATAGCTGCAATACAACCTATAAGTACAAGATCTGCCAAGCCTCATTTCTTAACTACATTTGGAAATAATTATTCCAAAGTCTGAGAGCAATTTTTGTTTTTACTACAGATAAGTACTGCTCTTGGTGGGCTTAGTTTTTTCTGGATTAGACAATTAAAAGATTTAAAGACTTAAAGTATACAGACTACTTGTCAAAAAGCTTAACAAGAAGTGATACGAGAAAGCTTAAAATGGATAAGGGTTTTTTTCATTTATAAAAAGATTATTTTTTTCTATGAAATGGCATGGAAAAACTATGGTAACTGAATTAGGCAACTCAGGCCTGGTTTTTTTTTGTTTTTGTTTTGTTTTACTAAAGACAGTAGATACTTGGTGGAATTTACAAAACAAAAGATAAAGGCAACTTGAGTAGACTAAGTTCGTAATTGTAACCATGGAAATGCAGATGTGACATGTACCAACAATCACATCATCAAAAGTACCAGGAAAAAAAAAGAGATGAAACTTGTGGGGAGTAAGTTTTCGCCCTTGCTTAACCCTTTCACTTTTGGAATCTAGCATAATGATAAGGCTGTACAACTGGAAGGCATAAGAGGTCTTGGAACAGCCTGCAGAGAAATCAATTTCATTAGATTTACAGTACTTCAGAAAATTTTGATCAATTTGGCACCAAACTGCTTGTTGTATTTGAAACTAAATTTACAACTCCCCCACCACAAAAAAAGATGAAAAGAGTGGATAAAATGAAAAATATTTTATATCTATAAATCTATATCTAAGATAGATAGGTAGGTAAGTGGGTGGGAAGATGGATGGATGGATGGATGGATGGATGGATGGATGGATGGATGGATGGATGGATATACAAAGTTATAAAATGTTGATGACGCTGAAAATTTTGGAAAGTAAAAACAGAGAATTGGAGAGAGAAAGCTGGATAATTTAGCTCTTTTGAAATTTAGAGAGAGAGAAGTCTGAAATTTAGAGTTATTCAAGAGAATTTGTATGAAAGTATTAGAGAAAGAATTATATAAGCTTTGACAGCAGGGGAAGGGATTGGGAAGATGGAGATACAGAGAGAGTCTGATAAAATCTGGGGACTAAATCCAAGATTTCCAGGAGCATAAAATGTTCCAAGGGATGTATAAGTAAAAAGGCAAGGAATAAAGTTCTGCGACAGGATTCAAGTGCAAGATTGAAGATTGATAATATAGATAGAATTATCCTAAAATGAATACTCTCTGCTTTTAGACTGAAAGATTAAAGCTAAATTAGAAGATTTGATTTTTACTTTTAAACATCTGAGATTTTGACTGAATTCTGTTCAGAAGGTGAGATTATTTTTCAAAAAAATTAAAGGAGTTGGAAGCGGTCCAAATGACATTCACAGAAGAGGCTGTACAAAAACCAAACAGTTGTAAATGGATTTTGAAAGTGATTATACTAAATTGTTATAGGTATGGACATTTCTAAATTTTATCTTGACTATGGATTATAAATGCTCAATATGGAATATAAATAGAGCCAATGTTTCCCAAAAAAAGAAAAAAGGCATTACTTAAAAAAATTAAAAGAAAACATAATATCTATGAGACAGTCATACTAGGACAGGGGTCTGCAAAGTTGGCTCTTTTAAGACTGGTGGACTTCAACTCCCAGAATTCCCCAGCCAGTCTTAAAAGAGCCGATTTTGCAGACCCCTGTACTAGGAAAAATAATATGCAATATTTGATTTATAAAAATTAGGGTGAAGATTTCAGCCAGCACTAAAAATAGCAACTGGATATGTCCTGTATATGTCCTGTATAAGATTACAGAGAAGCAAAGAAAGATTGTGAATGAATAATAACAATAAGGGAAGTTTCTGAAGCTATAAAAAAGATCAAATCAGAAAAAGTACGAGGATCAGATGGTTTATTAGTGTCTTATTGCAAATGTTTTAAGAATGAACTTTTTACAACTTCTGCAAAATATGATAACTCCATTTTACTGGAAGGAAAGATTGCAGAGACTTGGAAATAGCAGTAATATATAGAAACGAATAAGATTTGACTATAATGACAAATTATTGATCAATGTCATCATTGAATAAGTTGTTCACAACAATCCTAATGTTGGAAGAAATGTCCTTCTGGGTTCAGTTCCAAGTGGGGAAAAAGACACTGGAAATATGGAGGCTGCTTAGAAAGATTGTTTAATGGTGGACAGGATCACATGGCTTGAGTTACTGAGCAGAAAAAGGGCAGAGATGCTGAAATTCTGTAGTTTTATGCCCTTTCTGGGCTTTGAACTTGATCTTGTATTCTGATTGGTTGTCAGACTCCCATGGGGCCATGCAGGGGCAACTCTGTGTAGGCTGTCTCTCAGGCTTGCTTGACTTGCTGGGTGATGATGTAATCTTATCAGGTGCCATGTGGTGAGATGGGTAAAGGGCAGGGGTGGGTTTCTGCAGGTTCGCACCTACTCGCGAGAACCGGTTGGTGAAATTTAGAGAACCGGTGAGAGGGGGTTCCACCAGCGTACCTGAAAGTAAATCTGGCCCGCCGCTGCCAGTGACCCAACAGGAAGGAAAGGAAAGGAAAGGAAGGAAGAAAGAAAGAAAGAAAGAAAGAAAGAAAGAAAGAAAGAAAGAAAGAAAGAAAGAAAGAAAGAAAGAAAGAAAGAAAGAAAGAATTTATCATCACAATTGAGTCCAAAATTTTGGTTGCTAAGCAAGAGCGTTGTTAAATGAGTTTCACCACATTTTAAAAGGTGGCCACTCCTACCCTGTCACATGATTGCCAAGCCACGCCCACAAAATAGGCCACACCTACAGAGTAGGTTCTAAAAAATTTGAAACCCACCCCTGGTAAAGGGCTAATACTTTCATGACCTGAGGCCCATGCTTTAATCCCATCACCCTGGAGCTGAAACGGGGAGATCTTTGCTATGTAGAGTAGACTGACTGAGGTCTTAACGGCTCATTCACAAAAGTGGGGGTGACTGAGTTTCTGCCTCTCTTGAGTTTCTCTTGAGTTTCCACTTCTCTTTTTTGAGGAAATATTCTGCCTTTTTAATATTCCCAGAACTATTTTATTTCTCTAGGAGAGGGGTAGGTTTTAACTTCCAACACTAATCAATAGACAGAAAGTAATCTTGCAAGAATTTATTCATGAAGATCAATGTGTGTGTGTGTATGTGTTTTAATTTAAAAGACAGTTTAGAGAATCATAGAGTCTTCTAATCCAAAACCTGCCCAAGGCAGGAATCCTCAGAACATCTCAAATGATTGTCCAATCTTTTCTTGAAAAACCTCCAGTGATGGAGGACTCACAGCTACAGGATGTAAGCTGTTCCGTTGCTTAATAATTCTGTCAGGAAATTCCTCATTTCCAGGTTGGTTCTCTCTCTCTCTCTCTGGTGAACTTCTCTACATGTGCTCATATTATCTTCCGGTGCAGGTGGAGATTAAATCAACCCCCTCTTCCCTGTGGCAACCCTTCAGGTATTGGAAGACTGCTATCATGTTTCAGTCTTCTTTTCATAAAGCTTAACATACCTAGTTCCTTTAGCCATTCTTCATAGCATTTAGCCTCCAGATCCTTTATCAACCTAATTGTTCTTCTCTGCACTCTTTCTAGGATCTCAGCATCTCTTTTGTATTGCGATTACCAGAACTGGATGTGACCTCACCAGGGCGGTATAGAGTGGAACCATCCCCTCACTTAATCTTGATGCTATCCCTCTTTTGATGTAACCCATGACTGTGTTGGCGCTTTTTTTTTTTTTTTTTTTGGACAGCTGCAGCTATTGCTGACTCATAGTTAAGCAGATGTTCACCAGTTAAAAGAGAATGTCAGAAGTGGACAGTCTAGCTTGTTTAGAACAGTGCAATAAAAATCAAGCTGCATAGGTCTGTGTTTTTTAGATGCAGAGAAAGCTTTTGAGAATCTCATATGAATTTTTTCTAATTGAAGCTGTAGAAGGTATGGAATTTGAAGAAAACTTTATAAAATGAGTAAAATTGATCTACATGTCATAAAAGGCACAAATTATTGTTAATGGAAAAACTATATAAAGGAAAAAGACAGGGCTACCCATTGTCTCTTTTGGTTTTGAATAGAGACAATACAAGATGATAGGATAGTGGGAATAAAAATTTAAGAAGAAACATCCAGTTGAGACCTTTTGCAGATAATTTGGTGCTGGTTTTGGAAGATCCCTTAAAAGAAATTGAATTATTAAATAGGAAAATTAAAAGAATTTGGTGCATTAGCTGATTTCAAAATTAGCAAACAGAAGACAAAAATATTACCAAGAAATATGTAGATCCAGATCAAATAGACATGATGAATAAAATAGCCTTTAAAATCAAGAAGATAAAATAATTGGGCATCAATAAATATGGAATGCTAGTTTAAACTAAGTCATCTGAAGATATGAAGTTAAAAAGATGTGTGAAAGTAGTCAATATTGAAGAGAATTTCTGTGATTAAGAAGAATTTATGTCTAGACTGCTATTTTTGTTACAGAAAATATCTGTTTTAACAACTGATGGACCATTTTAAAATGTCAGAAATATACACACATTTGTGTGGCAGGGAAAAAGCATTAGTTAAATATCAGGTATGGCAGGATACAAAGGAAACAGGAGGATTGGGTCTGATCTAAAATTATACTTTGCAGCTAACTATTTAGTTTGGATGAAAGTAGATGATGCTCTGAAATAGAAGGCTACTGGTGTTAGAAGGGCATGATTTCAAGGGTAGCAAGGATGCTTATGGTACAACAAAGCTAAGATTAATGTAGATTTTAAAATTATATTTTTAGGCATCTCATATTGACAATATGAAATATTTGTAAAGTCAGATTGTGTTTGAAAATGGCTTTGAGGCTCTCAGCAGAAGAAATATTTCATAGATGAGAAATTATAAATAAATACAAAAGGTTAACTTATTTTTCACAGGTTAGAATTTTGTCATGGAGACTGTAAAATAAAAACAAGCGAACGAGTGGCAAGATATACTTTCTAGGGCATATTACAGATCTGTTGACTGTTGGACCAGCATTCTATCAAATCTTACTACTAAACAGCAGTATTTCTTACATTATTTAAACAATAGGAACACACACTAATCAGTATCAATTATGTAATAATATTGTGATTATATTAGTGCAATCAGTTACTTTTGCACAATACCATAACAAGCAGTAACATCCTCACATAACAACAGCAGCAACCAGAGAATTCTCAGAAGTTATTCCACTGTGTTTACTTTGAACAGGTGCAGCCAGTGAGTTCACCTAGCATGCAAAGTCAGTTCCAAGCAAACAATATTACTGCTGAGCATAATTCATGAATCAGATTAGAGCTGAAATTGTTTTATCCATGGCTGAATCACATGTCATTCCATTAATATTCAAATAATTGAATTCTGCAAAGGATGCCAAATTAATATTTGAAAAGGCTGACGCATGGATTATCTTGCCTTAATTCTAGGAAAGACTAGAAGAGACCAGGAAGATGATAGGCCGGTGTGCACTATTCCCCCCCCCCCCCTCACTGCATCCATACATGCTCTTAAAGCCCTACCCAGTAAATATTAGCAGCAAAAAATAACATTTTAGCAGCATATTTTTTATTTTTAAAAGTAGACAATAGCAAAAAGCATGACTTAAATTTAAATAAAAAACCTTCCTGGAGAAAAAAGAGAGGCAATCGTTTTAGTACTACCTTTTCTAAAGTTTTTGTTTCTTAGTTAAAAAATAAATTGCAGGTTCCAGTCAAATCCCACTGCATTGCTCAAAAGACCATTTACATTTCCCACTAAGGATAAGTAATGATACACAAACATCTGAACTGTAGGCTTATCATCTTTATTCCATTTATAAGTAGTCCACATTTAGTGTCTGCCTCAGACAGCAACCATTTGCAGTTACGACAGGGATGAAAAAGTAACTTTTTAAGCAATAGCAATAGCACTTAGACTTATACACCGCTTCATAGTGCTTTACAGTGCCTTCTCTGAGTGGTTTACAGAGTCAGCATATTGCTCCCAACAATCTGGGTCCTTATTTTACCAACCTCGGAAGAATGAAGGCTGAGTCAACCCAATTCTTCATTTATAATTTTTGCAGGTCTGTAAAGCAAAGCTGAAGTAAGATCATATCAAGTTGCCAATCTCATTGGTAGATGCCAAAAATATTGACAATATATTGAAGGAGTCACCCTTAATAAGCTTAAGGCCAGGCAATGCCCATATCAGGGGTAGGATTCAGCTGGTTCAGACTAGTTTGGATGAACCAGATGTTAATTTTACATCTGGCTCCCTGAACGGTAGTTGCAAGTACTGGTTGGCCCTGCTCATCCCGTCCCTCCCTGAGTCCCCATGTGGCCCATTCATCATGATAGGTAAATGCAGGGCCTTTTGGAGGCTCTGGGAGGTTGAAAAATGGGGGCTCCAGAGCCTGGGGGAGGGCTCCCCCACGTGGTGCAGGAAGCCGAGTAGGCCATGCCCACCCAGGAACTGGACAGAAAACCAGTTGCTAACATTTTTCAATCCCACCCCTGGTCCATATGCAAGACCCTTGATACCAGTCTACATATTTTGAGTTGCTGGATACTGTCTGCCTATCCCTAATAGAAGTGCCAGCAGAAATGGCTAAAATACCGTAATTGGATCCAACTCACCTACAACTGTAGATAAAATAGATTATGACGGACAATGATTTCTATTAAGTTTTTTTCACTATGTAAAGGTAAAGCTGGTCTCAAGTTGAGTTTGACTCCTTATGATTCTGCAGATACAATCATAATTTCCTGCTAATACACAAGTGCTTTTTTCCAAGCTATTTTCCTACACCCCTACACCTTTAGTATTCCATAGAGGATTCCCATTCAACCATTAACCAGATCTGGCCCTGCTTAGCTTCAAGCAAAATGCTGCCATCTGGTGATATTGTTGCTGCTCTGCATGTTATGAATTTGGTCCTGACACCTATATTAGCCATAATGGTTTATCATACAAAGATACAGGAGACAAAAACTGTATTTCATAATTAATTTATTCAGAATTAATGTCATCAAATAAATTACCTATATTTTACAAAAAGGAAAAACAACTGACATAAACAGTACAAGGAAATTTGAGAAAATAAAGACAACCAGGACTAAATGGAAAAGGGAGTCAGTTCAACCTTAGTTAAAAGCAGGGGTTTAAAGAACATAATTTGCTTCAATGAGAAAGTTACCATTTAAAGTTCAAACTTTCTGAACAAGACAATTTATCATATCTATCTATCTGAACCATTTGAAATAATATGAAATGAGAGAGAGAGAGAGAGAGAGAGAGAGAGAGAGAGAGAGAGAGAGGGAGAGAAGGAGAGAGAGAGAGAGAGAGAGAGAGAGGGAGAGAAGGAGAGATGGATCAGTCTCCCAGAAATGAGTGATCAGAAAGATACGGCCTCAAAATCTGAAGTTCCAATTAGATAACATATTTATAATTATCTATAATTACACATACATATATTTGCAATATTTTTAAAGATCACATTACATGAATAGTTTTATCATGTTTTAACAAGCAATTTTATCATGACGGCATCTGATTTCATCGATGATCCTAACTTCTATCAAATAGAGGTATTTCCTTCTTTGTACTATGCATAATTTTATAGATTTAGATTGTCCATTTCATTTTGTTAAAAAAAATAAAAATCCCACATTCTATATTTTTTGTGTATGAAAGATGTGGTACTTCGATCATTTAGGCACTCTTTTTACTTGTTCTCCCCACCTCCAGTCAAATTTTACAGAATGAGTAGAATATTTTTTTAATTAAAACAAATGACTGAAAACCCCTTCCCCCAAAACTGATATTTGTAATAGGATTTATATTTTATTTATTCATTTAATTTGCAAATAATGCCTGAAGCACAAAACTATATTCCACAATAATTATAACTAAAGATTGGAATGTAAATTTTGATTCCCCCCTGAAGAGTAGTCTGCAGCTGGAATGTTAATATCATTTTTGAAAATGTACGAATGTGGTGTATGCAAATGTTCTACCAGAAAGGTATCATTTACTAGTCCTCTTAATTGCTTCATGACCTGCTATATAAATGTATCTTTCCAGAAATCCATATATTATTATTTCCAGATAATCACATGCACTTCATGTAAAATGCAAAAACTTTTTTTAACTAAGTGTTCAAGAAATTTAAAACTTTTAGCTTTTACATTCTCAGATAGTACAGGTAGCCCTCGACTTACAACCAAAGTTATGGCTGGAACTCCTGCTGCTAACTGAGGCAGTTATTAAGTTATGCCCAATTTTATAACCTTTTGTCATGGTCCTTAAGTGAATCATGTGGTTGTTAAATAAAACTGGCTTCCCCATTAACATTGCTTCTCGAAAGCCAGTTGGGCAAATCCCAAAGTCGATCATGTGATCACAAAAGGATCCTGGTACTGTATGCCAGTTGTCAAGTATCCAAATTTTGAACACGTGACTGCTCTGACATCATAAGTGTGACATAATTAACTTTTTTCAGTGCTGTCATAACCTCAAATGGAAGAGACCTTAAAATTTTCTTCTCTAAAGCCATATTGAATTTCTGTCACATTCCAATATAAATTATTCAGTCAAACTATAGAAATGCTGGCATAGTACTGAAGCTCTTTATTATGTAGTGGCAAATAGAGTCAACAATCCTTTCAGAAAGGAAACTATTTCATTGCCCCCTAGCTTGGATTCTCCGTAGACTCGATCCACAAATGATATTGGAACCTATTAAATGAAAAAATAAATCATTTCAGTTATAAGAACCAATAAAAATATAAATAGGAACACTTCACCTCAAGATTCAATGGTTATCTACCAACATGTAATGGAATGTCTTTTGATGCAGAATATGAAGTGATAGCTGTCTCACACTTAAATATGCTCAGAGAACATTTCTTACAAAATAATTGTTGCAAAACAGCCTACCCAGAGCCTGAATATGAAGATGGCTTGCACTAGAAGTCTAAAAAAATCCATCACATTTGGGACTGTCTTTCTCTCTCCGATTATTATGATCTTTCAAACACTGCTAGCAACTCTTTGTTTACTCAAGTTGCAAATTATTTAATTTTGATAGTTGTTCGCTATAATCTATACTGCTTGTTTTAGTGCTTTTTTATGATGTGGTATACATTGTAATCTTTTAAATAAATTAGACAAAATAACCAGGTTCTCTTTAAATCTATTAAAGAATCTGTATCTTCCTTATGTTGAAATGGAACCCATCTTTCTTATTTTGAAATGAAATTCATTATAGTTGCTACAATACAGAATAAAAACTTCACACTATAACACTAGGCTCTTAGAACTAGAAGGACATGATTTGTTATCAGGATGGCATGCAGCTCTAGGGTATAGAAATGCCAGGGAACATGGTTTCTTTAGAAGGCATTATATAAGAGAATCTTTGATTTTAAACTGGGAAAAGATTAAGAGATTGCATTATCTTAAAATGCCAGTCTGGGTATCAACTATTGAAGCATTTTCATATGCAATAACATACAAAAAGGAACAAACAATCAGATACTCCGAATTATTGAACTCAGGGGGTGATCTTAAAACTATCCAGGAATTAAAACAAGAAGGAATGGCTATGAATTGGTATACATATATGCAATACATTCTAGATATAAGGAGGATAAAAAAAGGAGGGGTTTATGATAAAATGACGGAACTAGATAAAATTTTAACAGGTGTCGATGAAAAAGTAATTAAAAAACTTTATGCCTACTTATTAGAGTTTAAACTTCAGAAAGAGCAAGTGAAATCATAGTTTATGATAACCTGGGGGGGAAATTTTGGGCGTGGGATTGATTTAGATAAGTGGCAAAAATTGTGGACGCAAAATTATAAAATGACAATGTCAACTGCTTATAAAGAGAATTTGTATAAGATGTTTTACAGGTGGCACTTATCACCAGCGAGAATTGCAAGAATGAATAAGAATAAATCTGAAAAATGTTGGAAATGTCATCAGACGCCTGGCTCTTACTATCATATGTGGTGGACTTGCTCGGAGGCTAAAAGTTATTGGACTATGATTCACACATGGTTGGGAGAAAATGACACACAAACACATAGACTTTAAACCTGAACTTTTCCTACTTTGAATTACATCAGAAATACTTGATAAAAACTTGAAATATTTGATTGTGAATGTTTTGACAGCAGCTAGAATTGCACTTGCAAAAAATTGGAGAAATGAGAAATTACCTTCACAAGAAGTTATTCGTAAAATTATGGAATGTGCAGAGATGAATAGATTAACATTTGAAATTAGAGAACAGGAGAATGAACAATTTTACGAAATATGGAATAAGTTTTATCAATGGTTGGAAAAAAGAAAAACCTAAGGGATATAATATACTAATTATATTATTATAAAACTTGGATACATTTTTGTCTTTAGAAGGAGAAAATATTTTACTTTATAATGGGAAAGTGACTTCTGGAGACAATTGAGAGCAATATTATAAAATGGGATGATTTTTTAAAAAAATATATCCTTCTTATATATTGAATAATCGTGGGGAAAAGATTGACTTGATAAATGATAATGTTATTATGTGAAACAAAGGTGATGTATATGTAATGAAAGGAAAATTGATAAATATGTTTGTGATTTTAATCACTGATGCACAGAACGTTTGCCCTAACGACATGTTGATGATTTTTTTATTTGTTTTTATAATAATAATCTTTATTGTCATTGTAAAAATTACAATGAAATTGGTTTATGTTAAAAATAAAAATTAAAAAAAAAGAATAAAAACTTCACACTTTTCAAAGGTACCCAGTATATGTATCTTACTGAATACAGTATCCCTGTATACAAAAAGTATATATTTTAGTATTATAGCAGCTAGTATATCTATCTTAAAGAATTATAGATTCCCAATTTAGTGGTAAATTCATATAACCTTGTGGAAATTACTTTTTCTGATTTTTGCAGAACAAGGTGGTATATAGGGCTAAAAGGAATTATAAAACATTCTTACTCTCAAGGGACATTGACTTCATTGCTTTCTTTTTATAGCAAATATCTGAAGTAATGTGTTTGTGAAATTACACAAAGTTTCAATTCACTAACTGTTCATTAAATATAGACAACATTGTTTTTGTAATATTTTAAACTACAGCTTATTTTCAGTATAGCAAAACAAGAATGGTAACATTTCAGCATGCAATATGTTAAAATTTTCCAAATCTCAAATTCAGCCTTTGGAATTCATAGGAAAATCCAATTAGGAATTTTCAGTAAGTGTACTCCACTAGAAATCAACTGGCAAACAGAAACAGAGAAAAAATTCTTACACCCAATTTTTTGTGCCAAACATATTATATTTCTATGCATATTTATTTTTGGCAGTGGAAATTGTGATGAAGAATGTTTTGTAAATCTTCTGTTGACACACAGCAGACATTGGCATAAATTCATGAACAAGCATGGCTAAAGGATTCAAGAATCCCAGGGGCATATCTCAAATTGGAATGAAAGATATAGATTTTTTACACTAAATAGGATACCCAGACATTGCTAATTTAAAATAATCTACAACTAGCAAAGTAATCTACAATATGTAATACAGATGAAGCCCCAAGATACTAAACATTTTGATGGACTTCAGCCAGTTGGGCAGAAGTAAATAAAAAACTGTATTTCACTGCTGGTTATGGGAAAAATCAGAGAATGAAGAACTTCTTATCAGAACAATTTTTTACCCTTTCCCAAACTGGTAAAAAAATCTGGTTGTTTTAAAAAGTAAGATTTACTGCTTTTGTACTCTACATTGCTATGAGTCTAACAAATACAAAAATGATATAAGAATTTTTAATAAAAAAAACTGCTTTAACTTCTCTATAGAAGCAGTATCCACTTCTTTCGTGACCTGAAACTTGGTGAAATTTAACAAGTGATAAAATATTAGACAAAGATTTATTAGGCACAATACTAGGCCCTTGGTAATTAAAATATGGGCCCTTAGAAATTATGTTTTTTAAGTATATTTAGTATATTATTTATTTATCAAATTTATACCCCGCACCTTCTCCTAAAAAGGACCCAGGGCAGCGCACAGGCAATATTAAAAAACCATACAAAATTACAAAAATACATTATTAAAAACTATGAAATTATATCCTGTGCTGAAACACTTATAAAACCCTATAAATTAAAATTTATACGAATAAAAGTCAGAAACGGGGGGTTATGCTAGGCCAGCTTGTTAGAATAAGTGCGTTTTGAGGCGCTGGCGGAAGAGGCGGAGGTCCGAGGTGGTGCGTAGATCGGAGGGCAGGTCGTTCCAGAGGGCTGGGCCCGCCACAGAGAAGGCCCTTCCCCTGGGCATCACCAACCGGCATTGCCCGGCTGAAGGTACCCGGAGAACGCCCTCTCTGTAGGAGCGGATCGGTTGAAGGGATGTATGGGGCAGGAGGCAGTCTCGTATGTAGCTAGGCCCCGAGCCATGGAGCGATTTAAAGATGGTCGTCAGGACCTTGAAGCACTCCCGAAAGGCCACAGATAGCCAGTGCAGTTCGCGCAGGAGAGGTGTTATGTGGGATTGCCTTGAGGCACCCATAATCACCCGCGCGGCCGCATTCTGGACTAACTGTAATCTTCGAGTGCACCTCAAAGGGAGCCCCATGTAGAGAGCATTACAGTAGTCCAGCCAGGATGTCACGAGTGCTTGAGTGACTGTGCGAAGGGCCACCCGGTCCAGTAAAGGGCGCAACTGGCATATCAAGCGTACCTGATAAAACGCCCCCCTGGCCACGGCCGTCACATGGTCCTCCATGGACAGCCGGGAATCCAGGAGGACACCCAAGTTGCGCGCCCTCTCCACGGGGGCCAGTTGTTCGTCCCCAATGGCCAGTGTTGGACTTACCTGGCTGAACCGGGGTGCCGGAAACCACAGCCACTCGGTCTTGGACGGGTTGAGCTTGAGTTTGTTACTACCCATCCAAACCCGTACGGCCTCCAGACACCGGGACAGCACCTCGACGGCATCGTTGGGGTGGTTTAGGGTGGATATGTACAACTGAGTGTCATCAGCGTACAGATGGTATTCCACCCCAAAACCACGGATGATCTCGCCCAGCGGCTTCATGTAGGTGTTGAACAGAAGTGGCGAGAGGACCGACCCCTGAGGAACCCCACATGTAAGGGGCCTCGGGGCCGACCTCTGCCCTCCTGCCAACACCCATTGCGACCGACCAGAGAGGTAGGACAAGAACCACCATAATACGGTGCCTCTCACCCCCAACCCCCCCAGTCGGTGCAATAAGATAGCATGGTCGATGGTATCGAAAGCCGCTGAGAGGTCTAATAGGACTAGGATAGAGGAGCAACCTCTATCCCGTGCCCTCCAGAGATCATCCACCAACGCGACCAATGCCGCCTCGGTGCTGTGACCGGGCCGGAAGCCGGACTGGCGCGGGTCTAGATAATCAACTTCCTCCAGGTGTCGAGGGAACTGTTGAGCCACCACACTCTCAACAACCTTCACAAGAAAGTGAAGGTTGGAGACCGGACGGTAATTTTCCAACAATGCTGGGTCCAGGGAAGGCTTTTTGAGGAGAGGTCTCACCACCGCCTCTTTCAGGATGGTAGGTAAGTACCCCTCACTCAAAGACGCGCTCACAATGTCCTGGAGCCAGCCTCGTGTAACCTCCCAGGATGCCAGTACAAGCCAGGAGGGATATGGATCCAATAAACATGTGGTGGCCCTAAGGCTCCTCAACAACCTGTCCATATCCTTCGTAGTAACAAAGTCAAACTCCTCCCAAGATGTTGTCTCAAGACCAGCATATCATGGCAAAGACATGAATAACTTTCATCTTCACTACATGACTAGAAATGAAGCCATCAGACCAAATTTACCCTGATGCCGGAATATTAGGAAAGATGTGTTACACTTAATTGTAGAAGCTATGGCTGGAAAGGTGCCATGAGCCATGGTGACGCAGTGGTTAAAGTGCAATACTGCAGAGCTACTTTTGCTGCCTACTGGCTGCCTGCAATTTGGCAGTTCGAATCTCATCAGGCTCAAAGTTGACTCAGCCTTCCATCTGTCTGAGGTTGGTAAAATGAGGACCCAAATTGTTGGGGGCAATATACTGACTCTGTAAACCGCTTAGAGAGGGCTATAAAGCACTGTGAAGCAGTATATAAGTCTAAGTGCTATTGCTACTAAGCTTTTCTTTGAATTTAAGTAGATGCCTTTCTCATCCCCTGCATCTTTAAATGATAGAATAAATGTTCACATTATAGCAGCACCTCTTACTTGATCATAGTCATTGACAGTCAGGTTAATCATCTGATTAACTTTGTGATGCTATAGCCAATTAGCAGTTGTGTTTAAAGTACTGGGAAAATCAGTAATTAAGATGTTAATGTAAGCTACTCATACTATAAGATCTTATCTGAATCCTCAGTGTTTTTATTTGTCAATCAATTCATTCTAATAACCAGAAGGTAAACTTTGAGCACAAAAAAGTAAATGTAGTATGTTCTTTATGCTTTAGATTTTTAGCATACCTCTCCAATAGAATAACCCAATTGTCTGGCCCGGACAATCATTTCCATTTGGAAAACATATCCTTTTGAAACACATTTGTCCATCAGTTTCTGTAGAACTTCTTTTCTATATAACCTGAAATTTAGTGCACATAAATGAAAATGTTTACAACAGCTCAGTTACAGGTACACACATTTTCAAGTAATAAATAAGTAGTAAAAAATAATAAATAATAACAATAACCTATATGCATGTTATCTAACAGTTTTACAAGTTCAGCAAATCTCTTTATCAATCTCAGATTGGCCATTATCCTGAAGCATTCTTGCTCATCATGAATTGTTATGTGTCATTTGGAAACCAGCTTACCTGAAGCTTCCTGTTAAGTCTGATGCACCTGGCCGTAATAGAACTTGAGTTAAAAAGTTGGCACCCCGGCTGAAAAGTAAGATACACTGTTTTAATATGCAAATCAGAATTTTAAAACAAAGTATTAACCCATGTTTTAAAGATGTTTCATTAAAGGATCAGAGTAACACAGTGATAATTTACATTAACAAAATATTTTTAATCACAACTCTGCTGGATCCCTGAAATATACGGCCTAATGCTATAGTTCAGTTTTGTTTCTTCCAAATGGAATGGAGACATAAATGTCTCCTACCACTATTTTCTGCAATTAGTATATTAGTATTTTGAGGTAAGATGCCTCTAATATAGATAATATTGATCTGAGTTTTCAAAAATGTTTTAAGAATGTGGCGTTCAGTTTCAGAATATCCCATGTGGAGAATATGAAATAAAACTAGATAAAAGGATGTGTAAAATGTGTAGCTGGGCTGGGTAGAAATAAGAATAAGATTTTGTTCTTTAATGTTCTCAGAATTAAAGAAATCTTTATGGAATCTGAGTCTGGCAACTCTTTCAGAAACAATTCAGAGAAAGAAAATGGACAGTTTCATGAGGTGCTTTTTGCTAGAGGTGCAGGGCTATAGATGAAACACTGACCTGATCAATTTTCGTTTTAGATCCCATCCATGCACACCTCCATTTCCTTTATATCGAGTCCCAGACACAATATCAAAATTTCCTTCTTTCTGTTTTCTACAGAAATAATTTGGTAGAGAAAAGAAAGGGTTTTTTTCCTGAATTACAAACTCACATATTTAGTATAGCAATAATCCAAAAACCAATAAATACACCAATGATATTAAAATTGTTAATGTGCAATACAAAAATAAAACAAACTAAAAATTAATACTTTTTCATCTTCAACGTATGGTTAGTGCTAGAGAATAAAACTATGACATACTTTCAGCAATGCAGATAAGCAATTTAAGTGAGCACAAAGTAAATATATAGCAGAAATCTACAAGCAAATATACAGATTAGGGAATTATGTTTGTAAATAATGTTATTTTTATTATGACCTATTATGACCTATTTATCAAACAAGCTCAGGTATGGCATGCCACCTCATACTCCATAGTTAAAAGATTACAGTAATGATTGAGATATTATACATTCACACATTTTTCCTTTGACTATTTCATCAACTGTGGTGGCCTGTGGCAACCAAAAATCCAAAGGAATCTTTTCTAATGAACCATTTTATTGAAAGGCCAAAGTTTTGATGAACTGTAATTCACTTCATCAGATGTATGGCATAGTTAAATTGATGTAGGAGTTGAAAAAGGATATGTAGTAGGCGAGCAGAGAACAAGCAGTTACTCACATGTAGATTACATGGAAATCACTTTACAAGAACCTCGCCAATTATATAACACTTTAAAGTGACATGAACATAGTAAACTATAACAACAAATAAGAAACAGAAGAAACAACATATTTTCAAAATTCCTAGTATTCCAACAGGTCCAAAGTGTTTGTGAAACTTCCTTACATTTTTGAAACAAATGACTTATTCCCAAAACTCTCTCATGAAAGAGTTCAGCCAAAATCTCTGAATGGGAAATAATACATCATATTATGCTGAAAAGCTATGCAGCACAACTGCACTATCTTCTACAGTGCAGTTTTGTAACAGCATAGTGCATATTTCCTCTGCTATTCAATCTTATTGTCTATCCCTACCACAAAGTGGGTAATAAACTATAAGGCCTGGCTTTAAATATTAAAAATGCTACTCACTTGATAAACTCTGGAATAAATTTGGGCTGCAAGGGAAAAAAAAAGGTATGAGGAAAAGCAATAAAAACCAAAATAATAAAATAAATGCATTTTTTAGAACATAATAGAAAGTACTGAGACCATTAGATTGAGAAAGTGGCAGGGTCTTAGGAGAGCTTTTTCTGCCATGTTGTAGTTGAACATGGAACAAGAAATCCCTTGTTATTAATTTTAATTGGAGTCTTCAAAATAATACCTAAACAACTTCCGTGATATCTGGAAATACTACATTTTCTAGGCCCGAACACCCTAATTTTGAAAACAAAAACAACTGCTTGGACCTCTCTATAGTCTTAGGTGCCACTTTAATCATTCTTGGGCCTTGGTTAGGACTTGAATTTTAAGTTTCCACCTGTCCTAGATGGTGAGTCTAACTGTAGATTACCCATGCATAATAAAAAATTTATTAAATTTATATCCCATCGAATTCCCAGCGATTCAGGATGGTTTACAATTCTACAATATTTAAAAACAAATAAAAGAAAATAAACCCATTGGGCAACAGAAAGAAAGAGCCATCAGTTGTCCTTTCCAAAGGCTTGAAGAAAGAGCCAGCTCTTTAAAGCTCTTCAAACTACATAAGGGTCGATAATCAAGAGGAATGAAATACAGAAAATGTTTAAGAAGAAAAAAATAGAGGAGAGCAAACTTACATGGTGTGAGAGATCAGCATCCATAATAATAATGAAGTTTCCTGTGGCATGTTTCATTCCATGAATGTAAGCAGTTCCTGATGTAAACAATATAAAAGCCATGACCCCCCTCTCCTTTAACAATCATGTACATGAATAAAATGTTTTTGACATTAAGTCAAATAATTTCATCTCTATGTATCAAATATGATAGTTTCTCCCCATCCCATACAGTCTGATAAGAGCTGGGTCCCATTGATTAAATAGCTTGATAGGGGCCTTGTCTGTCTTGGGCATTTGCCGTCTGGAATATCCTCCCACCAGAGATTCATATAGTTCCAATCCTAGTCCAGTTAGAACAAATGGTAGACCTCTTGTGGAAAATTTGGTTTTTGTGTACGGACTTTTTTAAATGAAATATTCTGTTTTCATTTTTGTTGTAAGCCAGCCAGCTCATACAGAGGGAGGTGGAGACCTATAAACTCAATACAAATATTTTAAAAAATATTCCACTATGTAAGAATCCCATTATGCCTATCTTCTGTTTATATATCTACAAAATTAACACTTGCTACTTTTCATGTGACTATTAATTTCTTACATGACACAGTCATTAATTTTATACGTTGCCAAATGAGTGTGTATATTGTCTACTTTTCTGGTTCTCAAAAAACAATGCATGGAATTAGCAGCAAAATTAGATTCTGTTTTAAATTCATTTTTGAAAAATAAAAATATAGTCGACTGAAGGTTAATGTACAGTGGTCTCAATAAATTGATACAATATTGATAATTATCTCATTACTGACTACTTACCCAATCCAAGTTTCTTTGCTCTGGGTCTCAACAGCTGTAAAGTATAAGTACACACACAAAAAAGATGAACCATATACTAAACTGTGACTAATGATCATGTACTTCCAATAAAATTTCATTATTGCTCTTTTGCTCTTCCTCAAATAGAACTATTATATAGTTTTAATCTGTATTTTCCCCACATTGCTCTAATTTACCTAGAGTAAACCTACATATTTCCCCACATATTTTATACTAGCTGTTCCCGGCCAAGCGTTGCTGTGGTCCAGTCTGATTAAATGGCCAACCAATCTGTATGTAGATATACACCTGCACACAAACACGTACACACAACCACCGTATAACCCCCAACCTACCTACCTACTACCTTTCTCCTTCTACCTACCTACCGTATTTCTCCCTCTCTCTATCCCTCTACCTACCTACTGTATTTCTCCCTCTTTCTAACCCTCTACCTACCTACCCACCTACCTACTGTATTTCTCCCTCTCTATCCCTCTATCACCTACCTACCTACCTACCTATTGTATTTCTCCCTCTCTCTCTCTATCCCTCTACCTACCTATCTACGGACAGAGTATTTTATGTCATAAAGGATGACATAATACCTGTGGTCCACTGCTCTCTCTGTTATCCATCTACCTACCTTTTTTACAATTTTTTACATTTCCATTGCGTGTACCTGGCACAGGTGTGACATCTACACAATCTATATATATATCATTGGTGCCGTACTTGAAAGGAACGTTGTGTGAAAATTTGGAAGCAATCGGTGCAGTACTTTAGGAGATTAGCAGTTTTGAACAAACTCTTGTTACATTTTTATTTATATAGATGATGATTCCCTGAATTTAGAATGTATAAGAAATACTTTTACCTTAGCCTTATAATAATCTCTCTGTATTTAAATGTAGGTGGACTTATATTTAGGAGTAGTTGTCTTCCCCTCCCAGTTCCTGCAAGTGAAGTACCCATGACATATAGAATCAATAGGTAGTCTTCAACTTATGACCATAATTGAATTGGAAATATGATCATTACGTCGTGCTGTTCATTAAGCAGGCTATCCTATGACTGACCTGATTTTACAACATTTTTGCAGCAGCGAACACAGTGGTTATTAAGTGAACATGATGGTCATTAAGTGAACAGCACACTAGTTAAGCAAACCCATTGCCTACAAGGGGTGTTCTTTTTTAAAGAAACTAGAAGTGAGGGATGACCATGCAGAAGTTACGATGGAAATAGATTTTAATTTTGAGAAAAAGGAAAGAGGTTGGAGATATGATGAAAAATTGTATAAAAAGGAGGAGGATAAAATATGGATATTCAAAAAATGGGAAGAAAGTTGGGGATTGAATGATAATGGAGAGGTTAAATTTGAAATTGTTTGGGATACGATGAAAGCAATATTTAGGGGAGAAAGTATTAAATTGTCAAGCAGAAAATATAGAGAATATAAAACTAAAATAGAACAGGATACAAGACAAATTAAGATATTAGAGAACCAATTCTCACTTACGAAAGATAAAAAATGTTTGGAGGAATTGAACTTATTAAAAACTAAATTGATAGAAGAAGATATTAAATTAGTTAAAAAAAAATTAAGGTATTTAAATAGGGATTTTTTTGAATTTAGTAATAAAAATTCTAGGTTATTGGCAAAGATGGCGAAAAATAAAACTCAAAAGAGAGAAATTGGTTCTCTGATAGATGAAAAAGGTACAAGGTATTATAAGAGATTGGAGAAATGTGAAGTAGCTAGGAATTTTTTTCAAAAATTATATTTAAAGAAATCAATTGATTTAGAAAAATTGAAGAATCATCTTGGAAAATATGCTATGAAAATAGATCCAACATATAAAGATTTGATGGAAAAAGATATAACACAGGAGGAGATCAATGAAATAATACAAGAGTTAAAACTAGGGAAGACCCCAGGAGAAGATGGATTACCTGCTGAATTCTATAAAGAATTTAAAGAACTAATAACACCAAGACTGCAAAAACTATTTAATGGAATTTTACATGGTGGAGAAGTCCCGATGTCATGGAATAAGACAGTAATATCTATAATTCCTAAACCTGATAAAGATCTTGAGAGGATCGAGTCCTACCGACCCATTTCTTTAATCAACCAGGATGCAAAAATATTTACAGCTATTATAAGTAATAGATTAAATAGCTTTATAGATAAATATATAAGTTATAATCAAGTAGGTTTTGTTAAAGGTAGATATATGAGTGATATAATTAGAAGAGTATTGAACATTATAGATGTAGCTGAAAATAATGGTGATGAAATAGGTATAATATCGTTAGATATTTTTAAAGCCTTTGATTCTGTACAATGGGATACTATTAAGGTAATTATTGAGGCATTAGGCTTTGGCAATAAATTTATACATGTTATTTCAAAATTGTATCAAAAAAGTAGTGCAAAGGTAAAGGTGAATGGAACAATGACGGGAGAGATTAAATTGGAAGCAGGTACGAGACAGGGATGTCCCTTGTCCCCAACATTATTCTTGTTAGTTATGGAGGTTTTGATTAAATTGATAGAAGTAGATGAAGAATTGGAAGGGTACAAGGGATATAAGATAAATTTGTATGAGGATGATACCTTGATTATTTTGAAAGATATAGAGAAAGATTTAAAGAGGATAAATAAACATTTGATAGAATTTGAAGAAATGACAGGTTTAAAGGTAAATTGGTCAAAATCTGAACTACTAATGAATAAAGATGGTAAGGAGTGGGAAAATATGCAAGAACAATTTGGGGTTAGAGTTAAGAATACATTGAAATATTTGGGGATAACACTTTCACTTAAAGTTAGAGAATTGAAAAAAATTAATTATGAGGTGATGTTGAAGGAAGTAGAGAGAAAGATAGATAAGTATAAAGAGTTAAAGTTGTCTTGGTTTGGTAGAATTGCAATGTGTAAAATGATGTTGTTACCAAAGTTCAATTTTTTATTTGAGATGCTACCACTAAATTTGATAGAGAAAGATATAGAAGAATATCAGAAGAAATTGGATAAATTTTGTAATGGTGGGAAAAAACCAAGACTAATGAAGAAAATGTGGTATCAAAATCAAAAAGAGGGTGGATTGGGAATTCCCAATCTACTTAATTATTATCGGGCGTATAATATTCGAACCGTGATAAAAATACTCAAAGGTGGAGATGGTCATTGGGGAGATCTGGAGCTAAAAGATATTAAGAGATTTGGGTCTATATGGTTTCTAGATAGAGCAAAAACAAAGGCAATTAATAGTTATTGGTTAAAGGGGCTGAGTAAAATTTGGAATAAATTTGTTAAAAAATTGATCCTGGATATAGCTTTCTTGGGGAAGACAACTGAAAGTTGGCCGATTAAAACTAATATAAGTCGGGATAAAGTAATTGAGGATGAAAATATAGGAAGTATAGTAAATTGGTTAAGAGCTCTAGGAATTGAGAGTAGAAAAAAAAAAGTAATTCAAAAATTGGAGTTGAATTGGTTCGAAAAAATACAGGTAGAAAAATGGACTATGAAAGTAAAGGGAATATGTAAAATAGATAGAAGTAAAACTAAATTTGAAAGTTTAGTATCTCAAATTATTAAGGATGAAATTGGGTTAAAAGGACTTGTTAGTAAGATATATAAGATTATAAATTTCGATGGAAATCCACAAATGGTAATGAAAAGGAATTGGGAGGAAGACCTTAAGATTAAAATATTGGATTTGGATTGGAATGAGAACTGGAAGAGTCGAATCATGAGGACTTTGTCTATAAGGATTAAAGAGCATAATTTTAAGGTTGTTTGGAAATGGTATTGGACCCCATTAAGATTATCATTGATAGATAAAAAAATGAGCGATAAATGTTGGAGATGTAATATGGAAGTGGGAACTTATGAACATATGTGGTATAAATGTGTGAAAATTAAAAAGTTTTGGCAGCAATTAGAAAAAACGATGGGTGAAATGATGAAAAGAATAATAATATTGAGATCAGAAACTATATTGTTATTGATAATTAATGAACCTGAGTTAACAAAACATGAGAAAGAATTGATCAGAATTATGATTATAATGGGTAGGATTGTAATAGCAAGATATTGGAAAATAGAGGTAAATATTAAAATAGAAGAATGGTTCTGTGAAATGTGGAAATTAGCCTTAAATGATAAAATGACGTGTGATATTAAATTTAGAGAGGGGGTTTATAAAAAAGATATCTTTTGGAAGACTTGGAAGCCATTTGTGGACTATGCACTTGGAACTTTAGATGCCTTGACGCCTGTACCTAGAGAACGTGGATTTTGGAGATCTTAAAGACAATAGAAGATACTTGAAACCAACTCTTCCTTTTGTTTTGTACAGCACTGGGTGAAATATTGTAAAAAATTATAAAAACTTTAATAAAAAAAAAAAAGAAGAAGAAGTGAGGGATGACAAAGGGGAAAAAAAGTAACTTACAATTTTGTCTGATCCATAAATCTTTATTAACTGGGCAGCAACTTCCTGCGTCCCATCTGGGCTTCCGTCATCTATAATTACAATTTCGAACTCATTTCCACTGAAAAAAAGAATTGTTTTGTAAAGTCAGGTCCAAAATGGAGCCAATTTCTAAAGGTGGAAAGAATAGAGTAGGGATCGGAATAGAATAGAATTCTTTATTGGAATTTCATTGTAATTTTTACAACGACAATAAAGATTATTATTATTATTATTATTATTATTATTATTATTATTATTATTATTATTATTATTACTATTACTGTTATTAGTCTTTGGTGCAGATGCTCTCAGTGTACATAAAAAGACATGATACATTCGTCAAGAATCATAAGGGAGAAGAATCCCCAATGGTTTCCCATTGAAAGCAACTATAGTCATGAATCCTATTACATTTATTTGGAAAGTCACATTTACCATAACGTATTGTTTAATACCATGTTTTTTTCTCGGCAATAGTGTCATGACAACAGTACTGGACCTAGACTCGAGGCCCTCAGCTCCAAGCCCTCCCCGCCCCAAACCAACAGCTTCCCTGAAAGACCAGGTAGATCTAATTTCATTGAGTCCCTTTGGGAAGAGGAGGCGGTTTATAAATAAAATATTATTATTATTATTATTATTATTATTATTATTATTATTATTATTGTAATTTTTACAATGACAATAAAGATTATTATTATTATTATTATTATTATTATTATTATTATTATTATTATTATTATTATTATTATTATTATCAGGTACAAAAGCCTCGCGAGGGCCTCTGTTCGGATGAGTCTTCTGAGTTCAGCTGGCAGAGAAACGGAGGGGGAGTTGCAGTAAATCAATTCCTCCCCAAGTCAGGAAAGTCACCAAGGAAATATCAATTTTAACAGTAACATTATTATTATTATTATTTTATTAGTCGAATTTATATAACCGCACCCTTTCCCCGAAGGGATCCGGGGCACAGGAAGTTAAAACAAACAATATAAAATATAAATAATTAATATCAAATTAAATAGGTTATCCCTGTGCTAAAATTTAAAAAGTTAAAACATAATCCATTAAAAACCCAATTAAAACAATTTATAATACAGACTGAAGGTTAGGTAAATAACTTAGGCCAAACCGGCCTGATGGAACAAGAGTGTCTTTAATTTCTGGCAAAAGGTGTGGAGGTCTGTGGTTGTTCTAAGGTCAGGGGGGTGGGGGTGGGGGTAGGTCGTTCCAGAGGGTTGGGCCCACCACAGAGAAGGCCCTTCCCCTGGGCGTCGCCCGCTGGCATTGCCTGCTGGACGGCACCCGGAGAAGTCCCTCTCTGTGGGAGCAGATTGGCCGAAGGGATGTATGAGGTAGGATGCAGTCTCGCAGGTAGCTTGGTCCCGTGCCATGGAGCGCTTTAAAGATGGTGATCAACACCTTAAAGCGCACCCGAAAGACCACAGGTAACCAGTGCAGCTCACGCAGGAGCGGTGTTACATGGGAATATCTGAACATTCCCAAGATCGCCCGCACAGCCGCATTCTGGACCAGCTGCAGTCCTCGGGTGCACCCCAAGAAGACCTGTACTAGGGATTCGAACCGCCGACCGTCCAGCCCAACGTCTTAGCCACTGAGCCACAAACCCATAATATTCGAAGAGCTGGGAACACACTTAGCAAAGGCCACCCCTCCCACAGGCGGTTCTCCGGTTGCTCTAGGCACCTCTCCTCGAAGCTCTTCACCAGCAGCCAGACCACCAGGGGAAGATTCTCGCGCTCATTGTAGGTGGGCAGCAGCACCGAGTACTTGCGGGTCACGGTCGCCATGACGGAGCACGCACACGCGCGCGCGCTCAACCACCCACCGCGCCTGCGCGTTAACCGCCAGCCGGTGGCCGGGGAGGAGTGGGGCGTGTCCACGGCGTGTCTTTCGGAGTCGGAAGCGGAAGTGGGGTGCGCTCGCCGGCGGAGGAAAAAAACCGCGGCGATGCAAGCCGAGAAGGCCGCTCGGTTTTCCCGTGAGGAGGACTCGGCGGATGACGGAGAAGGCGATAGGCCGGATCCCTCCGCCCTCCCGGCGGGACTGAGCCGGCTGGATATCCAGCGCTACTCGCGGCAGTTGGTGCTGCCGGAACTAGGCGTGCGCGGCCAGCTGCGGCTTTCCTCGTGCGGAGTGCTGGTGGTGGGCTGCGGAGGGCTGGGCTGCCCGCTAGCGCAGTACCTGGCCGCCGCGGGTGTGGGCCGCCTGGGGCTGGTGGACCACGACGTGGTGGAGCTGAACAACCTGCACAGGCAGGTGCTGCACCGGGAGAGCCGCCTGGGCCGCTCCAAAGCGCACTCGGCGGCCGCCTCGCTGAAAGAGCTGAATTCCGCCGGGAGATACGAGGCTTACGAGCTGGCGCTCAGCCCCGCCACCGCCTTGGATCTGATCCGCACTTACGACATCGTGGCCGACTGCTCCGACAACGTGCCCACCCGCTATCTGGTCAACGACGCCTGTGTGCTGGCTGGCAAGCCCTTGGTCTCCGCCAGCGCTTTGCGCTTGGAAGGCCAGCTGGCTGTGTACAACCTCCAGGGGGGGCCCTGCTACCGGTGCCTCTTTCCCAAGCCGCCTCCTCCTGAGACGGTCACCAACTGTGCCGACGGCGGGGTCTTGGGCGTGGTGCCCGGTATCCTCGGCTCCCTCCAGGCCTTGGAGGTGCTCAAGATTGCCTCGGGGATGGGATCCTCCTTCAGCCGGTCGATGCTGCTCTTCGATGCGCTTGAAGGACGGTTTCGCCACATCCAGCTCAGGCCCAGGGACCCCAAGTGCGCCGTGTGTGGGGACCGGCCCTCCCTGACCACCTTGCAGAATTATGAAACTTTCTGTGGGTCTTCAGCAACTGATAAGTGTCGCACGTTGCGCTTACTGTCCAGCGAAGAAAGGATTTCCGTAGAGGAATATAAGAAGATTCTGGAAAACCAGGTTGCTCATGTGCTGGTGGATGTGCGCCCCGAAGTCGAAGTGGAGATCTGTCACTTGCCCAAATCCCTCCAGGTGCCTTTAAATAAACTAGAAAGAAAAGATGAAGAATGTTTGAAGTCTTTGTACCGGAAGATACACGAAGAGAAAGAGAGAACCAATGGCACTGTGGCTTTCCCAGTTTATGTTGTCTGTAAATTAGGAAATGACTCTCAGAAAGCTGTGAGAATATTGCAGGAACTGCTTTATGATGAAGTAGGCTTAATTTCAGTAAAGGATATCAAAGGAGGACTCAAGGCATGGGCTGACAAAATTGACCAAGATTTTCCTCAGTATTGATGTTTTTTAATAGCAATAATAATTAAAAATGAATTGGTTTTGCTTGGTTTTTGGAAAGGGACTTATTGTTATAACAAGGTAATATGTTTATATCTTCATTTTTGGTTATCTCTGGAAAGCTCATTTAGTTCTTTAAATAAATACTTTTTTCAAAGTATTCCTCAGAATCCTAGGTTCCACAAGAATTTAAGAGATTAAGAGGTGGGGAAATGGTTGATATAGCCAGGGCCATCTATTGAGGAAAAGGCAGGACTTGCACTGCGAAAAATGCACTACAGCTGCTATTTTGTTTCAAGGAGTTCCAGACATTTTTTTAAAAATATGTTATATAGCCTGTTCTTGCTTTAAATAAGTCACCCAAAGCAACTTACATGGGTGGGAGAGAAAATAACCCTCTCTGGGTAAAGAGGAAGGCATATGAAAGAGGGGGGGAAATTGTGGATTGGTTCTTCAAGTTCTTAAATAATGAACAAATGAATGCAATACATACTAAAGAGAAGGCTGGATGGAATGATCCTGTTTCACATTTCATTTCCCTTTTGTAGTTTTACCATTAATTATATTGTACTATAATAAAACCATACAAAAGATGTATTTGTATAAATGCATTGTCCAATATTCCGAGGACCAAATACTGCTGATTTAATTGTATCCTTCCTTGATTTCCTGTTGAATCCAAAGGTACCATTCTGTGTCTTTTAATATTGCCACTTTATATTATAAAATTATATATAACTTTCATTAGCACATTAGGTTTAGTCCTTGAATATAAGTATAATCTTTATTGTCATTGTACTTAAATACAACAAAATTGGAATACTTTTTTTTTTTTTTAATCTTCATCATACAGATACGGGCAGAGTTGGAAGACCAGTAAACCAGCTCATGAATTACTCCTTAGCAGTTCTTTATTAAGAGATACTGGGGCTTCAGATATCAAAATCTCTCTTCAAAACAAAAAGCTATTCATCGCCCCTATAGAATTTGACCACCCCTCTTCCAAAACAATTAGAGAATAGAATCTTAATTATTGTCACTTTAAATGTACACTAATCAAACATTAAAATGAAATTTTGTTGCATTCAGCTTTCAAAAGATAACCATTATACACACACACATACCACTCCATATACATATGATAGAGAAACATCTCAGTTTATTTCAACTATATAGATATACATGGCGGGGGCGGGGAGAACCTGAGCATACAAGATGGCATAAGGAACAAAGCTATTACAGAATCTAGTAGTCCTGCTATAGATACTTCAAAACGATCTAAACCCGATTGATGAATAAACAAATGAGTAATCTATACTCTTAGCACAAAATTCTATGCCTTTTAACTACACTAAATGTTTTAAAGATGTAGCTGCCTTATGGTGCCTTTTATATAGGCAAAAGAGTACAATTATACTTCAGCAATTAACATTTAACTAGGATTGAGTGATTTTGAGTTCAAGTGGAATTGAATTATGAGTCTCACTTTATAAGTGACTTTCACCATCATTCTTATTTTTCTTGTCAGGTGTTTGAAAAATAATTATTTTGTGGAGGGGAAAGGAAACATCATTCTCTTGTCCTGAGTTCCTTGGAAAAAACTGACACGTGGTTGTAAAAAAAGTGAAGTCACCATTTTCCTGTTTTTGAGTAAGAGTGTGTCTCCTAGTTTCTTGCTTATTAGCTTTCCAAAACCCAAAGCAGAAACTTTCCTTTGAGATTCTGTCCTTTTATTCTTCCCTTCAGTGATCAGTTTAACCTTAAAATATGTAAGATCAATGACAATAGTCATATATCTCATTCACAATGCACCACAAAATAAAAGTAAAGACAGCAGAGAGCCTTGTCCCATTCTCTCTGCTTTTCTAACCTACTCTATTACAGATTAGTTGCAATTTTATTCACAAAAGGTCTTGCATGTAGCTGCTAAATAGCCCCATCTATTTTGGGGCAGGAAAGTTATATTCTAATTTAAAATTCTTGATCTCATGATTGTAATTTAAAATATTAATGATTCCAGCTACCAACTGAAGCCTGGTTGAATCCAGGAATTGAAGTAATGCCTTAAATCCTAGAAAGCTAAAGTAAATATTTTATTATAAAGTTGCTTTGCTTAATTTTCTGTTAGAGGACTTTGAAAAGCATGACAAGGATTAGCTTTTTATTTGATGTCAATGCAAAACTACACTGAAGGTTGTGGTATTTCACTGTAAACCAGGCATGTCCAAAGTCCGGCCCGTGGGCCATTTGCGGCCCGGGGGTCGGTTTAATACGGCCCTCCAACAGCCCTCCCTGCTCTGTGTAAATGTGGCCCTCCCTTCCTCCCTCTGTCTCTGGGGCTGTGTGGCTGGGAGGGAGGTGGACGGAGGTTACGGACGCCTCCTCCCGCAGCGGGCAAGGGAGCAGGCAGGGTGAGCACCCAAGGCTACCGTCATCTTAAGCACCACCGAGGCTGTCGCCCGGCAGGGGCGTCAGGCAGGGAAGCCGGTCGCGCCTCCATCGCTGCACGTTCTGGGGCTGCGAAGCTGGGAGGGAGGTGAACGCGCGGCCCCAGAACGTCCGCTTGGTGCCTGCCGGAGGGAGCCGCGATGGAGACGCTTCCCGGGGTGGGGGAGGGGAGGAGAGGGAGTGACTGACAGACACAGAGAGAGACAGAAGGGGAGGGAGGGAAAGACAGAGAGACAGACAGAGACAGAGAGAAAGAGAAAGAGAGGGAGGGAGAGAGACACAGATAGAGAATGACACCGGGAGGGATTTAATCGGGGAAAGAGGGAGAGACAGACATACAGAGAGAGGGAGGGAGGGAGAGAATCAGAGAGAGTGACACACACAGAGACAGGGAGAGGGAGGGAGAGACAGATAGATAGAGACTGATTAAGTGAGTGAGAGACAGACAGACAGACACACACACAGAGTGACAGAGAAAGAGAGAAAGAGAAAGAAAGAAGGAGAAAGAGAAAGAAAAAAAGAGAGAGAAATGGAGAGAGAGAGAGAGGAAGAGAGAGAGAGAAAGAAAGAGACACAGAAAGAGCGAGAGAAATGGAGAGAGAGAGAGGAAGAAAGAGAGAAAGAGGTAGGTAAGTTTTTTTAAATTTTATTTTCAATACATTGTGAAAACTCAACTGTCAGTTGATCTTAATGTTATGAAATGAAAAGTATGTCATTTGCAATTAACTTGGCATAAAATAATTTATTTGCATTTAATTGTAATGGTTCAAAGAATGTTCGGAAAAATGTTCGGCCCTCCACCATGTTCACTTCATCCAATCTGGCCCTCTTTGAAAAAAGTTTGGACACCACTGCTGTAAACGAAAGAACTGAGGAACTATTGATGGAGAATGATAGTTATTCAGATGTTCAACAGATGCACTCAAGGAGATTGGGATTCTGCTGTTGGTCCTGTTCTATCTACCTACACAAATGCTGCAAATTTTTTTACAACAGTGCTTCCAAATTACTTATGTGTGACTCATCCATGTGATTAAGAGAACCTGTGTTTTCAAAAGTTCTGAATGTAGGAATAGAACATTCGCATATGCACAGTCTTCATGGAGAAGGTATTTTTTAGCCATATGTTAGATTTGAAAAAAGAATCAGGAGCACTGGGAAAATCTCTGGTACATTTTGAGCAAGATAGAATGTCAAAATACAGCTGACATCTATTTAGTTTGAATGACTAATTTTATAGTCATTTTTAATAAGTCTTTTTTTTTTAAGGAGCTACTAACAAAGCTGAAATTATTCAAGATAGTGTGAGACATAAGAGAGCTTGCAAAGAGTTTAAGGTGTTTTGTATATTTGAAAAAATGGCAACAATTCTTATCTTTGTTCCTGAGAATATCCTAAGAAAACAATGGATCAGCGTTTCTCAACCTTGGCAACTTGAAGATGTGCAGACTTCAACTCCCAGAATTCCCCACATTTTCAAGTTGCCAAGGTTGAGAAACACTGCAATGGATGGATCATTGAAAAAAAAACAATTCAAATTTCTCACTGAAGGCACAAATGATCAGGTTCCAACCAGCCTTACTATTGATACATTATCCAGGGGTATCAAACTGACAGCCCATGTGTCACACAGGCGACGCCCACCCTAGTTCTGTGAAGGGTAAAACATCAATGCTTCACATGATGGCAACATGACTCCACGAGTTTGATACCCGTGCATTATACAAAGGCTGGAGAAAGGTCTAGTGCCTGAAGTGTATGGAAGAAGACAACCAGCAGCAAGGTGGAAATATTACAGCAGCAATGAGATTACCACAGAAAGACCAGCCTAGGGATAGGTCATGGGGAAAAACTCCCATTACCATGACATTTTTCTTTTGTCTTAAGAGATTATACTTACTTTGACTTTGAGCTTTATGTATCATTTATCTTGTCTCCCATTCTGCAGTCTCTTTCTCCCAGCATGCTGCATCTGGAGAACCCTAAAAACCGTTTCTGAATTCCAGTGCAGAATTTCTTCTGGAGGTTACTGTCATCCACACGGTTTATTCTTCTCTTTAATTCCCTTAGAGAGAGATGCTTCCATTGTCAATTTCTGTTGCAAATCTAATATATATTTCTTCTTTAGGATTCTTGTTGATGAATACTTTTGAAAAATAGTACATTCACTTTATATCTGGGTTTGGTCATTATCCCTGTGTGGAATGAAAATACAAGCATGATCATTGAGCTTTGCCGGAGATTGCATTACAAGATGGCCAATTGCACTTCCCAGTGATTTTTATGGAGTTATTGGCACCCATAATTGCTGATACCAAGCCAGTATCAGCACATGATCAGGCTTAAGTGATAAAATGAGTTTCAAAGGGAATGTTTATCCTGTCTGAATAGACACTTGCCACCAACTTCTGTTTGATTAGCTGGCTATATGATCTCCGGAGCTCAGCAGCCTTTCTGATTTACAAGTATCACTGCCCAACCTAAGCTTCTGATCTGGCACTCCCTCTAAACCAGGGGTGTTAAACTCAAGGCCTGCGGGCCAAATCTGGCCCACGGGGTGCTTTGATCTGGCCCTTGAAGCAGCCCTGGAAATAGCAAAGAACTGGCCTAGGGTGCCTCTGCCAGTGAAAATGGAGCTTGGGGGAGCCTCCCAAGCTCTGTTTTCACTGGCAGAGGGTTGCAGGAGGCCATTGCAGCCGCAAATGGAGCTTGCAAGGGCCACACACAGCCTCCCGAGTTCTATTTTTGCTGGAAGAGGGTTGCAGGAGATTGTCACAGATGATAAAAGAGCTCGGAAGTGCTCAGGCTACCACAGGTGCCCCTGACCCAAGTGATGTTGAGCTGACCACATCCATCCTGGCCACTCCAACCCCAGTCCCCCAAGGTCAAACACAACTCCGATGCGGCCCTCAATGAAATCGAGTTTGACACCCCTGCTCTAAACAGGCTGGAATATTTGTCTACTTTCTCAGCCTTTTAGCAACCAAACCTTACAATCTTGCAAGATTTCATGAAATTAAAATAACCTTACAATGTTCAGTTATTTTACTTTTTAAAATGTTTTGGTTTTAATTTAATTGCGCTCCTCAAGTACCATACAGCTAACAGGTGGCTTACAAAGATTTAAGGAAGTCACTTGGGATTTATTTATTTATCACATTAATGCAGTTGAACAGCATTTTCCCTTCAACCCTTTCCTTTCAAGTGGAAAGGAAAAACATTCTTGTCTGATGAAAATACTAATATGACTTTTGTATAAACAGGTTGCAGAATTGTGGTGTATATAGATTTTTAAAAGGTCAAAGTTTTGATTTACCAAGCTAGATCAGAATGTGCTGTTTGCCCTTAAATGAACACAGAGAAAAATGTAAATGTTCTATCTTCCCTGTTTTGTGATGTTACAAAAAGTTACATTCATTGGCTTAATGTTGTATAATATCTACGCATTTGTCATTTCTGGCTTAGATGTTGTCTGGGTTGCAGGTTTCTTAATTGAAAAAGCAAAATAAACAACTCAAAAAGGGAAGGAATACATACATACATACATACATACATGTCTCTCTCTCTCTCTCTCTCTTTCTCTGTGCGCGTGTGTTTGTTCCAGCATAACTCTGGAATGCCTCGATCAATTTACTTTCTGGAAACAAAAACTGTGGGGGTAAGACACTTCTAACATGGGGTGTGTGTTCTGTTATCATGCAGCCTGTTGTGCCTTCAAATGTAAGGTGACCAGATTTCAACTTGACTAAAGCGGGACACCATCGATGGGGGGTGGGGGCGCAGCGGCCTTTCCCAGCTCCGCAGCCTCGCTACCCACTTCCCTCGCTGGCTGGGAGGTGCGCAGGCCGACCCCCTCCCTCCCCCCCCCAAGCAGGGCACCTGCAGGTAGGCATCTGGTGGGACGGTGGAGCAGGGCTAGGAGGGCGGCGGTCGCTCTGCATGCACTCAGAGGCATGGGGCATGGGCAGAAAGCGGTGGGCTGGCGGGCAGGCAGAAGGGGAGGGCCAGCGAGGGAGGAGCCAGGCCCAGGCAGGCAGCAGGCGGCGGAAGAGGAGGACAGCCTGCGGGAGCCCATGCAGCCCTCCTCACCGGGTCGAACCAGGCGAGGAGTCGGCAGCGGTGGGGCTTCCGTCCAGCTGCTCTCAGCCCATCACGGTGCGCCACAAAGAAGTTCAGGGCTGTGTGGGCTCCGTCAGGCTGTCCTCTTCTTCCGCCACCTGCTGCCTGCCTGGGCCTGGCTCCTCCCTCGCCGGCCCTCCCCTTCCACCTGCCTGCCAGCCCGCCGCTTCCTGCCCGTGCTCCACGCCTCTGAGCGCTTGCAGAGCGCCTGCTGCCCGCCCGGCCCCCACCGCCAAAAAGCGGGATATTTTTAAGAGGCCGCGGGATGCGGGGCAGATGCTTGAAATGCGGGTCTGTCCCGCCAAAAGCGGGACGTCTGGTCACCTTATTCAAATGGCTTCTACTATACTGCTGTAACATGGCTTCTGTTGTACAGTGGAGTTGCCATGGTAACGGCTTCACAGTAGTCCACAAGGGGGCTTCCTCTGTTAAGGGGAAATATCCAACATTAGAAACATCCAACATTGTTTGGTCCAGACGTTTTCCCCCTATAAATAAATACTCGGACAACACTAGGTTATCAGCTAGTTTATTATAAAAATAATAAACTAGCTAATAACCCAGTGTTGTCCGAGTAAAAGACAGCCAAAAATACTTTCTTCCAGCGTGACAGGTCATATTGTTTTGTTTTTCCACAGAACGCTAAAATAAAATCAATTTATATTTATAACTGGTGAAGATTCATTTTAAATCAAACTTTGGAACACTAAAGTTTAAAATATCAGTAATATTTTAATTTGTGGACTTCATAAAGCTGTAGCATCTCATTATGTACAGTAAATTCATTTACTATGTCAATCTTAACAATATTTATCAGCTGATAAATATCCAGCCAAATTATACAGAAAGGTAGTAAAGTAGTGGGTTTGCCTGTAATTAGAACAGTCTACCTAGGTAAGAGTGAATAGATATAGAAACAGAACCTTTTAAATAGATTTATGGGTACTGACTACCCATTTCGCAAGATTTTATAACTTTTATAACCTTCTGCAACCTTTAGCTGCAGAAGAAATTGAGATAGTACAAAAATATTCTTAAAGGGGCTGTAGATGGCAGTGTAAGATACACAATGAAGAAGTTAGTGAAGCTCCTCTGACAGCTGGAAAATAATAGAAGGGGAAAATGCCTATAAGACTGAAATTTCAGGAAGTTGTGCAGGTTTCATGCTATGTCATGTAATATCTTGTAAGTCTTTAAGAATCTCCCTTTAGAGACAATAGTGCTAGGCTAATTATTTATTTTACTACACATGCATCCACATTTAATGAAGATGTTAATTTAGGTTTTCAATAATTTTACGACAGGGTTAGAGATTCCCAAGCCATCTAGTGTGAGAGCTTTATGACAGATTGAGAATTTAAAATGGTTCCTCCAGGAATTATTGAGTCTATCATTTTCACCCCTATAACTGTCTGGTTTGGTTTTGCAACCCAACAAGACAGACCAAAACTTCAGAGGATAATTAGAACTGCAAAAAAAACAATTATTACCAACCTGCCTTCCATTGAGGATCTGTATACTGAACGACTCAAAAAGCGGGCTGTGAAAATATTTATAGATCCCTCACATCCTGGACATAAATTGTTTCAACACCTACCCTCAAAACGATGCTATAGTGCACTTCACACCAACAACTAGGTACAAGAACAGTTTTTTCCCCTAATGCCATCAATCTGCTAAACAAATAATTCCCTCACCACTGTCAAACTATTCACTAAGGCTGCATTACTATTAGTCTTCTCATTGTTCCAATCACCTATCTCATCCCACTTATGACTGCAGGACTGCATGGCTGTAACTTTGTTACTTGTATCCTTATGATTTATATTGAAATTGATTATAATAATAATAATAAATTTTAATTTGTAGACCGCTCCCTCTCCCCATAGGGACTCGGAGCGGTGCACAGGGAAGATAAAAACAATAAATATACAAACATATTTAAAAACAGATTAAACGATATTCCTGTGCTAAAAATTCCCCATTAAAATACTAAGATTCCCCATAAATTAATATATTAAAAACCCTATAGAAGAGAGACTACCCTAGGCCGGCCAAGCAGAAAAGATGTGTTTTTAATTTTAGACGGAAGGAGCGGAGGTCCATGGTCGTTCTAATGTCGGGGGGAAGGTCGTTCCAGAGGGCTGGGCCCGCCACAGAGAGAGCCCTTCCCCTGGGCGTCGCCCGCTGACAGAGTCTAGTGGACGGCACCCGGAGAAGTCCCTCTCTGTGGGAGCGAATCGGCCGTGCGGATTGTTCCCTGATTACTTATTTGTACCCTAAGACTATCATTAAGTGTTGAACCTTATGATTCTTGATGAATTTATCTTGTCTTTTTATGTACGCTGAGAGCATACGCATCAAAGACAAATTCCTTGTGTGTTCAATCACACTTGACCAATAAATAATTCTGTTCTGTTCTGTTCTATTTCTATTTCTATTTCTATTTCTACCCTAATATTGAAACATTATATTCTTGACTTTCTCTTTGTTATGCTAAGCAGGTATCTTACAGGAGCCTCTAGACCATAGATGTCAAACTTACAGTTGTCACATGATGTTTCGTGATTCCCATTCGTGGAGCTAAGGTGGGTGTGGTCTCCTGCCTCCTGAGTCCCAGCTGATCGGGAGGAATAGGGATTTTGTAGTAACCTTCCCCTGGAGTGTGGAGGGAATGGAGGTTTTACAGTATCCTTCCTCTGCTATGCCCACCAAGCCATGCCCACCAAGCCACACCACGCCCACCAAGCCACGGCCACAGAACCGATAGTACAAAATTTTGAATTCTACCACTGGTCAAGATAGCTCCTGCCTAGAAGTTCTCAGAATTGATATTTAATGATGCAAACAGTTGCTTTTTTTAAGGTGAGGAGCAATAAAGGAAGCTGCCTTGGACTAATTCAGTGTTTCTTTCTTAGTTTTTGAAGTCTGAAACATTTTGATATAACATAACCATTATGGTTAGCAAACCACAATTTACAACATGTGTGAGCTGAGTCAATTATGAATATTAAACCAGCGGTGGTTAACCAAACTATAGCTTAGTATAGGACAATTTGTAAGAGAAACCTCCAGGTATTTACAATAAGATTTGGGCTGCCTGTGGTGTATCTATTGACTAGAACGATTTTGAGTGTATCTGATCTATTTTGTTCTTCATGAGAACTGAAGATCCAGCAGGCAGAGACAAGTTGAAAAGACACACCTCTTATAAATCCACATCAGAGTATTTCTATCTAAATCTGAACTTAGCAATTCGCTTGCAATATTAGAATTGTTTTTCGCATACGAATCCATTTCTAATTTGCACTAGTTTACACAATATCCACAAGAGGTTTAGGTTAAAAATTTGAAAATAAATATCCTCAATGCTGATCTACATAGGTGGGTGAGTGTGTCAAAAAGTCAAGATGGCTGCCTCAAGTGTATGCTCAAAGTTCTTTCTAATAAATAATAAATAAATAAATAATTTAATTTATAACCCGCTCTCTCTCCCCGAAGGGACTCGAGGCGGGGCACAGGGAAATTAAAAATGCATATAAAACCACAAACAATACAGTATTAAAAAAGGATTAAACTAAACCCTGCGCTAAAATCCCATGTTAAAACTAAAACAAACCCCTAAAAACCCCTAAAAACAGTTAAGTTATCCCAGGCCGGCCAAGCAAAAGAAATGTGTTTTTAATTTTTGATGGAAGGAGCGGAGGTCCGTAGTTGTTCTAATATCAGGGGGAAGGTCGTTTCAGAGGGTCGGGCCCGCCACAGAGAAGGCCCTTCCCCTGAGCGGCGCCCGCTGGCACAGCCTAGTGGACGGCACCCGGAGAAGTCCCTCTCTGTGGGAGCGAATCGGCCGCAGGATGCGATCCCGCAGATAACTAGGTCCCGTGCCATGGAGCGCTTTACAGATGATAACCAACACCTTGAAGCGCACCCGAAAGACGACAGGCAGCCAATGCAGCTCACGCAGGAGCGGTGTTACATGGGAGACCCTAGAAATTCCCATAATTGCCCGCGCGGCTGCATTCTGGACAAGCTGAAGTCTTCGGGGGCACCTCAAGGGGAGCCCCATGTAGAGAGCATTGCAGTAGTCCAGTCGGGATGTCACGAGAGCATGAGTGACTGTGCAAAGGGCAACCCGGTCCATTAGGGGATGCAACTGGCGGACCAGGCGAACCTGGTAAAATGCCCTCCTGGCTACGGCTGTCACTTGATCTTCCATGGACAGCCGTGCATCAAGGAGGACGCCCAAGTTGCGTGCCCCATCCACGGGGGCTAGATGTTCGCCCCCTATGGCCAGTGATGGAGTCAACTGGCTGTACCGGGATGCCGGGAACCACAGCCACTAGGTCTTGGACGGGTTGAGTCTTTTATTTTATTTTTATTTTATTTTATTATATTTATACCCCGCCCTTCTCCAAACAGACCCAGGGCGGCGCACAGGAATATTAAAATACATACAAAAAACATATAAAATTTTAAAAAATTTATTCCAATAAAATCCTGCGTTAAAAACCGAATTAAAAATCCCCAAATTTAAAACTATCTAAAAGTCAGTAATGGAGGTTACGCTAGGCCAGCTAGATGGAACAGATGTGTCTTCAGACACTTGCGGAAGAAGCGGAGGTCGGAGATGGTGTGAGGTTCAGGGGGTAAGTCGTTCCAAAGGGCTGGTCCCGCCACAGAGAAGGCTGTTCCCCTGGGTGTCGCCAGTCGGCATTGTCCAGCCGACGGCACCCTGAGGAGGCCCTCTCTGTGGGAGCGTATCGGTCTGAGGGATGTATGGGGCAGGAGGCGGTCTCGCATGTAACTAGGCCCCGAGCCATGGAGCGCTTTAAAGATGGTCGTCAGAACCTTGAAGCGCACCCGAAAGACCACAGGAAGCCAGTGCAGCTCGCGCAGGATTGATGTTATGTGGGAGTGTCTAGGCGCTCCTGTAATCACCCGCGCGGCTGCATTCTGGACTAGCTGCAGCTTTCGGGTGCACCTCAAAGGAAGCCCCATGTAGAGAGTCTGAGTCTGTTCCTTCCCATCCAGGCCCGCACGGCTTCCAGGCACTGGCACATCACCTCTACGGCATCGTTGGGGTGGTTTGGGGTAGATATATACAGCTGCATGTCGTCAGCGTAGAGGTGGTACTCTACCCCAGAACCACGGATGATCTCGCCCAGCGGCTTCATATATGTGTTGAACAGGAGAGGCGAGAGGACCGACCCCTGAGGCACCCCACAAGTGAGGGGTCTCGAGGTCGACCTCTGCTCTCCTGCCAACACAAATTGCGATCGACTGGAGAGGTAGGTGGAGAACCACCGCAACACGGTGCCCCTCACCCCCAACCCCTGTGTACCTGTGTCCCTATTGGGAATGTTCCTGTCCCTGCAAGTTACTCAGAAATAGGTTTTGTTTCTTTTTCCACCAAACTAGCAGATACCTACCAGGCTATCATATAGTTCAGGGCTGTCAAATTCTCGGCCTGCGGGCCAGTTGTGTCACGTGCTGGCCTTGCCCATGCCCGGTTTAATGAAGGGGGAAAAAGTCCCGATATGTCACGTGATGCTGCTTTGACATGAGTTTGACACCCCTGATGTAGTTGGAAGGGAAATTCAGTTGCTTATCTGTTTACTAGGATGACAGGAAAGAGACAGGAGGAACATTAATTCCAAATAGTTCACATTATTTATTTGAATACATCTAAAGTCATTTGATCATTCTTTGTTCAGAAGGCTCTTCTAATTTTATGAATTTATGGAGACCTAATCTTGAGCATATTCAGACATTACTGACAAAAATATGTGCTATCTATAAGTCAAAGCTGGGTAAGAAATATTGTTTTCATCCTGCTACTAAAGATTTCTCAACACAGAACAGCTTCATTGCTATGCACAACGGGTGATCCTGTAGCCTCTTGGGTGTAATTTCTTTTCAAATGATTATTTACAGTCATCTTGGTGCTTATATAAATACAGAAAAATGATGGATAACAAGAGAAAGCTTTGCTTGGAAGCGTGCTCGTAGTTCCGAGCTTGACTCATGAATGCAAATTACATGAGCGTAATGGATAAAAGCAAAGTTGAGCTGTTTATTTCTATTTAGGTTTTATTAAAGAGAAGAACTCAGTCGCTGCTGCTATGCTGCTTTTACTTGAACATAAGTTTGCTCTCTCAAATTTCTCTTTTCGGTCTGCGCTTGATCAGGATGTCTCCAACTTTGGCCTTGACGGTGAGAGCTTTGGACAGTTCTGCCTTGTGCTGAATGGAGAAAGATGAATGAAGTAAATGGAACGCCAGAGAAAGAGGCGGATCTTAAGTCTGCTAATAATATTCAAATCTCTTTTTAACCTGTGGAAGGATCACCCGGAAAGGGTCTGGAATTGCCAACCAACCGGAAGCAGTCAGTTCTTGTGCTTTTAACAGTTAACAGCAGGACTGAACTACACAACTCAAGTTGTTTTTCCAGAACCAGCAGGGATGCTCTTTAAGTTCTGTCTGGGAGTTTCAATGATGAATTTTTACTTCAGTTCTGTTTTCACAGATGTTAACATGTATCACGGTATGTATATGTGGCCATTTCCATAGAGAATCTCACCACAAAATGAGAAATGCATGTGGGATTTCTTTACAATTACGTTTCACATACACGTACAAATATGTTACCATGCTTAATGTTTTTGTCTTTTAAGTATAATCTTTATTGTATAGATATAATCTTTTAGTGTTATTGTGTGTGTGTGTGTACATACACACACATACACACATATCATACACAAGATATATATATTAAAGTAAAGGTTAAGATTCCCTTTGCACATAAGTGCTAGTTCCCGACGCTAGGGAGCGGTGCGCATCTCTGTTTCAAAGCCAAAGAGCCAGCATTGTCTGAAGATGTCTCTGTGGTCATGTGGCCCATATGACTAAATGGCGAAGGCGCACAGAACGCTGCTACCTTTCCCCCAATGTTGGTCCCTATTTTTCTACTTGCATTTTTTACATGCTTTCGAACTGCTAGGTTGGCAGAAGCTGGGATGAGTAACGGGAGCTCACTATGTTAGGCGGCACTAGGGATTAGAACTGCTGAACTGCTGACCTTCTGATCGACAAGCTCAGCATCTTAGCCACTGAGCCCCCCCCATATATATATATATATGTATGTCACAACACCCTGTTAGGCCCCAATTAAGGGAGGAAGCATACTGCTCGCCTTTTCTGCCTTTCAGCTCATCATCAGAGACCATCTAGATAGAAAGCTATGAGTTCCGTTGTGTAATTTTTTTATATGTGTGTTACATTTTTGAGTTGATCAATAAATAAGTCAGGGAGACTAGGATAGATCTATTTCAAGCTTTTTTCAAATCCCAGTAAGGGTATGACTAGATGATGAGACCTAAAAAACTTGAAATAGATCTATCCTAGTTTCCCTGACTTATTTATTGATCAGCTCATAAAACTAACATACATACATACATACATACATACATACATACATATGTGTTAGTTTTATGAGCTGATCAATAAATTTAAATTTGACAGACCAAGATAGATCTATTTCGAGCTTATTAGCTCTCATCAGTTGGCCATACCCTTTTACTGGGATTCGAACCGGGGCTGTAATGCATCTGAGGCAGAAGCCTAGCAATTCAGCCTAACCGGCTCTACCTTATTGCATCAGCTGAATCAGGAGTATTTAGTATAGATAATTGTTTTCACAACTTCCTGTTAGGGCCCCATTAAGGGAGGAGACATACTGTTTATTTATTTATTTATTTATTTTATTTATTTAAATTTATACCCCGCCCTTCTCCACAGAGGACCCAGGGCGGCGCACAGGAAATTTAAAAAACATACAAAAATACAATAAATATAATTTTAAAAAACTATTAAATAACCCCATCCTGCGCTAAAACCAAATTTTAAAACCCAATTTAAAACTATCTTAAGTCCCCAAGGGAGGTTAGGCTAGGCCGGCTTGTTGAAACAGATATGTCTTAAGACATTGGCGGAAGAGGCGGAGGTCGGTGATGGTACGTAATTCAGGGGGTAGGTCATTCCAAAGGGCTGGCCCCGCCACAGAGAAGGCTCTTCCCCTGGGCGTCGCCAGTCGGCATTGTCCGGCCGACGGTACCCTGAGGAGGCCCTCTCTGTGGGAGCGGATTGGTCTGAGGGATGTATGGGGCAGGAGGCGGTCTCGCATATATATATAAATTGTGTCACAACACCCTGTTAAGCCCCAATTAAGGGAGGAAGCATACTGCTCTTCTCAGCTCATCACCAGAGACCATCTAGACAGAAAGCTATGAGTTCCGTTGTGTAATTTTTCAAAAACATAACACACACACACACACACACACACACACACACCCCTCTCTCTGTGTGTATAAATACATGTGTGTGTGTGTATGGTATAAAAAATGAGTCAATAGCTGCAATTCTGTGCACCCGTACATAGGATGACCTGTGATGAAATTTGCCTTGATTCTGTCTATCTCGGGAGGATATCTAAAGAGGGTCTTCTGAAGATGAGATCCATGTAAAAAACAGGGAGGATAATATAAAGGTATGAATTCTTACACGTTCCTCAATGTTATGGAACATATTCCCTCCAGAGATTCATATAGCTTCTTTGGTCTTGGTGTTCAGGAAGACACTAAAAAGTTTTCGTTTTAAATCAGGTGTGTCAAACTCGCATCATCATGGCAGCATCACGTGATGTATCACGATTTCCCTCCCCTTTAGCCAAATCAGGTGTGGGTGTGGCCAGCGCATGATGCATCTTGCCCGCGGACCATGAGTTTGACACTCCTGTTTTAAATGGACATTTGACATCTAGTTGTTCATTATTAGGTGTTAGATTTCAGCATTTGTTTTGTAACTATGGTTTGTTTGGAGTAGTGAAGCCTATTACCCAGACTCTAAGTTACCTTAGTAGAGAAAAGAGTCCATGGGACAGGGATGGGAGGAATGAATATAAAATTATTAGTTAAATTTGGGAGACGGCCATTGGAAGATGCAACCGTTTTGATGTGGAAGAATGAAGGGTGCTTCCAGAGCTTTCCCCTTTTAAAAAATAGTCTATTTTTAGTTGAATCAAAGGTCGCTGGAGCCAGAGCCTGATCAACGTGAGGTTATTCAGTTCTGGCTTATTTTACATAACATGAAAATCAAAATAAGGGATCGAAGTGATTTTCTTCATGTCTTCAAAATGACCAAAGCTGGCAGAAATCCACCACAGCACTTAAGATTTGTCACAAAAGGGTAGATTTATTTCTTTGTGACAAGGTAATGTGGTCTGCTGGGATCTATAATAGGAGATTTACTTTTGCTCAGTAAGCCACTTGTAGTTTTAAAATGCTAAGCAAAGCTATTAGCTGCTGGTAGATATTTGATTTCATCTTTGCGGAATGAATCAATAGAGGAAGAGAGCGGACAGGAGTTTGCCAATGGAATTTGATGGTGATGGAAGTGATGGTGGTAAAGGTCTCAAGAGAGCCTTTCTCCACAGCTGAGCTGACGTGCTATTCATCCATATTTGGGTCAGCAGAAAACTACAGTGGCCCCAAAATTGCTGCCTTCATTGCCAATCCCTGCCCTTCTTCGGTTGCTTCTATTTTAAGTCACCGTAGCCAACTGACTTCCTTCCAAGGTAATGAGTGGTAAAGCTTAACTGATTTTATATACAGCGAGACTACACCTGGTCAATGTCAGAATGAGGAGACAATATTTCTTCACAGACAATTTAAACTTGCCTCAATCTTGAGCAGGAGACAAGATGGAGGCAATGTCCAGGACGCTTGGCAGAAAGAAATTGACAGGCATACTTTGTTAGGTTCAAGCTTTAAGTAAGAATCTGTGCTTAACTAACCTGAGGGGATGAAAAAGTAAGCTCTAAAAGAAGCTTAGAACAATTAATCTGTGGAACAGCTTGCCTCCAGAAGTTGTGAATGCCCCAACACTGCAAGTCTTCAAGAAGATGTTGGATAACCATTTGTCTGAAATGGTATAGGGCAGGGGTCTGCAAAGTCGGCTCTTTTAAGACTGGTGGACTTCAACTCCCAGAATTCCCCACCAGTCTTAAAAGAGCCGACTTTGCAGACCCCTGGTATAGGGCTTCCTGCCTAGGCAGGGAGTTGGACTAGTTAACCTCCAAGGTCCTTTCCAACGCTGCTATTGTATTATAAGCAGGAGGATTGTCGCAGTCAGGCTCATTAAAAAAAAAAAAACTCGGTGGAAAATTGGATGTTGTCTCGTGAAGTTTGTGGCATTTATTGTCTGCATACTTTGCTCAGAGCATGAGGAATAAGGGGTGATATGATAGGAGTGTTCCAATACCTGAGGGGATGCCACAATGACGAGGCTTTCAACCTACTCTCCAAACCCAAATCTTTCCTGCTTTGCGGACTGGTGAGGGGAGGATGGTTCTGCACAAACAGCTGACAAATGTGTGCGCACGCATGCAGCTCCATTTGCATGAGCGGTAGACATGTGCACCCACTGTCATGCAAATGGAGCACATGCACGTGGACTCACCTGCTACTCGCGCAAGTGGGGATGTGCCTGTGTATTTGCCTGCTGCTTCCATGGCCCCATTGCGAATGGCGAATGGCAGGACAAGAAGCAATGGAAACTAACCAATGGAAACTAACCAAGGAGAGAACGAACCTAGAGCTAAGGAGGAACAATAGTGAGAACAATTAATCAGTAGAATGACTTGCCTCCAGAAGATGGGGGTGCTCCAAAACTGAAGGATTTAAAGAAGAGATTGGACAATCATCTGAAGTGGTATAGGGCCGTGATGTTGAACCTATGGCACGCGTGGCCTATGGCACATGGCACACGAAGCCATGTCACCCAGCACGTGCGGCCATGCCTGTTTGTCTTTTGGTTTTCTGGCGTGCATGTGCACATGATGATCAGCTGTCCTTCATGAGCACGGCAGTGCCAAAAAACGATGTGCGCATGTATACCAGCCAGCTGATTCTCAGGTGCACATGAACACCAGAACACAAAAGATTGGCTTTTCCGAGCATAATCCCAATAAGCGAGCACATGCATGTGAGATGTTTCCGCATGACCTTTTCTGCATTCAGTGCCAAAAAGGTTAGCCATCATCGGTGTAAGGTTTCTGCCTGGGCAGGGAATTTGACTAGAACAGTGATGGCAAACCTTTTTTGACTCATGTGCCAAAAGTGGGGGGAGCGTGATGTGTGATTGTTGTGCACGGGCATGCCACACATGTGCGTGCTTTCCGCCTCTGGTTTGTTTGTAGGGTAATTTTTCACCCTCCGAAGCCTTCAGGAGCCTTCAGCCCTCCAGAGCCTTCAAGGAAGCCTCTGGAGGGTGAAAAACGGCCTCAAAAGAAGGCTGAAGTCAGTTGGACATGCACGCTGGAACTGACAGGGCAACGCCTCGCGTGCCCTAACAAATGGCGGCGCATGCCACCTGTGGCACCCGTGCCAGAGGTTTGCCATCATGGGACTAGAAGATCTCCAAGATCCCTTCCCACTCTGTTATTCTGTTAATAAGCAAGATAAGTTTAAATATGAGGACAAGGAAGCAAATGTGTATTTGTAGGTATAGTATATCCTCATCATATGCATGTTTACCATTTGAATATCTGTTATTATTTTTTCGCATTTCAATTTGACTCACCCGATCACCAAGATGTAAGCATCTATGAAGTCCAGAAACAACCACAAGAGATCATGCAAATATGCATCTCTTTTCCATAAAAGCTTTTGGGAAAGCAACCATTTTGTGTGATTTTATTCTTTCTTAGTGTACTATGTACTGATACACTAACTATTGCACTTACCGTATCTAATTTTCTATACATGTAATTTGCATTGGGCCTCGAAAGTTATAAATACTTGATGGTACAAATATGTATTAAGTGACAATAATTAAGTAAATATTAATTAATTAGTTAATTAGAATAGTTCCCAAACATATGCTTTAAAGTGAAGAAATATGTATTGTTACCTGCCCTAAGTTTATGGCAATTTTGGAAGAAAAAAAATAAAGGTCTGGGTAAGTTTCATGAAAAACTAATTAACAATACTGTTGATTATTTTGGGTAAACAAAACTGCACTTTGTATGATTAAGAAGAATTAGTGCAAAATGATGCCACTTAAGGATTTATCCAGGAGAATCACAGCCAGAAGACACTTCCAACTTTTTGTAGCCACTACTTAACGCAAATTTGATATGCTAAGAGCAATCATTCTATGGTAAGAGAAGGAAATCAAAAAGAGTAGATAAGAATTGAATGCTGCAAATAGAGTTGCATAGTACATAGCAGATAAAACTCCAAGAAATAGGAAAAAATGGCAGGTGTCAGCCAGAGTGCTATAGCACAGTTGAGAAGAAAAGTCCTGCCAAGATTTACAGCTGCAACTATTCAAAGGACTTATATATATAGTGCAGGAATGTTCCTTTAGAAGGCGTGAATAAAGATCTAAGAATCTAATACTTTATTAGGTATTTTCGTCAGTATTCTGTCATTGTGACCGAGCCAGCTGCTTCCCCTGTATCTGATTCAGAGGTCTATCAGCCAATGCCCAAAGAAGTAACCTAGGAAGATAAAGGATGTTAAGATCAGGGGAGGAAAGGGAAAGCCATATTTTAGATGACAGATTGACACTGATATACATTCTTGGAGAGCACCAGCTCCTTTGGCTATTTGCAATATTTGCATCTAGTCCAATTTAGTAAGTTACTGTTGTTAGCAGAGATGCAAATTCTACATTATATGATCAAAACTCCACTATTCAAGTTTATTTTTCAAGTTTAGCCTGCATTTCATAGGTTATGTTCTAATTGGCTTGATTCATGCAATGCACCAATTTAATTATGTTTTGTGGACCAAGACAATATTGGCTGCATTTCAATATCAAAAAGGAAAAAAAAGGTAACACAACTAAGCGTGATAAAAGAACCTAGTCATTGGATGAAAGAGAAACTGCCAAAAGAGCATGCCTAGATCTCTCTGGGAATTTTGGGGAGAACTAGAATTATGAATGTGGGGAACTGCATATTGCTAAGAGTCACTCTGCATGGAGGAGCTGATCAACTCTGAAAAAAAAAAATGTAATAACTGACTTTCTTGACTTCAGCTTCCTTTTCTTCTTTGTGAACAATTTGTTCTGTTGAGATTGATGATGACTCTAGTGAACCTAATAATTGCATGCATCGTGGTCTCTATTTCTAACAGGGTTTGGAAAGCTCTTGAAAACTAAATCAGTTAAAGATTCTTCCTCCCTAATCAGTTACTTCTATCTGGATTCCTGTTTGTTTAAAATTGTTCCATTTAAGGCATGTAGAAGATTTTTTTGTATCTAGAACAAGAGCTATCCCAGTTGATACATGCTGCATTATAACTGCACCATTCCTTTTATATTTGGAATTGGCAGCCTCCTTGAGAGTTGGGTGCCCCAAACAAATACAATATTTTTTTATTGGCCAAGTGGACACACAAGGAATTTGTCTCTGATACATAAGTTCTCAGTGTACCTACAAACAACAAAGTGATAATAGTTGAAATATTATGAGATGGCCAAATGTATTGTAATTTGATACTGCAACATAATTTCCCATGGGAATCCTATATATATATAATTGTTTCCACAACACCCTGTTAAGGCCCCAATTAAGGGAGGAAGCACACTGCTTTTCCTTTTCTGCCTTTTGGCTCATCACCAGAGACCATCTAGACAGAAAGCCATGAATTCCGTTGTGTAATTTTTTTTTATATGTGTGTTAGGTTTTTGAGCTGATAACACAAGCATATACTTATTTCCCCTGTCTCAGCTGATCAGGATAGAACCAGTGGTCTGGTGGCAATTACAACTGCCTCTCATGTAATACTTCCCTGATTCAAATCCCAGTAAGGGTATGGCTAGCTGATGAGAGCTAAATAGCTCGAAATAGATCTATCCTAGTCTCCTTTATTTATTTATTTATTTATTTATTTATTTATTTATTTATTTATTTATTTATTTATTTATTTATTTATTTATTTATTTATTTATTATTTATTTATTTATTTATCAGCTCAAAAACCTTATATATATATATATAAATTTGGGGTTCAGAAGATGCCATCTGAAGTATCATTGCAGCAAGTTAAGCCATTCTGGTCACACAAGTGATCTTTGGTCACTTAGGTCACTACCTTCATTGGTCATGTTGACCAATATGGCCTAAAATAAAAGATAATGTTGAAGTAGAAAATAATTTAACAATTAATTACTGTCACACCCAAGGTATCTCTCAAGGGTTATTACTACTCATAACCTATACCTTTTTGTACAGAGAGAGACGTATCTATGAGAAGCTATCCAAAGAATAAAAATGACCAATTGCTGTCGGACTTAAGAAATGCGTTCGTGTGATGTAATAGTTGAAATTTTGTGTGATGGATGGATTTTCTGTGAAAGTCAGTTGCTGGACTAAGAATAAACAACTCTAGGATTCATCTGTGTGTTTTGTGGCAGAAAAATGAAGAATAACATGGTGTAGCTTTTAATGTGGCATGGATTCTATAATGGACATTTATGGAGAAACTCCATAGAATGACTTCTATAAAAAGCGCTTTTTAAAATCAGGATGTACAACTTGTACAGAGGCATTGTTCTCCTCGGTATTGCTTGGTTTACACATCAACAAAATCTGCCCACACAAGATTTGGTATCCAGAATTCATGCCACAATTTATGCCAGCTTTCTTTCACTGTCATATGAACTGAGCGAGGCATGAAGTTATGACTCAACCACACACAAATGCTATGTACTTTGGCAGATGTAAGTAAAAGATTGTATTTTGTTTGAGATGGGTGGCTATAGAAATTAAATGAATAAATATAAATAAAAGACATAAAAATCAGAGTCAATATAAAGAGGACCAAATGTTTGACATAATGTTCTCTGAACTGCATTGAGCAAACTGCATTTCAGCCTCATATTAGCTTTTCCATAATGCCAAGCTATGGCAGTTTAAGGCAAGTGATTCAGTTAGCGTGTTTAGAAGAACAGAGAATTAAATAAAATCCCGTTTTAATACATTCTTACTTCAAAGTTTGAATACTGGCACTATTGTTGACCCAACGTGCCCTCTGCAAGTTCCATTCTTCAACCCAAAGCAGATTAGAAATTATCTGAAAGTAAGAGTTTATTAAGCTGCATCTGGACATTAACTATGTCTATGGAGATTCTCAGTCATCCAGGTCAGGTTGTCCCAAAGGTGCTTTCTTTCAAAAGGCAACTGATCTTTCTTTGTTTTGATTGAAGTTTCTTGAAGTGAAACGTCTTCAAGCAAAACAGAAAGGAAGCACCTTTGGGACATTATCCAAATGTATTTCAAATCCCAGAAATGGCAAAAAGGATAATGCATAGCCATGCTAATTTGAAAAGCTAGAGATTTGAACTAAAAGGCATTCAGATTAGAGAAAGTTGCTAGTGCAGTATTAGTTTAATACAAATTGTCCAACTGTGGCCATTAGATGTTTTTAGCAAGATCATCCAACTTGTCCGGAAGACAATGGCTACTTTCAATTGTGGCTCTCCAGCAACTGCGACTCAACATACTCTAAATCTGTATATTGCCTGGGGTCTACTTGTGTAATCTATCTATTGTAGAAATCTTGTTTTAAAAACATCTACATGTAGTCCTTGAGTTATGACCACAATTGAGTCCAAAATTTAAGTTGCTAAGTGAAACATTTGTTAAGTGAGTTTGTCGCATTTTATGGCTTTTCTTTCCACAATTGTTAAGCGAATCTGGCTTCCCCATTGACTTTGCTTGTCAGAAGGTCCCCAAGTGATCACATGACCCTGGGACACTACAATCATAAATATGAACCAATTGCCAAGCATCTGAATTTTGATCATGTGACTATGGGGATGTTGCAACAGTTGTGTGAAAAACAGTCATAAGTTACTTTCTCAGTGCTGTTGTAACTTTCAATGTTCACTAAATGAATTGCTATTAAGTCGAGGACTACCTGTACTGTTTACAACAGGGATCCAGAATAAGGTGACCACTTAAGGGCTGTAATTGATTGGCCATATAGTAAATAGGAATGCAGCAAAGATGCAAAAATAATCATATTCAGAAATGAGGGAGGGAAACCTTGCAGGGCAGTTTCCACGATTCTTTCCATTCCTTAATAATTGCTCCACCTAGAGTCACATGACCAGGAAGGCGGCTCAGCCCAGAACAGATGAACTGACAGCATCCCAAGTCTTTTGAATTGGGGAACATTTCCCCTGAATTCCCCCCCCTTTCACAGCCATTTGAACACCCTTCTTTTTTTTGGGGGGGGGGGGGCTGGAGGTGGCTTTTCCTGCCCCTCCAGATCCAGTTTTTAATTATCTGGGAAACAATCTCAGGCCCCATCACATACTTGTTTTCCAACATTCTGTTATGTTGGACAAAAAAGAAAGAACAGCTTTTCTTAGCATTCTCCAAAACCCACTCCCCGAAAATAAAAAAACCAACGGAATCTTGAAATAGTAATTGGCAAAGAGGCATGGGCATTATGTAGTAATCCCAAAACCCACCCACATGACTCTAGAAAGAGTGCAGAGAAGAGCAACAAAGGTGATTAAGGGACTAGAGACTAAAACATATGAAGAACGGTTGCAGGAATTGGATATGTCTAGTTTAATAAAAAGGACTAGGAGAGACATGATAGAAGAGGGAGTCAAAGTATTCTCCAAAGCACCTGAGGGCAGAACAAGAAGCAATGGGTGGAAACTAATCAAGGAGAGAAGCAACTTAGAACTGAAGAGAAATTTCCTGACAGTTAGAACAATTAATCAGTGGAACAGCTTGCCACTAGAAGTTGTGAATGCCCCAATACTGCAAGTCTTTAAGATGATTTTGGATAGTCATTTTTCTGAAACGGTAAAGGGCTTCCTGCCTAGGCAGGGGGTTGGACTAGATGTCCTCCAAGGTCCCTCCCAACTCTGCTATTGTATTGTATTGTATTGATTGTATAGCACAAATCAGCCTGCTGCCTGCTCTACCTAATTGTGTGTATGTGTCAGAGGTGGTATTCAGCAGGTTCTGTTCAGTTGTGGCGAACCGGTAGCAGAAATTTTGAGTAGTTTGGAGAACCGGTAAATACCTCCTCTGGCTGGCCCTGCCCCCGTCTATCCTCTGCCTTCCGAGTCCCAGCTGAGGGAATGGGGATTTTGTAGCAACCTGCCATGCCCACCAAGTCACACCCACAGAACCAGTAGTAAAACTTTTTGAATCCCACCACTGGGGTGTGTGTGTGTGTGTGTGTGTGTACCTCCCAGTCAGTATTGACTATTGGTGATTGCCTGAACAAGCTCTGCAGTTTTCTTGGCAAGATTTCAGAAGTGGTTTGCCATTGCCCCCTTCCTACAGCTGACAGAAATGACTATGTTTGTAGCTAAGGTGGGACACTAGATGTCACATTCTCCTGGTTCATAGCCTGGTGCCTTAAACACTATACCAAACTGGCTTGCTCTATAATAATGTCCAATAATAATTTATAATAAAAACAATCTGGATCATTAATATCCTCCAACTTCCAATTTACTCGCCTTTTCACCAACATTTGTTATATTAGTTCATAATGTCACAGAAGTACAAGGATGAACAGTGATACTAAGCAATCCAAAGGGAAAACGAGGCATAAATACAAGACAATGAATACAAATGAAAATCAAATATCCTTTTTATTAAATCAACTACAGCATGAGTTAAAAATATCCACACTATGCCAAGACACAAACGCACACGAGGTAATGAAACAAAATAGCAGCCTTTAATTGCCACTGATAAAAAGTGATTTTTATGTGATGTCACATAATCCATGTTTCCATTTCACACTTACCTCATTTTACCAGGTGGCAATTCCAGGTATGCTGTTGTAACTTCTAAAATAACATTGCTTTTTCATAGATGGTATCTTGGCTCCAATGATATTTTTTTTAAAAAAGAGGTGCTTTTAATTTTTATTTTTTTTAAACTGGGCATGTCAAGCTGGAGAAATTCATTCATTCTTTTTAATAATCTTAATACAAGTATAATAGACTTTGAAAATCAAGTAAGTTTAAATTCTGGTTAGAGCAAATGTTAAATCTCCAGTTGGAAGTGGGGATAATATGGGGCTTCAGTGCTAATGTTAATGATTTTTTGGGTCAGATATGCAGTACTAATTTAGCATAAACCACAGCATACCAACTTTGAAGTTCTGAAAATAGAAAAAAGTAGTAGTTTATTACAGATTGATGAATGGTCATCTTTTAAAATTGCAAGTAATTTAATTACAAGGTAGAAGACCAAAACAAGCTAAATAATATTTTAGAAGGTCCGTTCCTTTGCAGTTTTAGAAGGGACAATATTTGTACTCTGTTCAACAGGACTTCATATCAAATTAGCATGAACAAGACTACAGCCTTATTAGTTAACTACTGCTAGTGGTGCTCCATCTGTTGAGATAACAGAGGGGAGATGATGACCTCCTGCTAAACAGCATCATCCAAGATAAATGATGGACTCATTAGAATGCCCCAGCTGCCAAAGTGCTGGTATATTTCTTCTTGCCCCATTTTATACCAACTTCCAGTTTTGTGCCAGATTCCTGGCCTAAAAAGAAGTCTGCTTCTTTGGCAAATGACAATGGCATCTAGCGTTGTGCAAAATGTGCCTTAATCCCAGTTCATCCTGGATTCTGACTGTTGGCTAATTAAACTTGCGATTCTATGTGTGCCTGCAAGCCCCAAAGACTTAATTTTGAATAAACAGGCAGATGACTGGCCTGCAGGGTGCACATTTGAAATACTGCAGAATGTGTCAAATTCTTGCTGTTGTAAACAAACAGGGAGACCAATCCACCCAGTTCTGATATGCATTGTACATTAGTATTGTCTGTTCCTATCAGTGGTGGGTTTCTGCAGGCTCGCACCTACTCGCGAGAGCCGGTTGGTGAAATTTAGAGAACCGGTGAGAGGGGGTTCCACCGGCGTATCTGGAAGTAAATCTGGCCTGCTGCTGCCAGTGACCCAACGGGAAGGAAAGGAAGGAAGAAATGAAAGAAAGAATGAAAGAAAGAATTTATCATCACAATTGAGTCCAAAATTTTGGTTGCTAAGCAAGAGCGTTGTTAAATGAGTTTCACTACATTTTAAAAGGTGGCCACTCCCACCCTGTCACATGACTGCCAAGCCACGCCCACAAAATAGGCCACACCTACAGAGTAGGTTCTAAAAAAAATTGAAACCCACCACTGGTTCCTATGCATCCTGATTCCTATGCATCCTAACGGTGTCTGGTTCCTTGTCTTTCAGATTTGCATGCATTTCCATTTGAGGGCTTGATTTTCCATGTAAACACCACTGAGCTAAACCCACTGTTAAGAGAGTCCCCCCTTTTGTCCCAGCTAACTGACAGAAAATATAAACCACAATATAAACCAGCACTTTCCTTCCACAACAAGAAATCAAGTTCATTTAGGAAATATGAATAGTTTTGTCTGGACTATATTTTTTAGGAAAACATAATGTGTTATTTTCTAAACTTATATATTTATATATACATTTCTCCTACTTTCCTGTACTTTCTTCCACATAATCCGCTGTGGTTGTTAGGGCATTCAAAAACAGATACACTTACATCCCAATATGTATGTTAGAAAGACATATAAAATGCATAACATTTAGGGAAACTTGTGTACAAAAATACATGTGAGTTACAGAACTGTTTTTAAGAAGGAACGAGGAGTAGAAAAATCGATGAATGGTTAATAAGTTGTTATTGGGGGTGTTTTTAATAGTCTTTGAATTTACAAAGTTGATGAGGACTTTGTAAACTTTATTGGAATTGTACATTGTAAGTCAGTGGTAGTCAACCTGGTCCCTACCGCCCACTAGTGGGCGTTCCAGCTTTCATGGTGGGCGGTAGGGGTTTTGTCCGATACTGAAGCACTTTCCTTTTTTAAAATTTAATTGACTTCCCTACTTTATAAATCACCATTACTGTGGAACTGGTGGGCAGTTAGAAAATTTTACTACTAACAGAGATACTAAAGTGGGTGGTGGGTATAAAAAGGTTGACTACCCTTGTTGTAAGTGATCCATCACAGAAGGGTTCAGGCCCATCTGATCTTATTGATATTATCATTGCAGATACTCTAGTAAACTTCCCATCTTTGCCAAAATACAGTTCATCATCCATCCATTACAGTGCAACACCTTCTTCAATACTAAAATTGCCAATTAAAAAAAAAAGGCGTAATTTTAGATCTTTTGTCAGTCTGGTAGTCATTGTTACCTGCCTAGTTTGACAAAACTGCACAAGACCTTTGGTTCGTTTTAATACCAATTTGTTCAGTAAGTAATGATGGCTGCATTCACATAGAATACCAAAGCATAAATTATGGTTCGTAGACCAAAACAATTGGCTCCATAGATCACATTAAGCCACAATATTATTACTTTATGCATCATGCATAAAAAACCAGCCCTAGGGCATCAGCTAGGCTATCTGAGCAGAAATAGTTTATTGAATGCAAAGTCTGCATTGCAAAGGCACATGTGATGAAATCATGTGGATTTTCTCACTGGAACTATATCCAGCTTTAAGGGGAGGGGGTTTGCGGGTGTGTGGAGAGGAAAAAAGTCTTTTGCTTGTGGCCAAGTCATGCTACAGGTTTCACCAAGCACAGGGTGTAATTCAGGCCAATTCACATTATTGGAAAACAAGCTGCTTTATGCTGGTGTGCATTACACCCAAATGAAAAAGCGTATTGCCTAGGAAAGATCCTTAGCTGCTTTTTAGAGTTCTATGTTTTGTTTATTTTGAAGCTTATTGTACTAGGAGGCGGCAAAGCAGGCAGCAGAAGCCGTTATCTCTTATTAATGGGAAACCCACTGAGTTTCAGAGTACTCATCCCCCCTCCCTCTCTGTGTATAGATATGAAATGCTTCTAGTAATTATTACTTCTGCTCCTCTAAAGAGTTCTCATTAGTGACAAGCTAATATTTTTGGCAACTAAGCTAGACTTGATATTTTCTTCTATCTTTTTTTTTTTTTTAAATACCCAACATCCATGAGATGATAGCTAGAAAAGTATACTATTTCAATATTTGCTGGTTTTGCAAATTCCTACTTTTTCTTTACTATGAACACTAGAGGGAACAGCAGGAAACCATTTCTGGCTCCTCCAGCATCTTCGGTATCCAAGACACAGTGAATGAGAAACTCTACAGCACACTCATTCATAGGCTGATGAGCATGAAGGGCACTGAAAGGTTTAAAGGGCCCTAGTTCCAACCAATCCAAGAGGAAATTGTGCAAAGAGAAAAACTAAGTTCCAGTGGCAGACATGATGGAACTTGCAGCTTGGTTATACAAAATCTCCATGAAACACTTCCCCCCTCCCCCTCTTGAAGGAAAGAGAAGTCTCCCATTAAAAAAAAAAAACAGGCTGCAAATAATAACGTGGCTGTTTAGGAACAAGCAGCTTTCTGCTCTTATTTAAATTATGTCTGGGGGGGAAAAAGGAGAAACACAGTAAAACGATTTATTCTCGTGATCTGTATCTGTTTAATGGGTTCTGCGTTTGAAGCGAAGGATGTCAGCGACTGAATGAGAGAAGGAGATGGAGAGATCTCTCTGCACTCTGGAGCAAACACCAACGATTTACTTTTTAAAAACAAACAAACCAGAAGTTACTTTTGCTATGAGTGCAACGCAAACTGTTCCACTCCACTACAAACGATGGAGTTATACACCCAAGAAATTCATTTGGATATCTGAAAGGTTAAAGTGTACGTGTTTGGACAGAAATAAACAACAAAACTCAATGAACCAAATGACCGAACTGTTACATTCACCGTCGTTTTCTAGGGAAATGGCTCATTTCGTTATATTACAAATGGAATATTTTGCAGCCTGCATGTAACTCTACACTCTTCTCCTTCTGTCCAGCAATGATCATTTTCTTTTCCCTTTCAAATGGCTTTGTGATCTTACGTAGAAGTCCTTTTTCCTTTGTGGAGTCTGCCCAAAAGCAGTAATCTTATTTCAAGTCCTAATAATAGTGTGGATATGCATAATGGTTAAAGTTCTCACTGTCATCATGGCTATAAGGCCTTTGCACGTCATTTGTGCAATAGGTTTCCCAAGTGCCTCCAGACGCAAATGCCAAGAGGAAAGCTATTCCTGCTTCCCAGCAACAGGCAGACGTGGAAACTTCCATTATCAGACATTGTCTCTGGTCTCTGAAGGCATATTCGGAAATACGTCGCTCCCTTGTGATGCGTTGCTTAACTGGGATTTGGTTTTCATTAAGAACTGCGCCCTCCTGTACATAATTCTCTCTTGCTCTTGCTTCAGTTCAATGTATGAACGGGAAAACGTGTGGAAGATGGAAGTGACAGGAAAGGCCATGAGAAGGATGCCACTCAAGATGCTGCTCAGAGCCACCACCTGGCCTGGGATGCTTCTGGGTACCATGTCACCATAGCCCACTGTTGTCATAGTGATGACAGCCCACCAATAGCAAGCAGGGATACTGGTGAACTCCTGAGAGTCGGCCATCTCATTTTCAATCACATACAAGAGGGGAGCAAAAAGTGCAATAGCTACACAAAGGAACAGCAGCAACAACCCAAACTCACGTGTGCACCTACGAGCCGTGAGTCCCAGGGTCTGCAGACCTAGTGAATGCCTGGCGAGCCGCATGACGTAGAGAATCCTCAAGGCACGGAGTATACGGAGCACCAGCCCTACCTTATCCAGGTAGATGTTGCCAGAGCTTGGCTTTTTGTTACTACTCACTGAAGCACTATCTAGTAGTAAAGTGATATAATAGGGCAGGATGGCAATTATGTCAATTAATGTCAGAGGGTGCCGCAGAAACATAAATTTGCTTGGTGCCTGGATGAATCTCAAGAGGAACTCCAGGGAAAACCATCCAACGCAAACAGATTCCACAATGAAAATGTTGTAGCACATCTGAGAACACTCGCCCTGGAGTAGGAGGGAAGGTTACACCATATGAGAATCACGTCACTTGGCAAATGTCACAGAAACAGTTCACAAAGAACAGAGAAATTATCCAACCGTCACAAACCAAGCCATACTTACAGTAGGTCAGTGGATTGACAATTATTTCTTACATGGTCAATGGAAAACAACATGATAGCAAATGTGACTATTGCAAAAAAAAAATGAGGGACATATGACCACTCTCCTCCCTTCCCTCTGGTCAGCATAATAGGGGGCAGGCAACCTATAATATAGGACAGGAATTACAAGAGGTGTAAAAGGGTTTGACTATTATTTCTACATAGGCAACTTGCTCTTAACACAAAGCAGAATTGCTAGAATTCTTCTTTCTTACTTTTCTTGATGGCAGAAAATACGACTTCAGCAACAGAGTGGTCAATGCCTGGAATGCACTACCTGACTTTGTGGTTTCTTCCCCTAACTCCCACAACTTTAACCTTAGACTGTCTACTGTTGACCTCACCCCATTCCTAAGAAATCTGTAAGGGGTGTGCATGAGTGCACCAAAGTGCCTACCGTCCCTGTCCTCATTTCTTTGTATCCATTTCATGTATTCATAATCATGTTTATACTTATATCTATTATCTTATACATGCTTGACAAATAAATAAATGAATACATTATATACCAGCAAGATTGTCTGAATGTCTCTGTAGTAAGAGAAGCAGTCCATATCATCATGTTTTGCAGAAGGTGCTTTGGAAAATAGGTTGTCCCCCCCTCCTTTCTGTGACATCCCCTCAAATATTGCAACACTGCTATCATGTTCCTTCTCTTCACTAGATTAGCCATCACCTGTAACTGTTCTTCATGTTTTAGCCTCCAGGGCCCTTACTCATCTTTGTTGCTTTCCTCTGCACTCTTTCCAAGGATTCTACATTATTTTTATAGTGTGGTGACCAAAACTGGGTGCAATATTCCAGGTATAGCCTTACTAAAGTTTTATAGAGTGGTACTAATACTTCACATGATCTTGATTATATCCTGCTGTTAATGCAACCTAGGATTGCATTGGCTTTTTTGGCTGCTGACGCACACTGCTGACTCATTTTTAACTGGTTGTCTACTAGGAATCCAAGATCCCTCTCACAATGACTGTGACCAAAGTAGGTGGTTTGCACAAAAAGCTGACCAAAAGAGTGAGCAACCCTTTTATTCCCCTCAAAGAGAATACATTCCAGATAATTAGATAATTTCAGATAATCCTCTCCCAACTTACTCGTTCCTCTTCTTCTCGTAACCCAGGCATGGTGCTGATAGACAGATTAACTGCGGTGACTGTCACAAAGAGGACGGATAAACAGGCAAACACTTTCCCAGGGATCCCTGACTGAGGTTTCTCCACCATGTCCTGTAATTTTTTCATGCACAGGCTGCCTTTTGTCTCTGCTGCTGTTGCTTCAGAAGGGTTTTCGCAGTCCAAAAATTCATCCTCTGTTTCGTTCATTTCTGCAAATTCCTCCATCTTCTGGAGGTATCTCCTTTTGCAACACCACTCTAGACTGTCCTCCTCTATGCCCCAGTAGAGCAGCTCTTCCTGGAAGGAGAGGGCGCACACCTCCCTCAAGAGCCGGAGCTTCCCTGCCCGCAGAAAAGTCAAGATGGTCCTAAACGCTCCCGGGTTGCGATCAAAGAAGAACTCATTGCAAGTCACGTCATAATCGTCACAAATATTGAGGATGTCGTCAAAATTGTTGCAGAATTTCAGCTGTCCCAAGCGAGTCATGGGGAACTCATCCAGGGTGGTCCAGGGGAGCAAGTATTTAAAGCCACCCACATTAATGATGATGTGGTGTTTCCTTTCTTCTGGGCGGACACTTTCGTAGAGGTCTTTGCCAGGGTGAAGACGCTTGGCTCTTTGGTAGAAGACCCCTTTCAGAGTTTCTCTTTCGGCAAATAAAGGGTGGTTGAAGGAGGCATCTGAAGCACAGCTGAGGGCACTGTAGTCATAGTCTGAATTTTCTCCTGGGAGAAGAGTCATCTTGATCACTGGCTTACTTCACATCACTTTTGCTCGTTACAAATTTCTAAAACAAAGGGAGAAAACAAACTATCAGTTCATGTGTGTATCTCACATATTATTGACTGTCATCTGCACCTCCATAACTGGCTGGTTTGGGTCTGAAACCAAACAAGACAGACACAGACTTCAATGGATAATTAGAACTGCAGAAAAAACAATTGCTACCAATCTGCCTTCCATTGAGGACCTGTATACTGCAGGAGTCAAAAAGAGGGCTGTCAAAATCTCTACAGACCCCTCACATCCTGGACAAAGCTGGCTGGAGAATTCAGGGAGCTGAAGTCCTTCAGACTTAAAGTTGCAAAAGTTGGAGACCCCTGCTATAGAGCACTGCACAACAAAACTAAACACAAGAACAGTTTTTCCCCGAACACCATCACTCTACTAAACAAATAATTCCCACAACAGTCAATAATTTACTAAGAATGTATTACTATTCGTCTTCTCTTCCTTCCTACTATCCATCTCTCCACACTTATGACTATAACCATGTTACTTGTATCTTTCAATTTATATTGTTTTTATTTGTTTCCTAGTACGATTTGATAGCTTATTAGTAACCTATGACTAGCACTAAGTGTTGTATCTTTTTATTCTTGATGAATGTATTTTATTCTCCTTACGTACACTAAGAGCTTATACACCAAAGACAAATTCCTTGTGGGTTCAATCACACTTGGCCAATAAAGAATTCTATTCTATTGGGAAAGGGGGTGGGGATAATTTGAATAGGATTTGCACAACACAAGAATTTAAAAAAATAAAACAATGGAAACAGCCAACAATTGGGAAATGTCTACATCCTCCTACCAGTTATTATTATTGCTTACTGAAATCTTGCAAGGCCTCATGACATTCCACCTATTCTTATTGTTTTATTTGGAGTTCATGGATACTTTGGGGAAATATTATGGGATTTTTGGCACTGCCATTACAATCTGGCAGGTCTCTGATCTATACATAGTATGACATGGAAATAATTTATAGAGTTAAAAAGTCCTCACAGACTTTACTCCACTATTTGTTGGTGGGGAAGCGCCTATGTCACTTTCAAGGCCATTGAGCCAGCGCTGTCTCTGAAGACATTTTTTTGAGTCATGTGGCCAGCAAGATATCGTGGAGTGCTGCTAGCTTCCCATTGAAGTGGTACCTGTTTATCTATTCGCATTAGCATGCTTTTGAAACTGCTAGGTTGGCAGGAGCTGGGGTGATGATGGGAGCTCACCCCTTCATGTGGCGCTCAGGTCTCAAACCTGGGCTGTTGGGTTTTTAGGTGACAAATCCCATGTTTTAAGCACTGAGCCACCATGTGGCTCCAATAGAGGAGTCTGAAGATAAAATTATATAAAATATTTGATATTGGAATGGATCTAGTGGGGGAAAGAAATGCTTGAAAAGTAGCAATTATATGCCGGAATAAAATCTACATTCTTTGTGGAACATCTATTATAAGAAGATGTAATCTGGAACTGTACCAAGCAGATGCCAGGCTAGGAGAGTAGCTAATAGCACCTAGAAGAGGTATGTCACTAATAAATCTTGTTTCTAGATTTAGAACCCATAATTGATGTTATAATGAATGAAGACACTAATGCAGGGTCATTAATAATATATGATTATATTACTCATTAATTCTTGCTAGGTTTACAGTCTGGGGGAGAAGTCTCTTTGCAGAACTCTTTCCCTCAATCACACAGTTTCTTATGGAGAAATTTACTGTTTAATACTGTATAATAGTTAAGGTATGGTGCTATTTACCACTCTACAATTTTCTGGGAAACTAATTCTATGGGGGGAAATCCAGGACAGAGTGCTATTGGTCCCAAAACAATAAATTGATCATGGTGGGGCACTAAGGTTATTCAAATTCTGTGATCAGTATATATCCTCCTTTTTAGATAAAACTACATGCAATAAGCTGACTTTTAAAAATATTTTGCAAATCTTATTACGATGCATCTATTTGTTCTGCCTGTCATGAGGAAGGACAGCAATACGGATTAACCCTTAGAAATCTCGTTTAGTGAGTTTTCCGACATGTGTTGCTTCCATAATTTAAAACACATCTCTGCAAAAGTACTGATTTTTGAAGTAACTAAAGATTATTAAAAAGATAAATTGTGTGATTATTAACATTTCCTGTAGCTTTTCTGTACAAATACAGAAATATAGACATAAGAACATTAATCGGGAAATGTAAAACATGGGACATGTTATATGAAAGATGCTTATTAATATTTCAGTTGTGCAGATTAGCCTTGGCCCTATCATTTCTTCAGGCTGGTGGTTAGGTGAAACAGCAATTTTTCTTGGTGATCCATCTTTCTGGCATTTTCTTCTGAAAGAAACATGATTCTTATCTCCACTAGCTTCTAAATGAGCATTAGAAGTATTTCCTTCTTGATCTGTACTTTCATGAGATCTGAGGTACTTTTCTTGGATCTGAGGTATTTTTCCTCCCGTTTTCTATTGGGCTGTTTTCCATGCAACAAAATTATGTTCTTTAAAGTATATTTATAAAGCATAAGTTACCTATAATTGACAACAGGACCAAGCTGACCTTGGCTGATCCTTTATGTTAAGCAGGGTCAGTCCAACTTAGAACTGCAAGTTAATCTTGGAAGTTGAAAAAACATGATGGAAGAAGACAATGGCAAAACTATTTCAGAACCATTTTTCAAAATCATAGTTGTCCCAAAGGTGCTTTTTCAAAAGGGAACGGGACTGTTTTTCCTTGAAGACATTTCACTTCGCTTCCAAGACGCTTCTTTGATCTGGACTTCTTCAGAACTGAAGAATTTTCTTGGATAAGAAGCTAAATGACTTCAAGGAAAAAACAACAACTAAGTCAGCAGTTCGGCAGTTTGAATCCCTAATGCCGCGTAACAGAGTGAGCTCCCATTACTTGTCCCAGTTTCTGCTCACCTAGCAGTTCGAAAACATGTAAAATTGCAATTAGATAAATAGGGACCCCCTTGGTGGGAAGGTAACAGCATTCCATGCGCCTTTGGCATTTAGTCATGCCAGCCACATGACCACGGAGATGTCTTTGGACAGCACTGGCTCTTCGGCTTTGAAAGAGATGAGCACCACCCCCTAGAATTGGGAACAACTAGCACATATGTGTGAGGGGAATCTTTACCTTTACCTTAGCAGGGAGACAAAGAAAGATGGCAATAACTCAATAAAAAGAAGGGCAGAATTCAAAATTCTATGGGGTTTTTTTTCTGTTTCATTTTTTTCCCTTATATCTTTTCATTTTTATACTTTTATTGTACTGTAACATTCTAGTAAAACATTAAAAAAGAAAAAAGAAACAGTATTATTTTCAGCCTTTCCATGTTTGTCAACATCATTTGGAAATGGTGCTGAATAACCAAGCAATTGACCCAACAGGATTCTTCGTGTTGTCAATATAAGCGAATATATTATGTATGAATATACATTCCCCATTTATTTATTTGCCTCCTATTTTACTGTGGAGCTACTTTAGGCAGCTTACAACATGCCTATATATCACATACAGCATGAAGGCACTATTTGCCATGCATCTCCTGTTATTGTCAGTTTTTAGGTACAATTGACATTCAGCTTAGATTTAGTTTGTGGAAAAGATCCCAAAAAGTAAAGTCTGGAAAACCTGTAACATGCAGAGTTGCTTCCAGTTCAGCTATGACCTTTCCCTTCTCTCAAAACCAGCAAGGATTCTTCTCAGACTGCCATTTAAACTTAATGAATCAAGAACTCCTGGTGTGAGGTAGGTCAGCAAGAACGAAGACATATATTTATAGCTAATTAATATTTGAAGATAGCACTGCATTGTCTCTTGACCTTACTATACTCCAGTGTTTCTCTGATTTGGACTCTGGGACCCTCTTCAGTTTTGTCCAACCTCTCGTGGTCAATTTTGTTGGCATCCTTCTTATAAAGTGGCATCTTAAACTGGTTATTGGTCCTAGTGGACTGGCCAAGGCAGAAGAGAGGTAGAGGGGTATTTTACAGTGGAGAGAGCAAGAGATGGGGAGATGTGAGATGCATATTTCTATTATGGAAGGAAGTAAATTAATAAATGTGTGGGATAGACATTGAGCCAGAGTTTTAGAGTCTGCTAGAACTGAGGAGGGGAAGGATGCATGTGTTCCTCTCCCCCACCCTATCTTCTCTGTCCTTCTATCCATAGTTCACAGCCTGCTTTGCTCCATGGTCCACAGACCAATTCTTGAGAGAGTATTTTTCTCTTTGCCTCAGGCTGCCAAATTTTAACAGAGTAGGTTCTTAGCAAAATTTGGAAAGCACTCACAATTGTATCTTGTACTTGGATGTAGTAACTCCTGCACCTCTTAGAATTAGCAAACCTCTTTGTTGATTTTCCAGATATGTCCAATGTGGTTTTCTTGGTAACAAGATGGCGGTGTTTTACCACCAAAATGTTCCAGATGTTCTTCCTACTTTCTGATCTAGCCTACCTATCAAATCCAAACCTCATTCAGTTTTTCCAAAGACAGCCAGGATTGGCTAGATAGCAGGAGGAAAAGGCAAACCCATAATACAGTGGTACCTCGGTTCACAAACTTAATTCGTGAACTGACTCTGTTCGCGATCCGAATTGGTCGTGAAGCGAGGCACAATTTCCCATAGGGTTCAATGTAAATCCGGTTAATCCGTTCCGACCTTGTTTTTTGGTCGTGATTCTTGAACTGACTCTGTTCGCAAACAGAATTGGTCGTGAACAGAGGCACAGTTTCCCATAGAGTTCAATGTAAATCCGGTTAATCCGTTCTGACCTTGTTTTTAAAATGTCCGCGGCTCCGGTTCGTGAAGCGAGGCGGGGTTTGTGAATCCGAGCATTTTTACGAACTTTTCTGTTCGTGATGCGAGGGCGGAGTTCGTGAAGCGAGGCGGAGTTCGTGAAGCGGAGCGTATTTTTACGAACTTTTCCGTTCGTGAAACGAAACGGTGTTTGTGAACCTGGGCACATTTTTTGGGAATTTTTTGGTCGTAATCCGAATTGGTCGTGAACAGAGGCGTTCGTGAACCGAGGTACCACTGTATTGCCAAAAAAATTCTATGGATATAATCATTAGGAATTTAGCTCAAGGTCCCCATTTTGATATTATTACTTCTCCACTTGATTTTATTTGTTTTTTAAAAAAATAATGTCTTTTAGACATATTACAATATGATGTGAACAACATGGCTTGATCTACATAGTGCAGTGATGGCGAACCTTTTTCGCCTCGGGTGCCAAAAGCACACATGCTCGCGCTATGTGCGTGCTCATGTGCCCACACCCATAATTTAATGCCTCCCATGCCGTGTCCCCTGAGCATGCACACGTGACACCCCCCTGCTGCCCCGCGCATGTGCACACGGCTTTTTTGGAGCCGGGGAGGGCAAAAAAAGGCCCACCACACAAACTGGAAGTTCAGGAATGGAGTTCCAGGTTGCCCATTGGGCGATTTTTCTCCCTCTGGAGGCTTCAGGAGTGCAAAAAATGGCTGAAAATCAAGGCCAAAAGTCAGCTGGCCAGCATGCTCATGTGCGCTGGAGCTGACAGGGCAATGCCTCACGTGCCCTCAGAAATGGCTTTGCGTGCCACCTGTGGCACCCGTGCCATAGGTTCGCCATCACGGACATAGTGCATAGTGCATATAGCAGACTTTACGGACATAGTGCATAGTGCATATAGCAGACTTTATTCCTTCAAGAAAAAAGATGCATGATCCAGGAATCATTGAATAGCTGTTTTACTGCTTCCTATTCATTTTTAATTTCTCAAGATACACCAGGACCTTCACTTTTAAAACAAAGGAAGGGGCAAAACTGGAGACAAAAATCAGCCTTCTGCCACCTTCTGTCTGATGATTTAATAATAATAATAATAATAATAATAATAATAATTTAATTTTATATCCCGCTTTCTCTCCCCAAGGGGACTCGAGGCGGGGCACAGGCAATTAAAAATACAAATAAGACCATCGACAAATACAAAATACAAAATTAAAAGTGAATTAAATTGATCCTGCGCTAAAACCCATAAACTAAACTAAAAATTACCCCTAAAACCCCTAACCTAAAAAAAGACTACCCAAGGCCGGCCAGGCGAAAAAAGTGTGTCTTTAATTTTAAGCGGAAGGAGCGGAGGTCCGTGGTTGTCCTGATATCGAGGGGAAGGTCGTTCCAGAGGGCTGGGCCCGCCACAGAGAAGGCCCTTCCCCTGGGCGTCGCCCGCTGACAAAGTCTAGTGGACGGCACCCGGAGAAGTCCCTCTCTGTGGGAGCGAATCGGCCGTGAGGATGTATGGGGCAGGATCCGATCCCGCAGGTAGCTAGGTCCCGAGCCATGGAGCGCTTTGAAGATGATAATTAACACCTTGAAGCGCACCCGGAAGACGACAGGTAGCCAGTGCAGCTCGCGCAAGAGCGGTGTTACGTGGGCAAACCTAGAGGTGCCCATAATTGCTCGCGCGGCTGCATTCTGGACCAACTGAAGCCTCCGGGTACACCTCAAGGGGAGCCCCATGTAGAGAGAGTTGCAATAATCCAGTCGGGATGTCACGAGAGCATGAGTGACTGTGCGAAGGGCGTCCCGATCCAATAGGGGGCGCAACTGGCGTACCAGGCCAATCTTGTGCAGGAATAAAGCTCCAATCTTGTGCAGGAATAAAGTGATGATATAGTTCAACCAATCTTCTGGAGCATGGACATTTGGGGATGGAGAAATGCTGGCTAGTGAATACAAAAGTTTCTGAAACACTAGCCAAAAATAAGAGAAATTGGCAGACCGTATCCAGGTATGGTTTGCTGGAGTCCTTATCCTAGATTAGCTTGGTTAATATTAAGCCATATTTACTAAGCCATTACTCCCTTCATATGATGAATAACAGAATTGTGAAATGGTCGATTTCTTTCATGCCGTTTGGCAGTACTCATCCATATTTAGTCAGAAGGACTAAATAGCTTATGTGTGAAAAAGGATGGCTGGAGTTTCCCTTGATACCATCTGGAGGAAGAGTTGCCAGGATCTCTCTCCACATCTTTTCATTACTGGCTTTTGCCTTCATGAGGGAACGGACAAAAGTTCTCGAGGATATTGATATTCTGACCTCCATCCTCTATAAGATTCTCGATCAAATTACATAGGAAGAACTGGCCATCCGTCACAAACAAACACCAACATTTAGCTTCCAATCTTTGCTACCTTATTGAAGTGAAGGATTTCCTGGGTTCACCATGACTCTTATCTGACAAAAGGAGCTTTGTGGAATAAAACACTAAGATAAGGAAAGGATCTTTGCAGGCTTCAAGGAAAAAGGGATAACTTCTAGGTCAGCTTGCAGATATTATGTGCTGAGACTGGACAGAGCTTTGTGAAAATAGATAGACAATTTCTGTGCTATCCTGCTGAGAAATAAATAAGTAAAAATGTGCTTCACATTCTGCAGCCTCCATCCAGCAGCTAGCAGAAGATGTTTATAGAGTAGTATGATGATATAGATCAATCAGGTTCACAAACTATATTTAAGACCTAATGGCTGTATTTACAGTGCCTGATAAATTTGATTACTTTCTTGGGGCATTAATGTGTTAGGAAATCACAGTCCCTTTGCTTGCTGGGAGACCATGTATTTATATAAGTCCAGGAAATACATCTGTTCGGTAATTCATTTAAACATCTTTTGCAAATCCAGCTGTAATGTATGGGAGCTTTCTCTTAAACTGGCACCTTCTACCTGGGCTGGATCCCAAATACTCTTTTCTTTAGCCATGATATCCAGAAGACTAGAACTACAGCCCAGCCGAACCGGAGGATGCCAACTTAAGAAAAGTTAATGTTCGATAACTATTTGTGACTTTGGAAGAAAACTACTACTGAATGGTGCTCATGTTCCAATCCGTGCTGTAACCTTTTTCTGTCGTTATGTACGCAAAAGAAAGGTGACATACAGAGACCCTATTAAAACCATAAAGTTGAAAAATATATAGCATAAAATCCAATATACATCAAATTAAGTTAAATCCCGTCCAACATAATTACTTATTTTTTCAGTTAAGTATGCACAGAATTGGGCAATATATCTCCTAAGCAACTGAACTCATTCTGGATAATAAAAGGAAGAAAAAAAAGCCCCAACCTCACTATATTCACAAAATCAAAGCTGCCAGAAGTAGGAAGACCTTGTCAAGCTAAAGGGAACACAGATTTTTGCCTCCTTTCTCAAAGGAGGGAACAGAAGCAGCAACCTCAGTGTTAAAATGTTACTTTTGGTTGTTTCTCTCCACCCCCCCCCCTTTTGCAATTTTCCTCTGCAGCAATTCTGATTTCTGCAATGCATCTCTGATGTAATCAGTGATCCTGTGAAAAGAACTTGCTACCATTTTGTGTTGCAGGCAACTGCAGAGCAGTTTCTTGGATGAAAATGATAATGTGCTATAAAATGCTATAAACCACGAAAGTCTGAGCGGACTACTGAAGGCTGGGAAAGCTTAACTGCCATTTATTATTCCTCCCTATAGTAAAATGTGCTCATGTCCCAACATAATGAATGGCCTTTCCAAAAAGACATTAAAGTGAGAAATTAAAAGTACTTGTCGTTTTTATGGAAGAAATAGCTGCTGACAGTTGAAAGTTGTGATGCCCTTATACAACTTCCACAGGCAAGAATATCTGGATATCGGTTGTGATCAGAAGAGTGGAAGGAACAGAGTGGCTAATGAAAAAAAGTACTAGATTAATCATGATTGCTTATCCAGTACCCCCCTGGAATAGTGAAGCAAAAAAGCTCAAAATTTCAAAAGATTTATCTCCACTGCATAAACAAAGATAGCACTTCTTTGACGAGCTTTCTCCAATGACTATCTCTGTAGGGATAGTGAGAAGTCAAATCCAACACATAGAGAAAGGATTGTGAGATAAAACGCCTAAAAAGCCAGCCAAAGAGATATTATGTATCTGTCATTCAAAATACTTGCCAAATTCTGATCTCCTAGCTTTAAAACCCATATAATGTTAAACTTTAGCTCTGCACTGATAAAAGTGAGTTATGGAAGCCGTAGCAAAAATGACAGCAGTGGCATACCTGAGTTTTCACCAACATAAGACAAGATTTTTGCTTAATGATCTAATTTGCAGCTATTAAGTTGTCCAATGTTATCCCAAGGACTCTGGGGAAAGGATTCCAGAAATTCAATACTATGTCGATGTTTTAGCTCAGCCTTTTATTTAAAACAGAAAACAATAACTAACCTCAGGTCCTAACTATTGAAAAGTTAACTTACTCTTTCTAGAGCAGAACTGTGCAAATAAAACAAATATATTCACAATTAATTCTACCTATGCTGAGAGAAGATGAAATAGGGATAAAGGAGCAATCCATAATATTCTGAATGAACAGGTTTCAGATGCATTACAGCCATGGGGAAAATCAAGGAGACTGCAACAGAAAATGCTGCAAAGGACAAGCAATTGGAATGCATTCCTGATGAAGTCAGTAAGCAGAAAGAAACTCATTCAGAATAAATGAAAGTAATAATAAAAGCATTTCCTTCTTAGAATTGCTAATCAGGGGTTATTATGGTGAAAACCTAACTTATCCCTAACTCACAGTTCAAACTGAGAGAACGGGGCATATAAGGAAAAAAAAAGTGGGGGTAACATTGACAAATGTCCAGAACAAACCACAGCCTGAAAATGAAATAAATTCTGCTACCATTTGAACGCATTTTAGCAAAACAAATGTGTTTTAGCTGCTTTGATTTAGCAGGAGAGCTACGATCCCACAAAAGTGAACTTTCTACGTTCAGAATACAAGACAATGTAAAATACTGCTCCATGCAACCAAACCTCATGTTCCATTTAGCCCAAATAACCATCTTGTAATTATTGGGGTTCTTACATTAGGACAATTGCTATGTACCAGGTGGAAGTGAAAACGAGAAAGGGGGGGGGGGATCCTGCAAAATGAAAGCTAGAGTTCCAGACACCTCACTCGGAAGTGGGATTTACCGTAGTCTGGAATCAGCAGACCCAGATTTATTTCCCTCCCCCGAATAAGCGTGGAAAGCATGCGGAAAGGAGAAAGGTATTTAAAAATGAAACTGCCCCAAAGAGGAACCGGGAAGAGAGAACTGAACAGGAATAAATGCACAGACAGACAGACACCCATATACGCATCAGAGGTTTCTCCAAGCTTCCAGGCTCGAATTAAGTAAAAATGGTGCACTGAGCAAAGAAATGGTGCACTGAGCAAAGAAACCATTGCTGCAATAGCACGCGCTTATCCGTGAATCCGAATTAGATCCAGACCTTTTTCCTTTCAGCTCCCTCCAAAACACTGATGAAAAACTCGACAGTCCCGAAACTTGGTGTTTGCAAAACCAAAGTCGCGAAAGGGTACAAGGCTTTTTTTTTAGGGGGGGGGGGGTAGAAGGGAAGCCCCACGCGTATCAGTCCTGCAATCTTTCCCCTTCTCCAGAACCAGAGAAGGAAGCCGTTATGGCCATATCTGCAGGAAATCACTCAGTTTCATTCTTTCTGGAACGGACGAAGTGGGGTGTCTCGTTTCGGGGCTCTGGAGAAAGTTTCGCCCTCAACTTGTCCGGCAAGTTTCGGCTGAACAGGTAAGCACAGGAGATCGCCTCTGGAAGGGAAGAGGGGCACAGACCGCGCATACTTACTCGCCGCCGTTAACAGCAGCTCCGGATCTCCGGACTGGGAGCAGCAGCAGGTGAAGAAGAGAAGCGCCGCGCAGCCGGCGAGGGATCGCGCGCGAACCCGGCAGAAGCAGCACCGCGCCCGAGAGCGCAGAAGTGGGTCTCGGCGACGGGGCTCCGCCCGCGGGACCTGCCTTGCTGCTGCCCTGGGCGCGGAGAGCGCGCGCTCATGGTAACCGAGACTCGGGCAGCCGGGGAAGACCGGAGCTGGCGCCGGGGCCTGGGCTGGGCTCTCACGCCTGACAGGCGAGGCAGGCGGAGCGGCCGTCGAAGAAAGGGAGGGCGCCCCCCGCACACGCCACGGTCGCGGGCAGAACCCTCCCCGCTCACACGTGCCGCGGCGACAGCGGGAGCGCACCCTGCGTGCAACAGGCTCTTAGACGCGCCGCCTCTTAACAAGTACTCCGGCAGCCAGGCGTCCCTCCCCGCTGCCCCGCCAAGGCCGCGGACACTTTTCTTGACGCGGGGCTTGGAATTCAAGGAACCAGGGCGGGCTTGTTACATCCAGACGTTTCCAACGGGATGTAACAAGTGGCAGCGCAACGGACGTCAACATAATGTCGGCCAGCGAAAGCAACTCTGGCGGGAAAGGGGCTTTGCAACTTCCTCGCTTTGCGCATCTCCTTTCTCCCACTTTTGCCATGTTTTCACCCCCCGCGGGCTCTGCGCTTACTTGCAGTTACGCTTACGCAAATGCGCGCATCGATCCATACCGCGGGTGGGGATGACGTGCCTTTTGTCTTTCATGTACACATTTTCCGATTAGGGAGTTTTGTCAGTTCCGTGAAATAGAAAGTGCGGTAAACAAGGATTTTGCCAAGGGCGACGGGCGATCGGCACGTGGGGAACGGCTGTGGTAGCAGATGCGTGGCTTTTCACGCGCGCCAGGAGGCAATGTGGAATTTTTTAGGCAGGGGCCTGGGTGCTCAAAATCATCAATGCCCTTTCGGAGAATACAGGCTCACCCCCACAAACACCTCTGCTTTCCCCGTATGAATGGAAGGGAAGGGTGCAGAATTCCCACAACGTCCCATTTAGGATTTTATTAGTGGTGAAAATGCAAGAGAGAATATGAAAGGAGATGATTCAATCAGCTTGTTATCTTTTGCACAGTTAGGCAGACATAGCAAGTCAGCGTCTGTCTAGTAGCTCATCCTGCTAGTAGGCCATCTTAATCTACCTTTACTCAAGTTGATCCACTCAAGAGGCCCTAAACTTCAACTCCCAGAATTCCCCGACATCATGGCTAATGGCTGGTCTTGTCTAGCTTTCCCCTCATCTGAGTGGCATGTCCAGTTAATACCTTTCTGGTCTCTAATGGAAAGGCTGGGGGTTATCTTTTGCATGATTAGGGTTGGCAAACCAGGGGAAATAGAAAAAAAGAGAAGTGGATAAAGTGGATTTAGTAGAATGCCCTTGGATTTGCTATGCGTTCCTGGGGTCAGATTAATATGGCATTTATTTCTGTTGTCTCCAAGATATGGAGATCATTCATGGACAACTACCCTAAATCCCAAATCTTATTGCCTGCTGACTACCATATGTTCTACAGAACATTCTCTCAACCATGAGAGGAAGGATCTTTGAATATAGTTGGACTTGTTCAGAGAAGCCTGTTATGACTGTACTTCCTCCAAGTGTTTGTTGTAGTTATTAATGATTGATTACTTTATTTTGACTATTGTATTGCTTTCTATGTCAGTTGCTATGTGATTTAATTTTATTTAATAGGGATTAATTGATTCGAACACTGAATCTTCATTGTTTTATTTATGCTGTTTCTCAAATGAAGACACATTTGCACTGGAATTTTTTTTTTTCTGAGATGGTAACCTTTCCATACAGAGAAACACTAGATGTCGCTGTGTTGCTGTGCGCTGGATCTGAAGGACCTGGGAGTGGGGTGTCTTGTGCTCTTGGATCTTCACAAACTTCACAGCAGGCTTTCAGCACATACGCTTCTTACTGTACCCCTCCTACTATTAATAATCTGACCCTTTATTCAAAAAAAGGATTGTAATTTGCCTTCAACTCATGTTGAGACAATTTACATCTATATTTCAAAGCCAATATAACTTGTGAGAAATAATCACAATTAAGAATTCTCCAATGGAACTGGTTCATACTATTAGATCTGAAGCAGACTTTGTTTCTTCACCAGTTCAAAAAAAAAAAAAAGGAAATGAACCAGCGTTACAATTCTCTAATTAAAATGGCATTGAAGCTTTCAAAATTACACATAGTGTTATTTATTTATTTTACTTTCCAAAAATAAATGTCAGTGAATTACAAGACTGTCATTATCACTGGTTGTTAAATGTTGAGTTACTATTGTCATTTTGGACCAGAATTTTTTTTAAAAAAGTTTAATTTAGTTCAGGATATAAAGGAAGGCATTCTTTTCTTTCTTTCTTTATCTTACTTTCTTTCTCTCTCTCTTTCTCTCTTTCTCCCTTCTTCCCTTCAGTTCCTTCCTCCCCACCTCAGTTTTGGGTAATATAATACAAGGATTTGCCTTGTGTCTGGTTAACCATTAAGCCATTGATACAACTGGCCCAATATTGTTGGTTTTGATTTATCTTGGCTTAAGTTATGTTATTGGCCATGTCCATTTCCTGTTTCTTGATTATTTTAATTGGAGATATCTGGGATTTGATCTAGTGCTTTCAGAAGATTCTACCACCATCAGACTCACAATTGCAGTGAATGGCATCATTCATTATCATGTTTTTGATAGTTAACATTTTATATTTTTAAAAAAAACTGGAAGAAAAAGCTAAGCTGGTGGTACATTACCTAATTTACAAGCCCGGGCTACATAATACTGGTTGTATTATAGCTATAAGATCCATAAAATCTAGATTTTATGGTTGTTATAATGGGAGAAAGACTACTTTATAGCGCAGTTCTCAAAGAGAAGTGGTGTTAATATTTCTCCCGGTTTTAATGTCCTCTGCAGATGCTGTCAAATTATATAGTTACATTCTGATGAAAGCTAATAGTTGCAGTATCCAACTTCCAGGCTATCAAAATCTGTATTAAATGCATTTCTTTTTTTAATTGTCTACTTACTACAGTAGTTCCCAACCTTGGCAGCTTTAAGATGTGAACTCCATGCATCTTAAAGCTGCCAAAGTTGAGAAACATTAATCTGTTAGGTTACATATTAGTCACGCCAGCTCAATTGTTGAAGAATTGCTTGACTTCAAAATGTATATTACCCTTGTTTTAAAAAGTTGCTCTAGCCTTCTGTCCCTGCCAGGAGAATTACAGTCTCAAAACTACCTAAGAATATAAGGTTGGACAGATTTAAAACTTATACTAAATAGACTGGTTGCAGCCTCTCCGTGGCTTACAGTATTAAGTTGAACTAATAAAGAAAAATTGTGGTGCTAATCATATAATTCCCCAATATACAGCATTGTTATTTATAGTGCATAACAGATGTCTTCATTTTATTAGCTTAATGGCTTAATGAATTGGGTTTTGATAAGCTTTGTGTCCCATACTTTTATTTTCAAGGCTTTGGAAACAGGATAATTTCTGAAACAGCATGAAAATCAGAACCAATTTTTCCTGAAGATTGTGTTTGAAGTCTAAGAAATGATCTTTAACACTACAAAGTACCACTTCGGTTGATTGCCGTATTGTGCAATATCCAAAATCATAATCACCACCATAATTAAGTTTAGGATTGAAAATGTATGCCCATCTTGATATAGAGGGTTTATTAAAATATTTGTTCTCCCTATGACTTGACTGCAAAAGATTATCCACTGATTCCTTAAACTACTGGTAGTCCTCAACTTACAACAGTTCACTTAGTGACCATTCAGTTACAACATTGCTGAAAAAAGGGACTTAAGGCTGTTTTTTCACTCCGTATCCCCATAGTCACATGACCATATTTATGAGAGTCACAGTATCCCAGGGTCATTGATCCCCTTTTGCGACTTTCTGACAAGGGATGTCAATGAGAAAACCAGATTCACTTAACAGCCATGAATTGCATGTGTTAGATAGACTTAGAATGTAAATGACAACAATGAGCTACAATTAGCTGTTGTTTCCTGCAAATGATAGACTCAGAAGCTGAAACATGTCATTTGCTTGTAGTTTTCATACCCCAAACACTGGAAAGTTTTGGAAAGTTTTAGAATATTCATTTAGAAATCAAGACAAATTTAGAATTAAAGATAGAACTATCCAGTTTAACTATGTTTTTTACTCTATGAGAAAGAATTAGAGTCTTATGCAGATTAGACTGGACTTGGTTTTCAAAGGTTCTCTCTGAATTGGGGAAAATATAAATAAATTGCCATCAGATGTGAGTCACCAACATCTGGTAGTTTAATTTCCTGGCACTTTCTGGAAGAAAGTTGGTACATCCCATTGAGTGTCTGATTATTTAACTTGGTTAATTCAGTCTACTCAAACCAGAAGGCATATTGGTTAAAGATGATGGGTGCTGAAGACCGAGGAAGCAATTACTACATAAAGGAAATTTGGCTTAGTTATACTACTGTTTTTAAAAAAAATCTATAGTATTTAACTTTATTCAGTCTACTGCATTAACCGAATACAGCATAACATATTGATTATATAGAATTAACAGCAAAATCAGCTATGGAGTGCATTTCCTACCACCTACACTGTTCTCTGATGCATGTCCTGAAGATAGGCAAGAGAAAATGTTTTAAAGGAAAAAATTAAACGATTGTAGTCTCTAGTTACGCAGGATTAGATTCTGCCCAGAAGATTGTATTATATTGACTCAGGTAATATACTAACTACTGCAGTGGGAGGATCCTCTTGAGATCTTGTACACAGCTACGTCACTAACTTTTAAAGAAAAAACCCTTAGGATGTATATTGTCTTTGTCTTATTCCCTTCCTATCATGGAGGCAGTTGCCCAAATTTAGCTGTTCTTGTTTAGAAATGGTATTTTCCTTTTTTCTCCTGACAGAAAGCCTTGCTGTATAAACTTTGGACATCTTGATGTTGCTGGAAATGATACAGTTAGGGTCAGGGGTCTGTTAGTTTTTGTTGGCAATTTGAAGCCCCTGTTACGCAGGCTACAGAAAGCCTTCTGGTCATTCAGCATTGCCTTTTGTGTGGCTATTTTGGCTTCGGATGGATGAGAAACCTGGTTCCTGGCTTCCACAGGAAGAAATGGAAAAGCAGCTTTGGAAGGATTTGGAAAAATTATTTTCTGACTCTACAAGGATGCACTATTGAGTTATTTCTGAAAGGGCATGCACAAGATTATATAGGAAGAAAAATGTGCAAGCTGTGCTATGATCTTCTCGCTTAGGTCTTGTTTTCATGGCTGAAGCTCATCCACCATGAAATTAATTTTTAAATTTTTAAAATTTGTTTTCAGCCCTTCAGATTAAAAAAAAGATATTGAGCAGAGTTGTATTTAATCTGTTGTGGTTGGAAGGATTGGCTAAAGATGCTCATTAATAAAACAACAGCTATTTATATTCTTGTGTACAGATAATGTGTAATGTGGACTGTAAACATAAGAACTGTCAAGAATGTGGCAGCAAAAGTTGGGATAATGGTCACTTAAAAGAAACGTTTATTAATAAGCTTTTTCTTCGGACAACTCAACTTACAGAGATGGAAGCTTGTGGATAACAATTTTTTATTGGTTTTTACAAATTTTATAACAAGGGAAAAGGTATATAGGATATAGAAAAAATATTTTAGAGCTTCCATGTTGGAGGTGGTGGTCGCCTCCGAGGTTCCATACAAAAAGTAAAGTTTTTTCAATATAAGGTGGAAGGGAATACATATATATCATATCATAAATCATAAATTTATGCATTCAATCATTTGTTTCTATTGACATCCGTTTAAGGATTACATTATGTAAATGTAAAAGCTTAATAAGCTTTTTCTTCGGACAACTCAACTTACAGAGAGGGAAGCTTATTAAACCATGAGCACTTCAGAGAACATTACTAATCAAGGAAGCATCTGGATTGAAACTAGAAATAGGCAAAGTCTATCAAAATGGAGACTCCCTGATAGATTTTCCAAAAAATCAGGGGTGTCAAACTGGTGGCCTGCAAGCTGGATGTGTCACACGCAGGCCACGCCCACCATAGCTCCGTGAAGGGGGAAACCATCGCGAAATGTCACATGATGGCAACGTGACATGGTGAGTTTGACACCCGTGCCCGAGATGGTCCCCAAAGCTGTAGTGAAAAGACATGAAAATCCTTCCAATTTGGAAAGCCCTTGAACTTTTCATGATGTGCTAGTGAGACAGCTTGGTTTCCCATTTTAGTTTTAGACTATACACCTGAACAGCGCATGAGCTATCCTCAGTGTAATACGATTTGGTAATCACTTTATAGAACAACTGCCAGATGTCTTCCTGATCCTGAGTAGTTTTCTGAGTAAAACCTGACTGCCAATGTATTTTGCACTGCTGCTTCTTGAATAATTAAAGATGTATATTGTTGGGAACTCCCTGTAGAGAGAATATCCTTTTAGTAAAAGAACAGAAGGCTTATGGGGTCTTCATATTATATGGCTCATTTACAAATGTACTAACAGAACACAATGAAATGATAAAGACCATTTTGTCAGCCAAAAAATAATCCTTAACTGAATAAGTTCTACGAGCCTGTAAGTTACACCTTAATTGTATCAAACTGCACTTAAAAACTCATTTGCAATCGTAATATTAAACCTCACTCTAAACTGCACATGACTTAAGGTTTTTTTTTGCCTCGTTTTATCTTTATGCACAATGAAAAGTCAAGAGTGCTTTAAATATTACTGTGTTGATTTCTCCTTTCCAGAACTAATCTGTTCCAAACACCAACTGCTGCAAACACCATTTCAAGCCCCAGTATTTATTTCTTTTATGTTTAGCATTTTTACCTAGCTTTTTATTTGCCAGGAGGCTTCAAGAAGTCTGCTAGGCCCAAAATGGGACACAGGGGTGGTGGTGCCCCCTCTGCACTACATTTTTGGTCCCAGGGGACTGCAGGGAGGCCTGCTAGGCCCAAAATGAGGTGCAGGGGGGCGCATGCACATGCATGGGGAGTGGGGGAACATAGGAAAGCCATGCCCATAAGCAGGGGGTGGGGCGTGTGGGAGTGTAATGTTACATTATGGGTGTGGGCTCACGCGCATACGCACACTTTCGGCACAGAAGGGCAAAAAGATTAGCCATCACTGCCCTAGAGAATTGGTTTGGCATAGTGGTTAAACATCAGCTTAAAAACCAGGAAATTGGGAGTTCTAGTCTTGTCTTTGGCAGAAAGCCAGTCTGATGACCTTGGCTCAACCCTAGGAAGGAGGCAATGGACAACCACTTTTGAAAAACCTTGCTGAGAAAATTACAGGAACTTATCCAGGCAGTTTCTGAGAATCAGACACAATTGAAGGGAAGGAAAAAGAAGTGTAGATCTTAGGCAAAAGATCACGTGTCCATGAAAAGCAATTTAGAAGGATTCTTCTGTACCATTCCATCTCCCTGCTGCCTTTTTATTGCTGTTTCGCTTTGCAAAGTTCTGCATGAGATTGAAAAAAGGTCCTACAGCTTTCAAGGAGTCAAGTTCCTATGATTCCCAAAGCAGCCATGTATATACAGTATATATATTTCTCAAGCCCATACAGAAGCTTGAAAAAAGACCAGTTTCTTTAATAAATCAGAGTAGTTTCAATACTTCAGACAGCTGTAAACCATTGTGTTTAAGTGTCCTTAGGAACTTTAAAAAGAGGGGAAAAAGAAGATACTTAGGTTTAGCTAGCTCTGTCTAATGGAATCTCACTGAAGTCTACCATTAGTTCTCCAATGTCCCTGTCAGACCTGCAAGCCATCTTTTGCATTGGGCCTTCAGGCTGCCACATTTTCTACTGTGGGAAAATGAGAGGGGGGATTATATGGAGTATGGGTGATATATAGTCAAAATAACATTCTTTTCTAAGGGAGTCAAGGACACCCTGCCCTGCAGCTGCAATGATGTAACTGGGAGGCACCTCCAGTTTTGGATGGTGCCTGATTTGATCATGTGATAGATGTGGGTGTTGGGCAGAGACTTGAACTTTCTTTTGAGTGAGGAAAAGCTGGAAACTTTCAGATTCAGATTTTCCTAGATGTGGAATGGATCTCTGAGGAAACTCAAGCCTTGGAGTCTTATTTTGTTAGGGGTGTTACTTGGAACCCTGAAGTCCCACCAGTTACAAACATCAATAGACTCCACTGGTGGATTTTGGGCGAGTAGGTAGGTTGCATATCAGAGAACAATTTCCACTGAAGTTAAAAGCATATCTGCAATTCCACATCAAGGGGCATGTTAAATGAAAGCATTGTGATGATGAACTTTCAGAGCAACGAGATGGCAGGATGAATCCATAAAACGTTTTCATATTAACACTGCATTTCTGGATGATATGGGGTATAGGTGCTGATTGTCCTATTTTGCAAAGAATAGATGTCATTAGTTAATTCAAAAGACTGTCAAATGATACTTTTTTTAAAAAAAAGGCGTTTGTTTCAAATTTGACTTGTATCAAAAGGAGAAAGCATAAAAAGGGAGAATCTCATTCTTGACATTGCTCTTTGTACTTGACACTTTTCCCTTGTGGGTACTTGATCATAGTTTCCCCTATTTTGCTTAAATTATCTAACTTTATGTCTACATCTTATACATATGCAATTTGTATGTAAACGGCCTCCTTGATTCCTATTCTTTTAGGGTGATCCGTATACTGTATAAGAGACCTACTTTAGCGATCACGTCCACTCAAAGAAATTAGAGATTAGATTTGTTCCTTGAAATGCTGCAGCTCAAGAATTTGCAGCTGCTGGAAGACTTTGTTGGGTCTAAACAGAATCAGTTTGCCAAGATTCCATCTTTGTCCTGATCCCCAGCTTTAGCATTCAGTTAGTGCTTGTTTGGGTTGGTATTCCTGCAGGGAATTCCAAGGCTACAAGCTAGTCTGGGAACTAAAAAAAAATCCCAAGGTGGAAATCATTTGTCAAGGAATCTATATCAATGGACCAGTGGTACATTTCAAACTTTTTTAGAACATCTTCTGTAGGTGTGGCCTGCTTTGTGGGAGTGACTTGCCATCCATGTGACCGGATGGGAGTGGCTTGCCAGCCATGTGACCGTGTGGGAGTGGCTTGCCAGCCATGTGACCGGGTTGGTGTGGCCAACTTGTAAAATGTGGTGAAACTCACTTAACGCTTTTGCTTAGCAACCAAAATGTTGGCTTAGAAACTCTGGCATTTGAAGCATGCATGTCTTAAAGCTGTCAAGTTACAAGATCCTTGCACCCCTAACCCTTTAGAACCCCCCCCCCCCAGGGTTGTTCAAACGTGACAGCTTTAAGACTTGTGGACTTCAACTCCCAGAATTCCTCCTCCAGTCATGTTGGCTCAGGAACTCTGGCATTGAAGTGTGCAAGTCTTAAAGCTGTCAAGTTACAAGACCCTTGCACCCCTAACCCTTTAGAAAAAAAACCCAGGGGTGTTCAAACTTGACAGCATTAAGACTTGTGGACTTCAACTCCCAGAATTCCTCCTCTTGCTCTTCATCTTGACGATGAGCGGATGGGCGGGGGGAGAGAGCTGGAACCGGTTCTAAATGGCACTATAGATTTGTAGAACCTCTTCTATAGAAGAGGTTAGAACTGGCAGGAACCTACCCCTGCAATGGACTCATCTAGTTACAAGCAGTTGACTCAAAAGCATTATTATTCTTCATCATTGCACATGGAAGTTCTCTGAGGGACTTCACATCTTAGAGTTTCAACAGCCCTGGTTCTATGATTTTGAGGAACCGTAGATAAAGTTACCCTCTGGCAGTCTGTGCAGGTCTCGCAAGCCACAAGCTATTTTAATGGGTACATGAGTTGTGAGAAGACCCAGTTGTGTGGACTTCAGTTCCCAAAATCACCCAGCCCTCAAAACCAATTATGAAGATTCTGAGATTTCACACATCTACATAACAACTGTAGAACCCCCTCCCGCCCCACCCCCAACATTTTATCTATTGAAATTGCAGCAGTTCTCCAGCATCTCAGGCAAAAAATATTTTCCAATCAATGTTATCTAATCTTTTGAATACTGAACATTGTATATGCATGATGATAGGTACTTATCCTAAAGGAACTGTTCTTTTCTTCCAATTTACCACACCATATCCAGAACTGGAAAATTTGTACTTTCATCTGAAAGTAACATAATTATTGCAATATTGTCTTACATCCATAGCTCTTCATTGGCTTCCAATTTGAAATGAGTCAACTTGGGAAAATTACTGTTAAGATTTTTCAAGTTAACAGGATGGTTTGTTGCGGATGTATGTAAATATATAAGAAAGTTATAATGAGGAAGCTTTTAAAAGCTTTTTATACCAAATCATCTAATGAGGGGAAAAAAAGCAGAGCACTTTGTAAATATAGCAAATTGGATGGAAGAAATGCACATTTCAGGGAAGCTGCAGAAAGCATCAGAACTACAGCACCAATTTGTAACGACATTGAGCTTTTAAAGAAAGAGGCAAATAAAATAATAATATAGGAGCTACATCTAGATTGAGCACTTTAGCAGCTGTGCCCCTGAAAACATAAAAGTCTTTCAAGGAGGACTTGGTGATGAGACCCAGGTGCTCAGCCCCCAGCCAAATGTAATTTTCCTTCATTTTCCTACCAAATATCTCCTTCTAAACTCATTTAAATATCTCTCTCCAAGCTGGATGTCCAGGAAAATGTCACCCATATTCGAGGAGAGGGGTCTAACTGTGGGGTTAAAGATTTTTATTAGGTACTGAAAAAGGGATGATGTCCAACAGCATCTAGGGCATAATTATATTCTATGTTCTTTCCTCTTCTAACTCTGTGAGAAAAATGTGATCTGGAAGAAAATTAAAACTTATTTGTCCAGGCTTAACCAGGTATAGGATGTCTTTAAAGATGGAAGGCTTTAAACTACTGCCATGCATGTTCAGCACTAGAATTGGAGTATAATCCAGGATATATCATATAATTCTTCTGACTCTATCCTGATTTGAGCCTGGGCTGTTTATAGATTTTCCTGTCTTTCTCCATCTTTCCAACCATATGGAATTGTTCCAGACAGGACTTAATTCTTAAGTAATGTCGGTCCAGGGCCTGCCAAATCCAAGATTTTTTATTTTGAAGATGTTCTTATATTTAAGACTACAGCTCTCATTTGCAATCGTACCATGTCTGTTTCTGTTCCCAAGCCAACCATCCCATTTCTACACAGAAGCATCTAGATCAATTTCACAGGTGAAGATGAAATTGTTACAAGATGGTACATGGAATGGATTTCAGAATAAACTTATTTCTCAGGGGAGGTTAAAAGAATTATGAACAAAGAAACTGTTCTTAACCCATTATATGTGTACCAATGCTAGAGATTATTTCTTGACATATACACAGTATTAATAGAATATTATCATTTTGCAATACTGTACTTTTTTGAGGGAAAAGAGCAGTGTAGCAATTAAGGTACCAGGCTAAAACTGGGAGATGGTGAGTTCTAGTCCCACCTTAGGCACAAAGCCAGCTGCGTGACCTTGGGCAAGTCCTGCTTTCTCACCTCCTCGGAAAAAGCGATAGCAAGCCACTTTTGAAATCTTGCTTAAAAAAAAAAAGCTAGAGGGCAGGTCAAGATCAGAAGTCAACATTGACTTGAATGCACAAAAACCTTAAAAAGGAAACCTGTGTCCACTCATGTACGGAAACATTTATGTAAATACTTTTGATGTTTGCTTTGGGTAAAACTTGCTGGGTAAATTTTTTGTTTTTGTTTTTATCAACCCTAAACTTCTTAGCTTTACTGGCTGAGCTAAAATTCAAGTATTGTGATTTCCAGCATCTTTCTTATAGTGAAAAAGGTTACTTAGGATGGGGCACACATTTCTCTGGAAGGGTTCAAACATTTCCTTCCTTCCCTTCCTCCCTCCCTCCTTTCTGTCCTTGAAAATTATTCAAGTATAACAATAAAACTAATATGAATGAAAAATAGTTCATATGAAGACAGACATTCAAATGGTGGGGGAAAGGAGGAGAAATCACACCCAGAGACTCATTACATTCACACATAGAAATTATGAGCGAAGAGGATGTTTTCAGTAGGTGCCTAAAATACTGTGTGTGCTAGGAGGCGTCTTATAGATATTGGTGAGAACGGAGGTGGGGAGAGAACTGCAGACAGAAAGCATATTTTTTCACCTAGAGAGGAAAAACTGCAGGATTTTTCTGAATTAAGAATATATTTCATCATTAATTATACATTAAAGCATTCAATATGTTTGTGTTTTATTGCTTAATTATGTTTGTGTTTTATTGCTTAATTATGCATTTGAGGTTTTTTTAAATTAATGCATATATATATATATATATATGCATTAATATGTAATTGTTTCACAACAACCTGTTATTATTAGGCCCCAATTAAGGGAGGAGACATACTGTTTCCCTTACTGCCTATCGGCTCATCGCTAGAGACCATCCAGACAGCAAGCCAAGAATTACGTTGTATAATATTTTAGATATGTGTGTTAATTTTATGAGCTGATTAATATATATATATATATATATGTTGCAACATGGCACTCACAAGTTCCTGTTTACGGAACAAAGGATAAGAAGTCTCCACTTCTCCGGATGCTAAGTTTGTTTACAGAACAAAGTGTTTACAGAACAAAGGAGAAGATAAGTTTCCGTTTCTCCGAATGCTAACACCCAAAGAGATGTGTGACTCACCCAAAGGATATAACCATATAAGGCAGCAGGAAGGATATAGCCATATAAGGTACTAGGATGTAGCCATATAAGGTACTAGGATGTAGCCATATAAGGCAATAGGATGTAACCATGTATATGATTGGACCACGTAGTGCCTCTTTGTCTGAGCCTAATAAAAGAGGATGCGAGACAATGCTCGGGGCTTCCTGAGATTCCCTGGGGAACAAAGAGCTTGCTCGCAATTCTCCTGCTAACACCACCACGTGTCGTTGTCTTCTTCCTCGGAGCCCGCTTAGCCCATGGCTGAGCGCACCCCGGTCCAGGGGCCCCGCAGACCAGCTCACTCACCGCAATTACATCTGGTGACCCCGACGTGATTCGAACACGCAGCCTTCTGATCTGGAGTTACATATATAACTCCAGATCAGAAGGCTGATCTGGAGTTATATATGTAATCTGGAATTATATATGTAATCTGGAATTACATATATATATATATATATATATATATATATATATATATATATATATATATATATATATATATATATATATATATATATATATATATATATATATATATATATTAATGTATTTAAAATTAAGCTGAAATTAATAAGTATTTTCTCCTTAACATCTGTGAAAGTGAATATTTTTTACAGACAAGAATACTGTACAGATGAAACTGAAGATAATTCACGATTTCCTGCACACAGCAGGGTCTGGGAAGAGGAGGTCAAAGAAAGTCAACATGGCAGCTAGAATCACACAATGGAAGTCCTGTTCAACTGCCTGTAAAAAAGAGCAGGGCGCTGATTTCATGATTGTGGTCACCATCTTGAAATTATTATACCACTTCTGCAGAGAGTCCTACCTGCACAACCAACTTTATTGAGTAAATGTTTGGTTTATATTTTTATAGATTAATTTTAGTGCTTTGAACAAAAAGCTTTATTCCAACTGATCTTCTAAAATATAGAACTTTATTTCAGTAGGTGTGTCCCAAGGCAATTGTCTCTTTTAAAAAGGGCCTGGACTTCCGTTTCCGGCTTCCAGCGGCAACGGGCGAGCCTAGGGCTCGCTCGCCGCTTTGTTTCTTTTCCTGCCCCCCCCGGGGGCGAGACGCCCCTTTTTTGGGGGTCTCCCGTAAAGCCGACTTGCCTGGGTCGCCCTCCCCCAGCGGCAGCGGGGAAGCGACCCCTGTCTTTGGCTTAGGTGGAGGAGGACATGCTGCGGGGGGTTTTCCCTTCGCCAACGGTGGACGGCATCGCTTTTTGAACATGGAGAGAGCTGGCCGTTCGGATCAGAAGGCTCCCTGGGGCTTTGGCTGCGAGGTGGAGAGTGAGTGATTTTAAACATTTTTTGCTGTCAGCCTGGGCTGAAAGAACTTGGAGGGGTGTGTGTGCTTGTTGAACCCCCCCTTGGACTCAAAGCGGCGCTTGGAAATGGCTCCTCGTTGCGAGGAAGCGGATATCCTTAACCCGGACTGTTTTGCAACAAGGGAAAGTGATCTGCGACTTGTCTTTTAACAATGTATCTAGGTCTGGCTGGCTTGAAACAATTTTTCTTTTACCACTCTCCCCTTCTGGCTCTGAGCTTGGGCGGTGGAAGATGGCTCCCCTTTGTTCCTGAATGACTATCTTACTTATGGAAAATTACCAGCATCTTTTTGTGACTTGGACTTCCTCTTGCCATTAATGAAGAAATTTTTTTGGGATTAAGTGATTCCTTTTCTGGAGTGCCTTCGCTATTATACATTGATTTGGAAAAATCTTCTGGTTCCTGATCTTTCTACAACCCTGATTTGAACTTCAATCTCCTGATTTGCCTCAACGGCCCCACCCAAAAAACGCCATTTTAGTGGCACTGACTTTAACAGCTAATCATGGCACAAAAACTGGAACTGGCAGGTTTAGAACAAAGGATGGCTTCTCTGGAATCTGTGATACAAACTTTAGTACAAGAAATCAAGGCCCACAGAGAAGAAAATAGTAACTTTAAGAAGGAACTTCTGGAAACACGGAAGCAAACGCAGGAGAACACACAGAAGATTGAAGAGTTGGAAGGGGGGCTGGCGGGGGCAAAGGGAGAGTTTAAAAAGGTTACCAGTGAGGTTGTAGAATTAACTGGGCATGTGTCTAGGATTGATTTTGAAAGGATGACATATTTTTTAAGATTTCAGAACATTTCTGAGGAATCTGGTGAATGTCTCCCTGAACTCATGAGCACAATTTTAGCAGATTATTTAAATAAACCTAAGGATGAGATCAGAGGGGACATTGACCTAGTTTACAGAATAAATTCTGCATATGCCAGGATAAATGAAGTACCCAGAGAGATACATGTTAAATTTGTTAGAAGGTCAACCAGAGAGGAAATTTTGAAGGCGCAAAGAGGGGGACCGTTAATTTACCAACAAAAGGAGGTTGTCATCTTGAAGCAGATCCCAAAAAAGATTAGGGAGATGAGAAGGAGGTACTCCTTCTTATCCAAAAAATTGTTTGATCACGGGATTTGGTTCAAGTGGGCGATGCCTGAAGGGATGCTGGTGTTCTGGGAAGGAGGAAGAGTAAGGATTAAAACAGTTGCTGAGGCGGAAGCCTTTTTTAAAAAACACTCCTCTTTCCTGGGGGAAGATCCAGGGGGAGCAGGGGGGGCCACGGCCCCGCCCGCTGGGGGCCTGGAAGGAGAGATAGAAGACACAATTGCCAAGAGACTTAGATCCAAAAAATAACTTTGCCTTGATTTTTGAGTAATATTGTATAACATGTGTATCTGGTTTTTTTGCATATGACTGACAGCATTGAATTGAGAATTTAGAAATCTGTACTTGTTTTCACCTTGTAGTTTTATGGAAAATGTTTTTTTGTTACCAATTTATTATGAAGCCCCGGAAGGGCCAATGACTTCGACGCGAAAGCTCTCAAAATTTCTTTGTATCCCTTACCTTACCCTATTGAAAAAATTGTAAAAACCAATAAAACTTTTTCAATATAAAAAAAAAAAGGGCCTGAGGTGAATGTCAGTGACTAGAATTCTCAGGCAACATAATGTACTGTACTTATTTATTTATACAGTTTATTTGCCATCCATCTTGTATCCAACAACATAATATCTGATGATCGCCACACTGGAGAAAATTACCATAAACTGACTGGACTTTATCCTGTTTTTCTCTCTTAGCATTCTCCTATTCTCTTTTCAAGGAAACCAGATTATTTCAGGTTGCTAAATCTATATTTCTTCCCTGTCCTTCTGAACAGTTTGCTTGTTTGTTTCCTTAAGTAACTTTCCCTTTTTTAATATATGACTTTCACTAGCAGGCATGCGGATATGCTCATTTTCCTTCTGTTCTTTGAAAAAAAAAATCTTGCTGTTTTTTTGTGTTTTGCTCCATCCGTTAACCATGGCTGCGTGAATGAGCATTTCATTATACCTTTCAGATTGTGCTGCTCTACTTGTTTTTTTTAACTGAAATCTACTGGTTTGATTAGATTGAAGGCTGCACAGAGAAATAAATTACCATAATTTTGAGAGCGGCAAAACTCCTTAGAAGGTTATTGTTAGAGAATAATGCTGCTATTAAGAGAATAATCCTTCTCCTGGCCTAAGTCAATCAGTGGTAAATCCAGGATAATTTTTCAGTGCTATTACTTCCTCTGGGAAGAACTTGGATTGGGAATTTAGATCTGACTGTAATATAATGGTAGGCCATGCTTTCCAGCTGGATCTGACTTCCCTCATCAGTGAAACTCTCTCCCTTCACCCTCGTTAGCATCAAAAACAGCCCAACATTATCTCTGCATAAGCATAATCATAGTTTCTGAACATTTCAATCAGAGGTGGTATTCAGCAGGTTCTGACCAGTTCTGGAGAAGTGGTAGCAGAAATTTTGAGTAGTTCGGAGTACCGGTAAATACCACCTCTGGTTGGCCCTGCCCCCATCTATTCTCTGTCTCCTGAGTCCCAGCTGATAGGGAGGAAATGGGGATTTTGCAATAACCTTCCCCTGCCCTGCCCACCAAGCCACACCCACCAAGCCATGCGATGCTCACCAAGCCATGCCCACAGAACCAGTAATTTTTGAATCCCACCATTGATTTCAATGCACATTTCTGTTCATTGAATTATTTAATAAGGATTAGAAAGGGATGTCAAGCTCTTTTTTCAAATGTGGGATTACTGGTAAATACAAGTATGCCTCACCTCTAAGGTAATTGTATACTATGATTAACCTTATATAATGAAAAATGAGGATTAACATCTGTGAACTCTCCATTTAGGATCCATATTAATTCCTGGTGACTTGATAATTATGTCCATTTTGGAGGGCAATAAGTAACGAAAAGCCCTATTGGTGATTTCCCCCCAGGATTTCTAGCCTACTAGTTTCCCAATTATTAATCAAATTGACCTTGATTAGCTTCTTTTGAGATCATCCAAGGTCAGCTGGGTGCTTCTGTAATTGAAGGCTTATTTAGAAGAGCCATGAAAACCTAACTCTTCACCAAGCACTTTGACAAGAGAAAGTGTGATGATCCAGAGGTGCAGTGGTGGGTTCCGGTTGCTGCTGCTGCCGGTTTGCTTAGGGATGTGCCCCATGTGCGCGCATGCATAGTACAACAAAAATTGCTCTGCATATGCACATAAGCCAAAAACAAAATGGTTCCAGGGCTTGGGAGGCCTGGGTTACTCCCGGTTCAAGCAAGCAATGCCACCAAGCTACTACTGGTTCAGCTGAACCAGTACGAACCGGTACGAAGCCACCACTGCAGAGGTGGTATTCAGCAGGTTCAGACCAGTTTTGACCCCCAAAATAAGCACTTGGCCTTATTTTTGGGGAGGTCTTATTACTTTTGAGGTACAGGAGGCAGCAAGCGTGGTCACCTCATGGTTGCTGCTGTGTTGCAATACTCCCGGTTCAAGCAACCAATGCCACCAAGCTACTACTGGTTCGGCTGAACCAGTACGAACTGGTACGAAGCCACCACTGCAGAGGTGGTATTCAGCAGGTTCAGACCAGTTCTGGAGAACCGGTAATGGAAATTTTGAGTAGTTTGAAGAACAGATAAATATCACCTCTGACTGCCCCCCATCTATTCTCTGCCTCCTGAGTCCCAGCTGATTGGGAGGAAATGGGGATTTTGTAGTAACCCTCCCCTGGAATTGGGAGAGAATAGAGATTTTGCAGTATCCTTCCCCTGGAGTGGGATGGGAATGGAAATTTTACAGTATCCTTCCCCTGCCATGCCCACCAAACCACAGCCACCAAGTCATGCCACGTCTACCAAGCCACACCCACAGAACCAGTAGTAAAAACATTATAATTCCACCGGTGGTGACACTTGTTACTTAATCTCATCTGGTCTGTCATGCTTGCCATCTTTTGATTCATTTTATTATAATATCTTGATTTGATCGTTGGGAGCTACACAGAATCATTGGAAGTCACAAAATACAAGTTGACTTACAAGAATTTGTTTGGTGACCGTTCAAAGTTATAACTGCCCTGAAAAAAGCGACTTACGACCTTTTTCACACTTAGAATCATTGCAGCATCCCCATGGTCACATGATTAAACTTCAGATGCTTAGCAACTGGCTCATACTTACGACAGTTGTAGTGTCCTGGGATCATGTGATCACCTTTTTGCATCCTTCTGGCAAGCAAAGTCAATGGGGAAGCCAGATTCATTTAACACAACTGCACAATCATGGAAAGAAAGGTTGTAAAATGGGGCAACATTCACTTAACAAATGTCTCACTTAGCAAACGAAATTTTGGGCTTAATTGTGGTCATAAGTTGAGGACTACCTGTACAAGGTATTATTTTTATTATCAATAAGGCACGAACCTTTTGGTCAAAAAGATGAATGCACAAACTTACAAAATCACTGCTTAGGAGTTGAGAAGTGCTATATCTCCATCCAAATTATTTTATAACTATTCACGGACACATAGCACCCTGCAGCTGCTACCGTACCTGAGCCTGGAAAAAAAAATCTTAAAACAGGTGTTATATTCACACCAACAGAGGTTCCCAAACAACTTTTTGGAATAAATCCAAGACGTTGAACAACTCTGCCAGTTTCCCCTGAATAAGCCTAGCGGGCTTGAAATACAAGCATTGCTTCCGCAGGCAGAACCCCTTTTTATCATTCCCCTGTCGGGGATTCTAACTTTTCTTTGTACCTATGTGCTGTTTTGACTGCTGGCAAAGAAAGAAGTGATGGGTTCTTTACAGGCTCTCTCTCTTTTGTGCTTCCCCCCCCCCCTTTTTTTAAAGCTTAGTTAGGTTTCCTAGTTTATGTATTTGTTAATAAACCAAACCTCTAATTCAGACATAGCGAATGTCGGGTAGCATTTCCTGATAGAAGGATTAAGCTCATATTCTGCATCCATGACAACAATGTTATAAGCATTTTATTTCTAAATGGGATCTGCTGCTACTTAATTGTTCAATATTCTGTTAGCACTCTAGATAAATTCTCACCCCTTAAGAAGTGCCTGTGCTGAACAACTCAACTCTTCTAAAATGATTTATATGCACAAACCATCCCAATTTCAGTTGTTTTCTGAACTTGGTTTCCAGTCCTCATGTTGCAGAATGGATGGATTAGAAGTCAAGACATTTTAAATGTGGGGCCAAAGACTGAGTTTCAATTTCTTAGTGGTTTACTTCTTTGAAAGTGATGTCAATTTGTGGAGTCCTTGGTTTGATCTGTGCTTGGTTGTTTCCTTGTAGATGTTTCTGTCATAGTTTCCAAGTAACACCCCTATCCAGGGGTGGGTTCTGGGCGGTTTTACTGCCGATTCACTTGTGTGTGCGCTTTGCTCTGGATACGTGCTGGGCACACATGCACTGTTCAATTAAAATTGTTCTGTGCATGCACAGTACTCAAAAAAAAAAGAGGGCGACGGTGAACTGGTTCGGGGGCGTGGCAGACCTGGGTCGCTGCTGGTTTCAGGCCGCCATACCATTACCAGTTCAGCCTAACCTGGCCAAAGTGGTAGGAACTCACCACTGCCCTTAACGAAAGAAGACTCTGAGGCTTGAGGTTCCTTAAAATTCCGTTTTATTAGAGATGTCACATTGGCACATCTGGGAAAACCCGAATCTGAAAGTTTCCAGGTTTTTCCCACCCCAAAGAAAGTTCAAGCAAATTCAAAGGGGAAAGCAGGTTCACTTAACAACTGTGTTACTAGCTTAACAGCCGCAGTGATTCACTTACCAACTGTGGCAAGAAAGGTTTTAAAATGGGGCAAAATCACTTAACAGCTGTCTCACTTAACAACAGAAATTTTGGGCTTAATTGTGGTCATACGTCAAGGACTACCTGTACTCCCCACTCATTCATTGCTGAAGACCGTATATACTGTTTCCCCAAAAATAAGACAGGGTCTTATTTTCTTTTGACCCCCAAAATAAGCACTTGGCATTATTTTTGGGGAGGTCTTATTACTTTTGAGGTACAGGAGGCAGCAAGCGTGGTCACCTCATGGTTGCTGCTGTGTTGCAATATTTCTAGGAAGGGCTTATTTTCAGGGGAGGCCTTATTTTAGCGCATACGCTCAAAAGCCTGATTGGTCTTATTATCTGGGGAGGTCTTATTTTCGGGGAAACAGGGTATCTTAAAGTTGATAAGATTGAGAAAAACTGCCCCTATTCTTTTAGACTTCCTTGCCAATGTTCTTTTCTCCCATAAAATAAGATTCTGGTATAAGTGTAGAGCTTAGAATGCTAAAGGAATATCTATTGCAGTAACTATTCCTGTGTTATTTTGGCATTATAAGAATAATAGCATATTTTGCAATAGGAACACACGTTTGAAATGTAAAATTGACAAGATAATTCCCTAGGTATCATGGAAAGTATAGATGCCTCACATCAGTACAAATCAGTATTTCAGCTCTGCTTGGATACCAATCCCATCAGCTATTTATAGTGAACCAACCGTATCTTTTAACTGTCTTTGCTTTGGTGGTCATAGAAATGCATATTTTTTATTTATTTATTTATTTTATTATTTTATTTTATTAAATTTATACCCCGCCCTTCTCCTTGTTAGGACCCAGGGCGGCGCACAGGCATTATTTAAGAACACAAAATACAATAAATATCTATTAAAATGTATTAAATTAATAAACCCGTGCTAAAACCCAATATTAAAACCCTTGCCAATTATAAATTATTTTCTTAAAAAGTCAGAAATGGGGGATATCCTAGGCCGGCTTGTTGGAATAAATACGTCTTAAGACGTTGGCGGAAGAGGCGGAGGTCCGAGATAGTACGGAGGTCGGGGGGTAGGTCGTTCCAGAGGGCCGGGCCCGCCACAGAGAAGGCCCTTCCCCTGGGTGTCGCCAACCGGCATTGCCCCGTCGACATATGGATTTACCAGAGGATTCTGAAGCACTGGAAGCACTAAGAAATCTGAAGATTGGTTAGATTGATGATTATGCTCAGAGGTGGTATTCAGCAGGTTCTGACCAGTTCTGGAGAAGTGGTAGAAGAAATTTTGAGTAGTTTGGAGAACCGGTAAATATCACCTCTGACTGGCCCCGTCCCCATCTATTCTCTGCCTCCTGAGTCCCAGCTGATTGGGAGGAAATGGGGATTTTGCAATATCCTTCCCCTGCCACGCCCACCAAGCCACACCGTGCTCACCAAGCCACGCCCACAGAACCGGTAGTAAAATGTGTTGAATCTGTAATGGGACTGAGGCTGGACAGACCAGTTTAAATCCTCACTGGAGGATTTCCGGTGAACTTGGACCTGTCTTTCTACTCTTCTTACAACACGGAGATTGTGTCCAAATAAAATAAGAAGAGATTTCCGTATGCACTGACATGAATTCTCATAAAGAAATTCATGACAAGCAGCATAGAGAGCCCTTTATCCATTATTTAATACTATCCATCCATGACTGAGTCGGACGATAAGTTATACTTGCATGAAATGTTCTGACTTTCATTACCTATCCCTATCTAACCTTGATAGCTTCTGTTCCAACTCATTGTCATTCACCTAACTTCACTCAGGGAAAAGATGACAAAGCTTAATAGATCTTATATATCGTGAGGCTGCCCTTGGATAGGGCTGGATTAAGGAGGAAAATGCTCTCTTCTGGAATTCTGGTTGCATTATTTCCTTGCCTGGCTGGATACATAAGAACATAAGAATAGCCTTGCTGCAACAGGCCACAGCCCATCCAGTCCAGCATTCTGTCTCACAAAGTGGCTCACCATTTGCTTCAGGGTATTCCCAAGCAGATGTCTTCACCTGCTTATGATTCCCTGCAAATGGCATTGAGAGATATCCTGCCTATCTCTCCAACCCGGAGGGTGTCCTTAGGCACCCTCCGGGTTGGAGGGTGTATCCTTAGATACATGGACCTTCAGCTTAGGGTAAAGGTAAAGGTGTCCCCTGTCCAGTCGATTCCAACTCTAGGGGACATTGCTCATCTCTGTCTCTTAATGGAGGGAGCCAGCATTATGCAAAGGAACTTTGCAGATGTGGGTTTCAGCTGGCGTTACTGCTGGTTCACTTGTGCGCATGCTATGCAGTTCAATGGAAATTGTTCTGTGCATGCACAGAACTAAAAAAAATAAGATAGCAGCGGCGACCAGGGAACCGGTTCAGGGGTGTGGCCAGCCTGGGTTGCTGCCAGTTCTGTGACCCATGCCAACATGCCACTACCTGGTTCTGTGAACCAGACCGAACCAGTAGGAATCCACCTCTGTTTGGTGGTCATGTGTCCAACATAGGTATATACCAATACACATAGAACACTGTTACCTTCCCACAAAAGTGGTGCCTATTTATCTACTCACATTTGCCTGCTTTCAAACTGCTAGGTGGGAAGGAGCTGGGGCAAGTAACAGGAGCTCATCCCATCGCTCAGTGCTTGGGTCTTGAACCTGGACTGTTAGCCTTCCACTGACAAACTCAGCATCTTTAACCGCTGAGCTGTCGCACCCTTTTTGCAATTTAGCTTAGCTTCTCCTTTTATGGGAGGTTCTCCAGGTGGGGAAGATTATAGGAGCAGAAAGGGTAGGCTGGAAGGGGAGATGGTGGCACTTAGGAGGAACAACAAGGTCCTACCCTAGAAAGGTTATTGGGGTTTCTTGCTTTTTTCTTGAAATTAAATTTGGAAGCATTGAAGAGAGACCCAGACAGTGGATTGGAACAAAATGACAAACAGCACGAAAGTGTTTGTATGAGGTGTTTTGAAAATTGTGTACTCATTTCTCCAGCTCCAATGACTCCTCCCTCCCTCCCTCTACTTCTTTTAAGCTAACTGCAGGAAAGAGATACAGTCCCAGCTGATTGGCATAGCATGCGCACAAGTGAACCAGCAGTAACGCCAGCTGAAACCCACATCTGTATGACCACGATTGGGATTAGAATTTCCATTGCAAAGCAACACAGTTCTTAAGTGAGTCATACCTGATTTTATGACTGTTTTGCCATGGTCATTAAGCAAATCACTGTAATTGTTAAGTGAATTATATAATTGTTAATAGCACTAGAACTTACACTTACATATCACTTTACAGTGCCCTACAGCCCTCTCTAAGCAGTTTACAGAGTCAGCATTTTGCACCCAACAATCTGGCTCCTCATTTTACTGACCTTGGAAGGATGAAAGACTGAGTCAACCTTGAGCCAGTCAAGATCGAACTCCTAGCAGTGAGCAGAGTCAGCCTGCAATACTGCATTCTAACCACTGTGCCACCATGCTAAGCAAATCTAACTTCCCCCATTGACTTTGCTTGTCAGATGCTGGCTGGGAAGGTGGCAAATGGTGACCCTGGGATGCTGCAGCTGTAGCAAACACATGATGATTGTCAAGTGTCCAAATGTTGACCATGTAACCACAGGGATGCTGTGATGATTATAAGTGTGATGCCTGGTTTGTAAGTCACTTTTTTCAGTGTCGTAACATCAAATGGTCACTAAATGAATAGTTATAAGTTAAAGGCTACTTGTATTAAGATTTAATTAGCAAGGTGCTAGGCTTTGCTTCTCCCTGCAGGTATATTTTGGAAATAAATGAGAAATCTATTATAATCTTGACTCATTGCTGCCATCTAGCAGTCATCCAATGTTTTGAAGCTCAGCTATGATAGCCATGCATTGTTAGGCCAAGTTAAATCGAAGTGTGGGTAAGGAGTGGGTGGCCAAGAGAGAACCAGCTGGCCCCTTGTGTTGGTGGGTCTCAAGACAGCTGTCTACCCTGCCTTCTATACTTAAATTTAAGAATATAAGGCAGTTTTACTGATTTATCCAGCTGAGAGTAGAGAACAGATGGTTATAATAATGGGGTTGGGACGATAATGAGAAATTCACAGTGTTTGTGTTTCTTCTAATTCAGCATTAAAAACATACAAAGAGACAAAGATATCAATCCAACATAATAGAATTGTGTAGATACGGCTTGCACAGGGCAAAATTATCCCAAAATGCAGTTCAGCTATCTGGGTAATGACTCTTGCCCTTACAAATTCAATCTTGGAAACATTATTCCAAAATAAGTTCTTTATTAAGCAGACCTAAGAATCTGATAATGGTATTTCATGGTAATTGTACCATAAATCTTTCTCATTTCCTGAACTTTCTAAATCTTGGTCTAAAAATAAATATCTGCATAAATCTCCTTCTCTTCTTTCAGATTACATGCATCCTTTTTTGCTTAGAGACTTTGCAAACTGCCTGTAATGTAAAGGACTTTTACTGGGTAATGCCCCCTTTGCTTTTTAAGAATAAAAATATGGTTTAACCATGAATTGAGTCCATTACTATATTTACACATAGGATATATCCTAAATTTAAGAAAATCCACTATTAAAAAAAGGAAGGTAAAATCTCCCACTTGCATCTTTTATTGCATTCAAATGTATTCTGAAAAAGGGACGCGGTGCTCAGTGGCTAAGACGCTGAACTTGTCGATCAGAAAGGTTGGCAGTTCGATGGTTTGAATCCCTAGCGCTGCATAATGGAGTGAGCTCCCACTACTTGTCCCTTCTGCCAACCTAGCAGTTTGAAAGCATTTGAAAAATGCAAGTAGAAAAATAAGGACCATCTTTGGTGGGAAGGTAACAGCGTTCCGTGCGCCTTCAGCATTTAGTCAGAGAAACGTCTTCGGACAGCTCTTCGGCTTTGAAACAGATGAGTATCGCCCCTTAGAATCAGGAATGACTACCACATGTGTGTGAGGGGAACCTTTACCTTTAAAGTATTCTGAGACAAATATCTTAAGCTGCATCTACTGAAGTTGAATGATCTAGCTATCTGGTAGCCAAGGAAGATGACAACAAGCAAGAATATAACTCAATTTCTGAAAATGTTGATGTGCTTCAGATCTCACATGAGTACAAAAAAACCAGCAGTTCATTAAAATAGCTCATCTTTTTTTTAAAAGCTTTTGTGCAAGTTTAAAAAAAGTCAGGTTAATTTAATGATCAAAGATTCTTATTGCTTCTTGCTTATTTCTAAAACATGCACTATCCCAGGGTTTATGCAATGGGTGACACAGGACAGTTGTGAGAGTTAATCACATTTATCTTCAAAAGAACAGTCTTAAAACCTTGTTTGAGGTGAAGAAAGCTTTATTCATCATTTTGGACAATGATGACAACTTGATAATATTTGATTGAGTAACAATCACACAGTCCTTTTCTTTTCTTTAGCTGAGTGCTTTTAGTTTTTCCACAACGGAATCCCAACAAAATGGATTGCAAAATTAACAAATAAATACAAAGGATATAAATATTAAAGAAGAGACCCACTAATACAGAATGGAGCAAAATATTCTAACTTTGGAATAATTCACATATATTTAGGAATAATGCACTTAAGATTTACTTTTAAGATTATCTGCTATCATAAAAATGGATTTAAAAAAAGTGATAGAAGAAGATAAGAAATTGTTTTGCATGTGGACTTAAAAATGAAAAGTTACAAGAATGATATGGAAAAAGATGCTATACTGAATTTACAAATGAAACTGGCTGATATTTTAATAATTAAAAGAGACATACAAATAATAGTCCATAAGAGTGATTTGGATAATGATGTTCGCAATGATGCTTTATTCAGTGGAGTCTGTCTCAATAAATTATTAGGGAAAGACAAAACTATTGTCAGTTTCCAGGTTCAAAATATCAGCCAAATATCCATTTTTGTTAAGAATGAAAAAAAGATGCAAAGCTGACACTTTTATAATCATTCTCTGTGGAGTTTAGTCTGCCCATAATGTATCTTTGCGATATTATCATAAGGTAAAGGTAAAGGTTCCCCTTGCACATATGTGCTAGTCATTCCTGACTCAAGGGGGCGGTGCTCATCTCCATTTCAAAGCCAAAGAGACAGCACTGTCCGAAGACGTCTCCATGATCATGTGGCTGGCATGAGTAAACGTTGAAGGCGCGCGCAAGGCTGTTACCTTCCCACCAAAGGTGGTCCCTATTTTTCTACTTGCATTTTTACGTGCTTTCGAACTGCTAGATTGGCAGAAGCTGAGACAAGTAACGAGAGCTCACTTCGTTATGTGGCACCAGGGATTCGAACCACCGATCTGCTGACCTTTCTGATCGACAAGCTCAGCGTCTTAGCCACTGTGCCACCATGTCCTTGATATTATCTTATATAAAGGTAATTTCACTGCAGCTTTATTCTAAACATAACATTTAGGAGATGAATACATATTAGGTTAATGTCATATACCCTATCAATTTCTGACTAATAGAGTTAATCAGAGGAAATGGAGAAGCAGCTAGGCTTTAATAGGATAATTGGTACTGAGATATTTTGAGGACAAGCACTGCAGATAAACTATTCAGCTACAGTTTGCAAAGAAAGACCTTGATATGTCCATTTTGACCACTGGGTGCCCATAAAAGGTGTGACTTAGTAGTGGTGCATTTTTAGATTTCGAATGTACTGATTTAGGGGAATTTAAAAAAAGTAAAGATTTCTTTCTAAAATATCCTAAATTATCTCAAGATTCCTGGAATATCGAGAAGCATCTTAAGAAGCTGCATATCTTGGAATCAGAATATTTATCTGAACCTTCCTTGTACCCACTGATGTAATTGTTAAAGTTAAGGAAAACTCAAAGGATCAAAATTGTGATAGTAATTATGCATTAGTTGATTAATGAAATAGCACTGAGTAAAAGACATTAATCCATCTGTTTATTGCAAATAATGGAGCCGTATTTTGAATAGAAGTGCAACATCCTATAGGTTGTACGGAAGTTACTAGATCCTCCACATCTAAAAAGATCCTGTTGAATAAATATTTTAGATGATCAAATGTTACCTCCATTTTCCTCAAAATGTGACAAAGCAATCCTGTAATATTTGGTCATTCCACTTGGTCATCCTGGCAAGCGTAGTCCTCTCCTTCTATCTAAGCATATCCTAAAGGGAAAAAAATGACAAAATGGCACCCACAAAATTGTGCTTGAAACTCTGTCTCTGTTGGTTAAGGTGGAAGAGTCTCATGACTCTATGCCAAACTCTTACGACAAGAGTAGAATGGTGTATCTCCGGATTTTGCTGAATATTCCTCCGGTATCCCTCCCTGTTGGCAGTAGCTGCTAGAAATTGTGATCAGGAGCAACTGAAAGAGCACCTCTGGGAACCTGGAGTATGTTTGATAGCAAAGGATATATAGCACGGATTATGAACCATAGTAGCGCAGTAGTTAAAGTGCAATACTGCAGGCTGCTTCTGCTGACTGCCTGCTGCCTGCAATTTGGAAGTTCAAATCTCACCAGGCTCAAGGCTGACTCATCCTTCCATCCTTCCGAGTTGGGTAAAATAACTCAATATACTGACTTAGTAAACCGCTTAGAGAGGGCTGCAAAGCACTCTAAAGTGGTATATAAGTCTATGTGCTATTTCTCTTTCTATATATATATTGTAATTATAAAAATAAGTCTGTGTAGAAAAGTGTCTATGGAGTGCACTACTCAGGTGACTCTGAGGACATAGATAAGACCTCCAAATGGCCTCAATGACTCTCTAAAAGAATGCAAATGACCAGCTGTCTGCCAGGAGTAGAAATCCTTCCGTTCCCCACTATCCAGTCAGGGCTGAAGAAGCTTCTTGGATGAGAAGCGAAACATTTTCAAAGAAGAAACAAGAACACCTGGTTGCATGTTTTAAAAAGCACTTTTGGGTCTATGTAGAAGACCTCTGCTCCGATGATTTGGCATGTGGCAGTTTCAGTTGTAGGTCTCTGTGAACCCCTTTCATTTTACCAATTAATCACTCAGACAGACAAACAAACAAACACTGCAACCTTGTTTGTGATTTGTGATGTGATGTATCCAATACTGTGTCAGCCTCTACTTTGCTTGCTTGCTATCGGCTGCCATAGTAATGGGGAGGGTGGGGGCTCGTGGTATTTGGGGGTGGAATTGCTAGGTGCTGGAGGAGTTACCATGGAGGGAGTTTTGTTCTCACCATCTTCTGCGCATGCTGATGGATCGTGTTTGGGCTTGGTCAAGGTCAATTGTCTCGGCATACCAGCTGAATGAGGCCACTTGAAGATGCATCCCACATGACACCTTTGGGAGTTGTAGATTGGACATTGGGTTGGGGTAACTGTGGGGAGGGTCCTGGGTAAACATTTGATATGTACACGTCTGCGCTTTTTTTGCTTCAGATCTTGCTTCACTTTAGCTGCTTTCATTTCATGTCCAGTAAAAGTATCTGTCAGGCCAGCAGTCATATTCCTTTTAGGATCTTTGGCCTGCCACACTTTCTATAAAATTTTTATGCTGTTTCATTAGTGGGGAATAGGGAGGGGGGAATAGTAAGGAGTAGAATGTGTTTGTTTTCAAAATAAAGAATTCCTTTCTAGAAGCCCAAGGTCGTCTTTTGTCTCTGCACCTGACCGGAACTAGATGGGTGGAAATGCCAGCATGGCAGAGGAACATTGGACCATATGATGGACTTGTGGGAGTGGGGACAAGATCATGAACTTTAAACTGGGTGGTAACCCAGGAACCTTTCAGATTTGGGTTTGCACAGAATGTACCAACGTGTCTCTCTTATTAAATTGGAACTTTCAGGATAGCTCTAACTTGGACTCTGATTTATTTCTGGATGATAGTTGGAATGCTGACAGTACCTTTATCTCTATTCAAATTGAGTTGGGGGTTTTCTTTCTTGGATACTGAATGAGGCATGCCTGACATACTGGTTCTTTATTGTTTTTATGATGTTTTGATCTTGTTTTTATTCTTGGTCAGCCATTCAGAGTCATATATTTGAAATAGAAAACCATATAAATTGGATCAACACAGTAAATAAGTAAAATAGCTCTGGTGATGAAAGTTTCACCACTCATCTATACCAGGGGTCAGCAATCCGTGGCTCTGGAGCTGCATGTGCCTCTTTCATCTCTCTGTTGTGGCTCCCTGTCACCAGCTGGCACCACAATTTTGAGAGGAGCTTCCGGTTAGGAGTGGGTGAGAAGCAGGGCACACCAGGAGGAGACTCTATAGCATGGGACAGGTTTTCTGGTCAGCTCCACAATTGATGGAGCTTTCAGTTGAGATAGGTAGAGGAAACAGGATGCCACGCTAGGAAGAGACTCTATGATGGGGAAACTGGACTTCCGGTTGGCTCCAGAATTGAATGTGGGACTTCCAATTAGGACCTTTGTGGCTCTTTGAGTGTTTAAGATTGCCGACCTCTGATCTATACCATATATTTGTACCAAATAAATTCTCCAGATTTTGAAGCTACCAAAACTTTTGAAATCGATTGGAGTGCAAACAATAATAAAAATAAAGGAAGGGATCGTAAGGCTTATGGATTGTACACCGACCACAGCATAGTTTCCTTCTACGTCCATAGGACTGTACCACTCTAAGTTTTTAGCAATGATTTTAAGCCTACTTTAATCAAAGCAGCTTATGTCAATAATTTTTACCCAATGTTTTCCCAAACAAATTCCTTTTATTTCAGAGATTAATCTTGTGCTTTGTTTGACTGCAAACATCGGCCCAGGTAATCAGGAACGCACGAGCAAATGCCTTTGTCCAAGAAATGAAGAACCAAAGGAAAGGGAAGTGCTTATGGACAGCAGCAACCAAAAGAGAGCTTGTTAAATTATCTGCTCCTATTTCTGTTTCAGCACATCCAACCCTCCCTTTCTCTGCTGCTTCAGCACAGCAAATGAAATCTCTTCAAGCGTTTGTGCTTGCAAATAACCAGCAATCTTCACAGGACGTAGATTTCATATTTTAAGTCTGACAATGAGGTCTTAGTCTGTGGAAAATAGCTTTTCTTCCTTCTGCCACACAATAAATTAAAAGAACAATTTTGCACAGAGCGATAAAAGAGATACATAAAAAGGTCAGGCTTCTATCATTTATTTTCCTCTTCTCTCCCCACTTTCTTATGCTCTATGGTATATACAATTTATAAGAAGATGGGAAGAACGCTGCTTGAATCATATCAAAGATCCAACTAGTGGAATAACTTGTTTCTCATAAAAACCAATCAAGAGCTTTTGGGAGACCCATAAATGCAGCTTCAAGAGAGGAGTGTCTGCAGAGAGAATGAAAAAAGGCAGGATGTCAGCTGTGACAATGCAAACACCTCTACTTAATGCTGATAGTTCAGCCCTACTCTGCAAAAATGGTATTTTTATGACTACATGATTAATTTTAAGCAGATTGAAAGTTAAGAAAGTTTTAAGGGGGGGGGGGAGAGAATCTCTTAGGAAGGTACATAATCTGAAGTTTTAACTCCCAAAGGTAAATTTTTTCGACCTCTTTGCTTAAATGCAGCTTTTACATACATAACCTTCCAAATACACAGTAACTGCCAACCTACAAAATATCATACTTTCTAAATACAGCTGCACACATATTAGTGTGCCATAATTTTCCTGAAATGTTGGAGTCACTCCCCATTTGTGTGGAATTCTCTTCCTCCTCTCTCTTGATTGGAACAGACGGAATATTATTATAAGGTGCAGGGCTTCTAACGTACCATGAAAATTAAAAATTCTACCCACGTGCCATCTCCTCTGCATCCAAGTAATAAGTATTTCTGTTTAAGACTGTGAAGGTTGATTACAGCCTGTTAAAACAAGATGTGGGGATTGCTTTCAGTTGCTCTTTTACAGGTCAAGATGATGCCCCATTAAAAAAAAAAAGACACCAAGAATGAAAAATCATTTCACCATAATTCTATAGAACAGAAGCAATTAACATATAGTTAATGGCACTATACAGTGGCATTAACACTTCACGTGATCTAGATTCTATCCCTCTGTTTATGCAGCCCAGAACTGTGTTACTAATAAGCAAGCAAATTATACGAGGAAAAAAATAAACAATATAAATATAAAGATACAAGCAACATGATTATAGTCATAACTGGGAAGAAATAGGTACTAGGAAGGAAGATAAGAATAACAGTAATACAGTCTTAGTAGGTAATATGACAGTGTTGTGAGAATTAGTTGTTTAGCAGAGTGGTGGCATTTGGGAAAAAACTTTCCTTCTGTCTAGTTGTTCTGATGTGCAGTGACGTATAGTGTTGTTTTGAGGGTAGAAGTTGAAACAATTTATGTCCAGGATGTGAAGGGTCAATAGTTTTTTCAACAGCCCTCTTTTTGACTTGTGCAGTATACAGGTCTTCAATGGAAGGCTGGTTGGTAGCAATTGTTTTTTCTGCAATTCTAATTATCCATTTAAGCCTGTGTCTGTCTTGTTTGGTTGCCGAGCCAAACAAATTTATCTAGATACACTTTTGATTGAGACTCTTTAATCATGTTCTCCTAGTTAACCTGGTTGTTCTTGTCTGTGCCATCAAGTCAGTTCACTTGGACTGCAACTATATGAAGAAGTCAGTGCAGTTTTCTAGGCTGCATTTTCAGAAGTGGCTTACCTGCTCCTTCTTCCTAGGGCTGAGAGGATGACTGGCTCAAGGCAATCTAATTGGTGCTTTGTGCCTATGGCAGGAGTAGAATTCATGGTCTCCCACATCTAAGCAGGGAGTTGGACTAGATGACCTCCAAGGTCCCTTCCAACTCTGCTATTGTATTATATCTTGAAGGCACATCAGTTAGCCTAGTGCTATCAACTACCACATCTTGTCAGCTCTACCATCACATTTTAGGGTCAGCAATTTGGTTGCATGAAAGTTGTTTGCAACACTCAAACAGCTGTACTGTAAATGCCATCAGATAGGGTCATCACCATTTGCCCTCCGTACTGTATATTGGGGTTCTACAGACCTCTATCAATTGCACTGTAATTCCCCTTCTTGAATCCAGAATATCAGAAGGACGATTGTAACTCAGTGAATAGAACATCTGCTTCACATATAAAAGCATGTGACTTTTCCGATCAAGGTGGAGAAATATTGTTATGATGAAATCTGTCTTTTAATTTCCTGAAAGTGCTGCCTGTTCTATAAAAGAGGCTTTTGCTTCCATAACTTATTCTCAGGGCACCTCTGAGTTTCTATGGAGTGTGTAACAGTATAGCATTTCTGAGCTTATGTTACAACTGCAATATGGCACAGGATAGTGTTGCTGTTTATTCTTGATATTTATTTATTTATTTATTTATTTATTTATTTATTTATTTATTTATTTATTTATTTATTTATTTATTTATTTATTTATTTATTTATTTATTTATTTATTTATTTATTTATTTAATTGAGCCTGCCTATTTCAACAAGAGACTCTGAGTGGCATACATCATAAAACAGAAAAACAATTAGCAGTGGCACTTAGACTTATAAACCTGTCAACAACTCCTTCAGCTTCAACCTCAATAATACACGGGCCAACAATAGACTCAAGGTAAATCACTCCGGACTTTGCTTCCGGTTTCCGGAGGTGACAGACGTGCTTGCTAACGTGTCCACCGCTTGCTTTCTCTGGTGAGCGCCTTCGGGGGCTTTGAGGGTCCTGGAGGGACTCTCTTTACCGTTGGGATGGCTGCGGGGGGTCCCCACACAGATGGTGGTCAGTGGGGAGCCTTTCCCACTTCAACCTAGGAGCTGGAGAGCGGATAGCGGGGGGGACATACTCCTCTCGCCAACGGATGCCGGAATAATTGGAAAATTCCTACTTGGACGGAAATGTCGGGGATGGAGGATTGCACCGGGTCGCCTGCATTAAAAATGTGACTGTGAGTTTTTGCTTAATTCATTCAATCTATTTGCAAAGAAGAATAGAGGGGGAAGTTTTGTTTGCAGAAACCGCCCCTCGTAAAAGCGGCGTTTTGAAATGGTCTCTGCAAAGAAGAAGGAAAAAGATTTATTGGCATCCGAATGAATACTACTTTAAACTGGAAACTTTGTTATCTATGGAGCTATAGTAGCAACATTGTAACGAGCTCTATGCAACAATTAGAACTTTCGCTTGTACTTTCTTCTCGACAATGAAGCGGAAAATGGCTTCCCTTTGTTCCTAATTGAAAACTTCCCCTGACCCAGGGGAAGCAGCCCCACAGTGTTTTTAACAGCTTCTCCAGTCTCTATTACAATTTTGGATTTGAATTTTCAACTGAACTTTTCTCCAGCACCTTGGACTTCTCTGACTGCTCACTTCTCTGACGCCATTTTTATTGCACAACTAAAACCAGAACAATGGCATACAGGAAACCTCCAGCTGGAAAGTCCCTTTCTGCCCCATCATCTGCATGATCCAGCCCGATTCAACAAGGGAAAATTACTGAGATGCTACAAAAAGAATCAACTGGAGAGAGCTCCCAAGAACCAACTACCAAGGAGATGCTGCAGGACATAATGACAGAAATACGTGAAATTAGAAAGGACTTGACAGATTTAAAACTAGAAATGTGAGAGGCAAAAGGAAATACAATAGAAAATAAACAAAAAATTGAAGTGTTAGAGAAAGGAGCAGAGGAGATGAAAGAGGAGTTAGGAGAAATACGAAAAGAAATGGGAGAAATTAATATGCAGATGTCAAAGATTGAGTTTGAAAGAATGTCTTTTTCCTCAGATTCCAGAACATTCCTGAAGAGGAAGGGGAGGACCTTAGGGACTTAATGAGTACAATTTTAGCAGATTTTACAAAGAAAAATAAAGAATTTTTCTGGGGGGATATAGACATGATTTATAGAATTAATTCTACATATGCTAGGATAAATGATGTGCCAAGAGAAGTTCATATTAAATTTTTAAGAAGGTCTACAAGGGATGAGATACTGAGGACTCAATGGGGTGGGCCATTAAAATTCCAAGACAGAGAAATTGCCACATTGAAGCAGTTTCCAAAAAAAATTCGTGAGATTAGGAGGAAGTATTCCTTCCTATCCAAAAAATTATATAAAAAAGGAATCTGGTTTAAATGGTTGATGCCTGAGGGATTGCTGGTATCCTGGGAAGGGGGTAGAGTTAGAATTAAAACAATAGGAGAGGCGAAGGCTTTTCTCAGAAAGCACTCCCCTCTCCTAGAAGAAAAAGAGGGAACAGGGGGGCCCATTGAAAAGAAGGAAGAAGAAGAAACTATTGCTAAGAGACTCAGATCTCAAAAATAAGTATGTTTTGAAATTCACTATAACTTAGATGGATGTTAAAAAAAAAAGTATGATTGAATGTATGAAATGTAATATGATATATCTATCTCTCACCACTATATATTTTTAAAAAAATGTATTTGTATGAAGCCCCGGAGGCAAACACCAACCCCGACATGGAAGTCCCAAAATGTTATCATTGTACCTTACCACTTCCCCTTTTCCTATAAAAATTGTAAAAATCAATAAAAACTGTTTGGACAAAAAAAAAGGTAAACCACTCCAAACTCGATTGCAGAAAATATGACTTCAGTAACAGAGTCAATGCCTGGAATGCTCTACCTGACTCCGTTGTTACATCCTCAAACCCTCACAGCTTCAACCTTAAACTGTCTATTGTGGACCTCACCCCATTCCTTAGAGGTCCGTAAAGGGGGCGTGCATAAGCACACCAGAGTGCTTACCATCCCTGTCCTACTATCTCAGTTTATTTGTACTCATTTCCTTTGTTCATGTCCATGTTTATACTTATACCTGTTATCTTGTACATGTTTGACAAACTAAATAATAAATAAATAAATCACCCCATAGTACTTTATAGCACTCTCTGGGTGATACCTTTATCTCTGAGAGATAAAGTACTATCTCTCTTTACAGTGTCAGCCTATTGTCCCCAACAATCAGGGTCCTCATTTTACCAACCTCAGAAGGATGGAAGGCTGAGCCAACTTTGAACCGGTCACAAGCAAACTCCAGGCTGAGGGCAGTTTTGCTGCAATGCTGCACTTTAACCACTATGCCACCAAGGCTTTTATTATCAGTACCAAATAAATAAATATGGCACCAAGGGACATGGTTATTATGGATATTAATACAGTTAGGAAATGGGCTTATTAACATACCCGGGGCTCCAGCCCTGGACACACAACCTAGTCTTCATGACCTTACAAAAGACCAACAAAGTAAGGGTCTGCGAAGGGACATTGTTCCAGAGGCCAGGGGTTATGGCAGGGAAGGAACATCTTCTGGTGCCTCCCAGCCAATATTCCTTGGCTGATGGGACTGGCAGCATGTACAACCTGCCTGACCAAATTGGATGGGTAGAAAGAACTGGGAGAAGATGGCCCCTTAAGTTACCTGGTCCCAAGCCATGAAGGACTTTAAAGCTGATAACCAACACCTTGAATTACACCTGGAAGTGCACTGGCAACCAATGCAGTTCACAAAGCAGTGATGTTATATTTCTTGACTACCTGACACATTTTACCATCCATGCAGGAAGGTTCTTAATGCTCTTCAAGGGCAGCCCTGAGCAGAGCACATTGCAATCATCCAGACAAAAGGTCACAAGGGCTCTTCTTCTCTCTTTCACATTGTAGAATTATCAAATCCTGTTTTTTGGTATGAAATTGGCCTATAGAAGGAATTCTCTCAGAATGACTTCCTTTGGTATTTATTGAAAGCATGTGAAGTCATCAATGCAAACAGTGGACAAAGAGACATGTAAGAAACGAGTCTCCATGGCCACCATGTAATCAAGGTGAGTGCAAAGTTCTAATTTCCATAGAAATTTAAGGTTTTTTCTCTATGGGAAAAAATTGGGCCAAACCAATTCTTTTTTCATCTGATAGAATGAGCTGATGATTAAATTTAATCAGATTAAATTGTCTTTGTAGCATTTTCATGAAAGAATCCCATGAAAAGCCTTGCAGGGACCTGTGGGCCATTGTGGAAAGTGCAAAGCAGGATGGAATTCAATTGTTTTTACTACTGGGTCTGTGGGTGTAGCTTGGTGGTGTTAGCTTGGTGGGCATGGCAACGGAAGGATACTGCAAAATCCCCATTCCCACCCCACCCCACTAACCTGCTTTCTAGCTCCATTCTCCTGTGCAGGGAAACAGATGAAGACCCAGCCAATCACCTGGGACTCAGGAGGCAGCGAATAGATGGGGGCGGGGTCAGTCAGCGGTGGTATTTGCCGCTTCTCCAAATTACTCAAAATTTCCGCTACCAGTTTGCCAGAACCGGTAAGAACCGGCTGAATACCACCTCTGAGATAAACCATAGGTCAGGTTGGTATAAAACAGCTTCATGTGCTTCTAACTCAAATGTCTCCACAACATTTTGCGCTGACTTGAAGGATCAAAGAAGATGGTCCTTCTTCTAATCCCTTTAGAAGCTAGTTTATTAGATAAATCTGGATATGCTTGTTCTATAATGCTCATGCTATATTTGACTTTATCACATCATCTCCACGTAGTGTCCTTATACTGGTTATGAAAACTAATCACGTCCTTGTGAAGCATTAGACTGGACATATCTGGATCAATTCATCCCCACCAATTTATTCTCTTCTCTACTAAATACGTACACGCCATCCTCTTTTAGTTTCTCCCCTCCCCACCTGGACGTCAACATCATTAGCAAACTGAACTACTGTGCAATAAAACAAGCTTTAAGGTAGAATTGCGGGGGTGCTGTTCAGATGCAGAAAATCTCCTCTCAAGAAGTTGCTTTGCTTCCTACTTGCTGATGCCTCCATACAAATACCTGCTCTTGTTTGCCAAGGTGACATGTTGGCAAAGGCAACACATTGTTCTGACCTCACTTATGATTTGTCAACTCCTGAGGTTGAAATGGGATGGTTATTTCTATTTTTGTCAGAGGAACTGCTCTGGCGCATGTAATGTAGTGAGGAAGGGGCAAAAGATGCCATCATGTATACAGCAGCTTATAAATAGAACCAAGAAGCGAGGGAAGAAGTCATTAATTGTCTGTTGCTGGCTGTTTAAAGCTTCCAGGGTTTTAAATAAGCTTTTCTATTGACTGCTGAAGCTAAACAACATCCACGATCAAAACTAACCCGAAACAGATGCTTTCATCAATACTTTCTAGGCTCTCTTCCTCTCATTTGTTTTCTTGATAATTAATGTATCCCATACTTGTGATAAATATTTTTGGATCATTGGAATTGTGCCAAAACCTGAAGAATCAGAGATGAAAAGCAGAACTTAGTTTTCTGCTATTTAGTTTCAGTCATGTGGTGCTCAGTGGCTGGGAAGGCTGGGAAGGCTGATTTTTGGATATGCATGTCTGTCTCTATTTCTATTTCTATTTCTATTTCTATCTCTATCTCTAGCTCTATCTCCCTCTCCCTCTCCATATCTATTGATCTATCTATCTCCCTCTCCCTCTCTCCATATCTATCTATCTATCTATCTATCTATCTATCTATCTATCTATCTATCTATCTATCTATCTATCTATCTATCTATCTATCTATCTATCTATCTATCTATCTATCTATCTATCTATCTATCTATCTATCTATCTATCTACCTACCTACCTACCTACCTACCTACCTACCTACCTACCTACCTACCTACCTACCTACCTACCTACCTTGACCTGATTCTGGCATTTTCTCAAGGTTTACCAAAACATTGCCCTAAAAGATTTAAGCGCCATTTTGGAAGTGCTGTCCTAGGATGCTTTCAGAACAAATGGAGGGAATAATGTTAGTCCTCCACTTGTCACCACAATGGGACTCCTAAATTTCAATTGCTAAGCAATTGCTCCTGCTACCGAACCGGTAATGAAGAAAAGAGGATACCATTACCGCATAAAACCAATACCAAAATATTCAAATCTCCCCAAATATTGGATCAGTGCTCATGACTGATATTAAAAATGTTGATTCTTATGCTAACAACAAGTTAAATCTAACTTCTAAAAAATTCTGTCTACTGGGATATTAACAGCAGCCGTTCCAACGTCACTCTTTTTATGAAAAAGGGTTCTCATTATTTATTAACATTTAATATTGCTAACTTCCTCTGTTATCTGCAGCCCTAGGGTCTCTATGTTACCCAAGATTCCCCCCCCCCCCAACAATGTTAAATGCAATTATTTGCAATAGTACTTTGAATCCTGGGTGCATATTACTACCTCACATGGAGTGTAACAGACATTCATCAACTTGCTCCTTAAAGGCATATTTCAGGGTGCTTAGTTTGTATTAGAAAGAAATGACAATTTACTGGTATATCTAGAGATATCTCATCATAAATTATACTACTGAAATAAACCCTAAATTTTTATCCCATGACGGTGGAGATGCTGCAATGATTTTAAGTGTGAGGACTGGTCATAAGTCACTTTTTCAGTCCAGTTCTAAATTTGATCAATGATTAAGCAAATGGTTGTAGGTTGAGGCGTACCTAAAGGCAACCTTAGTAGTTATAATATTAAGAAATACCATAGTTTTCAAAGTATAAGACACACTTTTTGCCCCTAAAAGAGGCTGAAAATTTGGGTGTGTCTTATACTCCAAATGTAGCTTTTTTGAAGCATTGCTGCTCCCTCCAATGATCAGCTGTGCTTTAGAACAGGGGTCTCCAACCTTTGCAACTTTAAGTCTGAAGGACTTCAGCTTCCAGAATTCTCCAGCCAGCAAAGCTGGCTGAGAATTCTGAAAGCTGAAGTCCTTCAGACTTAAAGTTGGAAAGGTTGGAGACCCCTGCTTTAGAAGCTGTTTTTTTTTAATCCCCAACTAGGGGATAAAAAGCATGCACGCTCATGCTCAAAACCAGCAAACTAATGTGCTGAAGCTGACCAGACTAAGGACACTAGCCTGATGAATACCTGGTAGGCAGAATTCCCCACCCCCCTCTCCAAAAACTAAGATGCATCTTATACTCCGAAAAATGCAGTAATTAAAAGAATAAAAGGTTGGTGCAAGCTGGCAGGATTTCAGCAGAAAGAAGGAAATTAAAATCTGAGTGTTGAGGTTCTGAGTTTGTAACTGGAAGAATTCAATGCTTGTCAATGTTCAATCAAGAGATGAGACTGAAGGTGGAAACTTCCCCGTAAGGATTTTGCCAGGAATAGGACCACAGTTTTGACTTCTTTGACTTCGCCTGATGGACACTCACGTATACGAGACAGAATTTGGACTGTTAGTTCACAGTCAGCCTTGGCTTGTTGATGCACCTCCACAGGTTCAATAGATGGTTATTTCACATTATTTTTTTTCTACCTGTGTGACAATAATACAGTATATTCCTTGTTTCTTTACAAGCAGAAATGCTGTTATTATTTTCACAGTTAACTGATTCTCTCTCTCTCTCTCTTGGATTTGTAAAAGGAAGGAGGATAATCTTCAGAAATTTCTCTCTTGTTGATGAAAGGCTCAGCAGCAGGCTTTTGTTAAAGCAAAAAAGAACTGGAGGGGGTTTGACATCTTGAACTCAAGACAATTTCAGGGTTAAAACAGCAGCTATGTCATTTGCCACTCCCCTCCTCCCAATTCCTAGCCATAGGTAGCCTTATGTTGTTAACCTTTTTCTTCTTAAGCCATCCAAGTTGGCTTTATTTTTGGAAGTGAACTTCAGAGCTGAGCTGCTTACTGTGTGAAAGAGGTACTCCGTGTTATCTGCTCAGAATCTCCCATTGCTTAGCTTTGCTGGAGGAGATGTTAAGATGCCGTCATTACAGGAGTGAGAGAGAGAGAACAGTCTCTTTCGTTTTCAACCTGGTTTTCTTTTCTACAGACCTTCTGTGTGCGATTTAGAGAGTCGCCATGCCAAAATCTTTGCTTGCAACCATCCCTATTTAAATTCTCATTTGAAAAGGGGGTAAAAATGGAATGCAGGGTGTCAATTATTATAATTGGGAAAGGGAAAATATTAGACACAGCCTAAAAAAGCCGAATCTTTTCATGTGTTTCTGCCTGGCCTATGGTTTTAAATAATGTCTGGGAGGATGGGTGCTGCTGGAATTGCCCTTGCCTCTGGTCATGCGTAAGTTAATCAGTGGTGTTTATTTGATGGGCTTGGATTTAATTATGGGAATGAAAGCTTGCTTGCTTATTTGTCTGGCCAAATTAGCATCATTATTATCAAAACTTCCCGGGATTAATGTTTGCTAAATACATTTTATAATGTAGCCAAGTAATCTGTTGCTTGGCATTTCGGTGGAGTAATATAAAATATGCCAATAGTTTCTTTGCAGATGTTGATGATGAAATGGAAAAGTTTTTATCCATTGAGATTTAAAATGTATGTTGCCCTGCTTCTTACTTCACACTAATGAATATGCTGTGTTTATGTCAGTGCACACTTCATCGTACGCTATGGTGGCAAATTTAGTGATAGCTTTGTATTTGATATCTTTCAGTCAAAATCTTTGAGATTTCACTATAGTGTAGAACAGGGGTGTCAAACTCGATTTCATTGAGGGCTGTATCAAGGTTGTGCTTGACCTTGGGGGACCAGGTGGGCATGGACAGCTCGATGTCATTTGTGTCGGGGGCGCCTGTGGTGGGCTGAACACTCTGCTAGTGAAAACAGGCTCTCAAGCTCTGTTTATGGCTGCGACGGTCTCCTGCAACCTTCTGCCAGTGAAAATGGAGCTTGGGAGAGCAGCAGGTGACCCTCAAGAGCTCTGTTTTCAGCTGTGATGGCCTCCTGTAGCCTTCTGCCATGCACCACCCTCCTGAGCTCCATTTTCACTGGCAGAAGGTTGCAGGAGACCATCCCAGCCATAAATGGAGCTCGGGAGCCTGTTTTCGCCAGCAGAGCACTTGGGTCCTTTATGGAAGGATAGAAGAGTCAAGGACACGTGTGACAGAAAGAGGAGACTGCTGGGTTCAGAAAAAAAGATGGTCTTGGCTTGGGAAGCCCAAAATGAAGTCTTGTCTCAGTGTTAAGATCCTAGTGGTATTTCTGTTCACACCCTACAAAATAACGAAGCAATTATGGGTAAAGGGAAAAGACATAGGGAGGAATTCTAGGAGTTGAAAGTCCAACGGTCTAAAGTTGCCAAGGTTGAGAAACACTGCTCAAATCACCAGGACCGGATGGATTACACCCCAGGGTTCTGAAGGAACTGGCAGACGAGATCTCAGAACCACTGAACTATATCTTTCAGAGATCCTGGAGCACCGGGGAACTGCCAGAAGACTGGAAAAGAGCAGATGTGGTTCCCATCTTCAAAAAAGGAAAAAAAACAGATCCAGGAAACTATAGACCCATCAGCCTGACCTCAATACCAGGAAAGATTCTGGAAAAGATAATTAAACAACAAATAAGTGAACACCTAGAAGCAAACAAAGTAATAGCCAAAAGCCAACATGGGTTTGTCAAAAACAGATCATGCCAGACGAATCTAATTGCATTCTTTGACAAAGTAACAAAATCAGTGGACCAGAGGAATGCTGTTGATATAATTTACCTGGACTTCAGTAAGGCATTTGATAAAGTAGACCATAACCTACTATTAGATAAAGTAGAAAATTGTGGGTTAGACAGCAGCACCACCAAATGGATTCGTAACTGGCTGACCAACCGCACTCAACGTGTAGTCCTCAATGGAACTGCATCTACATGGAAGGAAGTATGCAGTGGAGTCCCCCAAGGCTCTGTTTTAGGCCCAGTACTCTTTAACATCTTCATCAACGATTTGGATGAGGGGATAAATGGGGAACTAATCAAATTCGCAGACGACACCAAGCTGGCAGGAATAGCCAACACTCCAGAAGATAGGCTTAAGATACAGAAGGATCTAGACAAACTTGAACATTGGGCACTGTCTAATAAAATGAAATTCAATTGTGAAAAAAGTAAGGTCCTACATATAGGCAAGAAAAACCAAATGCACAAGTACAGTATAGGTGGTACCTTGCTCAATAGTAGCAACTGTGAGAGGGATCTCGGAATCCTAGTGGACAACCATTTAAATATGAGCCAGCAGTGTGCAGCAGCTGCCAAAAAAGCCAACACAGTTCTAGGCTGCATCAACAGAGGGATAGAATCTAGATCGCGTGAAGTGTTAATGCCACTGTATAGTGCCTTGGTAAGGCCACACTTGGAATACTGCATACAGTTTTGGTCGCCACGATGTAGAAAAGACGTGGAGACTCTGGAAAGAGTGCAAAGAAGAGCAACCAAGATGATTAGAGGACTGGAGACTAAGACATATGAAGAACGGCTGCAGGAGCTGGGTATGTCTAGTTTGATGAAGAGAAGGACCAGGGGAGACACGATAGCAGTGTTCCGATATCTCAGAGGGTGCCACAAAGAAGAGGGAGTCAAACTTTTCTCCAAGGCACCTGGGGGCAGGACAAGGAGCAATGGGTGGAAACTAACCAAGGAGAGAAGCAACTTAGAACTAAGGAGAAATTTCCTAACAGTAAGAACAATTAACCTCTGGAACAGCTTGCCTCCAGCAGTTGTGAATGCCCCAACCCTGGAAGTCTTTAAAAAGATGTTAGACAGCCATTTGTCTGAAATGGTATAAGGTTCCTGCCCATGCAGGGGGTTGGACTAGAAGACCTACAAGGTCCCTTCCAACTCTGCTATTGTATTGTATTGTATTGCTCTAAGCTTTGTACATTAACACAATGCAGAAATTTTTCATATTGTAGTCCTTTTAAATTTATTTATTTTTTGCTCTTAATCCTACATTTGTTTCTATTGGGCTCAGGTGTTTCCATTTTGGAAACAGCGCCTCTCCATTCATTTGACAAAGTTGCTTCCCAGTGGATGAGAACGTTTGATATGATTCAGAATACAGGTGTTTCATATGGAAGATCATCAGCCCAGAAAAAAAAGCCACAAGAATTATATCTTCACAAGGGCTGTCATGTTCTTAGTGGAACTTATGCCCTTCTGTATTCTATTATTGTATGTTGCATTTTGTTTTGTTTTTTGTCCTTCCTATTTTTTTTTAAAGTTCCTGTTTCCCCCATTGGTTTACTGGTATGATTTTTTTTTCTGAGACAGTTCACGAATATTTCTAAAACACCCTTATAAATCTGATGCAGTGGCATTCTGCACATCAGTTTTGGCAGTTGCAAGAAACAATTGTTCTTAAAGATATTTTATCCTGCCTAATAGGATTTGTTAAAATAAAAAGCAGAGAACATGCTTTTAATAGTCCTTTGTCCCCCACAACAACCCTGTGAGGTAGAGTGGGGAGGGCTGAGAGACAGTGACTCATCCAAATTCACCCGGACAGCTTTCATCTCTAAAATGGACCTAGAAGGGATGCACACAATAAAATAATAATAATAATAATAATAATAATTTAATTTTATATCCCGCTCTCTCTCCCCGAGGGGACTCGAGGCGGGGCACAGGCAATTAAAAATACAAATAAAACCACTGACAAATACAAAATACAAAGTTAAAAATAAATTAAATTGATCCTGCGCTAAAACCCATAAACTAAGCTAAAAATTACCCCTAAAAACCCCTAAACTAAAAAGAGACTACCCAAGGCCGGCCAGACGAAAAAAGTGCGTCTTTAATTTTAAGCGGAAGGAGCGGAGGTCCGTGGTTGTCCTGATATCGGGGGGAAGGTCATTCCAGAGGGCTGGGCCCGCCACAGAGAAGGCCCTTCCCCTGGGCGCCGCCCGCTGACAAAGTCTAGTGGACGGCACCCGGAGAAGTCCCTCTCTGTGGGAGCGAATCGGCCGTGAGGATGTATGGGGCAAGAAAAAGGAAAGCTTTGATTGCACCATTGTGAATATCATCTTAATTTTTTTTACCATATTGTGGACACCTGTATTGAGCTGTGTTTGGTCCAAAGGTTGCTCACCTCATCTTAAAACATAATTTCCAATTCACACCTCCCCGATGAAAATAGAAACATTTTTATCAGAATGTCCTTGCACTTAAATATAGGCTGCAGCATTTTCTGCACGCTACATTATAAAACATAACTGAAGCCTCTTCTACTATAATCAATAATTTATTTACTTCTTTTGCACTTGCTTCCGTAACACATAAACTAAGCTACCTATAAATTTCCACTTGGTTGAGGAAAAGAAACTTTTAATAATACAATTCTAATTGGTTTTAACTAACTGGCTTTATTTGTTTTATACAAAAGATGCCTACAACTTAAGCATATTCTGTGGTAGCATTTAAAATTCTGAGAGTTAACTGTGTGGGAGAGTGCAACTGGTATTTTTGTCTTTTAACTACAAGAAGATAATTAACTTTCCCCATAGTTTTGATCCGCTTAAAAAAAAAAGAGAATATGAATTTAATTTCCTTATGAGATATTAGAATTCCAAACGTTTGCTGTCAGTTGCTGCCTATTTAGTATTAATAATAATAATAATAATAATAAATTGGAATTTATTAACCGCACCCTCTCCCCACAGGGACCCGGGGCGGTGCACAGGCATAATTAAAACAATATATGATAATACAGACATTACTAAAATAAAATTAAATAAATTACCCGTGCTAAAAATACAATTAAAAAACCCATTAAAATTTATCGTTAAAAGACAGAGAGAACTATTCAAGGCCGGCCAGTCGAAAGAGATGGGTCTTTAATTTTACACGGAAGGAGCGGAGGTCGGTGGTCGTTCTAATATCAGGGGGAAGGTCGTTCCAGAGGGCCGGGCCCGCCACAGAGAGCGCCCTTCCCCTGGGCGTCGCCCGCTGACAAAGTCTAGTGGACGGCACCCGGAGAAGCCCCTCTCTGTGGGAGCGAATCGGTCGTGAGGATGTATGGGGCAGGATCCGATCTCGCAGATAGCTAGGTCCCGAGCCATGGAGCGCTTTGAAGATGATAACTAACACCTTGAAGCGCACCCGGAAGACGACAGGTAGCCAGTGCAGCTCGCGCAAGAGCGGTGTTACATGGGCAAACCTAGAGGTGCCCATAATTGCTCGCGCGGCTGCATTCTGAACTAACTGAAGCCTCCGGGTGCACCTCAAGGGGAGCCCCATGTAGAGAGAGTTACAATAGTCCAGTCGGGATGTCACGAGGGCATGAGTGACTGTGCGAAGGGCGTCCCGATCCAATAGGGGGCGCAATTGGCGGACCAGGCAAACCTGGTAAAACGCCCTCCTGGCCACGGCTGTCACTTGCTCTTCCATAGACAGCCGGGTATCCAGGAGGACACCCAAATTGCGCGCCCCATCCACAGGGGCAAGATGTTCGCCCCCTATGGCCAGCGTTGGAGAAAGCTGGTTGAATCGGGCAGCCGGAAACCACAGCCACTCGGTCTTGGTCGGGTTGAGCCTAAGTCCGTTACTTAAGTTTTACACTGAAAAGTTTCGATTTGAGAAAAGACACTTCTTGTGCTGCTAATGGTAGTGTTGATAGCAAAGCACTTCTCCAGTTTTTAAAGCACGGCATTCAAAAGATCAGGTCTTCATTTCTATTGTCCCACGAACATGACCTAATGGTTGTATTATTAAATAACAGGCATTTGAAAAGAGATTGCAGATTTCAGAAAAAGCCACAGCAATTAGAGCAGCTGACAGTGGAACCAATTACTCAAAAGAGTGGTGGGCTCTTCCTTGAATGTGCTCAAGCAAAGTTTCGACAGTCGTCAATTGGGTAAGATTTAATTTAGATTTCTGCATTAGGTCAAAGGATGGATTCAGTGATCTTAGTGGCCACATTAATTCCGTGAATCTGATTCATGCTTTGTTAGGTTTCACCCAAAATAATAGTAGTCAAACTCGAAAGCTTGCAGGGTACAACTCACAATAAGCAGATTGTATTGCAGATACTTTAAAAACTGTAATCAGAGCAGAAAACATGCATGTTTCTTCTATAGCAATGATGCCATCTTTTCGGCACTGAGTGCCCAAACGGGAACACGCATGCATGCTGGTTTCGCGTTTGTGTGTGCTGTGTGCGCTTGATGCACGTTGTCCACGCACGTGCAATGGAATTAAAATTGTTCTGCGCATGCGCAGAACTCAAGAACCAAACCAATCTGAACTGGTAGGAACCCACCATTGCTGGAAACTGAAAGACCAGGTGGCCAGCACATGCATGCATGTTTTTTGGCCTTTTTTGAGGCCTGTTTTCTGGCTGTTTTTCTAGTCATTTTCCGGTGCTCTAGCATCCGCAAAGACCAGCTGGTTGGTGCGCATGTGCACACAGGAAACCAGAAGAGCAGCTGGCAACAGCAGGCGTGCCCATAGATTGGGCTTTGCTTGCCACCTCTGGCACGTGTGCCATAGGTTCACCATCATAATCCTATGGAGTCCATAGCTGATGTAAAATTTTGCATTGAAGAGGGTGGTGGCTGAGGTTTGACTACATATCGTATACAGCAAAAGCAGACTTTGGTTCGGTGCCATGCCCATTCCATTCATAACTCTTCCAAATTTTAGATGTTTATTTTATTTATTTATTTTAGTTTGTCACTCATGTACAAGATAACAGGAATAAGAATAAACATGAATAAGAACACAGGAAATGGGTACAAATAAATGGGTACAGTAGGGCAGGGATGTTAGGCACGCTGGTGCATGCCCCTATAAATATGGAGTGCCATATTTGTGCCACAGGGTGCCACAAAGAAGAGGGAGTCAAACTATTCTCCAAGGCACCTGGGGGCAGGACAAGAAGCAATGGGTGGAAACTAATCAAGGAGAGAAGCAACTTAGAACTAAGGAGAAATTTCCTGACAGTTAGAACAATTAACCTCTGGAACAGCTTGCCTCCAGAAGTTGTGAATGCCCCAACCCTGGAAGTCTTTAAAAAGATGTTAGATAGCCATTTGTCTGAAATGGTATAAGGTTTCTGCCCACGCGGGGGGTTGGACTAGAAGACCTACAAGGTCCCTTCCAACTCTGCTATTGTATTGTATTGTATTGTATTGTATTGTATTGTATTGTATTGTATTGTATTGTATTGTATTGTATTGTATTGTATTGTATTGTATTGTATTGTATTGTATTGTCCTAGTAGGGCAAATACACCCAAAATGGTTTGCATTCTCTGTTGTAGAATATTACCCACACCATAAAGCCTGACTACTTCCAGGCATCAAGTATAAGTTTATTCTGATACTTGTACATCTCTGATCACATCAACCAAGTTTGATCTCTATACACTGAGACTAAATGAACTATGCAAATTGATCTATCAATGAGTTGATGAAAAATGAAGTTAAATAAATTGTTTTTAACAGGTTGATTTTGTAGTAATAAAAGAAAATGTCAGTTGACTTATTTGATAAATGCAATGGCTGCAGATTAAAAATGTAAGATATTTTAAATCAGATTTTAATTCGTGTTTCCTTTCATGAAAGAGCTTTCACTTCTGATTAATAATTGTACATATTTAGGATGTGTAATTAAATAGTTTTGCCAGAGATGCTATGCACACTCAGGGGCTTTCTTTTTCCCACTTTTACGCATTTCTTTATTATATCTGATGCTATATTTGCTGAACATTTTGAGTTTATAGCAAATAAAATATAATATACAGGACTATTGAATAAAAGAATTACCACAGAATTACACATTGCACTGAAATAAACCCTCTGCTCTTTAAATATGAAAAAATAATCAATAACTAATTGATCAATCAGTTAAGAAAGGATTATTTCTTAACTGATTAAAGCAGTGTTTCTCAACCTTGGCAACTTGAAGATGTTGAAACCTTCAACTCCCAGAATTCCTCAGCTGAATTAAAGCATGTCACACCGGAAACCAGAAGTTCATTTTGTGGCACATGCATGAGCCCTGGGCAGCTCCACTTCCGGGTTGCGGCCCAGACGAGTGTGCACCCTTTCCTGAGATATTGGAACACTGCTATCATGTCACAGATTTGTTGGCTTAGTTGCTTTATTTATCACATTTGTAGAACCCCCAAACCCCAAAAAACTCTTGGTGGTAGATAAGATAAAATGCACAAGACCCAATGTACATTAAAAATACCCAAATAAAAACACTCAGAACTAATGAAAATATTGGTGTAGCACCAGCATTGTAAATTGTACCTGTTGGTAAACCTATTAATAAACAATGAAGGGCCCAAAGCACCTGTGAATGCTGATCAATAAAAGTGAGTTTCCAATCTGAACCAACTTCAGCCTTTGAGGCAACTTCAAGCAGCTCCATGTAGAGTACACTGCACTAGTTTAAGTTAATGATGACAAGGACCGCATGACCCACTGTAGAGAGAGAAGGGATGATATGGTCAAAGGCTTGGGTCACTCATGATCCCGATAGTTTAACAGATTAACAGAATTGGAAGGGACCTTGCAGGTCATCTAGTCCAACTCCCTGCCCAAGCAGGAGATCCTACATCTGCCTCTACCTAGGATTGAACTCACAACCTCTTGATTGGGAGGCGAGAGCTCCACCAAGACTCAATGGATTCATCCGCCTGTTTCTCCAAGTTTCTCCAGAAAGCTTTCTAGATCCCAGGATTTACCATTCACAAACATTTGGCCCTATGAAGGACCTGGCAATAGTCAGTAGTATTTAGATCACTACGTGATTTATCCATGACAAAGTGCTTCCACATCCAAATATTACAACTGCTCTGAAACAAAAACCAAAGTGTGTTTGCCTTTATGTGTTGGTCTTAAGATCATATGAGAAAAGTGCATAGTTGGTAGAGGTACCATGAACTCCTGGATCTAACTAGATCTAGCACCTATAACACGGATAACAATCCAGCTTCCAGGACCCCAGGATGGGCTTGCTGAGTCAAAAGGAAAGACTGCCACCAAGTAGACATTACTTTTTTCCTGGAACAGACTGCCAAATTTCCCATGGACTGCAACTACTAGGATACTTTAGCTATTACTTCATTCCTGATTCCCAAGTTCTGTGCTCTTCCAACAGGAGGATTGGTCAATCACACAGCACAACTGTGTAGTGAATAATTTTTTTTTAGCCAGTCCAAACTCGTGACTTAAATACAATCCATGTAACATTCAATTGTTTTTGATTTTGGGTGAGTCATTTCACTTAACTGAAGAGATACTTGGAAATGTGTGATTCTTGGTGGTGAGAAATTCTTTTCAGACTGTTCTAGTTCGGAGAAAAATCTCTTCCATACTTCAACTCTCTGGGCATAAGGGATATAATAAAAATAGAGAGCAGTGATGTGAAATTAAGTTCTCTTATATGTTTCTTTTAACTCTTTTGATATATTACTATAGCAACTCTGAAGTAGAATTTACTGCAAGTAAAGCATTAGTTTCTATAGAAACCACTTGCCCTACATGTGGAAAGAGAGTTTACTTTTTAACACACCATGTCTAATATTAGATTGTGTACGTGTGTGTGCAGGCGTGCACACATGCTTGTTTTCAAGGGGTGGAATTCACCCAATCTATTAGTTCTATGCCGTTACAAATGACGCCTTATTTTTACAAACTAACTAGAAAGATATTAAGTCCTGGAAGATCCTTTAGGCGACAAATACCAAATGAATTACACGTATGGTTAATCAATAATAACATTCCAGATTGCTGTGTTATACAAAAAAAGGCATTTTGGTGTTAAGCAAAAAAAGAAAAAAAAAGAAAAAAAGATCTGTCACTTTTGGAACACTGTTGGTAGCCATCTTTTTTTCTGCCATTCTTTCATCTGTCATCTATAGTCAACCTGTTCAGCTAAACTCTATTGCAGTGTAAGCTGCACTGGCTTCCTGTAGACATCTGGTGGCAATTCAGGATGCTAGTTATCTCTATATATAAAATGGCTGTGTGTGTATATGTTCCAGTGTAACTCTGGAACACCTCGAGCAATTTCAACCAAACGTGATACACAGATGACTTTACTCTTTGGAAAAAAAATACCGTGGGGGATAAGACACCCCTAACATCCCTCGGGGGGGGGTGTTCTGTGAAGATACAGCCTGTTGTGCCTTAAAATGGCTTCTACTGTACAGCTGTAAAATGGCTTCTATTGTACAGTGCAGTGGAGTTGGCATGGTAACAGCTTCACAGTACTCCACAAGGGGGCTCCCTCTGGTAAGGGGGAAAATCCATCATTAGAAATTATGTTTGGTCCGGACATTTCCCCCCTATAAATAAATACCAGGGCAATGCCGGGTTATCAACTCTAGATGGTGTCTGGTGATGAGCCGAAAGGCAGAAAAGGAAACAGTATGTCTCCTCCCTTAATTGGGGCCCTAACAGGGAGTTGTGGAACAATTACAGATACTAATCCTCCTGTCTCAGCTGATGCAATGGGAGAGCCTGGCTGGCTGAATGGTTAAAGGCTCCTGCCTGATATGCAATACAGCCCCGGTTCGAATCCCAGTAAGGGTATGGCTAGCTGATGAGAGCTAAAAAGCTCGAAATAGATCTATACTAGTCTCTCTGATTTATTTATTGATCAGCTCATAAAACTAACACACACACACACACACACGTGTGTGTGTGTGTGTCTCTCTCTCTCTCTCTCTCTCTCTGTGTTAGGTTTTTGAGCTGATCAATAAATAAATCAGGGAGACTAGTATAGATCTATTTCAAGCTTTTCAGCTCTCATCAGCTAGCCATACCCTTACTGGGATTTGAACCGGGAATGTATTACATTAAGCAGTATGCTTCCTGCTTAATGTAATACCCGCCTCGAGTCCCTTCGGGGAGAGAGAGCGGGTTAGAAATAAAATTATTATTAAAAAAAATTATTATTCCTCCCTTAATTGGGGCTTAACAGGGTGTTGTGACACAAGTATACATACATACATACATACATATTAATATAACATAGGATAAAGAACTGAATATTAGATTGTGTATGTATGAATAAGGGGAAATAACCTGTTATGATGGACCTGGTTCTAAGCTAAATATGGACATTGCTCTGAAGTTCAGGGAGATTGTTAAAATTGCACCTGTTTGATCTGAATAATATCAATTTTTTCAGCTTACAAATTGTGTTGGGCTGCCGTTGCTTTATCTCCACTTATCTTTTCCAGAGAGATCGTTTGCCAAGCAATCTGTTGTCTTTATTCTCCTGATGTTTGTAAAGCACACAGTGTGAAGTGATTGGATACCTTAGCAACACTCTAAATATGTATCACTGCTAATAAAGTAGCTGCGTTGGGTAAGATAAAACCATACCCTGCTACAAAAAGATGAGTGGATATTCTGCAGGAAAGTAATATTTACAAGGCAAAATAGATGCTCAATGAATTGTAACTCTTGTTTTTGACTCCTATGGCGATTCATTTAAAAGAGACAACTTTGATACTGCTTTTACATTACACCTAGGAACTGTTTATTCCAGGTGTAAAAGTGTAAACAAAGAAACTTGAATAACATCAGCTCCGAGTTAAATGTCTGTTAGAATCTGGGTTCTAAACTGAAAACTGTGCGTTTTTTCTTTAATCAAAAGTTAAAAATTTATTTGAAAAACAGAAATTTGGCTTCTTGTATCAACCACCTCTCCCAAAAAGAGCACAGACTTGTATACAATTTTATATGTTGCTTTCAAGAAATAGATGCACATTTACAAAGCATTTAAATAAAACGCAAAAGCATTTTAACCAGCCAGTGGGGCAGTTTCTGACCAGATCATCCATTTACCTCTTCTCCCGAAACTGAGTTACAAGTAAGACGTGCTGCTTCAAAAAACTATTTCTTATTTGTTCATCCATTTGCCAATTTTGAGACCATACTGTTCACTTAGAATAATTATAGGTTTCTTACATAATAGGATGAGAACCACAAGTATAACTGATACGTGAAAAAAAATATTATATGGTATGGAACGAGTGGTACAAATGGCTAGAGAACAGGTGTAAAGTTTAAGGAAAGACTAAATGAAGAAGACACAAGATTTAGAAATTAGCAATGTATAGGTAGAGCTGAACAAACATGTATAAATGGAATGAAGGATTGTAAATTAAGGAATGTATATAATAGTATCATATGTATTGACAAAGAGAAACTGAATTAAGGGAGGGAGAAGTACATTTACAATGGATGCATACCGAGATGGAAATGTACAGAAGGAAATTTCAAAACAATTTTTGTCTTTTTTTTTAAAAAAACTGTTTAATAAAAATATTTAAAAAACCCCCCAAAAGAACAAAATCAGTCATAAAAATTGCCACCCATTGTGAGCAAGAGCTAATAGAGATGTACTTCATCACTTAAAACACCATCACCTAGTGAAGCGGTGTTAAACTTATGGCCCATGGGCTGGATGCATCATGTGTTGGCCATGCCCACGCCCAGTTTAACAAAGGGGGGAAAAGTTGTGACATGATGATGTGAGTTTGATACCTCTGAGCTAGGGAATCACTGTATTTTATCTCAGGATTTGCTGATAGAGCCAAGTGTTTTACAGATTTATAAAAGCCAAATAGTTTGAAGGCCGCGATTCCTTAATCTTTTCAACCAGATGTGGACTGGATTATCAAATAATACATCAGAGGTCCTGAAGTCAGGGGTGAGTTCTGGTTTCTTTTATACCAGTTCGCTCAGGGACGCGTTTCGGGCTATGCACGCATGCACAGAAGCAAAAAACAACATGGCGGTGCCTATGGCACCGCTGATAGAACCTGTTTGGGCGCATGCATGGATGAGGTACTACCTACTTGGCTGAATTGGTCCAAACCAGTAGAAACCCACCTCTGCCTGATATCCTATATGACCCCAAAAACTCTGAGATGTAGTGCTCAGAACTTTTCCAAAAATTGTACTAAATTATAATTCTAAAAGTAGCAGCATGGAAAATTGGTTGAATACCTGTTGGAAACCACAACTTCATGGAAAGAAATCCTACAAGTTACATAAAGTTTATATAAAACCAACTTCCGTTCCCCACCCACCCCATTCAATCTTCTCACTCTTTCTATTTGTCTATTTTTTCACAATGGAACCCTGGTATGCTACTCAAAGACCAAACACAACTAGAAACTCAAAAAAGATGTGTACTTTGAAAGAGAGGATATCTTTGAACATAAGTTGGTCCTCTGCATAATAGATACCAGGCCACAAGACCTTGTATTTGAACATGAGAACTTGGCAGAGGTTCCTTATGTAGAAAAAATTTAATCACAGCTATCCTCTTTGTGTTTATTATTATGAAAGTTCAACTAATGTGTGAATAAGGATGGAGAACATTCTGCAAATGTTCTGTATCAAATATAGATACTAAATATGTCCACTAAAGAACTTTCAGGCCATTCTGTTCTGTCAGGGTTTGAGTTATGCTAATGCTGCTTTGCATGCTTTTTCCACTGAGACCTGTTGTGCAAAATGTTTTCATAGTAATTATGGCATTCCATTATGAATTTTGAGCAACTGGTTGCAACATGGGCAATAAATCATCAAATAACTGAAAATAATTTTGGAGAACCCTTCTTCCATCAATTGAGAAGTCCATAATGCTGGGAAATGCTAGAAGAAAAGGGGATGACCAACAGTAAGGTGGATGGACCCATTTTATAGATAGTCCTTGACCTATGACCACAATTAAGCCCAACATTTCTGTTGCTAAGTGAGACAGTTGCTAAGTGAGTTTTGCCCCATTTTGCAACCTTCCTTGCCACAGTTGTTGTTAAGTGAGTCATTGCAGCTGTTAACCCATGGTTGTAAAGTTACTCTGGCTTCCCCATTGATTCTGTTTGTCAGAAGGTTGCAAAAGGTGATTGCATGACCCTGGAACATTGCAAGTGTTGTAAGTATGGACCTGTTTAAGTATGGACCTGTTGCCAAGCATTTATATTTTGATCCCATGACCATGGGGATGCTGCAATAATCATAAGTGTAAAAATCAGTGATACATTACTTTTTACCTTCAGATGGGCACTAAATGAATGGTTGTAAGTTAAGGGCTACCTATATAGCTGTGATAGATGCATTGATGGAAATCTGAAGAGCTGATAAAAGTCAAAACCAAACTTATAGTATAATATCAGTCCATCCTCCTTTTGACTTTCAGAATTCATAAAATCGGTAATGCAGATCATAAACATTATGGATGTAAGACACTTCTGTCATTTGTAACAATAAAATGTTGTGTTATTGCACAAAATGTGCTGTACGAATGTAGGAATAGCAATAGCAATAGCGTTTTACAGCTTTACATAACTCTCTGGGCAGTTTACAATGCTGAAGCATTATTGACATATTGCTCCAAAAAATCTGTATTCTAATTTTATTGACCTCAGAGGGATGGAAGACTGAATCAACCTTGATTGGCTGACTCAATGTTGAAACCTAACAGAATAGACCAAATAAATTTAGTTAAGAACTAGCCTTAGTACAGCATTTTATTTTTATAGTAAAAACCAGATTGCTTTAGAACATTCACAAGCAGGAGATGGAAACAGTTTTCTCTCATTATTGTTCTGGAATTTGGAAGCATGATGGCCCCAACCTAGAGATAAATTAAACCTTGAAGTCATGACTCTTGAATAAATGTGTCTTCCATGACTTTCTTCTCATTCCTTCTATAAGCTATACCAGTAATACTGGTAATTCAGTATTCTGTCAGCTCCTTTAGATGATTCTAGTATTGGTATTTTGAGAGAGGGAGAACATTTTCTGTTTATCTTTGTTGATGCAAAGGTTGAAAAATAACCACTAGTGTGTTGTTGGACTACTACAGTATAACAGTACAGATGTCTACAGGAGGGTTAAGTGACAAAATATGTGCCATAACTTCTTAATACAAACTCTGCGACTTGCATATTTATGTCTGATGTCCGGATACATGTACCAAATAGCAGCACTTTCATTGAAATGTCATTATATATGTGTTGTCATTTCCTCATCCTGGGTACCTGCAGATGCCTATGATAGGAAGCTATGATTTCTTCCAGACAATTTACATAAACAAATCAACAAACGTCAGCTATTGGAAGAACATGGAAAGCAGAATTACAGATTATAGAATAACAGAGTTGGAAAGGACCTTGGAGGTCTTCTAGTCCAACCCCTTACCTAGACAGGAAACCCTACACCACTTCAGACAAATGGTTATCCAATATCTTCTTAAAAGCTTCCAGTGTTGGGGCATTCACAACTTCTGAAGGCAAGCTGTTCCACTGATTAATTGTTCTAACTGACAGGAAATTTCTCCTTAGTTTTAAGTTGCTTCTCTCCTTGATTAGTTTCCACCCATTGCTTCTCATCCTGCCCTCAGGTGCTTTGGAGAATAGTTTCACTCCCTCTTCTTTATGGCAACCCCTGAGATATTGGAACATGGCTATCATGTCTCCCCTAGTCCTTCTTTTCATAAGACTAGCCACACCCAGTTCCTGCAGCCGTTCTTCATGTTTTAGCCTCCAGGCCACTAATCATCTTTGTTGCTCTTCTCTGCACTCTTTCTAGAGTCTCCACATCTTTTTTACATCATGGCGACCAAAACTGGATGCAATTGGAACATCAATTTTGAAAGAACCACAATGGCTAATTATTCTCCATTGACCTTGCTTATCAGAAGGTCACAGAGGATCACGTGACTCCAGGACACAATAACCGTCATAAATATGAGTCAGTTGCCAAGTGTCTGAAGCTTTGGAGCTTTACATCTTTGAAGCTTTTGTTATTTTCCTTCTTTTCCCTCCAGTAACTTTATTATTTTATTTTAGGAAGTCATTTACTATTTTATTATACTGATTTTGAACACATGGCTTTTTAGGGAGTGATAAAAATATTACATTAATACTATTAATTGCCTGCTTTTGTCCGCCTTTTCTAAATGCATGATAAATCTCTGTATTGAAAAATGATGCATAAGACAAAACAAATCTTATGATATATTATAATTATTCCCTGGTTAACAGAATCCAGTGAGCTATTTGTTTTAATGGCTGATTCACACAGATATTGACTCAAATTCAACCTGGTCTTAATTACCAACAGATATTACAGATATTGTTGTCTATTTCAGGTTCAAACACTTTTTAGACTTTTAAATTTTATCTCACACATCATTTCACACGAAAATGAAGAAAACATTGAATCCTCAATCCAGCTACTTTTTAAACCACTCATTTTAAAACAATCAGCTTTATTATTCTTTATTTTATTGTTCTAAAATGCCAAAACAATTAAACACTAACAAACTGAAAATGCTAAGGTAAAATTTTGTATTTTTAAATCCTTCTTTAAAAATTAACCCTACCACCATCTTTGGAGGTCGTTCAGAAGTGCGGTACCATCACTTACAAGCACATGCTAAATAGCTTAGTGCTACTCCTAAAGTAGGGATGCATGCGGTGGCTCAGTGGCTAAGATGCTGAGTTGTTGATAGAAAGGTCAGCAGTTTGGCGGTTTGAATCCCTAGTGTTGCGTAAAGGAGCCTAGCAGTTCGAAAGCAGGTAAAAAAATGCAAGTAGAAACATAGGGACCACCTTTGGTGGGAAGGAAACAGCATTCTGTTAGCCTTCAGCATTTAGTCATGCTGGCCACATGACCATGGAGATGTCTTCGGACAGCGCGGGCTCTTCAGCTTTGAAATGGAGATGAGCATCACCCCCTAGAGTTGAGAATGACTAGCACATGTGTGCGAGGGGAACCATTATCTTTACCTTTACTACTACTAATATGCAGAAATTAAACTAAAATTTTAATTAGAAATTTCAAAATAGTCCATGATTCCTCAACCTGGTGCCCTTCAGATAGAGCAGTGGTGGGCAAACTCATTAGTCAAGAGAGCCAAATATCAACAGTACCACGATTGAAATTTCTTTTGAGAGCCGGAAGGTGTGGCCTGTTTTGTGGGAGTGGCTCAGCGGTCATGTGACTGGGTGGGCGTGGCCAACTTGGAAAATGTTAAACTCACTTAACAATGGTCTTGGTTAGGAACCAAACTTTTAGGCTCAATTGTGGTCAAAAGTTCTTTCTTTCTTTCTTTCTTTCTTTCTTTCTTTCTTTCTTTCTTTCTTTCTTTCTTTCTTTCTTTCTTTCTTTCCTTCCTTCCTTCTTTCTTTCTTTCTTCCTCTCTTTCTCCATTTCTCTCTCTCAATCTTTCTCTACCTCTGTCTCTCTCTTTCTCCATTTCTCTCTTTCTCTCTCTCTTTCTGTCTCTTTTTCTTTCTGTCTCTCTTTCTCTCTCTCTCTATTTTCCTCTTTCTCTTTTTCTCTTTCTCTCTCTCTTTCTGTCTTTCTTTCTGTCTCTCTATCTCTTTCTTTCTTTCCCTCTTTCTCTCTTTCCCTCTTTCTCTCTCTGTCTCTTTCTTTCTTTCCATCTTTCTCTCTCTTTCTCTCTTTCTGTCTCTGTCTCTTTCTGTCTCTCTTTCTCTCTCTCTCCATTTCTCTCTTTCTCTCTCTCTTTCTGTCTCTTTTTCTTTCTGTCTCTCTTTCTCTCGCTCTCTCTCTTTTCCTCTTTCTCTTTTTCTCTTTCTCTCTTTCTGTCTTTCTTTCTGTCTCTCTTTCTCTCTCTTTCTCTCTTTCTGTCTCTCTGTCTCTTTCTGTCTCTCTTTCTCTCTCTCTTTCTCCATTTCTCTCTTTCTCTCTTTCTCTCTTTCTATCTGTCTCTCTTTCTCTCTCTCTCTTTCTCTCTTTCTTTCTTTCATCTTTCTCTCTCTTTCTCTCTTTCTCTTTCTGTCTCTCTCTCTCTTTCTGTCTCTCCTTCTCTCTCTCTTTCTCTCTGTCTATCTTTCCCTCTTTCTTTCTCTTTCTTTCTCTATCTGCTTCGTCTGCACATCTCTGTCACTCTGTGTGTGTGTGTGTGTGTGTGTCTGTCTGTCTCTCATTCAAGCACTTAATCACTCATTCTTTGTCTCTATCTTTCCCTCCCTCCCTCTCTCTCCCTGTCTCTCTGTGTGTGTGTCTGTCACTCTCTGATTCCCCCCTCCCTCCTTGTCTGTGCCTCTCTCTGTCTGTCTGCCCCCCATCCCCCCCCCGGGCTCGGGCTGGGGAGGAACGGCGACCCTCTGGACGCACGTTCCCCTTCCTCCCTGTTATATCCTCGACCTGTGACCGGTCTCGACTTACGACCGGCCGCAGGTCTTCCAGGCTGCCTCTTGGAGCCTTGGCAACAGGCTGTAGCAAGGCAGCCAACTGACAGACGCGCCTGATTGGCTGAGGCGCGCCTGGCCCTTGCTGCAGCCTGATTGGCTTCCCCTTTGACAGCTCCAAATATAAAGAGCTGTCAAAGCGCGGGAGCCCCTGTCTACCGCCTATTTCTTTAACTGAACTTATCTTTCTGTGTAAGCTGTGCCTAGCTAATAAAAGCTATGTTTTAGAGCAAACCTGGCTCGGACTCCCTCTATTCTCCACCGTGCAGAGAATCTAACACTGGCGACGAGGGCTGGGGCCAGGCAGAGCTCGGATTGCTGAGGGAAGGAAATTTTTTCCTCACAAAAATTTTTTTTACACATTTTCTTTTGCGGTACGATCGCTATGGGTTCCGTTCCTCCCTTCGCTCCGTTCGACTCGGCGAAGGAGTCCTGGGTGTCCTTTATGGCACGATTCGAATGTTTCGTGCTGGCCAATGACTACGGGGCGCTGCCCCCGGCGCGAAAATTGGGCCATTTCCTCGGCTGCGGCGGCACGGAGTTGTTCGCCACCGCTCGCACCGTGGCCGCGCCGACAGAAGTATATGAGATGCCGTGGGACACATTGATCGAACGGCTCAGGGCCCACTACGCCCCGGTGCCGTCTAAGATGACCCACCGCTTCGCTTTCAGAAAGTGCCTCCAGAAGCCTGACCAGTCGGTGGCCGAATTCCTGAAGGCGCTCCGCATGGCTGCCATTCCGTGCGCTTTCGCCGCGGACTTCTTGGCCGAGTCCCTGCTGGAGCAATTCATCTGGGGCCTCGGGGAAGTCCGCCTCAGAAGGCGCCTGCTGGCCCGAGCCGAGCTGACCCTAGAACAGGCGGTGGACGAGGCTCGGGCATTCGAGATGTCCGAGTCCTCGGCCCTGGATAGAGACTTGGACCGCCACCCGCCCGCACGCGCGTGCCTGGTTGAGGAGGACGAGGACCCCGACGAGGACGACCAGGTCGCCTACATTAGGCCCGCCGGCCGCAAGCCGCCCATGCCGGCTACCTACAGATGCTTGGGCTGCCGGGGAAAGCACCCTCGGGCCGATTGCCCGTTCAAGGAAGCCATCTGCCGCCGCTGCGGCCGAAAGGGACACCTGGCCGCCGCTTGCTGCGCCGCCGCGCCCGCGGAAGACCAACCCTCCCCCGAGCCCCAACGCCGCTCCGGAGAGGAACGTAGAGGGCCTGCGGCCAACCCACCCACCCAACGCCGCCGGGGCAGACGCCAGCAGCCGCAGCCGTCCGGCTGTTTTGCCTTGACCGACGACAACTCTCTGCTGGAAGCCCTGCCCGACCGTACGCGGCTCAGGACAGTTGTGAAACTGGAGGGGGTGGGGGTCCGCATGGAGGTGGACTCTGGCTCGTCTCGGTCCATCATTTCCCGGGCACAGTTGGCCAAGCTACGCCCCGGCCTTTCCTTAGACAAATTGTCCCCCCCACTCACGGTTTTGCGGGACTATCAGGGATCGTCAATCCCCACCCTGGGCCAGATTTCCCTGAGGGTGGAGTACGGGGGTTTCAAGGGGCCCTTGCCTATTCTGGTGGTTTCTGATCCCCTGGCGGCCATCATCGGCCTGGATTGGTTTCCCGCCCTTGGCCTGTCAGTGCAGGGGGTTCACTCTATTCCCGCCTCCTCTCCCATCTCCGGGGTTTTGGAGGAGTTCGCCGACGTGCTTGACGGTCGGCTTGGCTCTTACGTGGGCACCCATGTCTCCTTAAATCTTGACCCTCAGGTTGCACCCATTAGGCTCAAGGCCCGCAGGCTGCCGCTCGCCCTGAAGCCCAAGGTCGATGCCGAACTTGACCGGCTGGTGGCGCAGGGCGTGCTCGAGCCCGTTGACCAGGCAAGATGGGAGACCCCCATAGTGGTCCCCATCAAGCCCGACGGGTCGGTGCGGATCTGCGCCGACTATAAGTCGACCATCAACCGTGGGCTCCAGGCGAACCCATATCCAGTCCCAGTGGTGCAAGACCTGCTCCATTCCCTGGGGCAAGGCCGCATATTTGCGAAACTGGATATGGCCCAGGCCTATCAACAGCTCCCGGTGGACGAGGCGGCTGCGGAGGTGCAGACCATCGTCACCCACCGGGGGGCTTTCCGTTGTCGCAGACTCCAATTCGGTGTGTCCGTCGCCCCGGGGATCTTCCAGAGCCTCATGGAACGTTTGCTCCATGGGCTCCCAGGCGTGGTCCCGTATTTTGACAACGTTCTGATAGCTGCTTCCAGCATCTCAGAGCTTGCCAAAGTACTGAGGAAGGTCCTCAGCGTTTTCAGGGGCGCGGGATTAAAGTTGAAGCGCAGCAAATGCGTTTTTGCCGCGCCGGAGGTGGAGTTCCTGGGCTTCTTGATTGATGCCCGGGGCATCCACCCCACCCCCAAGAAGGTTGAGGCCATTAGGAACGCCCCTACGCCTGCCTCCAAGACGGAGCTGCAGGCGTTCCTCGGCCTCTTAAATTTCTACGCGCCTTTTCTTCCCCACAAGGCAACGTTAGCCGAGCCGCTTCATCGATTGCTCGATCGATCGGCGGCCTGGTGCTGGGGCAGCCGCGAGGCGCATGCATTCGCGGCTGTCAAAGCCACTCTGACGTCAGAGGCAGTCCTTGTGCAATATGATGACAGGCTGCCCTTGACGTTGGCGTGCGATGCCTCCCCTTTCGGCCTGGGGGCCGTCCTGAGCCATTCCTTCCCAGATGGCTCAGAAGCCCCCATTGCTTTTTGGTCCCGGACAATGTCTCCCACTGAGAGAAACTATAGCCAGATTGACAAGGAGGCTCTTGCTATGGTGTCCGGCATCAAAAAGTTCCACCAATACCTGTATGGTCGGACTTTTGCTGTCTTCACGGACCATAAGCCTCTCCTTGGGCTTTTGGCCGGTGACCGTCCGACCCCCCCCATCCTTTCTCCCAGGATGACCAGATGGACGGAGTTCCTAGCAGCGTATAGTTATACGCTGTACTACCGTCCGGGCAAGCAGCTGGGGCATGCTGATGCCCTGAGCCGGTGCCCCCTCCCCAAGGCGGACGAAGAGCCGGTGCCGGCACTGTCCGTCTTGTCTGTGGCAGACTCAGGCCTGCCCTTGACGTCCTCGGACGTCGCCGCCCGGACGAAGGCCGACCCTGTCCTGTCCCAGGTCTCCACCTGGGTCTTGCGAGGGTGGCCTCAGGGCGGCGTGGCCGAAGATTTTCGGCCGTACAAGGCACGCCAGACGGAGCTTTCGCTCCACAGCGGCTGCTTGTGCTGGGGGGATCGGGTCATCGTTCCCCCCCCCTCCGTCACCAGGTGCTCCGGACGCTCCACGCCGACCACCCCGGCATAGCCCGGATGAAGGCGCTCGCCCGCAGCTATGTGTGGTGGCCGGGCTTGGATGCGGAGGTAGCTGCCTGGGTCGGGGGTTGTGTCCCTTGTCAAACCACCCGCCCCGCCCCTCCGGTCGCCCCGCCCAGGGAGTGGGACTTGCCCCGGAGCCCTTGGTCCAGGCTCCACATAGACTTCGCAGGCCCCTTCCGGGGCCAAACGTTCCTGGTGGTCATGGACGCCTACTCCCGTTGGGTGGAGGTCATCTTGATGGCTTCCACTACGGCCGAGAGTACGGTCAGGGCCCTGCGCCGCCTTTTTGCGACGCACGGGTTGCCGGACATCGTGGTGTCCGACAACGGGCCCCAGTTCCAGTCCGCCACCTTCCAGGAGTTCTTGGCCTCGCAAGGGATCCGCCACGTGCCAGTGGCCCCTTATCATCCGGCCTCCAATGGTCGGGCTGAACGGGCCGTCCGCTCGGCCAAGGAGGCTCTGGGACGGATGACCAAAGGGGACTGGCCCGCAAGGGTGGCTGCTTACCTGCTAGGTCAGCATTCCACACCTTGCCCTGCCACACGGAAAAGCCCCGCCGAGCTCTTGATGGGTCGCCGCCTGCGGACAACCTTGGACAGGCTGCACCCGGCTTACAACGATGTGCAGCCTTGCAACCTGGGGGCCCCACCTCCCCGCCTTTTCCAGCCCGGGGACCCTGTGTACGCCCGCCACTATGCAGGGGACACTAAGTGGGTTCCGGCCACGGTAACCGAGCTAACGGGTCCCTGCTCTTTCAGGGTCAGTCTCCCGGACGGGTCCGAGTGGCGGCGCCACTTGGATCAGCTAAGGCGCCGCCTTCCCACACCTGCGGACCCATCGTCGGAACCGCCCTTCCCCGTTGCCCCGGTTGGGCCAGTCAACCCGTTCCCAGAGAAACCGCTCGGGGCCTTCGCTTCTTCAGGCCCGGCCGAACTGAACGCCGCCTTCCGGCATACGCTTCAGAAGCTGTCTCAAGCCGAGGGAGACGCGCGGGCCCTTGCGCCTAAGGACCCGCCCTGCACCGCCGCAACCAACCGGCATCCAGCAAACTATGCTCCGAACGCCGCGCCCCCTCGCCCCGACTTACCAGCTCTGACGCCTCCGCCTCCGCGGGTAGGCCTCGATGACGTCACCACCTGGTGCTCCACTCCCCGAAGGGAGGAGCTCGCACAGGGGCAACCTACCTCTCCGACGTCCCACCAGCAACTGAGGCGGTCTGGGCGTTCCCGGCGCCGCCCCGCCTACTTTCAAGACTACGCATGCTCGTGCATCAGAACGAACAATTCCTCGAGCATGCGCAGACCGAGGGGGGAAAGGGGTGTTATATCCTCGACCTGCGACCGGTCTCGACTTACGACCGGCCGCAGGTCTTCCAGGCTGCCTCTTGGAGCCTTGGCAACAGGCTGTAGCAAGGCAGCCAACTGACAGACGCGCCTGATTGGCTGAGGCGCGCCTGGCCCTTGCTGCAGCCTGATTGGCTTCCCCTTTGACAGCTCCAAATATAAAGAGCTGTCAAAGCGCGGGAGCCCCTGTCTACCGCCTATTTCTTTAACTGAACTTATCTTTCTGTGTAAGCTGTGCCTAGCTAATAAAAGCTATGTTTTAGAGCAAACCTGGCTCGGACTCCCTCTATTCTCCACCGTGCAGAGAATCTAACACTCCCCACCCCGAGCCCTGGAACAGCGCGGGTTGGCGAGCAGGGCTGCTTCCAGGCAGATTGAAGGGAACGGGTGTCCAGAGGGTTCCCCTTCCTCCCCACCCCGAGCCCTGGAACAGCGCGGGTTGGCGAGCCGGGCTACTTCCAGGCAGATTGAAGGGAACGGGCGTCCAGAGGGTTCCCCTTCCTCCCCACCCCGAGCCCTGGAACAGCGCGGGTTGGCGAGCCGGGCTACTTCCAGGCAGATTGAAGGGAATGGGCGTCCAGAGGGTTCCCCTTCCTCCGCACCCCGAGCCCTGGAACAGCGCGGGTTGGCGAGCAGGGCTACTTCCAGGCATATTGAAGGGAACGGGTGTCCAGAGGGTTCCCCTTCCACCCCACCCCGAGCCCTGGAACAGCGCGGGTTGGCGAGCCGGGCTACTTCCAGGCAGATTGAAGGGAACGGGCGTCCAGAGGGTTCCCCTTCCTCCCCACCCCGAGCCCTGGAACAGCGCGGGTTGGCGAGCCGGGCTACTTCCAGGCAGATTGAAGGGAACGGGCGTCCAGAGGGTTCCCCTTCCTCCCCACCCCGAGCCCTGGAACAGCGCGGGTTGGCGAGCCGGGCTACTTCCAGGCAGATTGAAGGGAACGGGCGTCCAGAGGGTTCCCCTTCCTCCCCACCCCGAGCCCTGGAACAGCGCGGGTTGGCGAGCAGGGCTACTTCCAGGCAGATTGAAGGGAACGGGCGTCCAGAGGGTTCCCCTTCCTTCCCACCCCGAGCCCTGGAACAGCGCGGGTTGGCGAGCAGGGCTACTTCCAGGCAGGTTGAAGGGAACGGGCGTCCAGAGGGTTCCCTTTCCTCCCCACCCCGAGCCCTGGAACAGCGCGGGTTGGCGAGCAGGGCTACTTCCAGGCAGATTGAAGGGAACGGGTGTCCAGAGGGTTCCCCTTCCTCCCCACCCCGAGCCCTGGAACAGCGCGGGTTGGCGAGCAGGGCTACTTCCAGGCAGATTGAAGGGAACGGGTGTCCAGAGGGTTCCCCTTCCTCCCCACCCCGAGCCCTGGAACAGCGCGGGTTGGCGAGCAGGGCTACTTCCAGGCAGATTGAAGGGAACGGGTGTCCAGAGGGTTGCCGTTACTCCCCACCCCGAGCCCTGGAACAGCGCGGGTTGGCGAGCAGGGCTGCTTCCAGGGTTCGGTGTGGGGTGGGAATGAACGGCGTCCCTCTGGACGCAGGTTCCCTCCCCCTGCCCGCGGAGCCTCCGCACCCCATGGAAGTAGATGAATGGCTCGCATGCCGCCTGGGGAGGCTCCACGCGGGAAGCAAGGGAGGGAAACGGCGGCCGGCAGGGAGGGTTGCTTCGGCGGGTCCCAGGAGTCCCACCCTCGGCGAGGGTGGAGGAAGAGCCGCACCCAAGGGGTCAAAGAGCCGCATGCGGCTCGCGAGCCGCGGTTTGCCGACCACTGAGATAGAGTATGGTACAAATGTTATTATTGGCAAAAATACTGTAATAGGAGTTTTAATTCATTGTGTTGAAGAAAGCTGATAGAAATGGAATAGTATTAAGTAAAGCCTATCTACCCTTGTCTTTTTACAACTGATATATCTTCCATCTTGTGAGTTCTCCAGATCCATTTTTTCTCTATCTACATTCATCAGTTGTCATAGGAACTGTCCTTCCTAAATCAAAGACATGTTGACATTGTTATGCTAGGTACCTGGCAGAGAACAGTTGCAATTAATTCTTGAAGGTCACTAAGATAACTTAACCAGTTCTGTATATGGGAAAAAAATATATTATTGTGCAACTTATTTTCGGGATGAAAACAAACACACTTAAGAAACTGTTGATATAGCAACGCCTCTTGCCTGCAAGTTTCATATCTGTTGATTTAGATTTAAACCGCGACTTAGCCTTTAGGTCAGAAGTGAGAGGGAGAAAGTAGGGGACAGCAATAAAAAACGAACACAAAAAATTCTTGAAGGTCACTAAGATAACTTAACTGTATATGAAAAATATATATTATTGGGCAACGTATTTTTGGGATGAAAACAAAAAAAACAAAAGACGAAAAATATTTCTAGTTTTTTTCTGAGCTCCATATAAATATTGTTACTCTAAGTGTAACAAAACAATCAAGACCCAACAGATGTATTTAAAGGATATATTACTATATTACTAGATGGTCTTCTAGTCCAATTCCCTGCTCAAGCAGGAAGCCCTAACTATTCCAGGCAAATAGTCAATCTTGAGTTTCTATCTGACAAGTTAAACTGGTTGGGGAATTCTGGGAGTTGAGGTTCCTACATCTTAAAGTTGCCAGGGTTGAGAAACACTGCTCCAGGGGGAGGGGTGCTATTCCATAGGAAACAATGCTCCAGGGGGATGCTGCCCGTTAGGAGGCATGACTGTCCAACATCAATTGATACTGGCATGACTCTGGTGTCTAATATCAAATAATATCAAGTGACATTGGGCATTCCCTTATCTGTTAGATCTGGTGGATGAAACAGAAATAATAGGTGAAAGTCAGTTCTGGAGGTAATCTGATCTATGCTATGCAGGGCTTTAAAAGTAATAACCAGTATCTTGAATTGTACACAGAAACTGACTGTAAGCTGTGCAGGTGTGCCTATTCTCACCAAGCTCTTGGCTCAAGTCTCCTTCATTCGGGCATCGCAACATAAGCTAGTAAAGCTAGCAGTGGTGTTATGTGGGTTCAATGAGAAATACCAATAATTGTCCATGGTGCTGCATTCTGGACCAAGCTGCATCTTTTGAGTGCTCCTAAAGGGCAGCCAAATGTGAGCACATTACAGTATAATCCAAATAATCTCAGAATCATTTCACAATCTGAAATGATATCCCTGTGTGTTATCAAGCTTTGAACAAATATGAGCAACTTTGTCTTCAAATAATTTTCTGGGATGTCCGAGTACATAAGGGAAAAAGTATCTCTAAATAACACCAATGGTTAGCAAATCCATAGATATGGATATATCCATAGATATGTGCAAAGAAATATTGAGACTTTGCCTTTCTTAGACCATGTTATAGGCCCAAGTCTATAGGCCCAAGGCTTGTACCAGTCTCCGTCTATCATTCTTCATCTTTGGCCAGCATCATTCCCTAGAGTCATCATCATACAAAGCTATTCAGTACCTATTCTACGCTTCAGTACCATCTCTACGCTGATGATACTCAGCTGTATATATCTACCCCAAACCACCCCAACGATGCTGTAGCGGTGATGTGCCAGTGCCTGGAAGCCGTGCGGATCTGGATGGGAAGTAACGGACTCAGGCTCAACCCGACCAAGACTGAGTGGCTGTGGTTTCCGGCTGCCCGATTCAACCAGCTAACTCCATCGCTGGCCATAGGGGGCGAACATCTTGCCCCTGTGGATGGGGCGCGCAATTTGGGTGTCCTCCTGGATACCTGGCAGTCCATGGAAGATCAAGTGACAGCCGTGGCCAGGAGGGCGTTTTACCAGGTTCGCCTGGTTCGCCAATTGCGCCCCCTATTGGATCGGGACGCCCTTCGCACAGTCACTCATGCACTCGTGACATCCCGATTGGACTATTGTAACTCTCTCTACATGGGGCTCCCCTTGAGGTGCACCCGGAGGCTTCAGTTAGTTCAGAATGCAGCCGCACGAGCAATTATGGGAACCACTAGGTCTACCCACGTAACACCGCTCTTGCGCGAGCTGCACTGGCTACCTGTCGTCTTCCGGGTGCGCTTCAAGGTGTTAGTCATCATCTTTAAAGCGCTCCATGGCTCGGGACCTAGCTATCTGCGGGATCGGATCCTGCCTCATACATCCTCACGGCCGATTCGCTCCCACAGAGAGGGGCTTCTCCAGGTGCCGTCCACTAGACTTTGTCAGCGGGCGACGCCCAGGGGAAGGGCGCTCTCTGTGGCGGGCCCAGCCCTCTGGAACGACCTTCCCCCCGACATTAGAACAACTACGGACCTCCGCTCCTTCCGCCTGAAACTAAAGACACATCTTTTCCGCCTGGCCGGCCTTGGATAGTCTCTCTGCTATAGGGTTTTATTTATTATTGGGTATTTTAGTTATAATTGGGATTTTAGCACAGGAATTGATTTAATTCGTTTTTATGTAATGCTGTATATTTATTGTTTTATTTTCCCCGTGCACCGCCCCGAGTCCCTGTGGGGAGAGGGAGCGGTTTTACAAATAAAATAAAATAAATAAATAAAATAAAATATTCATTCAATTATAATACCACATTTCATTTTTTTGCAGTGTTTTATGATATAGAAGAAAAGCTATGGAAATTATTATAGAGCAGTGGTTACAAAACTAATATTGGGGAATAGAGAAAAGAGACATAAGAAGGAGAAAGATGTCTGGTAAATTTGAGCTCAAAGATATTATTTTCTTCTGTCTGGTTCTTTTTATCTGAAAACTGATATCTGTTTGTGGATTGTTTTGAACTAAAAGAAACAGAAACCAGAATTTGTTCATGAATACAACCTGAGTAGGGTTAGGGTTAGAGTTGCTCTAGAACTGCAGCTACCCTATTCATGAGGAAAACAAGTGAATCCCTGTAAATATTGTAATTCATTTCTTACTTAAGAATGGCCCCACATCTGATTAAGCTAAAGATTACTGGGTTAATATTATCATTTAACAGATTCATCATGAATGGTTCAATCCCTGCATTATTGTTTTCACATAAACAGAGGCTGCTGTGAGGTTCAGAATGAAAGTGTTAAGAATTGCTTTTATTTATTAGAATTTGTCAAACAAAAATGAGAACAAGAATAAAAGAATAAAAATACAGGGATGATAGGCACGTTAGTTCACTTATGCATGCCCTCTACTAACCACTTAAGTGTGATGTAAGGTCCAGGGAAGTCAATTTGTGACTGAAAATGTGAAAGTTTGTAGCTGAAACAACTGAATCAGGTAGAGCGTTCCAGACTTTGACCACTCTATTACAGAAATACAATCAAGTTAAGAATGATTTACATTAAGTTTAAAGTGGTTGTTAGTGGGCGTATTATTGCAATTAAAACAGAAAAAGTCATTTACAGGTAAAACATTACTACGTATAATTTGTATGCAATACCTAGGTCTGATCACAAGCAACACAGTTCTAAGTTATCCAAACCGAGAATTTCGAGCCTAGTAGCATAAGGAATTCTATTGTGTACAGAAGAGTGTAAGACTTTTCTCATGAAAATACTTCTGAACCCAGTCAATTGTATGGATGTCAGATATATGGTGAGGATTCCAAACAGTTGAACAATACTCTAAGCTTGGTCTAGCATAAGTTTTATATTTTTCATTTATATCTTTCATTCTCTTCTTTGATGTTTACAGGTATAATCTACAATACTGCTTACATGCCCTTGGTTAAAGTCATTTTCAAGTTGGATTGTCATTTATATTTTGAAAGGGATACAGTCATTTATCTGCTACCATAAGAAGCAAATGTATGGGTTTGTCATGTCTTTGGAACACATCTTGTTCAATTTCCTGTACCAGTGCTTCAGGAGCTAGACCTGGTCACCCCCTCTCACATTTTGTGATCAGTCAGTCAATCACAAATCAATTCCCATACAACGCTTGACTTGTTTCATAATGAACCGTGTCATGTTTTTGCTGTAGTTCATTGTCAATATTTCAAGGAGCTAATATATCTGCACGGCACACTAAGAAAATGGTGTGGGCCCATGAACACAGTGTTTTGTTTTTGATTGTTCCGCAAAAACCAGAATATTATAAAATATAAAGAGGTTAAACTAGATTTTCCCCAGTGTGGCATCTGAACACATGGAAAGAGAGCTGTTGGGTAAGGATACGTTTAGGTGTGAAAGCATATCATCTGTACTGTTGAACTGTGAAAAGAAATTTGTTTAAAGTAAATATATAGCAATTAACTAACATGCTATACCTATTAATTAGTAGTCTAGTCTCTTTATTAGGCATACTTCTTCATCTTTCTCTCGCTCCATTTTTATCATTGGTTAAAAGAATATTTTGGAACAAGTGATGAATTAATTAGGCTTCCAAGTGCTAGTAATAAAGATGCTAATTGTGTAAAGGGTGCTTCCTTCTTGGGTCTGCAGTACCAATTATAACTTAAGTTCAGTTACAAAAGAAAAGAACAAGTGTAAACACATCAATCAGCAATAAACTCATTTCTGCATGGCCCATGTTATTACAGAAAAAAAGGAGGGGGGGGGTTAAATATGGGAGGGTAACCACATTTGCTAGTAGGCTCCTTCCTGATCTCAGTGCATTCATAAAATTGTGTGTCCAGATGTTTCTCTTCTCTACACACATGCCAGAAACTTCCACATGTTGATTCAGCATTAGATATTATAATGCAGTCTCTTCCTTCTTATCTCAATTTGGAATAATGTAATAATGCCTGAAAGAACATTTAGAGGGGGAGGGGTCTTTTACTGAGTACAGATGGTTTGATTATAGATAGTTTAATTAAACAGGATTTTGTTTGTCTGTTTTGATAATTGTCCAGGAAACACAATCTGTTCTCACAAGAAGTTTATAGAATCAACTAAACTTTCCATCAACATTGTAAGTACGAGCTTACTAAAGTTTTATGAAGATTTATGGTGAAGACTTACGAAGAACTATGTCAGTGGCTAGCCCTTTGATCACCGGGATTCAGTCCAAATGCTGGAAAAAGGAGTAAAACACAGTAAATGTGTATATGCCAGTCCCTCAAAAACTTAATCGAACATTGGACAACAATTGCAGTAACTTTTGTTTCAACCCCCCAAAGTTGTGGTTGTTGCGGTGGGGGTGGGGGGAGAGGAATCCTTGTTAAATAGAAGTTTTGAGAAGGACTTCTCCATACAAATGAGACATTTTCTTCAGAAGGACATTTATGCATCTCTAAAGATAAAGGTTCCCCTGGCACATATGTGCTAGTCATTCCTGACTCTACAGGGCAGTGCTCATCTCTGTTTCAAAGCCAAAGAGCCAGCACTGTCTGAAGACATCTCTGTGATCATGTGGCCGGCATGACTAAATGTTGAAGGCGCACAGAACACTGTTACCTTCCTACCAAAGGTGGTTCCTATTTTTCTACTTGCAAACTACTAGGTTGGCAGAAGCTGGGACAAGTAATGGGAGCTCACTCCATTATGTGGCACAAGGGATTCAAACCACCGAGCTGCCGAGCTTTCTGATCAACAAGCTTAGGGTCTTAGCCATTGAACCACTGCGTCCATCTCTATTTCCTCTCTATGTTTAGTTGAGTTAGAATGAGGTAGTGGCATCCACAGAAAGTCTCAGAAAAGCAAAATACTGTATCAGTAAAGGACATAAAAATAGATGGGACTTCAATTGTACAGTGCACAGCTACTACGGTATCTTGATTTTTTTAAATCCTCCTCTCTACTTTTTATATCCCAGCATGCCAGAAGCATCATGAATCATTGCTATCTCAGAAGCTTTCAACAGCATTTCCTATCAGTGGTAGATATTTGTAAGCTAGTGGCTTAGGGCTGAGAACATTTTACTTAAGGCATACAGTCATCCCAGTTTTGCTTTTCCAGTGAGCGCTTTATTTAAGGTATTCTTGCTATTTTTAATTACATAAATTACCTGGAAAATAACAGTGTTGATGTTGAGTATAGCTCAGTGCCAGATTAATGAGGATTTGTTTTTCTTCTGCCTAAAACAAGAAAAAGGTTTAAAAATGAGCAAATGATGTAGATTTGCAAGAAGCACATCTAGCTCACTTAAAATATTTTTTTTTGTTTTGGCATGCTTAACAACATCAATAAATAATCCTCATTTAACATTAGACTTTTGACAGCTAACATGTGTCAAAGTGCGCCTTTTTTAGTTTTTGGATATTCTCATCTTGGTTCTTTCGGCTATATTATCTATCTAGGTAAGATAACAACAACAACAATACAGATAGTCCTCATTTAGCAATGACAATTGGGATCAACATCCAGTTGTTCAGTCAACTGGTCGCTAAATTAAAATGCAACTGAGTTTTTGATATTACTTCAGCTTTCCTTTGCTTTACAGAGCTTTGAAGATTGTAAATACCTTTTGCAAAATTACTTTTTCATCACTATCAGAATAGAATAGAATAGAATTCTTTATTGGCCAAGTGTGATTGTACACACAAGGAATTTGTCTTTGGTGTATATGCTCTCAGTGTACAGAAAGAAAATAAAAAGATACAACACTTAGTGATAGTCAAGGTTACTAATAAGCTATCAAATCGTACTAGGAAACAAAGAAAAACAATATAAATGGAAAGATACAAGCAACATGGTTATAGTCATAAGTGGGGAGAGATAGATACTGAGAAGGAAGAGAAGAATAATAGTAATACATTCTTAGTAAATTATTGAAAGTGTTCTGGGAATTAGTTGTTAAGCAGAGTGATGGCATTTGGGAAAAAACTGTTCTGTCTAGTTGTTCTGGTGTGCAGTGCCCTATAGTGTTGTTTTGAGGGTAGAAGTTGAAACAATTTATGTCCAGGATGTGAGGGGTCTGTAGATATTTTGATAGCCCTCTTTTTGACTTGTGTAGTATACAGGTCCTCAATGGAAGGCAGATTGGTACCAATTGGTTTTTCTACAGTTCTAATTATCCATTGAAGTCTATGTTTGTCTTGTTTGGTTGCAGAGCCAAACTGTCCAAGTTTGTCCCAGTTTGTCACTAAATGAGGACGACTTATAATATCATTTCCTAGACATACCATGTAGCAATCGACACTATGTGGATGGTTGTTAGATATCTTGGCTGCTGAAGTTTTAATTTTCTACCTATTTTTATTATTATTCACCACCCAGTGCTATTGTTGAGATGTTGTCTACATAAATAGATTGCATAAATAAAATAAGTCTAATACAATGTAAATGTGTTTGTTTAAAGGTTCAGGCCTTCTTTTCCTTTCTTAAAGAGATAGATGAGAGATGAAGTCAAATGTTTACATGTTTTAAAGTTAAATTGTAACACCCCCTTTTAACACCAAAAATTAAAGTGCAAATGTTGAGTGCTGAAGGAGGTAAATTACAGAGCTGCCCAGCTTATGGGAAAACCAGCTGGCAATTTAGCTAACAAAAAGGAAAAAGAAGAAGAAAACTTTGAAAAGAGTTGAGATGTAGCCTTCCAAGCATAGATTGCCAATTACAAAAAGATTCTACAGAAAATACTGCATTTTCTGGAACCCAGCCTGAAATGTGGAATGTAGGCTATAAACTGAAAACTCCATTTCTTATGTTCTACAGACATATGATTAAAACAACAACAACATTAGATTTAGCACAATAAGACAAGCCTGAAGCATGCTATCCATTCCTGCATATATGAAGCTTTATGAAAAAGGTGCTTTCTCTTCTTCACTTCTTTGGGTTTCTTCCATCTTTCTGAGGAGATTCCACTGAATTGGAGGCTCCTGAAGCTAAACCCCACTATTTCCTTGTCTCTGTTTAGAACATGGGTGTCAAACGTACGGTGTCACATTGCTGTCATGTGATGTATTGCAATGGTTTCTTTTTCCTTTGTGGAGCCGGGGTGGGTGTGGTTTGCATGTGATGCATCCGGCCCATGGGCCAACAGTTTGACTTCCCTGATCTAGAAGCTACTCCCTTTGGTTTAAAAACAGGGATCTCCAAAACTGGCAAGTTAGGATTTGTGGACTTGGCTAGCTGAGGAATTCTAGGAGTTGAAGTCCACTAGTCTTAAAGGTGCCAAATTTGGACATTCTTGGTTTAAAGGAACAGACCTTTTTTTGTCTCCAAGAAAGTGAGGTACTGGTGACATAGATGTTCACTGTAGATGTGGGTGCTACTCACTGTAGATCAGGGGGTGAATTCCACTTACTTTTGCTACTGGTTCAGTAGCAGTGTGAGCACATGTGTGTGTGTTCACTTTGCTTGCACGCACTACCTCTGCGCATGAGCAGGACCTCCTGCGCATGCGCAGAGCGTCAAAACTGGATGTGATGACATCCGGGCAGGTGGGTGGAGCCTGCTACTGAGCACCTGCAAAGTTAAGCGAACAGCAAGGGGGGGAATTCGCTGTGCCACGCGATTTATATTAGCTAGAAAGCAGGAAATCCTGCTAATATAAATCACAGTCACAGCTGAACGCTGGAAAAAAATGGTTCACCTGAACCGGTTTCATTTTTTTTACTACCCATTTGGGCGAACCAGTAGCATTTTTTACTACCAGTTTGAGTGAACCAGTCTGAACTGGTTGTCAGGGTTCCAAATAACATCCAAAATTAAATCAGAGTCCAAGGCAAAGTATTGGTCTAAGTTCCAATTTATTAAGAGAGCCATGTTGGCACATCTGGGAAAACCCGAATCTGAGCTTCCTGGTTTTCCCCACCCAGTTGAGAGTTCATGATCTTGCCCCCACACCCACAAGTCCATCACATGGTCCAATCTTCCACTGCCATGCTGGCACTTCCACCCATCCAGTTCCGGTCAGGTCCTGAGGTGTAGAGACAAAGGATGACCTTGGATTCTAGAAAGGAATTTTATTTTGACAACATCACATTCTACTCCTTACTATTCCCCCTCCCCATTCCCCACTAATGAAACAGCATAGTAGAATAGAATATTTGTGTGGCAGGCCAAAGATCCTAAAAGGAACCGGCTACAGGCCTGACACCAGTAGCATTTCACCCCTGATGTAGATGTGACCAAATCTTCCTCATGGGGATATCTTTTGTGATTATTTATTTATTTGTTAAATGTTTATGGCTATCCTACAAGGTGACTGTGGGCAGTTCTTGTGGTTATAGCTAAAATCTGGCAGGCACTGGAAAATAAATCACATTCACAACAGGCCAGAGAGCAATTTGGAATTGAGTCCATATTGTTTCTCCTCAAACAATATGGCTGGCCTGGTGGTGCAGGCGGTCGCAAAATACCCATTGATGAGAAGACAAACTGGTAAAGTTGCTCCCAGCTGACAGTGGATCTTTTTACCATTTGTCTTTTTCCTGGCTCTTTCCAAATAGAGTGCTTGGTTGCAGGAGTCCATCATTTTTATCTTTTTTTAAAAAGTCTCTGAGGCGGAGAGAAAAATAAATGATGCTCGAAATGGCTATTTGGCATAATCGCATGCCAGCTCCTCATTTGATATAATTGAAAAAGATCCTTTAAAAAAATTATGGTTGGGCAGAGAGCCAAGTAAGCACCAAGAGAAAAGTGCATGGGCATTTTGAAGTCCCAGGCACCGAGTCACTTACTGTAACAGATCCTAAGTACATTGTATTCCCATCAAATATGCAAGGAGGGAATAGATCCCTAAAACGTATACACAATTCAGATTAATACATAATTCCTAAACATCACAATTACTTTTTCTCTTCACATTGGACTTCAGAGGCTCCAGTCTACCAATAATGTGATGATATTCTAAAGGATATGACAATGTGACAAAATGAAACAGGCACAGTTCCTTAATAGGTATCTATTTGCAGAATATAGAATAAACAGAGTTGGAAGGGACCTTGGAGACCTTCTAATCCAAACCCCTGCTCAAGCAGGAAACTGTATATCATTTCAAACAATGATTGTCCACTCTCTTCTTGGAAATTTCCAGTGAAGGGGCACCCATAACTTCTGAAGGCAAGCTGTTCTCACTGTTAGAAAATTTTTCTTAGTTCTAGGTTGCTTCTCTCCTTGATTAGTTTCCATCCATTGCTTCTTGTTCTGACTTCAGGGGCATTGGAGAATAGCTTGACTCCCTCTTCTTTGTGGCAGCCCCTGAGATATTGGAACACTGCTATCATGTCACTCCTAGACCTAACTTTCATTAAAGTAGACATACCCAATTCCAGCAACCATTCTTCATATATTTTAGCTTTCAGTCTCCTAATAATCTTTGTTGCTCTTCTCTGCACTCTTTCTAGGCCAGGGGTGTCAAACTTGATTTCATTGAGGGCTGGATCAAGATTGGGTTTGACCTTGGGTGGCTGGGCTTGGCATGGCAAGGATGGGTGTAGCCAGCTCAATAGCACTCCTGTTGCTGGTGCCTCTGGCAGCTCAAGTGCTCTGCCAGTGAAAATGGGCTTCCGAACTCTGTTTTTGACTGCAACTGCCTCCTACAACCTTCTGCCAGTGAACACAAAACTCGGGAGGGCCATCTGTGGCCCTTGTGAGCTCCATTTTCATTAGCAGAGGCACTGTAGGCTGGTCTTTTGCTGTTTCCAGGGTGGTCCCATGTGTTGTGGCCCGCCAGCAGCCAGCCGAGCTGGAGCAGATTCGGACAGTGAGGAGGTGGAGGAGGAACATGGGCCAGTCCTGGATTCTGGAGAAGGCACTGATGAGGGCTCTGTGTCAGAGGCAGAGAGGGGGCCAGAGCCGTATGCCAGTTATCAGCTACCTTCAGACATCAGTGAGGCAGATGAACAGCTGGAGCCTGTTCCCAGTGTGCACATCCACAGAGTTACCAGATGAAGGGAACAGCTAAAGAACAGGGGTTGACTTCGAGTAAGTCCACAGGTGGATGACGAATGGCCCCTCCCAGAGGAAATAAAAGAGGAGTGAAAGGGGAGTGGAATTAGTTCGCTTAATTGATTTGTAACTCTGAGTCTCCTTGCTGAGTTTTGCAGATATCAGCCTGGCAGCCCTCCAAGCCAGATAAGGCCTGTGACTGTAAATCCTCCTTTGAAAGACTTTGCTGGATGTGAATGAGCAGAATCCAAGGAGTTTGCTTCATGGTCTTGGGAAGACTCAGTCAGAACACTGCAGGCCAGATCTAAGCACCCTGTGGGCCAGATCCAGCTCTGGGGCCTTGAGTTTGACACCCCTATTCTAGACTCAACATCTTTTTACATCATGGCAACCAAAACTGTGTGCAGTATTCCAAGTGTGGCCTTACCAAGGCATTATAAAGTGACATTAACACTTCACGTGATCTAGATTCTATCCCTCTGTTAATGCAGCCTAGAACTGCTTTGGCTTTTTTGGCAGCTGCAGCACATCACTGGCTCATATTTAAGTGATTGTGCCCTAGGACTTTGAGATCCCTCTTTCGTGGGTGATTCTTTAAAAGTATATCCTAAACATCTCCTCCTGCCTTTTCTATCGTACCCCTTGTTCATATCACTTCTATCCACCCCGGGAGAATTACTCTCTGTACAAACAAAAGATTTAAAATTAGCATTTAACACCTGTTATTCCAAAAGTAGTCAAAGCCATAGAAGATGAAGGGGGGGGGAAATCCTTTAAGTACATGAGTTCGTTCTTCGTTCTTCCTGCCTAATAATGATTTTCTTGAATTCTTGCCATCATTCCTTCCATGGAGATGATGCATCATCAGCATCCTCAATGCCTGTGTTGCTTGTCTGACTCCCTCCCCAAAATAAGTCCTCCCCTCCCTTTTCTTTCCTTCTGGCTGAAACAAATGACTCCCGCAGTGAATGGGCGGCCCTGGACCATAAAATGAGACCTCAGAAAAAAAATAATCAACTGTCATGAAGGGAAATGGCTGTGAAGAAAAGAACAGATTTTCAAAAGGTCAGCTGAACCCACGGAGCACTTACATGGTGGAAATTATAGCTTCAGTCTGTCTTACATGTGCAGGGCTAAAAGACTCCCTGAAGAAAAGACACAAAGCAATGGCATAATACAGCTTTTAAAACATTACAAAAAAAAATCTCGTGTTCTTCTTTTAAAAAGAAACCAAAAAACCCTCTTTTTCTTCAGTCCTACAAAAGCCTTCCCCAATTTTCAGTTGTATTTGCTTGAAACTGGAGCAGGCACACTTTTTCCTCACAAGACACATACTTTTTAAAAACTTGGACTGCTCCAACGGCTGCAGATACGGAGCTGTGGACCATAAGTCCATTCAGTGGCATTTGGCATGGGAGGTGGGAGGTCAGGGATGATGGGAATTGTCATTGAATCTCCTTCAAGGCAGATTACACTTTTTCAGTAAAGTGCAATGTGCATAAAATATTAACGGACATTTCATGGAATATGTATCTTGAAAATATCCCAGAAATAAGCGCTAGCATGTTTTTTACAGAATGTTTTTTGCCTAATATAAGCCATATCCTCAAAATAAGCCCTACTGAACAGCCTGCACAGATGCCTGCCGGCCCGTTACACCTATTCCATCTGGTTGCTCATGGTGCCGTGGACATGAGGCATGTTGTGGGGTGGTGGTGCAGCTGTCCCACATGCACTACATTGGCTTCCCTCAGGGCCCTGTAGCCAGGCTGTCCACACCCTGACACCTGCCTCATGACAGCAAACCATAGGCCATGTCTATCAGGACCACACATGGCTGCCAGTCCACTTCTTCACCTTACAGCACAGCTGCTGAGTAATGTGCTGGTGCTGTGGTTGTGAGGTGAGGCAGGTGTCAAGACATGGATGGCCTGGCTGCAGGGGCCCTGCACCCGCCTTGCCTCGTGGCCGTGGCACCGGTATATTGCTCCCCCTCCTGCTCTGTTGTGGTCACGAGCAAGCAGAAAAAAAATGGGCCAGTGGCCATTGGCCACATGGGGTCCTGCTCGATGAGGCTGCTGGTGCTGTGGCCGCGTGGCAAGGCAGGTGTCAGGGCATGGGTGGCCTGGCTTCAGGGGTCCTGAGGTAAGCTAGTGTGGGCAGCTTCATCCCCCTCTGCCTTGTGATGGCAGTACTGGTGTACTCCTGCCCTACTGGAAGCAAGTAGAAGAAGTGGGCCTCCCACACATGGAAAAAGAATAAGATAATAATAAGAGAAGCCTTAATGCTTATTTTGGGACTCCCAAAAAAATTGAGGAAACACAGTAGATGTCATTCTCTACTTGACTGAGTTGTCAATGGTTTCTTTTTATTAACCCTTTTCTCTGAGCAGGAGTACCCTGTTTGGAAAGATTCAGAATAGATATATAATACACCAAAAGTATAAATATTCCTGAGAGCTTCACCCCATAGGTTTTGAAGGGGGCATTTCAAAGAGCTCATGTTTTTCTTTACTTATCCCTCTGGAACTCTCTCTGTCTAACATTCTACCTAGGACAGACATGGTTTGAACACTTTTATTATTTCTTTTTATTTTATTAAAACAATTTGTTTTCACTATTAGCACTAGTATTTGGACTTACTGTAGATATCACTCCATATGCTTCAGTGGTGGGTTTCAAATTTTTTTAGAACCTACTCTGTAGGTGTGGCCTATTTTGTGGGCGTGGCTTGGCAGTCATGTGACAGGGTGGGAGTGGCCACCTTTTAAAATGTGGTGAAACTCATTTAACAACGCTCTTGCTTAGCAACCAAAATTTTGGACTCAATTGTGATGATAAATTAATTCTTTCTTTCTTTCTTTCTTTCTTTCTTTCTTTCTTTCTTTCTTTCTTTCTTTCTTTCTTTCTTTCTTTCTTTCTTTCTTTCTTTCTTTCTTTCCTTCCTTCCTTTCCTTTCCTTTCCTTCCCTTCCAGTTGGGTCACTCGCAGCGGCGGGCCAGATTTACTTCCAGGTATGCCGGTGGAACCCCTTCTCACCGGTTCTCTAAATTTCACCAACCGGCTCTCGCGAGTAGGTGCGAGCCTGCAGAAACCCACCACTGATATGCTTTATATCACTTAGAGGGGTTTGCAATATCAGTGTATTGCCCCCAACAATGTGGCTCTTCATTTTACTGACCTGAGAAGGATGGAAGGATGAGTCAACCTTGAGTCGGTTAGGATCAAACTCCTGACTGTGAGAAGAGTACAGCCTGCAGTACTGCACCATCATGGCTATGTTGACATTAGACACATTTTTTCTCTTGCTTCTCTTTCCACGCTTAGAATAGAAATAAAACTTTCCTGTGTATGTACAGAAGTTGATATTTTTTGTAAAGGAAAGGAAAAGCTGATATTTGGGGATAACAGCAATTCTGAGGATACAAAGAGGCGAGCATTTTTAAAAAAAAAATTAAAATTAATGTCTGAACCATTGTTCTCGAGAAACCATTCTTTGACATCTTAGTTTGTCAGAATTATTTATTTATTTATTTTTTTAAAATTTATTAAATTTATATCCCGCCCTTCTCCAAAAGGACCCAGGGCGGCGCACAGGAATTTAAAATACATACAAAATCGTAATACAAAAATTTAAAAGCCTATTAAATGCCTGTCCTGCACTAAAAACTAATTAAAATCCCCGAAATAAAAACTATCTACACTAGTCCCAGTGGAGGTTATGTTAGGCCGGCTTGATGAAAGAGGTGTGTTTTTAAACACTGGCGGAAGAGACGGAGGTCAGTGATGGTACGGAGTTCTGGGGGTAGGTCGTTCCACAGGGCAGGGTCCGCCAGAGAAGGCCCTTCCTCTGGGTGTCGCCAGTCGGCATCGTCCGGCCGACGGCATCCTGAGAAGGCCCTCTCTGTGGGAGCGTATCGGTCTAAGGCAGGGGTCTGCAAAGTCGGCTCTTTTAAGACTGGTGGACTTCAACTCCCAGAGTTCCCCAGCCAGCTATGCTGGCTGGGGAACTCTGGGAGTTGAAGTCCACCAGTCTTAAAAGAGCTGACTTTGCAGACCCCTGGTCTAAGGGATGTATGGGGCAGGAGACGGTCTCGCATATAACTAGGTCCCGAGCCATGGAGCGCTTTGAAGATGGTCGTCAAAATTAATTAATCCTTCTATTAAATGTTACATACCAAATGATAACGTCTTTCACTTTTGGAATTATTGTTAAGACAAGACGACTGGAATATCTGAAGTATGCTGATATTCCAAAATCCAACACTTTTGCACACTTTTTTTTTTTTACAAGTAATACCATTTAGCAATAGAAGTTATACTTATGTACTGATTAATAGTGCTTTACAGTACTCTCTGAGTGGTTTACAATGTCAGCATATTGCCCTTAATAATCTGGGTTCTCATTTTATCAATCTTGGAAGGACTGAAGGCTGTCAAGATTGAATTCCTGGCAGCGGGCAGAATTAGCCTGCAATACTGCATTCTAACTACTGCACCACTACAGTTCAAGTAACTCAGTGGAATCAACAGGAAGGACATGCAGTAAAAGTGAGCAATACAGATTTGTAGTCCTAGTGCATCTTGTGCTGAACTTCTTACTCTTATGGATGGGATACAGTAGATTGCTCTGCAATAAAATAATTAACAGAATTTATATAGATAGCAGACTATACTTGGGTAAGAAGAATACTCAGAGAAAACTGAACATTTCTGGAATGAGCCAGATTAAGAACATCTTTACTAGTACCTTAATTTAAGCAAGAGGGAAGTCTTGAAAAAACAGTTTAAAAATATTAACAGCTTCCCTTATTATTAAAGGCAAGCATAGTTTTGCTTTGTTGAGTTTAGGTATGCCTCATTCTGTGCTTATATATACGTGTTGATGCAACCTACCTGTCAAGGGAAACATATTATATAGAGTTGAAGAAGTTCCATCAAATGTAAGAATGGGGAGAAATTGAAGAAAGGTTTATTATTCAAAAAGGTCAATACCTTAGGCAGCAAATTGCCTCCCTACGTTATTTTTTCAGCTTTGCTTGAAATACTGTTGAAACTCATTTCGATCTACTGAAAAAATCCATTTACAAACTATTTCTAGTCTTGTTGCTGTCTCTGCCCTTTGCTTCCCTCCAACACTTTCTCCTATTTAATGTGTCTCCTTGGTGATAGACAGAAATTCTGTTGTAACAATAGTAAGAGCACTTAGACTTATAAACTGCTTTATCGTGCTTTTACAGCTCTCTCTAAGCTGTTTACAGAGCCAGCATATTGCTCCCAACAATTAGGGTCCTCATTTTACCCACCTTGGAAGGATGGAAGGCTGAGTCAACCTTGAGCCTGGTGAGATTTGAACTGCTGAACTGCAGCTAGCAGTCAACTGAAGTAGCCTGCAGTACTCCAGCACTCTAACAATTGCACCACCTCGGCTCTGTAGAGCTATGCAATACCAGGTAAATAAACTCTCTAAGCAAGGATCAAGGAACAAGATCCCACTGCTAACCTTAACCTTAACTGAATATAAGGACAAGATTTCATGGAAAGTCTTCTCCATTTTAAAGTTCTTTTGAAAGCTATTGGTTGATTTGAGTTGTTGAAATATTTGAGCTATGTACATTTGGAATTGACATTTTCTTTGAAAACTGAGAAAACAGGTGTTGCTTGAAACTTCAATTCTTAGTCAATTCAGCCTATACCGCATTGAACTCCATTAAGACTTCAGAATCCAATGTAATTATCAGGGTAGTGATTTAAGACCACTGCTACGATGATGCAATGATGCACTGATCTAATGATGGGAATGAGTCAGCAAGGTTTTTGACTGTTATCCCTTTAAGAGCCTGTATAATAAAAAGAGGCCCTGTTAGGGCATCTCTCTCTCTCTCTCCATGACAATCAAGATGGCGGTGCGCTTAGGCGCTATGGCTTTGAGCTCCTGGTGTCACAGTAGAGTTAGGCAAAAACTAGTCTATACCCGCAGGGAGTTATTAAGTTATTATTAAAGATTGGAAGTTATTATTAAAGATTGGAACAGTAAGAACAATTAACCTCTGGAACAGCTTGCCTCCAGCAGTTGTGAATGCCCCAACCCTGGAAGTCTTTAAAAAGATGTTAGACAGCCATTTGTCTGAAATGGTATAAGGTTCCTGCCCATGCAGGGGGTTGGACTAGAAGACCTACAAGGTCCCTTCCAACTCTGCTATTGTATTGTATTGTAAAGAGGATCTTCTAGCCGACTCGATATTACCAGTGACTTCCAGCAGTCTCATAATATACCGAGTGACATAGTAAGACTGCCAGGCTCTCCATGGATCCTTGTTTGGCCTAGGAGGCAGCGAAGAGAGCCAAAGCAGAAGCGGAGATGCAGAGCAGGTTTGCTAGTTCGATTACAGAAGCAGCCTCACAGACCAGCATTACCAAGCATTTCCTAACCAACTCTAGATCCTTTCTCCACAAAACTGATGAACTAGAGCTATGGATGGCAGCAAATAAGCTCATTCATGACTGCTGTATGATGATCATCATAGAGACCTGGCTTCATCTACTTGTACCGGATGCGTCTGTGGAGCTAACTAACCGCACCACACACCGCTTTGACAGAAACAACAACTCTGGTAAAAGCAAAGGTGGAGGATTGTGTATTTACACACATAATAACTGGTGTACAAACAGTAGAGTTGCTTATACACACTGTTCTGCAGACGTGGAATTCTCAACTGTCATTTGTTGGCCATTTTATTTACCTAGAGAGATTTCTGTTATAGTTATCACTGCTGTCTATATTCCACCTGATGCAAATGTTAGCACAACGCTCAAACCAATTTCATTGTAATTTTATTACAATGACAATAAAGATTATTATTATTATTAGTGTTCTTTCATGCTGCAATTTATTCATTATTTTACTCCTGCCTATAATACATGTATGTATATATTCTTTTGTAGATAAAAACCACTATCTCTTACAAACCTTTGTTTGCTGTTATTACTCCTGGGTTGTCTCATGTAGTAAAGCTGTGCACACTCTGATAGTAATATAGGTAGTCCTTGACTTATAACAGTTCATTTAATGAACGTTTGAAGTTATAATGGCACAGAAAAATAGCTATCTAACATCTTTTTAAAAACCCTGGAAGTCTTTAAAAAGATGTTAGATAGCCATTTGTCTGAAATGGTATAAGGTTCCTGCCCACGCAGGGGGTTGGACTAGAAGACCTACAAGGTCCCTTCCAACTCTGCTATTGTATTGTATTGTAACATAAATTGTGGGCTCAATTGTGGTTGTAATTGACTGCATTTATAAAGGTAAAAGCCGAATGCATAGCAGGGAGAGTAACCAATAGCCTTTCATAAGAAAGCACTTGAGAATTAATTGCAAGACATTACAGTTTCAATTAGATTCACAGGTTTCTTTAAAACTGTTTCTCTGTCACATAATACAGACTGAAAAGCCACATTTATGTATCTACTTCCATCCTATGGTATGTTTTGCTTTCCAAAGTGTGGATTCCAAGCCATCTGGGAATATATTTCCCCAGAAATTAATCTCAAATTGGCAAAAATCATACCAGCGTATTTGCATAAACTCTGTTCTAACTAATAGTTAGAATGTTCCCGATGGCTTCATACACCGTTAGTATTTCTTCACCCGGATCAACCATTCAAATGGACCAGAAGTTTAGGTTGAACTTACTTTTTTATCCTTATTTAAACAAATATAATAACTTCTGCAGACTTCCTGCAGACATGTAAGGAATTCTAGCACATACAATCCCAGCTTCCCTATGTATTGCTATTTTTTGTCCAAGCATCACATCTGGAGAAGGGTGACACTGTAAGAATGCTTCTCTTAAAAAGCACAAGATGATTTGCGAAGATTTTTTAATGTCTTTTTTTATTTGTGAGGCTTGTAAAACATCTCAGCGAATTCATCCCAACTCAGTTATTCTCATGGAATTAAGCTCATAAAGTTTAGCACAATAACATGATGGGTCAGATATCTTGTCAGTTTGAAATGAAGAGGAGCAATTAGCTTTGAGAACTGCAAAGAAGTTGTTTCTACAGCAGACCGAGTTAAGTCTATTTATGGAAATACTGGAGATCATAATTCCTTAAGAATAAAAATGTATTAGTGCTGTTTTTTTTCCTTTACAAGCAATAACATTCCTGTGTTTTTCTTTTCCTTTGCAAGCTGTAAATTCTCAATTTCCTTTGAGTGTTTGATAAGAAGATAATTTTGTAGTCTAAGGATCAATGCCAGAAACAGCCAGTGGGGTATTAGCCATTAAGCAGACCAAGGACGTGCTTAGGGCACCAGACCCAAAGGAGACACCACAAAGTTGAGAAAGAAAAAAAAACCAATGAAGATTTGTACAGTATGTACAAAGGAGGGGCACCAAGATTTGTCAGTGCTTAGGGCACCAGTGAGCCTTAATCTGCCACTGAAAACAGCCAACTTCAAAATGAAGAGAAAGAGAGTGGGGGAGGAAGGGAGGTGTGGGGGGGGGGAGAGCTCTTTCAAATCCTTTGCACTGCCAAGGTAGTAGTAGAGAAGATGTACCGGTATGTGGTATTCTGGGCCAGTTTACAATATATGGAATTCTGATTAAACCTGGAGCTCTGAATACCTGGACTGTAGCCTAATATGGATCATAGCTTAAGTCTTGTAGTCTTTCATGCTGCAAAATCTAGAATAAGTTCATTCAAATCCAATGATTTTATTATAGCTTAGAAGTACAAGGTTAGCTTTTACTTATTCAAATTCAAATTCAAATTTATTCGATTTATAAACCACCCCCTCTCCCCAAAGGGACTCGGGGCGGTGTACAGGAAAAATTTAAAAACCATATAAAACATACAATATATACAAAGTTAAAAAATGAATTAAATTAAACCTGTACTAAAATTTAAAAACATTTAAAATACAACCCACCTAAGCTAAAATTCCCTAAAGTCTAATATCCATATACGTATTTGGCAGATGTTATATTGAGAGAGTCAAAACTGTTACGCAAGACCAGCTTGCTGAAAGAGATAGGTTTTAAGTGAACGGCGAAAGAGGGGAAGGTCCGTGATAGTGCGAAGTTCGGGGGGTAGGTCATTCAAGCATTAGGTTATCAAGCATTGAGAATCTTTGTGGATGTAAATAAGAAAAGAAATATTGTTGCAGCACTAAGAAACATTAAGGTAAAGGGTCCCATCGCACATATGTGCTAGCTGTTTCTGACTCTAGGGGGCGGTATTCAACTCCATTTCAAACCCGAAGACCTAGCATTGTCTGAAGATGTCTCTGTGGTCATGTGGCTGGCATGACTAGAAGTCAAAGGTGCATAGAGCACTATTTTTCGACTTGCATTTTTACATGCTTTTGAACTGCTAGGTTGGCAGAATCTGAGACAAGTAACACAGGGGTTGGTTCTGGCTGCTGCTACTACTGGTTCACTCAGGGACACACTGTGCGTGTATGCTTCACATATGTAGTACTAAAAAAATTGATGCCGTACAAAAATCAAGATGGTGGCACTTATGGTGCCACTGAGAGAACCAGTTCGGGGGTATGGCAGGCTGAGTTACTACCTACTTGGCCAAACTGATCTGAACTGGTAGGAACCCACCTCTGAAGTTAACGGGAGCTCACCTCGTTATGCGATGCTAGGGATTCGAACGGCCAAACTACCAACCTTTCTGATCGACAAGCTCAGCGTCTTAGCCACTAAGTCCCCCAAGAATCATTAGCACAGCTTTAACCAAAAGACTAATCCCAGGAAAAGTAGATCCATCTTCTGAGAAGTCTATCTTTAACAATGGAAAAGCCAATGACAATTGCACTTGGTTTGTTCTCATTTAAAAAAACAAATCAGTTCTTCGGAATGTGCATTAAAATTTTGATCATATGGTAAACAACAACAAAATATTAAATAAAATAAAACTGTAGTATTCTCTCCTGTTGCCAGGTTCCTCTTCCTAAGTAAGTAAGTAAGTAAGTAAGTAAGTAAGTAAGTAAGTAAGTAAGTAAGTAAGTAAGTAAGTAAGTAAGTAAGTAAGTAAGTAAGTAAGTAAGTAAGTAAGTAAGTAAGTAATACATTCCACCTACTTCTTTACCACTTAGACATACATCATTTTATCTGCTTTAAAACACCTCTTCTAGCATCTGACTTCCTGGCTTTTTTTCCTCCCACCCCTATCAAACAAATATTAAAAATACAGTATACAATCTCCCACCCACCTCCTTTAATTTCCTCCTTTGCTTGAACTCTTGGCTTTTCTTCTCGCTCCAAAAATAACATGAAAAAAAATAAAAATCCCAATCTTTCCTTATCAACAACAACTCCTACTCATTTTATTTTCAATAAAATGCTTGCTCCACCCTGTCTCCTCAAAGATTGATTTACATTAAAAAAAAGCATCTTGTAATGGACTGTATGAATGCCCTTATTAAGCAAGAGGGAAGAGATGGTGCCTAGGAAACAATCAGACAAGAGAAGGAGGAGACCACAAGGGTTTAACAGTCAGAGGGGGGAAAAAACCCTAGGAAACACCCACCTTAATGGATCAAGCAGTTATAAGTGGCAGCAGGAAGTTTGTACATTCAGATTTGCAAAATCCTGTTAATGTAGTCTTTTCATAAAGCAGAATTGGCTCATCTACTTTTGTTTCCTGCCTGGGTTACCTGGGAGTGCTGACACTTTTACCAGTGCCTTGTTTCCTGGTTTATATGCCTCCCCAATCTGAAAGACAAATACAAATCGAATTCTTTCTTCTCCCCTTTTTTGTTTTCCCCATCCCCCAAATAAGGAATAATTTCCCAATTTGCCTAACAAAACAGACAAAAACCCACAAAATCCTAATAGCTTCAAGAAGAAAGAAGAAAGGCTAACAAACTGAGTTATTTGCCCTGCTCCAGACCTAAATCCTTTCTCAAATCACCCGCCTCCAAGCAAATCAAAAATTTAGCTGCTGTCTAACCAATCAGAACCCAGGGGGAACAAATCAGAAATCAGTAATCCAAAAATGATCAGTCAGAAGCCAGCAAGGAACAATGGACTAATAAGGAACAAAGTCCAATCAAGATAAGAAAGAACCAATCAGAGATCAACCTTCACCAATTGGAAACCAATCTGCTCACCTGACTATCAAGGTAGGAGCCCAGGCACTCCCTGTTGAATTGCCTCAATTATAGGAGACACTCTGGATTGAACTGTGATGGTACAGTGGTTAGAATGTAATACTGCAGGCTACTTCTGCTGCCTACTGGCTGCCTGCAATTTGGCAGTTCAAGTCACACCGGGCTCAAGCTTGATTCTGCCTTCCATCCTTTGGAGGTGGGTAAAATGAGGACCCAGATTGTTGGGGGCAATATTCTGACTGTAAATCGCTTAGAGAGGGCTGTAGAGCACTGTGAATCGGTATATAAGTCTAAATGCTATTGCTATTGCTATTGGTCACCGGGACCAGAGGTTTGTCTTCTAAGTTTTTTCATGCTGGAGACCAACTTCAGGGAGTTCCCAATTTCCAGTGAAATGTCAGGAAATGTGTTCTCTAGATGAGGGGACCCCAACCCCTGGTCTGTGGACTGGCACTGGTCTGTGGCATGTCAACAACAGATCTGTACAAACAAGTGAAGTCCCATCCATGGGATGCAAGTGGCACACAAAACCATGCCCCCTCCAATCCACAGAAAAACCTTTCTCCACAGAACTGGTCCCTGGTGCCCAAAAGGTTGGGGACCATTGATCTAGATCATGGTCACTGAATTCTATAGCATAATACTACCCAAGAAATACTGGCCATGAAAGCCTGTGCCAAATACCCTCCATAATCTGCTGATTGATTGACTTTAAAACGCCTCCTTTACAGGAAGGCTCTTCATGGGTGCCTGCTTCTCAACCTTGGTGGTGCAGAGACCATCCTTTAAACTGATTAAAAAAATCTCTAGCAACTCAGAAATGAAGAAAAGGAAGCAGTCACCAATGGGCCATTAAGTAAAAAATATAATAAACAGTGCAACCAGGGGACCTATTAAGTTAATTGTGAGAAGAGGTTCTTATGGCCCAGCTTAGATGCCCTGATCTTGTTTGGTAGCATCTCAAGACCTTCAAGATCATGCCCCCAATTACACTAAATCAAGGGCCAAACATGCCCTGGCTACATCCCTCCCCCTTTTTCTTTTGTTCCCAAAGACTGAGTCAGACCTAAATCTTCTCCAGCTGTACTTATTTCACACTAGCGTTTCCCCTTCTTCTGATTCTATTCATTGGCATATACATTTGATTGATTGGTTAATTAAAGGGGCACTTTTGAGTTGTCACCTGTTACCTTGGAGAGAAATCAGGTGATTCACACTGACTAGAGGCAGAAACAACTTGGCAATGAAGACAAAAATGATTCCAGTTTAGTTTTCTGCCAGATCAATTATAGGTGGATAGCAGTTGTTGGGAAAAGGCCCTTCATTCATTACATCAGGAGATGTCAAGTCACTGGAAAAGAGTCGAGGAAAACTAAGAAAACTTAGAACTAAGGAGAAATTTCCTGACAGTTAGAACAATTAACCTCTGGAACAGCTTGTCTCCAGAGGTCGTGAATGCCCCAACCCTGGAAGTCTTCAAAAAGATGTTAGATAGCCATTTGTCTGAAATGGTATAGGGCTCCTGCCCACGCAGGGGGTTGGACTAGAAGACCTACAAGGTCCCTTCCAACTCTGCTATTGTATTGTATTGTATTGTATTGTATTGTATTGTATTGTATTGTATTGTATTGTATTGTATTGTATTGTATTGTATTAAAACTGGCAACAAAGATAGCAGATTTCAGAGTTATCTGCTAGTTCAAGGATGAATGGAGCTATCAGATCTGGGTTGCAAAAATTCAGATGATCATTAGGTAGAAGCAATTTATATAACCTCTGCCTTGTTGTTGCCATCTAATTACAGGGGTCTCCAACCTTTGCAACTTTAAGTCTGAAGGACTTCAGCTCCCAGACTTCTCCAGCCAGCTTTGCTGAAGTCCTTCAGACTTAAAGTTGCAAAGGTTGGAGACCCCTGATCTAATAGACAGCTAGATTTTTGAAAACTAGAATTTGTAGCCCTAAAATGGATGTATTGCACTTCAATGCAGTGGTGAAGAATCCATACAATGTCTTAAACCGAGTTTTCTTCAGTATAGCAGGTTCACTTGAAAGATTTCATAATGGGCAGAAGCCTATGAGGTGTTTTTCACGCTTCTGAAAATCTTTTGTGAAAGTGTGGGTGAAGATAACAGCTACTTCCCAGCTGCATATCAGCTCAAAGCAATCCCCTGTACCAACCACATTTAATAGCACAATTTCTTATTTATTTATTCCAAACTCTGCTTTTATAATTAGTTTTAATAAACAGCATATAGGCTAGGATATTCAATACTCCTTTCTATTTTCCTCATAACAGCAACTCTGTGAAGTGAGTTTGGTTTGAGAAAGAGTGAGTGGCCCAAAATTACCTACTAATCTAAAATTACCTACTAATCTATTCACATTTGCATCAGGGGTGGGTTCTGGCTGGCTTTACTGCCTATTTGCTTGTGCGTGCACTGGATCAATTAAAATTGTTCTGCATATGTGCAGAACTCAAAAACAAGATGGCAGCGATGGCAACAGGGGAACTGGTTCAGAAGCATGGCAGGCTTGGGTTGCTGCCGGTTCCAGCGTACCAGGCCACCATACCACTACCGGTTTGGCTGAACCAGGCTAAACCGGTAGGAACCCACCTCTGATTTGCATGCTTTTGAACTGCTAGGTGGGCAAGGAGCTAGGTGAAGATGGGCGCTCATTCTGTCGCATGATGCTTGTGTTTCCAGCTGACAATCCCAGCATCTTAAGCACTGAGCCATCATGCCGCCTATATAAGCATGCCAACTAAAAATTCTGGCAGAGCAAGGTTGAGACTTACTATTCTAAATGCGCTATTATTTGTCTTTGTGGAATCCCTACGTCCCTCTTTTAAAGAGTTTACAGGAAAAAGACTGGATCTTAGAGAATGATGCTTAATTGAAACTGAAAAGCGTTCACTGCTCTTACAAAATTGCCTACTTTGGTGTATGTTTAATTTACATCCCTTGAGCAGCATTGAAGAGGCTGAATTTGTCTCCTGCAATACCTTTGCCAACAATGCTGTTACAGAATATAATCTTTTTTTCTTTCTCTTTTCTTTCTTTGGGATTTTAATTAAAAATTGGAAATCTATATAGATAGTAAATATCTGGCATGGTTTGGTCCACGGAGTCCCTTAAGTAATATTATCTTGTATTTTACACTATTTATCATTGAGAGATAATGTCCTTTTGACTTCTAATACTCCAAGACTTGATGCTTATTTGCTAAATATCACAGTATCACTTCTTGTTTTAACAGAAATATTTCTTGCTTCCAAAATTATTCCGTAGGATATTCCTGGCTTTTTATCATTATAAATGCTCAGTTTTTAATATTTGCATTATTTGGCTTTAAAAAATACCTTGGAAATTGTATGTGTGCAGTAGATGTCCCTAGGACTGGTAGACTCTGTTTGTGGCCAGTAGTTTATGCTCTGCAACTTTAACCCACCCAAATTCTTTCTCTTCTGATCTTTTCTGATGAGCTGACATCATAGCATGTCAAATAATTTAATCTCTGCAGTCATTCTCAAAGTCAATTTAATATAGAACTGCATGAGAGAGAGAGAGATACAAATATGGAAGCTCTGGTTTAATCTCATTTCTGCCTCACACTCAGTTGTCTATTTATATGTAAGCCCCATGTCCCCCATGCTTACAAGGCTGAAATGGGAGTTGGTGATAGGGAGATATGGGGAGAGATTGAGGGTTTTTGTAATGATCATCAACATCACAGCTTTTAATATTTCATTCACAGTACATGAAATATATGCATTTCCATTCAATCCAGTTCTCAGAAACTACCTGAAGTGACTTTCTCGGTAAGGTTTTTCAGAAGTGGCTTGCCATTGCCTCCTTCCTAGGGCTGAAAGAAAGTAATTGGCCCAAGGTCACCAAGCAATAGGGCAGGATTAGAATTCGTAAATCTTCTGGTTTGTAGCCTTAACCACAACACCAATTGGCTCCAGAGGTGGTATTCCGCAGGTTCTAACCAGTTCTGGAGAACCGGTAGTGGATTTATTGATCAGCTCATAAAACTAACACACATATTAAAAAAAAATCACACAACGGAACTCATGGCTTTCTGTCTAGATGGTCTCTGGTGATGAGCCGAAAGGCAGAAGAGGAAAGCAGTATGCTTTCTCCCTTATTTGGGGCCTTAACAGGGTGTTGTGGAACAATTATATATACTTATCCTCCTGTCTCAGCTGATGCAAAAAAGGAACCTGGCTGGCTTAATGGCTAAGGCTTTTGCCTGACATGCAATACAGCCCCGGTTCGAATCCCAGTAAGGGTATGGCTAGCTGATGAGAGCTAAAAAGCTCGAAATAGATCTATACTAGTCTCCCTGATTTATTTATTGATCAGCTCATAAACCTAACACACACACACACACACACACACACACACACACACACACATGTTACGTTTTTGAGCTGATCAATAAAGCCAGAAAAGAAAATAGTATATCTCCTCCCTTAATTGGGGCCTAACAGGGTGTTGTGGACCAAACTATATATATATTTCTTGAATGTATTTAAATCACTTTTATATTACTGAATATTAGTGACTTCATTCCACAGCGCCAAGGAACCATGTTCAGAAAAAAAAATCTTATCTATGAAGAAAATAAGAAACAAGAACCAGCCAGAAGTTCTTGGCACGTTGAATTAGACACCTGAGGAGGCCTGTGCTAACCAGAGAGGAAAAATTGGATGGAGGATTGTACTACTCGATCTGAGGCTAATTACAAAAGCATACTGTATATTAAGCCCTTGCTCTCATAAGGAGACAGTGAAGCATCCTGTGGTGAATAAAAGCCTAGGAAAATTGTGCAAACAAGATCACAGGCAGGACACAAAGACCAAAATAGTTTGCTCATCCCTGAACTATAATATTCAATAAATCACAGGGTATCTTTGAATCCTTGCAAGTGGCTTACAAAAGATAAATATTTCTTTAAAGGAACATATCTGGTTTTCTGTGAGTGAAGGTGAGGAGAAATGTCGAAATCTTGATAATTTAAAAATGAAAGTTATCGATTATGAGTGATGGAAAGTGTTTATGAGCTAACTGTGCATGTTGATATTTATTTTGTTCAAACTAAGCTCAGAGGTGGTATTCAGACAGTTCTGATAGGTTCTAGGGAACCGGTAGTGGAAATTTTGAGTAGTTTGGAGAACTCATCAAACTCCTAGCAGATCTTCTTTTGTTACCCTGAATAGGACAAAGGAGATGGAAAGCAGGTTAGTGGGGTGAGGTAGGAAGGGAATGGGGATTTTGCAGTAACCATCCTCCAGCAGTGGGGAGGAAAAGGGGATTTTGCAGTATCCTTCCCCTGCCACAACCACCAAGCTACGGCACACCCACAAAGCCACACCCACAGAACCAGTAGTAAAAAAAATTAAATCTCACCACTGACTAAGCTGCTATTTGTGGTAGTCTGTTTATTTCTTCCATCTATTATTCTTCTATCCTCTAAACCTGCTTGATTTACAACATGAATTCTACCAGTTGATGGAGCTTTATGAAGACTTGGTTCGGAAACTTCCTTCCTCCCGAAAATTCATTCTTAGTTCCTCTTGAAATGAAATCTGGTTTGAGTTTTAAAGATTCTGTTTTTTGCCTTGAAACTCAATTGGCCCTTCCTCTCACACAGATTCAAACAATGTTCTACCACAAGATGGAGACAAGCAGAGCAAAGGAAGACCATTAACAAAACAAAGAAGTTAGAAACTGCTTGTTGTGGCCAAACAGTGAGGGCTCGCTTGACAAGATCCAGAGCTAAACTTTGAAAAATCTTTCCTGAGAACCTTCATGGAGGCTCTTAATAAAGCAACAGAAATATTAACTTTCCATTTGTCACCTCATAAAGTCCTATGATTCAGCACCATGAAATTTCTGAAAGGGGCTGATCAAATCATCAGACAACATGCAATAAAAAGTGTGTGTTTGAATGAAATGTCAGGCTGGCTTGACACATTTTTATCACATACACACACTTTCAACAGCCCATGTTGGAATATATATCCGATTAAATAGTTTAAACATATTTAAAAAGCTTTGATAAGGATTTCCAAAAGCAGTCCAGCCTGCTGACTCTGATCTCGGCATTAAAAAGAAGAAGAAGAAAACACAGTTCTAAAGTAATGTAAACTTGGTTTATTCTTTTGATAATGTTATCACTGCTTTGCTTATGTTTTGCTTTTTAGCAAGGAATTTTAAACCATTGCAAAACCATTTGTACAGTACACGAACTAGTAAATGACAATGATATAAGGCAGAGCTGTTATAAAAGCATCTTTTAGCAGATGAAGGAGGTTATTAACATAATGGCAATAACCTTACAATTTAAAATTAGCACTGAAATGTACCACCTGTAATATGGAGAGAAAAATCTCAACTATTCAGTCTGAGAAATTATAAAAGCCATTGTTAAAAATCCTCCCTACAACATTAAACTACATTCAAGTAAAACTGTTTCTGTCCTTATTTGTCTAAGGAGATGCTTTGGAGTTTTGTCTATGGAGTCCTTATTTGCTTTTAATTAGTTCAGAACTATATCCAATTTTGAAAAGTCTGATATAAAAGGAAAGTGTGGGCCAGGCTGCCCACCCAAACCTTCTGCTAGACTTAAATCACATTTTTTTTCACACTTCTCTAGAAAGCAATCTGATGAAAGTTTATGGGAATTACTTTTCAGTACAAAACTGAACTGTTAATTTATAGTCAGTCACTGAGTGCTGAAGTAATGGAAGAGAGAGGCCAGCTATTCATTTGTTCTTTGGCTTTGTAATTTTTTTAGGTCCCTATTTTTAATTGACTGTAACTTTATTTGCTGTGTCTTTTTTTTTAAAGAATAACCACACTTGGAAGGGGCCATTTTGATTACAGAGTTCAACCTCTGTAAAGGAATCCATATTGAAGCATGTCTCTGCTTGAAATACATCTAATAAAGGGGAGTCTATTACCTCTTTGGGCAACTATTTGAAGGACCATCTCTCCCCCCACTACATCCACCCAGCCCAGCAGGACAGGATGCCAGTGTATGTTGCAAGGCCCATCTATTAGGGATGTATCTCTGGTGGGACCACAAAAAAGGTCTTCTTGGTGTTGGTCCCTTCTCTGAGGAACATCATTCATTTAGTGGTACAGTTGGCCCCCATCTTTGTTTTATTAAAAAGTTTTTTTTAATTAAATAAACATTAAAAACATTGGCTATAGTGTGACATTTTTGGCATGAACATTTCCATATAGTTGATTAGATCTTACAATTCCATTACTATTCATTACATAGGTGTATGCAGTCAGTCAGATTACCTGTCCGTTGATCCTTTCTTTTATATAATTACTAATCATACAAATACATATCCAATAGCTACCTATCACACATTCTTAATACCATCTTTTCCGATTTTTAACTTGTCTGTGTTATTCTGTCCTGACCTTTTCCCCTCATTTCTAACCGCTACCATTTGTCCCAGATTTTGTGATATTCCCTCTCACCCTTGTCTTTGAGCTCTAGAGTCAGTCTGTCCATTTCTGCGCACGTCAGTATCTTATTTATTATTTCTTGTTCTGAGGGAGTCACCTTATTTTTCCATTTTTGTGCAAAAACCGCTCTTGCCACAGTTAAAATATGCAGCATTAAATATAGTCCACCTTTCCAATGTTTTTCTTTTGTGGTCCCTAGTAGAAATAATTCTGACCTCAACTCCATCCTTTGATTTAGCATCTCTTCCAAATACTTTCTTATCTGGTCAGTTGGCCCCCATCTTGTTGCTTTTCTGAAAGGCCCTGAAGAGGTGGATTTGCCAATGGACCTGGGGACCATGAATGGAAGTCAGTCTAATTAAGTAAATGATTTGATTGTATTGCTGCTGCATCATGAGATGGAGTTTTTAATATTAAGCTGTCCGGATTCATCTGCGTATGACTTGAGCAGCCCTATAAATTTGTTTAATAAATAAATAACATAAAACTGAACTGATTCCATCAGCAAACTGATGTTACTCAGTTGGTCTGAGTTTTAAATTCCAGTTTGGCTCCTTGGAGCTTATGAGAATTACTCCAGCTGCTGCATTCTGGGAAGATGATGAATGCAACTTTGATTTATTTTGCATGGTATCTCTACAGGAACTGGAAAACTGCTTCTGTATTCCACAGGTGAAAGTTTTCTGAGTTTCTGTTAAGCTGAGTGTGAAATTCCGTTCCTTCAATCTATTCTTCACCATTGTCTGGTAGAACTCATTTCTTCTTATCAGAGAAATACAAATTTAATTAATAAATGCTTTTCATAAATAAATCTGATGCCAGAATAGGAGCTGAGTATTCTGTTATTTACTGGTCATTTGGTATTCTTTGCCATCTCCATTGAGTAATTGGTATTCTGTTCCAGTTCCCTTTCTTTTATTTGAGATATCTGAAGCAGTCCTCTTGTTTTTGGTTCATTGCAACCTTGGTTAACCTCAGCTGCCTTTAAACTTTCCTTTTTGTACTTTGGGATGCTTTTGGCACAGGAAAGTGGTTCTTTTTCTTTAAAAAAAAAATCAAATAAATGAATATGTTCCATCCTTCACTTGCTGTGATAAGGAAGCCTTCAGATGTAGTACATGGCAGGTTAGGTAGAATATCTGAACCCAGGGATGTAAGTAGGGATGGATTCAGAACAGTCTCTTTGTGCTTTACCTCTCCCTTTACACATGTGTACACACACACACACAGGAATTCTGGGAGTTGAAGTCCAAGCAAAGTTGTTGAGACTAAGATACAGTGAGTTAATCCCTACATTTGCATTAGAGCAAATACACTACTCACTTTATCAAGACCAATTTAGCTTGATGTTTATGAAATATCAGCAAAGATCAAAAACATTGGTAGTTCATTGGTAAAAGTAAGAGAAAAATAGGCAAAACAAAAATGAAGATAGATAGATGGATGGATGGATGGATGGATAGATAGATAGATAGATAGATTTATTTATTTATTTATTTATTTATTTATTTATTTTATTTTATTTTATTAAATTTATACCCCGCCCTTCTCCTTGTTAGGACCCAGGGCGGTGCACAGGCATTATATAAAACCATAAATACAATATACATCAATTAAAAATATATTAAATTAATTCACCCGTGCTAAAACCCGTTATTAAAACCGTAACCAAATTATAATTTATATTTAAAAGTCAGACGCGGGGGGGCTATCCTAGGCCGGCTTGTTGGAATAAGTACGTCTTAAGACGTTGGCGGAAGAGGCGGAGGTCCGAGGTAGTGCGATAGATAGATAAATAGAAACACCCCTGTTCTTTTATATTTGTTCCAGCATTTAATTCTGGGGACTGCCTGGATGAGTTCCTGCATTTTTCTTTTTGTCAAGATTTTAGAATTGGTTTCCCACTGCTTGGTTTCTAGGACTGAGAGGTCAGCTGGCTTTGTATCTAAAGTGGAACTAAGTGTCGCTTGATTTCTAGCCTGATGCCTTAACTACTACACCAGGAATGTCCAACCTTGGCAAATTTAAGATATGTGGACTCCTACTCCCAGAATTGCCTAGCCAGCATGCTACCGTGTTTCCCCCAAAATAAGACCCTGTCTTATATTTTTTTGCCACCAAAAAAGGCACCAGGTCTTATGTTGGGGGGGGGGGGGATGTAGTCCACCTCACTTCACTTGTGTGTGTGTCACCTCTTGCCTCCTTTTCACTGTCAGAGACCTTCAGGATCTACTTCTGCAGCTGGCAAGACTTTCCTGAAGGCCTCTGCAGCCAATAACAAAGCTCTGGATTAATCCAGAGCTCTATTAATGGCTGCAGAGGCCTTCAGGAAGCCTTTTTGGACTTGAAGAAGTAATGGGCCAGCAAGACAAGTGTCAAGATGTGTGAGGACTGGCTGGAACTGTCCGAAGGTAAGTAGTAGGGCAGCTCCACCTCCACATCCCCACTCTAGCTTAATCTTTACCTGTGCGTCCTGGAATAGGTGGAGTCTTAATTAGGGCTTATTTTGTGGGTTGGGCTTATATTGGACACATGTGTAAAAACCAAGCTAGGGTTTACTTTTGGGGTAGGTCGTATTTTCAAGGAAACATGGCAATAGAAATTCACAAGTTAACAAAGTTGGACACTCTGTACTACACCAGTGTGGCTAGATTTCTTTTCTATTTTATGACATTAAAAAAACAATTTGGTGCATGGGAAGGATGTATCAAACAAGGGGCATAGTTTTTTAAAAAAAAGAAAATAACATCCACCATATTGTAACCAGAAAATCCATATTTCTTTTCGAGTCTGGACAAAGGAGAATTTTATCTTCATTCAGAAATTAACATCAAAACCATCTTTGATGGGCTATGATGTGCGATTTCCCTTTTAGGGATTCATGTTATTGGCAAGGTTCAGTCGTCAAGTAGTTTCTATGAGTGCAGTTTCTCAATTGGTAATGTCACCCAGCTGGTCTTCCTTGTTGAAAACTAAATTAGGTAAGCTGCTATAAGGATAATAATGTTTAAAATAAAATAAAATAACTTGGGGGGAAAATAACAGCTGTTTTGTCCAATTGAAGTGAAGCATGTTTGAAGGGTTTGAATGACAATGAAAAATGTTTTTCAGGACCAACAAGGAACTAAATCAAAGCCATTGTTCTTGGCAGTAGGCATAACACAGTTCAGATGAAGGGTCTCAGCGATGAGTACATTTCAAAGGAATAATTGTGTAGAAGAATTGCGATTCTCCTTCTGATCACAGTAATTTCAATGTCTTGGCTATTGTTCTGGCCTTCTCCCATTGCCTTCTAGATGTAGATTATATAAGAGTGACACCAAAAGAATTGTTGAATAGCCTAATCTCATTGTGTATTCTCTGAAAGTGTTTTGCAGCATATTGTATTCTCCCTGCTTGTGTTCTGAAAATAAATGAAGGGAAGCAATGTTAATGGATTGGTGTCCATGTAATAAAAAAAAGTCTTTTGTAAAGCAAGCTCATTTCTCAACAACTTTATGGAGACATATTTTATTGTAAACCACCCAGAAGCACTGTAGTGAGATGACTGGTATAGAAATATGAAGAAAACCACAAACAAGCAAACAAATATATTTACTATATAGGGTGAGACAGAATACCACGAAATCTGGGACAAATGGTATAGATGGTTAGAAACAAGGGAAAAAGTTCAGGGCAGAAAAACGCAGATAAATTAAGAATTGAAAATATGGTATGAATATTGTATGATAGGTAGGAGCTGGATACACATATGTATTGATAGTAACTATATAACGAAAGGGATTAATGGGTAAGTAATTTGACACATACCTATGTAATAATGGATATAAATTGTTATTGGAAGATCTCCACCACCAGATGGATTCATAACTGGCTGACCAACCGCACTCAACGTGTAGTCCTCAATGGAATTGCATCTACATGGAAGGAAGTATGTAGTGGAGTCCCCCAAGGCTCTGTTTTAGGCCCAGTACTCTTCAACATCTTCATCAATGATTTGGATGAGGGAATAAATGGGGAACTCATCAAATTTGCAGATGACACCAAGCTGGCAGGAATAGCCAACACTCTAGAAGATAGGCTTAAGATACAGCAGGATCTTGACAAACTTGAACATTGGGCACTATCTAATAAAATGAAATCCAATGGCTAAAAGAGTAAGGTTCTACATTTAGGCAACAAAAATGAAATGCACAGGTACAGTATAGGTGGTACCTTGCTCAATAGTAGCAACTGTGAGAGGGATCTTGGAATCCTAGTGGACAACCATTTAAATATGAGCCAGTAGTGTGCAGCAGCTGCCAAAAAAGCCAACACAGTTCTAGGCTGCATAAACAGAGGGATAGAATCTAGATCACGTGAAGTTTAATACCACTTTATAATGCCTTGGTAAGGCCACACTTGGAATACTGCATTCAGTTTTGGTCACCACAATGTAGAAAAGACATGGAGACTCTGGAAAGAGTGCAGAGAAGAGCAACAAAGATGATTAGGGGACTGGAGACTAAAACATATGAAGAACGGTTGCAGGAACTGGGTATGTCAAACTAGGTATGTCTAGTTTAATGAAAAGAAGGACTAGGGGAGATATGATAGCAGTGTTCCAATATCTCAGGGGCTGCCACAAAGAAGAGGGAGTTAAACTATTCTCCAAAGCACCTGAGGGCAGAACAAGAAGCAATGAGTGGAAACTAATCAAGGAGAGAAGTAACTTAGAACTGAGGAGAAATTTCCTGACAGTTAGAACAGTTAATCAGTGGAACAGCTTGCCCCCAGAAGTTGTGAATGCCCCAACCCTGGAAGTCTTCAAGAAGATGTTGGATAGCCATTTGTCTGAAATGGTATAGGGCTTCCTGCCTAGGCAGGGAGTTTGACTAGATGACCTCCAATGTCCCTTCCAACTCTGCTATTTTATTGTATTATCTGAGAACTCTATGGAAATGACTACAGATGCGACTCAGCAAAGAGTTCTAATAGAGATCTGGGATGCAGTACTGTATTATGCCTATTTCGGTGGCCCTGTAATTGACAATCATGAAAAAAATAAATAAATTACAGATGGCATGCTTTGGGGGACCCTGGAGGGAGATCTAAAATACTGGCATGCTTTGGCTTCTTAAGAGCTGGCAAATGAAGCAAGCCTTCTGTTACACTAGCATTAAATACAAGCATATAAACTAAAACTGTTAGAGACCAAGACGATCTGCCCCTGACTGTATTTTTTTTTAATGCACCAGCTGTCTGTCCGTGAAACTACAGCCTCAAAATGAAACGAATGGTTTCCAATGTTCAAAATAAGGCTATGGTTTTAACTGGCAGGGGAAGGTAAATGTACAGTTTGGTAGCTCTTTCTTCTTTCTTTAAGTATGTGCAGAGACCCTCCTATAGTGACAAAGAATCCCTGGAAAAAATGGGTGATCTGGACTCTAGCTGAAGTTCCCTTCCTCATAATGATTTAGTTTAGTTTAGTTTATTAGTTTTCTATACTGCCCTACTCCCGAAGGACTCAGGGCGGTGTACAGCCAAAGTAAAACAGATACAGTGGTACCTCGGATCACGAACTTAATTCGTGAAATGACTCTGGTCGCGATCCGATTTGGTTGTGATGCGAGGCACAATTTCCCATAGGGTTCAATGTAAATCCGATTAATCCGTTCCGACCTTGTTTTTTGGTTGTGATGCGAGGCACAGTTTCCCATAGGGTTCAATGTAAATCCGGTTAATCCGTTCTGACCTTGTTTTTAAAATGTCCGCGGCTCCGGTTCGTGAAGCGAAACGGAGGTCGTGAATCCGGGCATTTTTACGAACTTTTCCGTTCGTGATGCGAGGGCGGAGTTCATGATGCGAGGCAGAGTTCGTGAAGTGAGGCGGAGTTCGTGCAGCGGAGCATTTTTTACGAACTTTTCCGTTCGTGCAGCGAAATGGTGTTCGTGAACCGGGGCACATTTTTTGGGAAATTTTTGGTCGTGAAGCGAATTGGACGTGATGAGAGGCGTTCGTGGTCCGAGGTACCACTGTATATAAAAGTTAAAAACAGTTTAAAAACATATTAAATAATTTGGCCTCTCATAAAATTAAAAAACCAAAGAAACCCCAATTAAAATTAATAAAAATTCATATTTAAAAATTCATTTTTATGCCAGCCTGGCTTGTTGGAAAAAAAAGGTTTTGAGAGCATGGCGGAAGGTGCGTAGGTCAGGGATAGTTTTTAATTCCGGGAGCAATTCGTTCCAGAGGACAGGTGCTCCCATGGAGAAGGCTCTCCCCCTGGGTGTCGCCAGTCGACATTGTTTAGCTGATGGCACCATGAGGAGACCCTCTGTATGGGAGCATACTGGGAGGCTCTTGGTGGCAGAAGGCGATCTCGTGTTTCTCTCTCTCTCTCTCTCTCTCTCTCTCTCTCTCTCTCTCTGTGTATACAAAATCTACCTGGGAAAAGACGTTTAGATAACTAGGTCTCAGTGGTGGGCCCTTGTACGAGTGTATCAGTGCCTGCTGGGAGTACCAGGTGCCATTCTGGTATGGTGCTCCAGAGGGCCCACCTGCCCGCCCTCATTACCTGTATTTGAGCAGATTGGGGCTTCCTTGCATGGAGCGTATGGCACCTCCGCAGGAGGTAAGTATGCATGCGCACGCTGCATACTTACACCACATGCATGCATGTGGTAAACGCCCGCCCCCCTTGCACTGTACCGGTTGCACCAGCATCTGGAACCCACCACTGCTAGGCCCTAACCCATATAATGTTGCCCAACTAGTGTGGTATATCCATTTAGTTGGGGCTAACTCTACAAATTAACAAAATTGTTGCTTTAACCCATTTTTACTGCTATTACTCCCTGTGCTTTTACTGCTTTTACTCCCTGTGACCTGGAAAAAAAAGTTTTGAAATTTTATTTTACATCTGAAATTCCCTGGGAAATTGACAGCACTTTCCTTGTTTCCAAAGAGCTGAAAATCTAGAGAGAGATATAAAAATAAAAACAAAAACCACTTTAATGATTTTTTTTTTGTTAACATATGATCATTTTTTCTGCTCTTTCTGTTTGTTGCTCTTTTTGTGACATTTTGTCAATCAATATAGCTGGCTTGGATTTATTCTCATTGTTTTTACATTAAACAAATTAACAGATCAGTCAAGTCTGATGGGAAGCATGTAACGTGGGTTGGTTTGCTTGTCTACAAATAATTATATACAGTGCACTTTCATCCTCACTTCGGTGCTTCCAATATGGGGGGAGGGAGGGGGGAGCAGGGGAGGGAAATCCTCAAATTTATTGAGTGATGAGAAAAATTTCCATTCTGCTTTTAGAAACAAAGCAGAAATAATGGTGTTGTAATAAAGAATGGAGTGGTACAAAAGACAATCTGCAGAAAACAAAGTTTATTTAAAGTGCAGCTCATTACAAGCAAAGCTGCATAGACACCATTCCATTTATTTCTAATTAAAATGAAATACAGTGTTTATCATTCGTTATATATTCATATATTTAAGAATTTTCTTTGTCACTTTCAAGGCAAGAAATGAATTAGGGAGATTTGCACATATAATATATAACTTTAGCATTTTAGAATTAAACACTTAAACTGGTTTCTGTTTTTCCCCTCCAAGGGAGTTTGTAATCCATTTGCATCCCTTTATAATCCTTATTTCAAAATCTTTTAATAAATATTTAATAAGTACATTTTAATGTTTGTAAGCCAGCTAGAGTCACCTTTAACTTTGATGGTTTAGGTTTAGGTTTAGGTTTTATTAGTTTTTTATACCGCCCTACTCCCGAAGGACGCAGGGCGGTGTACAGCCAAAGTAAAACAGATATACAAAAGTTTAAAAAGTTTTTAAAAAACATATTAAACAATTTGGCCTGAAAATTAAAAAAACAAACAACCCCGATTAAAATTAATAAAAATTCGTAATTTAAAATTCATTTTTATGCCAGCCTGGCTTGTTGGAAAAAAAAGGTTTTGAGAGCACGGCGGAAGGTGCGTAAGTCAGGGATAGTTCTTAATTCCGGAGGCAATTCGTTCCAGAGGACAGGTGCTCCCATGGAGAAGGCTCTCCCCTGGGTGTCGCCAGTCGACATTGTCTAGCCGACGGCACCATGGGGAGACCCTCTCTATGGGAGCATACGGGCTGGTGGGAGGCTCTCGGTGGCAGAAGGCGATCTCGTAGGTACCCAGGTGCTAAGCCATGGAGCGCTTTAAAGATAGTAACCAACACTTTGAATCACACCCGGAAAACCACCGGAAGCCAGTGCAGCTGGGCTTCAAAAATTGCAGCAATGGGTTCACTGCCCCATTGTTGGGTGGGTGTTGCCATGGCGGGCATGGTCTAGTTGGCCTCCTGCACCAGGGCAGGGGGAGGAGATTTTCACCCACCCCGGGCTCTGGAGGCTTTCCTTGAGCCTCTGGGAGGGTGAAAAGTGTTTTCCCCGAGGCTCTGGAGTCCCTCCAGAGTCCGGAAACAGGCCCATTTCCGGACTTCCGCAACCTCCGGTAGGCCCATTTTTTGCCCTCTTCAGGCTCTGGAGGCTTTCCTTGAGCCTCCAGAATGCGGCCGCGCGGGCAATTTTGGGAGCCTCTAGGTACTCCCATGTAACACCGCTCCTGCGCGAGCTGCACTGGCTACCTGTGGCCTTTCAGGTGCACTTCAAGGTGTTGATTACCACCTTCAAAGCGCTCCATGGCACGGGACCTAGTTATCTGCGGGATCGCATCCTACCCCATACATCCCTTCGGCCGATTCACTCCCACAGAGAGGGACTTCTCTGGGTGCCATCCACTAGGCAATGCCAGCCGGCGATGCCCAGGGGAAGGGCCTTCTCTGTGGTGGGCTCAACCCTCTGGAACAACCTACCCCCCCGATCTTAGAACAACTACGGACCTCCGCTCCTTCCGCCAGAAACTAAAGACCTATTTTTTCTATCAGGCCGGTCTGGCCTAATCTATTTCACTTAGCCTATAGTCTGAAGTTCAAATTGTTTTAATTGGGTTTTAAAAGGGGTAATAGTTTTAATGATTTAAAATTTTTTTAGCACAGGGGATAATTATTTAATTTGGTTTTAATTATTTATAATTGCTATGTTTATATGTTTTTTAACTTCCTGTGCACTGGCCTGAGTCCCTTGTGGGGAAAGGGAGCGGTTTATAAATTCAAATAATAAATAAATAAATAAATAAATAAATAAATAAATAAATAAATAAATAAATAAATAAATAAATAAATAAATAAATAAATAAATAAATAAATAATAATTTAATTTATTAGATTTATAAACCGCCCCCTCTCCCCGAAGGGACTCGGGGCGGTGTACAGGAAAACTTAAAAAACCATATAAAAACATACAATATATCCAAAGTTAAAAACGAATTAAATTAACCTGTACTAAAATTTAAGAACATTAAAATTACAACCCACCCTATGCTAAAATTCCCCTAAAATCTAACATCCATATACGTATTTGGCAGATGTTATATTATGAGAGTCTAAACTATTACGCAAGACCAGCTTGCTGAAAAAAATATGTTTTAATAAATAAATACTGCTTCCCCTGGGCTCCAGAGGCCCTCCGAAGGCCGGAAACAGGCCTGTTTTCAGACTCCTGGAACCTCCGGTAGGCCCTTCCCCCCCCTCCCCAAGCCTTCACGTTGGCCATGCACTTACCTGGCAGGATGAATTGACCGCATAGGGACTCCTGGGAGGGGTGGGAGGGAGCAGGAGGGGCAGGGCAGGGTTGGTGTGGCCAGCCAGGGGTGGCATTTGGAGGTTCGCTGAACTGGGCAGCATCCTAGTTAGAGGATCACCCGAACCTGTGCGAACCCTCATCAGCCCACCCCTGGATGGGCAGCATATAGAGCTAATCAATAAACCCTCAAAACGTAAAGTCTAATTACTGTTTGTGTCAAAGACAAAGTGACAGACAAAATTTGTAACGCAAATGCAGCTTCTGACCAGTGTTGCAATTTTCATTTGCATCTGAAACCCTGAAGAGCAAAGGCAGCCAAACACATTTTAGCCTCAGTTCCTTGGTTTCTCCAATAATCAGCTTTCCAAAATGGACTTCATCCAAAAACAAAATAAAACAACCATCTGACTGTCACTCAATAAATCTATCCCCTTGTCTTTGTTTCTTGGCTTCTTAAAAATTACAAGATGTTCTAACCCAGACAGTACATGTCCTACATATTGTATGGAACATCCAACCCATATGCCCTACTCATTGAAAGAATAGAATAGAATAGAATAGAATAGAATTCTTTATTGGCCAAATGTGATTGGACACATAAGTAATTTGTCTTTGGGGCATATGCTCTCAGTGTACATAAAAAGACAAGATATATTAATCAAGAATCATAAGGTACAACACTTAACGATAGTCATAGGGTGCAAATAAGCAATCAGGAAACAATATCAATATAAATTATAAGGATACAAGCAACAAAGTTACAGACTTGCAGTCATAAGTGGGAGGAGATGGGTGATAGGAACGATGAGAAGACTAATAGTAATAGTAATGCAGCTTTAGTGAATGGTTTGACAACGGTGAGAACATTATTTGTTTAGCAGAGTGATAGCGTTTGGGGAAAAAACTGTTCTTGTGTCTAGTTGTCTTAGTGTGCAGTTCTCTATAGCATTGTTTTGAGGGTAGGAGTTGAAACAATTTATGTCCAGGAATCAAGGGGTCTGTAAATATATTTATGGCTCTCTTTTTGACTCGTGCAGTGTACAGGTCCTCAATGGAAGGCAGATTGGTAGTAATTGTTTTTTCTGCACAACGCTGGGGGAGATTTTTGGAATCCAATATGGATCTTTTGGAATCCAATACATAAAAAAACCAATTGACTGAGGGCAAGGGGTTCAACACCCCACCCCTAAAGTACCGTATTTTTCCGAGTATAAGATGCTCTGAAGTATAAGACGCATCTAGCTTTTGGGAAGGAAGACAAGGGGAAAAAAATCTGCCTTTCTCCCAGCAAATTGCCTCCTTGCAAAAAACAGTATAGACAATATACACTGTTTGTAGTGTTACATTTCAGACTATACTTGTACAAATGCTGTTAAAATTGATGTGGTTTTCTGGAAGTATAGTTATTCTCTGCTATTTGAAAGATGATACAACAGCACTGGGCCTCTTCAGATCAAGCATTTATTTTAAAAAGCTTCTTCATGTTGTTAAGTTGTCTAGAATAATAATAAAGCAGTCTTTAAAAAATAAGTCTAATAATTTGAACATTCTATAGGCATTTATAGTTATTGACTTACATCCTTGCCGCAAACAGCCTGATTAGCACAAGGGGGAAAAAACTGTAATTTGGAGGAATCCAGATTCTGTACTGGATACCATTGTGTGAAAGCAGAAAGAACAGTATGGAACAATGCTCAGAGATATTGTCCTAATGTATATAAATTTCGGGTGTTTTTTTTTTAGCTTAGTGTGTTTCATATGTGTATTCAGTCACAGTGTATAAAATATGGCTTATGAATTGGCATTTTATTTGTAGCAGCCATCCAGGATTTTTTGGTATATGAGCTTACTGCATTACATAAACCCATCATGGACTAACAGCCAGTCCTAAACTCTGAGAGATGTCATTTGTTTTTATAAGGTGTAGAAATGGGCATTTCTGCCAAATGCCGTATTTTGCCATCATCAAAATAAATAGAAAAGTTTTAAATTGGGTTTTTAATTAATAATTGGTTTTAGCACAGGTTTGGGATTTAATATATATTTTAAATTATTTATCTATGTTCTATTTTGTATGTTTTTTAAATCTCCTGTGCGCCGCCCTGGGTCCTCTGCGGAGAAGGGCGGGATATAAATGTAATAAAATAAAAATAAATAAAAATAAAATCAGTGAAATTAAAAAAAAAGTTGGACATGACAATTTGTTTTGTTTTGGTACAATGACAACTTTTAAAGACATAGCACACAACTGCTCTTCCCATAGACCAGGGGTGTCAAACTCACGGCATCATGTTGTCATCATGTGATGTCTCATGACTTTCCCTCCCCCCCCTTTGCTGGGGGCGGGCATGGGCATTACCCATGGGCTATGGGTTTGACGCCCCTGACATACACCATGCCTTCATTTGCACAATCATTCCTCAACAATGGCAATTTTCCTCTGATCTTCACACTGTTTGCCTTCAAGTCATGTCCATTTCATGAGTAGATAGGTTTGTCATTTTCATCTGTATTTCTAGTGAAATATTGTTTCCTCTCTTATTCTGACATTATCCAATGGCAGCCTCATGGTGTGCAAATTCTATTATGTGTTCCTTCTCTCCCCTTAGAGGGAAGTCAGTTCACCCATACTAGGAATAAACAGAGGAGCAATACTTATGAAAGGTTTAAAGCTGATGCAAACACAATCCTCCCCCTGTAGTTCAAATGATTGGCCCAGTGGTTAAGTGCAGTATTGCAGGCAAACTCTGCCCACAGCACGGAATTCAATCCTGACTGGGATCTATGGGATGGTATATAAATAGCTATTGCTATTCATAATTGGCTTCTCCTGTCACAAACTGTTGGCAGACCTAGGCTTCTCCAAACCACGAAGCAGGCTCCTTGTCCTGACAATAAACCTTTTTTATTAAGATAGTGTGAATCCCCCTCATTGACATTCAGAAAAGGGTGAATTTTACAGTCACAGACCTTATCTGGCTCAGAGAGCTGCCAGGGCGATATCTACAAAACTTGGCAAGGAGCCTCTGAGAGTCATGAACCAATTAAGCAAACTAATTGTCTTCTGCAAACTCCCCTCCCCTTTCGCTCCTCTTTTATTCTCTATGGGAGGGGCCATTTATCATCCACTTGGGGCCTTACTCCTAAGCCGGCCCTTGCTCCTTAGCTGTTCCCTTCGTCTGGCAACTTTGCACATGCGCATATTGGGACCAGGTTCCAGCTGCTTGTCTGCCGCACCGATGTCTGATAACTGTCAGACGGCCCCAGGGATAATCATTGTTTAATTTGCCTTTTATTAATCTATTTATGTATATTTATTGGTATTTTTAATTTCCCTGTGCACCGCTCCGAGTCCCTTCGGGGAGAGGAAGCGGTCTATAAATAAATTTATTATTATTATTATTATCTCTGCTTCTGATGGAGAGCCCTCATCAGAGCCTTCCCCAGACTCCAGGACTGGCCCATGTTCCTCCCCAACCTCCTCACTGTCCGAATGGTAAGCCACAACACTAGGTAGTAGATAGAGTTGTTTTAATCACTTCCCCACTTCTTGTGCTTGTTGTTACTTCTATTTGACCAAAGGAAAGTTTCATGAACATTTGCAGAATTTAGGATGGATGAAAGGATTGCTACTACGAATCTGCTATTGAGCAGATTTGAACCATGCTGCCAGACTAGTCAGAAGTATTTTGTTTTAACTGCCTTGCTAGGGTTTTCTGCTAGGGATGTGCTGAACACAGAAGGCAGAAAAACTAGAAGATTTATCTAGTTGCTTTGCAAATCACCTATGGCCCAGCACATTCAGGCAATGCCATTTGGCAGCAAGTCAGAACAGATGCAATGGAGGCAGGATAAGGACAGCAAATTCCATGCCAAGTTTCAGATGGGGTTTTATTTTTTTCTGACTTGGATGTGACTTGGATGTGGGGGAAAGCCCATTATGCGCAATCTCAGGTTACTGAGTTTGGAACTGAGCTGACAGGAGATAGTGACTGTTTGTGAATATTTTAGCAGGGTTGAAAATGACGCCTCTTTCCATGTTGTTTTCCAAAAGCTGGAGGGATATTGATTAAGTGCTTTCCATATGGTCACTCTTTTTAACTATCCAAAGCCTTGGAAACAGTTTGAAAGTGAATTTTGCCTCTTTGAAAATGCTTGGAATAAGTTCCAAATATAATGACCCCGTTGTTGCTGTAAATTTTGCCTCAATAAAATAGCTTTGCATCTTTTCCATACAAAAGAAATAAGGGGGAAGTACTGCGAGGGGAGTTCCAAGCAGCCTAAGGCTTTACATGGTTTGGTACCTCTTGGACTCCTGAATTTGGGGTCTTGACTATGCAGTTAGTTTAGTTTAGTTTAGTTTAGTTTTATTAGATTTCTATCCCGCCCTATCTCTCGAATGGGACCTAGGGCGGCGCACAGGAACTTAAAAATCTAAAAATACAAACAATACAAAATTCTACAAAAGTTAAAACTAAAATTAAACAATTTAGCCCATGCTAAAAACAATTAATTTAAAAACCCAACTCTAAAAATAGAAACCCTTAAAAATCCAATGTTAAAATCTAACCCAAAATATAGGCATACACTAACTCTAAGCAAGGCCAGCGAGATGGAACAAATGTGATTTTAATGAGTGGCGGAAAAGGCGAAGGTCCGTGATGGTACGATGTTCGGGGGGTAGGTCATTGCAGAGGGTTGGACCCACCACAGAGAAGGCTCTTCCCCTGGGTGTCGCCAGCCGGCATTGACCTGCTGACGGCACCCTGAGGAGGCCCATTCTGTGGGAGTGGACCGGTCGAAGGGAGGTATGTGGTAGGAGACGGTCCTGCAAATAACTAGGCCCTATGCCATGGAGCATCTTAAAGATGGTCACCAACACCTTGAAGCGCACCCGAAAGACCACCGGCAGCCAGTGCAGCTTGCGCAGGAGAGGTGTTATGTGGGAGCACCGTGAGGCTCCCAAAATCCCCCGCCCGGCCGCGTTCTGGACCAGCTGGAGCCTCCGAGTGCACCTCAAGGGGAGCCCCATGTAGAGAGCATTACAATAGTCTAGGCGGGACGTAACGAGTGCTTGAGTGACTGTGCGGAGGGCGTCCCGGTCAAGGAAAGGGCGCAACTGGCGGACCAGGCGGACCTGGTAAAATGCCTCCCTGGTCATGGCCGTCACATGGTCATCCAAGGAGAGCCGTGAGTCCAGGAGGACGCCTAAGTTGCGAGCCCTCTCCACGGTTAATGTTATAACAGAATAGAAGAATAGAATAGCAGAGTTGGAAGGGACCTTGAAGGTCTTCTAGTTCAATCCCCTACTCAGGCAGGAAACCGTACACCACTTCATGGTTATCCAACATCCTCTTAAAAATTTCCAGTATTGGAGGGAGCATTCACAACTTCTGGAGGCAAGTTGTTCCACTGATTAATTGTTCTCACTGTCAGGAAATTTCTCCTTAGTTCCCTCCCCACCCCACTAAGCTGCTTTCCAGCTCCGTTCTCCTGTGCAGGGCAATAGAAGAAGACCCAGCTGATCAACTGGGACTCGGGAGGCAACGAATAAATGGGTGCGGAGTCAGCCAGAGGTGGTATTTGCTGGTTCTCCGAACTACTCAAAATTTCCACTACCGGTTCTCCAGAACTGGTCAGAACTGGCTGAATACCACCTCTGCTGGCACTCCATAAACGTGTACCATCCCACCTCCAAATAAACATTTGTGGGCTTTTCATCTGAGTAAGAATCTTTAGGATTGCTTAAGAAAAAAGAAGTGGGAAGAGAGGCAGTATTGTTAAAGTGTTGGAGAAGGGAAGAAAGACCCAAGTTTAGTTTACAGTGTTCTCAACCTAGGATAGCCACACTCTCTCTGTTAGCCTAACCTGCCTGACAGGTTGCTGTTTATAGAAATAACAAGGCAGGAAGGCACCATTTATATGATACATTGAGCTGCTATACAAAAGACAAGGGAGAAACCTAACAAGAAAAATGGCAATCAAATAAGAGATGGGAAATACTCATAAGGAATTTCTTGTGGAAAGGGGTACTTTCTTGTGAACTGAATTATCAGTATTGAATGTTGTTATATTGTGTGTTATAATTAAATAGTTTGAATTAGAATTTGGGGGGAAAAACAAGTGGGGTGGTTGGCTCCTGCAGCTGCAAACTTCATGGTGTCGTAATTATCTATGTTCCAGATGATAGAGATGAACATCTGGAATACATAATTCATCCAAAGTTGAACACATTGTATAATAATAATAATAATAATAATTTTATTTCTTATAAACCGCACCCTCTCCCCACAGGGACTCGGGGCGGTGCACAGGAGAAATAAGAACAATGGCTATATACATATTTCATTAAAAATAAATTAAATTAAGTAACCTGTGCTAAAATACCCATTAAAACTATCTAACTAAAAATCCCCAAAAAACCCTAAAAACAGAGGAGTAACTATCCCAGGCCGGCAAGGCAGAAAAAGTGTGTTTTCAATTTAAGACGGAAGGAGCGGAGGTCCGTAGTGGTCCTAATATCGGGAGGTCCTAATAATTATTGTGAAGAATAATTCATTAAAAATTAAAGCAAACATCTTTATACTTCGCAGGGAACTTGGATACAAAGACGCACAGATTAAAATAAAGCAAAAAAAACCCAATGACAACAGTGACTGCAGGATATTTTTTTTTTAAGTCAAGATTTATTTAACAAATCTTTATGGCTGACTGTCTCATATATGATACTCTGGATGGTTAATAGTTAGCTACAGAATAAAAACAACCAAAACTGAATCAACACGAATAACATAAAATAACCGCAGTGGAGAACACTTCTGATGTCCCATATTTAAGGCAACGATGACCAAGAAATGGGCTCACCCATAATATCAGTTTGATGGCAAATTCACATTTTTAATAAAAGGCTCACAGGGCTGGGACAATTTTGAGGTGTGTGTGTGATTCCCAGAGTGTGAGCACAACAGCAAAAAAGACCACTTCATTTCGGTCCTGCGAGATGGCACTTTCTCGTGGGTAGGATCTAACAGGATAGGATAGGTAGACACCTAGAGACAGTCCCATAGGTATCCAGCTCCAACCTACCAGCATCTTGAATTATACTTTGAAGCATGCTGGTGGAGCTAAAGTGAATGACTACATCCATAATTGCCCATGTGGCCAAACAATAGGCAGATGATGATGTCAACCATGCAACTGAAGTCCTATTCATGTCACGTGTGAAAATCTGGATCACCCATTAAGTTGCAGTTAAGAAAATTTATTGCTCAAGTATTGCTCAATTTATTGCTCTAGTCAACTAATGTTCAACATGAAACTGATGATAGGTAAGAGTCAACACCAGAATTCAAGAGGAGTTGGATTTAAGCCATTTGATGGAATGTAACAATTCTAGGCTGATGACCTGCTTAACTCCATCCCCTGGTTCCAGGTGTGGGCTTCAAAAATTTCAGCAAAGGGTTCTCTGCCCGGTTGCTGCGTGGCATGGCCACATTGGGCATTGCCTAATCAGCCCCCTACATGGCAGGGAAGGGCATTTTCACCTTCCCAGGCTCTGGAGGCTTTCCTTGAGCCTCTGGAAGGGCGAAAACTGCCACCCCCGGGTGTGGCTATAGTGGGCATGGCCTAGTTGGCCCCCTACATGGCAAGGAAGGGCATTTTCACCTTTCCAGATTCCAGAGGCTTTCCTCAGGCCTTCTGGGAGGCCTGCTTTCCCCCCTCCCTGAGCCTCTGTGCATACCCTGCACTTACCTTGTGCCCAAAATGGGCTGTGTGGAGATTCCTAGGAGGGGAGGGGTGGTCTGGGCATGACCAGCCATGGGGGGGGGGGAGGGTTGGAGGTTCTCCAAACTGGCCATAACATTAGCTATGGGTTTTCCCAAACCCGGGCAAACCTGTAGCAACCCACCCCTGTCTGGATTTGCCTCTTCCTCTCCTACAGTACACAACACACATTAAAAAGAGTGTAGCTTTCCCCCTCACTATAGACATCCAGGACTATAGAATGTCATTTTAATGTAATGGAAGATAGCTTCTTTCATCATTATGCTTTTCAAAGAATATATATATATATATATATGAAAAGTATATCTAAGAGTCATTGAAACCATTCATAACTATCCTCTTTGGAGATAATTATAATTGGTACTGAAGTGAATGCAACCTGAAGTCTTAATTTGTGAGTAGCACTTCATGTCCTTCACTTAAAGGGGCAAAGATAAGCCTGTTTTGATAAGATGGCGCCAGCGCCACTGATGTTTGCTAAAAATAATCCTGGCACTTTCAGTGATGGGACATGAATTCTAAAAAGCCCATTTTTCTAGCTATATTTTTTAGTCCTATAATGTTGAATTCTAATTTGGAACGAAATCATCTTTTCTCTGCTGCCACGTACGTTGCCTACTTTAAATAGGAAGGTCTCGTATTTTCAGCCTGGTGGTAGTGTGGCAATGAGAAATGAAATTCTTCTAAAAGAGTTGCCATTGTAATAGCAAATTACATGACTTAAGAAACAAGTCATGTTTCCTGATAAAAGAGAAGGATAAAAGATAAACAGTGCCTCATTACCAAGTGAAAGGCACTACAGCTGAAAAAAAAAATCTGTTTTAGTTCTATTTTTTCTTGAAGAATTATTTCCTTTCCCCACTACTTTATTTGGCTTTGAGAGATCTATGTGGTTTTCTTGGCTGAAAAAGCTAAGAGGCTCAGACTTGTTTACTACTTGGGAAGGAGACTACCCAAGGGTGGGATTCAAAAATTTTATCAAGTGATTGCTGGGTGGGCGTGGCCATGGTGGGCGTGGCCTACTCAGCCTCCTGCACCACAGCAGGGGGGGATCACCCTCCCCAGGCTCTGGAGAATTTCTTTGAGCCTCTGGGAGGGCGAAAATAGCCTCCCCTGGGTTCCAGAGGTCATCTGAAGGACTGAAACGGGTGTGTTTCTGGACTTCCTGGAGGCCCATTTTTTTCCGTCCCCAGGCTTGAGCCTCCAGAAAGGCAAAAATGGTCTCCCCTCTGGACTCAGGACGCCCTCCAGAGGCCAGAAACAGGCCCATTTGTGGACTTTCTGAACTTCCGGAAGACCCATTTTTCACCCTCCCAGAGCCTCTGTGCAGGCCCTGCACTTATCTGGCATCCAAAACAGGTCACATGGAGACTTCTGGGAAGGGCAGGGTGGGCGAGACCAGCAAGTCCTTGCAACTACCGGTTCGACAAACCAGATGTAAAATTAGCATCCAGTTTGCCCGAACTGTTCTGAACTGGCTGAATCCCACCCCCGAGACTACCAGAAGACCCCAGGACATAGTCTACATCCGGAAGTTAAATGGCTTTTTTGAAGCTACTAAATCCTGCTTTTGAAAGATTTTGAAGGGATGGTTGTCATAGAGAGAAACAATAATCTTGTGGAACAGGAGGAAAGAGCCATAACCACGATAAAGATCAGATAAAAGAAACAGAAGTCCTGGGGAAAAAATGTAATTTGAGAAAGCACCTGAAATGTAACCCACCCTAATTCTCATGAAGATAAAGGGAGGGAAGGAGAACCATATCCAGACTTGCATCATTCTGTTAGTATAATCTTATAATAAAATAGTGTTAGTTTGTGTGTCTTTGTTTTTCAAGTTTGTTTTAACTGTAGAGCCCCATCTACGTTCATAGGAATAACACAAATACATCAGTGTTTGTGCGATTATCGTATTTTTGCCATAGTGATTCTAATAATGAGCTACTGTTTGTCAATGTTATTTTAAAAAACTAGCTGATAACCTGGTGTTGCCCAGATATTTATTTATAAGGGGGAAATGTCCAGACCAAACGTAATTTTTAATGCTGTATTTTCCCCCTTACTCCACCTTAGTTGTGGAGTCCTGTGAAGCTGGCAACTCTACTGTGCTGTACAGTAGAAGCCACTTTACAGCAGTACAGTAGAAGACATTTTAAGGCACAACAGGCTATACTGTAACAGAACACACACCCTGAGGGGTGTTAGGGGTGTCTTACCCCCACAGTATTTTTTTTCCAGAGAGTAAGTAATCTGTGTACGAAGTTTGGTTGAAGTTGCTAGAGGCATTCCAGAGCTATGCTGGAAGATACACACACATATACATATACATATACATATTTATTTATTTATTTATTTACAAATCCAAGAACAAATCCAAGAATATACATATACATATACATATACATATACATATACATATACATATACATATACATATACATATACATATACATATACATATACATATACATTGATAAAGCTTGGACAACTCATAGAGGGAAGCAAATACTCCATTAATTCCCCTAGTACTCTACCTCCAAAGAATCAAAAGACATGTCAATAAACGAAGATAAAAACTTGGTTTTATTCCATTTCACAGCACTTTGTACATCCATAGACCCAGAATTAGCCAAAGAATCTATGACAGCAGTACTACACAGCACACCCTATTCCTTACTAGCACTAATGAGGTTACCTAGTCTGGTAATGAAATGTCTGCAAGAAAATAACAAAGCTCAGAGACCACCAAGAATCCAAAGTTATCTTAATATCTCTATACCACTGAGATTCCGTTATGATTGAGGCACTATACATTAGCTAAGCAAGCAACACTTTTCCTATGGAAAGAGGCTATAACAAACTAGTTGTGTATTGCTGCCAAGCAAACTGCCTGGATGAGCTTGTTGTAATCACTAGGAGTTGAGTTAGTTTGATAGTTTCCACTATTCCAAATCTACATTTCATTGTTAACAGGTCTATATCTCAAGTTATTGAGTTCGAATATCTTATTGCCATTAAGAAAAAAATTAGAAACCCGGCTCTATGTTGTGCTTTCTTTGAGTTTTGGCTTAGCATATTTTATGAACTCAATCCTTGTGGTTTATGGCTTAGGATGTTGGGTGAACTTAAGGTACAGTGTTTTCTCAATAATTCGTGTAGAACAACAATTATGGTGAATGTGATGGCTAAATTCAATGACATGATGAAACCAAATGAGTTCAAATGTGCCTATCAGTAATGTGCAGCAGTTCTCAATATTTCAGATGAGACTTAACGGTTTCACTAGAAAATGAATCTATTGTCAGCCTTCGGGTTGCCAGGGTTGCCAGTTGAATGGGGACCACTGTGGCAGGGATCTTTTCTTCCCGCTCATTACACCGGGCACCTACAGCTGACTGGTGAGTCTTTGCTAGCGCGCCGCCCTGGGAGCCTCCAGCTGGCTGGCACATCTTTACCTGTGCCCCCATGTCAGAAATCATGATTGTATCCTTTACGTGCTGCACAGTTGAATAGTGTAAGGGATGCACGGACCATAGATAGCCTACCAGGACATTCCCCTTCATGGACACTGACTGCACGGATGCTGCCATGACCAATTGGGCAGCTGGGTATTGCCAGCATGTTTTGTGGTGATGTCATCATGGAAGGACACCACATGAGGGGTGGGATGTGTAGGGGTCGGGTCCATGGGTGGATCCATGTGGGTGGAGCAGACACTATGTAAAGGGTGGAGGGATTAATCACGTTAGAACTGACTGCTTATTTTCTTTTTGCCACTCTGTGCCAGTTATCACAGCTTCATGGGTAAAGTATTTCAATTAACCAACATTGGCTCTGTCTGAATTCCTTGGTGAACCCTGGAACGTCACATCTATATATCATGTACGTCTGTCTGTCTGTCTGTCTACATCTATCATAATTTTGATTATTTTCTGTCCCAGTTATGGTACTATAAAATTTTTTAAAAGAATGAATCTTATCTGAAAACCACACCACTGATACAGAAAAAAATAAGTGACCAATTGATTTAATTTACTCCATTCAATCAACGTTTGACTCATTTTCTTTAATCAATGTTTTTTTTTTATTACGTTGCATCCCTAACATACTTCAAAGCATGCAAAGCCTTTTGAACTTAGTGAAACTTCTGACAAACTTTTGCCTGTACCATTATATATGATGTAAACATTTCAAACCTATTCTGGAGAAGTGTCAAAAATGAGGTGACGTATGATTTTCTGTTGGTATTTAGTTAGTTGTAAATCTTTCCGGCTCTGGTGGGCTGCAAAGCAATATGACTGTCAACTATAATTTGACATTTCATCTCTTCATACAAAATGAAGTACTGCCTTCTTGGTAAAAGACAACTGCTAAAAACATCCATTTTCGGAAGAAATTGTCAACATATTTTATTTGACTCAGATTTTAGAGAATGCATTTTGTTCTTTGTACACTCTTCCAACCTGTCAAACCCTGTTCTGAAACATAAAAGCTTTGGTTGGTTTCTCCTCCTACTTCACTCTGGTTTCACTCCTCCTCCTCCTCCACTTTTCAATTGCAAATCCTCACATCTGGTATCCTAAGAATTGCTCCTTAAATCCCCCTTTACTGGGGAAACCACAAATCATCTGGTTTTCTATAACCACTAATTAAATAACAGCTGCCTGCCTGTAAGTCACTCAGAAATAACAATTTGCCTTTCAGGTATCATTCTAACTCAGTGGTGGGATTCAATTTTTTTTACTACTGGTACTGTGGGCGTAGTTTGGTGGGCGTGGCAGGGGAAGGTTACTGCAAAATCCCCATTCCCTCCCAATCACCTGGGACTCAGGAGGCAGAGAATAGATAAGGGCAGAGCCAGTCAGAGGTGGTATTTACTGGTTACACCCACCAAGCCACGCCCGCAGAACAGGCAGTAAAGTTTTTTGAATCCCACCATTGAGTGTGACATGAAGTATTGGGACTCTCCCCCCACCCCCTTTTCACTAAACCAGCACTTGATGCATCAGGCCCACTCTGGGAGTTTGAAAGCCCTCCAGTAAACCAAATAACTGAGTAAACTATGACTTAGTGTAGTATATCCATTTAGTTGGGGCTAACTTTACAAAACTTTTTATTTAAAAAAAAGAGGTGGTATTTACTATTACATTCATCTACAACTTGCCTCCAGAAGTTGTGAATGCTCCAATACTGGAAGTTTTTAAGAAGATATTGGATAACCATTTGTCTGAAGTAGTGTAGGGTTTCCTGCTTAAGAAGGAGGTTGGATTAGAAGACCTCCAAGATCCCTTCCAAGTCTGTTATTCTGTATTCTGTATCTCAGAAGGATCTACCAAGGACCTTCCACGTTGAGAGGATTAGCCAGTGACATCACCATTGCTCAGGGGACATTGAGGGGGCTCCTTTCATGTCCCTGTTATTTTTCCCACCAAAATGTTATTTTCCCCACCAAAATGGTACCTAGCTTGCATTTGCATGCTTTCAAACTGCTAGGTAGGCAGGAGATCTCTGGTTTTGACCTGTCGACCACTCAGTGGTCTTTTGACTCAGCGTCTTAACCACCTGAGCCTCCATGGCCCCTTTAGTATTTTACTGTATATTATAGAATATAAAACAAAGTATTTTGCAGGCTAACTTCTTGCTCAGTGTAGAAACTAAATTACTTGAGCTACTAAGCATGCTCAGTTTATATCATTTGTTTTAGACGTTGTTTAAAGATCGTCCTCATTTTAGAGTTTTCCATTTTTGGTTTTATTTCTGCAAACTATGTGCCTCTGATGTCTCGTGGAAGTTGCAGAAAAATATAGATTTGGTGATTGTATTTGTAATCAGTGCCTGCCAGTGCAAGTGTTTGTGCCTGTTTCATCTTACAACTCTATCCATTTCAGGCTGCAGCAGATTAAAACACAAACCCTTGAGGATGATCTATCTGTACCACGCCGCATAATACTGTGTGGTGCTATTCATCTTGAGCTGTGTTGTGTTTGGCTTGTCCAGAGCAGACAAATGTTGGTGAAGCTTTGGCCATGATTTGTTGAAAATTGTTTATAGAATGTTATGCTCTCTGTTTGCAGATTATTTCTCTTGCTATTTGAGGTAAGGTTGTGACTTCAACAGCTAGCAATTTCCAAAGTCCTCTACAGAAAGAAGATGAAAGCTATAGTTTCCTCCTCCTACTCTAGAAGCCATCTCTGCTGTAAACATAACCCAACTCTTCTATAATCAGGTTAGTCTGGCTAGGCAGAAGAGGAGAGGAGAGTGCCTAGCTTTTATAGTTGATTGCCGAAAAGAATAGGGGAGAAAAAGAAATTAAAAAAAAAAGTCTTTAGAAAAGCAAAAGAGTGATTTCCATCCAGCATGGTGAATTAATTCAGTGGAGAAAAGTGAAGAGTGCTGGAAGGTCAGGATAAGGTCAAGCTTATCATTGTTTGTTAACAATAACAACAATTTATTGCAATTCATGTAATAGGGCTGCCATTCAAGAAGAGGAACTTTGGACGAAGTTTCAAGAGGTATGGACTTTAACTCCCAGAATTTCCCAGCTAGCCTGGGGAATTCTGATCCTTGAAGTTCACACATCTTAAAGTGGCCAAGTTATTAGATAAAAAGACATTAAGCGTTCAAATGGATTGCTCTAAAGTCTTTGAAGCCTGACTTTCTCTATGGTGAGGGATGGTCATTGTGTAATAGAGTCTTGTCTTTCACAGTAAAGTCCCACATTAAAATCCAAGGTAAAATATTAGGTCATGAGAAAGAACATTGCTTGAGTTTAAAAGCAGGTGTTGCTACTCAGGCCTTATCTCTGGTGAGATGGGTGGCATACAAGTTTATTTATTTGTTTGTTTGTTTGTTTGTTTGTTTGTTTGTTTGTTTGTTTATTTATTTATTTATTTATTTATTTATTTATTTAATTATTTATTTAGATTTCTAGACCGCCCCCTCTCCCCGAAGGGACTCGGGGCGGTGTACAGGTAAAAACTAAAAATATCAAAAACATAACAATACATACTGTATAAGCTAAAATCAAATTAAATAGTCCTCTGTACAAATATAAAAATTAAAAACTAAACCCATAAAACCAAATAAAATAATTTAAAATTACAGATTGGGTCGGGAAGAATGAAGTTAGGCCAGGCCGGCTAGATGAAACAGGTGGGTTTTGTGTTTCTGACGGAAGGAGCGGAGGTCCGTGGTCGTTCTAATATCAGGGGGAGGGTCATTCCAAAGGGTCGAGCCCATCACAGAGAACGCCCTTCCCCTGGGCGTCGCCCACTGGCATTGCCTAGTGGACGGCACCCGGAGAAGTCCCTCTCGGTGAGAGCGAATCGGCCGAAGGGATATATGGGGCAGGATACGATCCCGCAAATAACTAGGTCCTGTGCCATGGAGCGCTTTAAAGATGATGAATGTTTAATAAATACATTTCCCTCTCTCTCTCTCTCTCTCTCTCTCTCTCTCTCTCTCTCTCTCTCTCTCTCTCTCTCCCTCCCTCCCTCCCTCCCTCCCTCCCTCTCCCTCCCTCCCTCCCTCCCTCTCTCTCTCTCTCTCTCTCTCTCTCTCTCTCTCTCTGTGTGTGTGTGTGAGTGTGTGTGTATTCCAGCATAGCTCTGGAATACCTCAAGCAATTTCAACCAAACTTCGTACACAGATGACTTATTCTCTACAGAAAAATACTGTGAAGGTAAGACACCCCTCAGGGTGTGTGTTCTGTTAAGATACAGCCTGTTGTGCTGTACTGGCTTCTACTGTATAGTGCAGTGGAGTTGCCATGGTAAAAACTTCACAGTACTCCACAAGGGGCCTCGTCTGGTAAGGGGGATAATCCAACATTAGAATTACGTTTGGTCCTGACACTTTTCTCCTATGAATAACTCGGTTATTGGCTAGTAAATAATAAATAAATTGCCACGTGTACTTACTAATGACACAAACAGAGGTTGGCACCACTTCTGCTTCCATGACATGCCTTCATCTCATCCCAGCCCATGAATGGAGCAGATTTAAACCATCCTTAGGTGTGCTTATGTACAGGTAGTCCATGACTTACAACAATTTGTTTAGTGACCATTTGAACTTATGACTGGTTTTTACAGAACAGAAAAATGTGACTTAGGATTGGTTTTCACACAACCCTTGCAGAATCCCCATGGTTATGTGATCAAAATCTAGATGCTCTGCAACTGGCTCATATTTATGATGGTTGCGGTGTCCCAAGGTCATGTGATCACTTTTTGTGACCTTCTGACAAGGAAAGTCAATGGGGAAGCCAGTTTCATTCATAACTGTGTTACTAACATAACAGCTGCAGTGATTCACTTAACAATTGTGGCAAGAAAGATCATAAAATGGGGCAAAATTGACTTAACAAATGTCTTGTTTAGCAACAAAAATTTTGTGTTAATTGTGATCGTAAGTCAGAACTACCTGTCCTTTCGATTAAGGTTATAGTACAGGGGTGGGCAAACTTTTCTGGCTGGAGAATTCTGGGAGCTGAAGTCCTTCAGACTTAAAGTTGCAAAGTTTGCCCACCCCTGCAGCTTCAAGATGTATGAAATCTGTTATGTTATCTATATACATGAGAGTCAGAAGCAGTGGTGGGTTTCATACTTTGTTACCACTAGTTTGCAGGTGCATGCGCAAACTAGTGGTAACTTCCACACATGTACCCAACTTTCTGCACATGCACTTTGCACTCAAAACACATGCGCCTGGCCTCAAAAATGTGCCTAAATAAGATGACATAGAGTCGGGGTGGGAGGGAGGGCCAGTGATTTCTGCTACTAGTTCGGGCAAACTGATCCAAGCCACCTGAATACCATCTCTATCAGAAGTAGATAACAGGTAGTGGGCTACATCTGAGTGGGATTACTTGATTGCTTTCAAGTTGATGTGTGCATGTGGTGTTTTTTTTTCAAGAGGCAACTGGACTTCCTTGTTTTTCTTTTGAAGGCATTTCATTTCTCATCTAAGAAGCTTCTTCAGCGCTGAGCTGAAAAAGCTTCTTGGATGAGAACCGAATGCGTTCAAAACAAAAACAAGGAAGTCCAGTTGCCTCTTGAAAAAAAAGACACCTTTGGGACAACCATGACATGGATGGCTGAGAATCTCCCTAGACACTGAGCATATGGGCACTGTCTCTTCAGTCTGTCTTGCCTACTTCTGTTATGGAATTGCCTCCTAAAGAGCTGGATCCAGCAGCATTATAACAGTGTCCTTTTAGATTGAAACACAAGTAATTTAGTGCAGGGGTCCCTTTACAGCCTCTGGCGATTCAGCTGTAGCTGCATATAAACAGTCGCCAGCCACGTCCGCCTGTCTCCCATATAGCATATGGTGACAGATACAGTAGATAATGCCATTTTCTGTCCTCCTGGAATGGTGGAAAATTGGCAGCCAAAAAATGTAAACAAAAATGGATCTGAATTCTTCAATTGAACAAGAGTGCTCACTTAGCAGTAATGCCAACGCTGTAGCCCTACAGCCTTTTTTATTTTATTTTAGGGCAAGGCTGAAAAAGAGAAACGGGGAAATGATGTGACCAACCCCTTGCCTCATTGCTTAACCTACAGTGCAGGTAGTCCCTGATTTAGAACTGTAATTGAGCCCAGAAGTTATTGTAGTGGTAAATCAAGGCATCATGTGATCCGACCTGATTGTTTTTGTCATTTCTTTGTGGCAGTTGTTAGTGAATGCAGTAGTCATTAAGCAAAATGTTGCAGTTGTTAAACAAATCAATTTTCCCAAATGGATATATTTTTTTTGGTCCAGAAATCTGACATAAATGCCAGAAACTGCCAAAATAGTTACAAATCACAGTCGTGATCATAGAACCTTGCAAATGGTCATAAATGTGAACCAGTTACCAAGCAGCCAAAATGTGATCATATGATCATGGGGTGCATATGCGGCCATCGTAATTTTGAAAACTGATCATAAGTAGCCTTGGGGGTGAGAGCAGTGGTGGCTGCTGCATGGTTGCGGGGATTCAGGCAAACCCTTAGCTCTGATTGCTGGCTGGGCCTGCGCACCTGCCCTTGTGCTATGCTGTCCATTTATAACTCTCTGTTTGGCTCATTGACATGCCCAGCTGTGATCCGTGCCACCCCTGCTGTACTTGCCAAAGCTGCCTGAGTTGATTAGGAACATGTTCGGAACGTTGTTTCTCTCCCAAAGAGTTGCGCACTTACAACTAGCAAACCCATTGTTAAAGTAAGTGCAGCCCACCTCTGGGTGAGTCAGGGGTGGGTTTCAAAAATTTTTACTACCAGTTTAGTAGGTGTGGCTAGATGGGGGGCATGTGACTGAGTGGGTGTGGCCAACTTGACATCACTCACAGTCACTCAGTCACATGACCCCCCTCACCAAGCCATGTCCACTTTCACATGGTGAAAAGTTTTGACGGGGGGGGGGGGGCTCCAGCCTCGCCCAGAGCTAAGGGAGTGCCTGCAAACTACTCAGTTAAAAAAAAAGTTTTTGTCCTCCCCAGCCCCCAGGAACATTCGGCAGGGCTGTGGGAAGGAAAAAATGCCCCTGTTTTTGTGGAAAATGGGCAGAAAATGGGCCATCTCTGGGACCTCTCTCGGACTGGCATGCGCACACCATTAAAAAATGGGGAAATTACTTTTTTTCAATGAAGATCGTTCTGTGTATGTGCAGAACAGAAAATAAAGATGGCGGTACCCAGGATAGAACCGATTTGGTCATATGTCCAGCTGAGTTACTACCTATTTGGCCGAACAGGTCCAAACCAGTAGGAACCCACCTCTGATGAGGGTCCTTCATAACTTCAAATGTCTATTTAGGAACTGATTGTAAGTTGAGAGCTACCTTTTACATTAGGGATACCTCAATTACAAGTCCGTGGAATGGCACTGGTCAACAGCATGCTTGCAACCTGTCCTCACAAACAAGTGAAGCCCTATCTGCAGGCTGCAGGCAGCAGATGAAACCATGCCCAATCTGGTCTGTGGAAAAATCTATCTGCATGGAACCAGTCCCTGGTGCCCAAAAGGTTGGGGTGGGCGGGCACTGTTTTACACAAGGCAAAGTGGAAGTCTATGTTTGATGCCTGTCACAGAAAGGAATGGGAAGAAAATCATAAATATGCATTTTGCAATTCATCTATAATTCATCTCAGTTCATAATTCCACTCTTATATTTTTTGCCAGTTTGGATTATGATAGAATAGGGGACTGTATATATGGAACAGCAAAGGAAGAAAACTAGACAGAAGCTTGTATTTAGACCTATTTCATTCCTGCTGCAAAACTGGTGGGATTAGTATCTTGCTAAATGGAGGGGTTGAGGAAAGTAGCAAAACTGGAAGGAAGGCCTATTGTTTCACTACTCACATCCTGCACAGTATACTGTACAATTGTATAAGCAAAAAGCACTATTCAGCAGTGACTCAGGACAATGCAGTAAAGATAGGATAGGGATCAACAGTCGACTTAGCAATCTTTTCTACATCGTGGCAACCAAAACTGAATGCCGTATTCCAAGTGTGGCCTTACCAAGGCATTATAAAGTGGTATTAACATTTCACGTGATCTTGATTCTATCCCTCTGTTTATGCAGCCTAGAACTGTGTTGGCTTTTTTGGCAGCTGCTGCACACTGCTGGCTCATATCTAAATGGTTGTCTACTAGGATTCCAAGATCCTTCTGACAGTTACTACTATTGAGCAAGGTACCACCTATACTGTACCTGTGCATTTTGTTTTTCTTGCCTAAATGTAGAACCTTACTTTTTTTCACCATTGAATTTCATTTTATTAGATCGTGCCCAATGTTCAAGTTTGTCAAGATCCTTCTGTATCTTAAGCCTATCTTCTTTAGTGGCAGCATGGAAATGATAAAGAATAAATATATTTTAGATAAAGATGAAAGAATTTAATATATATCACTTTGAATAGCGAAACAGGTATAATGTAAATTAAATATATAAATATGTATACATTTCCGTTAGATGTAATATGGGTTAAACTTTCAAATATTCCAGAAAAGGAAACTTGAATTTTATTCCCTTGCCCTCCTTGATAATGTGAACAATGTTTCTTACAGTCTTTCAATGCCCCCTCCCTTTCCCCCCCACAAAGCGCTAGTAACCCACTGATAGATTTCATGGTCAGCCCTGAGGACCAAATTAGAAACTTAGCATGGATTGTAAGTAGCAATTAAACTCTATACTTTGCAATTTAAAAAATGTTCATTGAACTTGTTTGGCTATGACAGATGTTGCTTCACAGCTTGATAATAAAAAAACCTACACTTTTTGTTTTTGCTTATTCTGTTTCCACTGCGAGACTACAAGTAATGCTTCTATAAGAATCTGAAGAGATTCTTATAGAAAAGTTTCATGAACAAACATGAAAACTAACTATGGCCATAAACTGGCCTAGATATATAACTATGTCAAATATTCGTATACTCAAGTAAAGTTGCAGAGCAATGAATAATATAAAATGGCATTAGAACCTTGTAACTCTTTTGTTAACATCCAGAACTGTAAGCCAAAAGGAGATGACAAATGCTCCAATTATTTATTGCTATTAAGGTTCAAAGTACTAAGCTCAATTGTTTATAATATTGTCCATGATGAAGAATATCCATGAAAGACTGCAGTTCTGAGTATAGGAAGCTGCTTAGCTTAAAAAATGAATAATAAGAATTTTTTTTAAAAGCGATCTGTTTGCGTTAAGTTGGGTGAATGGAAAAAGCAGACTAGGTGTTGGTAACAACGGCTCTTTATTAGCACAGAACAACTATGTACAAACAGCAAAGGTTCTGTCAGGCAGCATCCCTTTTATAGGGAACTGTCAGACTGTCAGCCAATCAGATTAAACCTCTGTTCCCGCTTAAACAGAGGACCTTGGTGGAAACCATTATAACTGTTACAGGGATGTAACAGTTTGGTTTTTTTAAATATTTTCCAATTAAAATATTAAAATTCTCATTTTAAAGAAAAACAGTACCATATTTACAATAAAATCTCACAAAAATGCTAAATTGTTACATTCAAGCTAGTATGTATACATTGGGAGAACCAAGATTAAATCCCATTCCACCATAAACCTTACTGACAAATTCCCTTCTGTCCTTTTCTTTTGGCTCTGTTTATCTCACAAGGTTATTTAAAAGATAAGCAGTGATTCTGCTCCCTTAGAGAAAACATGGGATGTAAATGTAATAAGCAAACAAATAGAAAGAAAAGAGATAATGGTCCAGTTCACACCAATCAAGCATCAACATTCAGCTCAGCTCATGAAAATAAGTCTCTCTGGCTGACTTCCAGCTCTTGCTTCTTAAAACTTAAGCAACAGCAGTGAGTATTTGTGGGGCCAGAGTCATGTAGTATGTTATGTAGTAACACTCATTCTTTTTCTGACACTTCTTTCTTGCTTTCCATCCCTCAAGCAGTAAAGAACAGATTGCTTTTATAAAAGGCCTTTGAGGGTAGATTGGGGATATACATTGCAAATTGCCTAACCTAATTTAAGATAATTATCAATCCATTTGAATAGGAATGAGTGAGAAACTACATCAAGTTGTATTATGGACAATATAAAAACCCTGCTATCTTTTGTTATTGACTTAGGCATGTGGTAGCAAACAGTATTGTAAACCTGTTCTATTTATGGGTCACCCGTTGGGTTGTCATAGCAACCAGATGCCATTCACCAGATTCACATGTGGGCCTTTGACAGGAACAATAGGTTTTAGTGCTCCATCTGGTGATTCCTTGTGGCACTGACAACCTCTTGCACAGGGATCAATGGCAGTTATGATACTGCACACTGAAATATGGTATGTCAGAACAACAGCACATTGGGGGAATAGCACAGAATTGTAGGAGCTTTAAAGACATGGAATCTTATGCAGGAAAGGGAGAAATTCCATTATGGGATGAGAGTTTTGCAGGAGTGATGTTGAATGTAGCCTACCATATGGAGATATTGAATTTACCAAACCATGTAACCATTGCTCCATTAGGTGACTTTTCTTCCTTCTGTTGGAAGAAATGTCCATCTGGGTTCAGTTCCAAGTGGGGAGAAAGACACTGGACACATGGAAGCTGTTTAGAAAGGTGGTTTAATGGTGGACAGGACCACAGGGTTTGAGGTCCTAGGCAATTGAGCACATGGGTGTGAGAAAGATTTATACCCTCTCTTGGGCTTTGAACTTGCTTTCTGTTCCTGTGAAAGAAATGTATTCTGATTGGTTGTCAGACTCCCATGGGGCTATGCAGGGGTAACTTTGTAGGTTGTCTTGAGTCCCAAGCTTGGTTGAATCTTTCTGGGTGATGTAATGAAGGGGCTTTGGGTAATTCCTCTTATGGCTTAATGGCTTTGTTCCTGGTTTGGATCTTGAGTGAGGGCTAATTCTATCACCCTGGAGCTGAAGATCTTTTGTCTTGTAGAAAAAGAGGTACCAAAATATCTTCTGGGGCTGAATTTCTGTGTCCCTTAAGATTTCTCTTTCTCTTTTAGAGGAAATATTCTGCCTTTTTAATATTTCCTAGAATATTTCATTCTTTTAGGAGAGGAGTGGGTGCTAACTCTTTCTTTCTTTCTTTCTTTCTTTCTTTCTTTCTTTCTTTCTTTCTTTCTTTCTTTCTTTCTTTCTTTCTTTCTTTCTTCCTTCCTTCCTTCCTTCCTCCCTCCCTCCCTCCCTCCACACTTTCTATAGCTATTTCTAATTCATTTTTCTTTCACAACAGCTATTCTATTACAGCTAGTCAGAGAACTGATTGGTACTAAGCTAGGATTTTGACACTGAGTAACTGCAGTATGGGATAACCATTTTACTTGTCTGACTATGGGAAAGGGAATACTAACAGCGGGAGCATTATAAATGACCAAAATTCTGACATGCTTCTGTGTGTAATTCCAGGACCCATGCTTCTTCCTTTGACAAGGAACACAACTGGCATGGGTTAGAAGGAGGATAACAATCTGTTTTATATTATCCTCAGCTGACGGAGAACCTCCGTAGACTTTCAGCTATGCACTTTGGGATAAACATCCTTCGAATGGCATGGGGCTATGAACGGATTTCCAGAAAGAATTGCAGACGACAGGAACCATTTGCACTTCAGTTTGAGATGCAGACAACACAGCCTGCACAACAACATCCTATAGCCCAGGGGTCCCCAACCTTTGCAACTTTAAGTCTGAAGGACTTAAGTCTGAAGGACTTCAGCTCCCAGACCTCTCCAGCCAGCAAAGCTGGCTGGAGAGGTCTGGGAGCTGAAGTCCTTCAGATTTAAAGTTGCAAAGGTTGGAGACCCCTGCTATAGCCAATAAGGCTCCAAACCCATTTGCACTACTCAGGTGACCCTGAGGACACAGATGAACTTCCAAGGGGCCTCAACAACTCTCTAAAAAGAATGCAAATGACCAGCTGTCTGCAAGGAGTATAAATCCTTCCATTCCCCACCACCTAGTCAGAGCTGAAGACGCTTCTTGGACGAGAAGCGAAATGTCCTCAAAGAAAACAAAGGAAGTCCAGTTGCCTCCTGAAAAAGCACCTTTGGGGCACTCTCTGAGTGCTGTTGAGATCACTTGGGGCTTTATTTGTGCCCTTGGGATCACTTGAATAAGGGTGCAATTGTTGTGGAATCTTCTTGGATCAACTGCAAGGGTTTTGATGTAGACGGGAGATAGGTGGTGTCTTATTTCTCCCCCTCTGTTGAGGGAGGGTTGCTCAGTTCTAACATAGATGGATTCTTTTACCCTCTTTCGAACCAATGATCCTCTCTATCCATATACATAAATGAGCAAAGCACAGTGCTTTATTCCTGTATAACTAGCTGAGCACGTCTGCTGTGGAAACTCCCCTTCCTCTGTGCCATTGTTGCTTTGGCTGGGAGAGAGAGACTTGGTGTTTTCTCTATATATTGGCATATCCAATTCCAAGAAAATCAATAGATCTGTCCAGCAGGAATACTTCTCTTTGTTGTGTGTTGTGCATGCATGTATGCACTGGGGAGATTGCAAAGTAGCAAAGTACATGACACATCATATGCACAAAGGGTGGTGGTGGAATGGGACTAGGAGAAAGCAAAGGCTTTTTGCCTAACCAAAAACAATTTGCAAGGAAAATTGACTTCAGGAAGGAGAGAGGGGAAAAAAACACTCGAGGCACAACAAGCACAAACAAACACTCTCTGCCTTGTATTTTAAATCTCCTTCCTGGGCGGGGGACTGGGGGGTGGATAATTAAGTCTATCTATTTCCTTGACAGGACTGTTTATCTCGCAGGACACTGATAATCCATCTAGGAGTCTGTGAAGAATGGAGTCCAATTTGCAATAAACAAGATGACCTCTAGATGGCAGCATTTAGGAAATCATTTCATGCAACTCTCTCTAGCAATTAATAACTCACTAACCAGAAATGGACAACTTGTATCTTCTGGACTTCTTTTTTGTCCCCTTTCTGACCTATATGATTACCAGTTTCCTGACATTTTGATGCAGGAATCACAGAAAAACCAACACATCTCTCCAAACGTAGACTTATAAAAGATCCTAGTGCATCTTCTTGGTGGTGTGGAAGAGGTTTATCATTGCCTTCTTCTCAATTTACTAACCGTTTCTATGCTATTACCAACAAACAACATGGTAGTGATGAGATTTCATTTTTTAAATTACTTTTGGCATTGTATTAACCTTCCAGGCTAGCCTATCACCCTAGACTTTCTATACCATTTGTTCATGCTCACCTTCATACTCACCTGCATGAAGGGCTAAGGCAAGCGGAGGGCCGAGGTGAGTCGACATTCAGGAAAGGCAGGGAGAGGGAGGGAGGGGGAAGGCAGGGCATGAGCTGCACCAATTGATTGATCAGCCAATTGATTCCCCCCCCCCCCCAATCAGCAGGCAGCCTTGGAAAAGGCGGGAGAGCCTCACCGGGGTGTCACATGCCAGTGGGCAGTGATGGCAGTGATGGGGGAGTGGGCGGAGCCTGCCTGATTCACCTTATTGAGTCACGGCTGGAGGCGCAAGGTCAGACAAACGGTATTTTATTTATTTAATATAATGTAGAAACTTCCCATCTCCCTCACAGAGGGATTCTGGGTAGTGTACAATAAACTATTAAAAACACAGAAGCTGAATATAGTAATCTAAATAAGAGGCTATTACCTCCTAATGAGTTAGTCTAGCTTTCATATAGAAACAAAGGAAGCCTCCAAAATTTATCATAACTCTAATTTAAGAAAATTATAGTCTCATTCACATGTGACATTGAACTCACTCTCAAGTTACATGCTGCTTCTAGCCCAGAAATTGGCCATCCCTGTATCGTTCAATTAATAGTAGAAGCATAACTAATTTAAGGTTTTGGTTGATCCTCTTGCTTTTTTGTCCTGATTGTGCCTTCTTTGGGGGATGTCTTCTCAGCCTGCCACCTTAAAGCTCAGCCCTTGAGCCCAAAATGGTGGTATATCACTGACCAGCACCATCCCAAGCAGTAGCAGTTTCTCTAACTCCCTTGTAGACTCTCCCAATCAATTTTACAAAATACGTAATAACAGAGTTGGAAGGGACCATGGATGTCTTCTAGCCCAACCACCTATATAAGCAGGAAACCCTATACCATTCCAGAAAAATGTCTCTCTAATCTCTTCTTAAAAACTTCCAGTGTTGGAGCACCCACAACGCCTGAAGGCAAGCTGTTCCACTTATTGTTTTTACTGACAGGAAATTTCTGCTTAATTCTAGGTTAGATCTTTGATAGCTTTCCATTTGTTATTTCTTGTCTTGCCTTCTGGTGCTTTGGAAAATAGGTTGCCCCTGTCTGTGGATAGACTCTTAAATATTGGAAGACTGCCATCATCTCTCTTTGTTACAATAGACATACCCAGTTCCTGCAACTGTTTCAGAGGTGGTATTCAGCCAGTTCTGAGCAGTTCTGGAGAACCAACAGTGGAAATTTTGAGTAGTTTGAAGAACTGGCAAATAGGCTGGCCCCACCCCCACTGCATCCCAGCCTCCCAGCTGATCTTCTTTGGTTGCCCTTACACAGGAGAATGGAGCTGGAAAGCAGGTTAGTGGGGTGGGGAGGGAATGGGGATTTTACAGTAACCTTCCCCTACCAAGCCATGCCCACCAAGCCACACCCACAGAACTGGTAGTAAAAAAAATTGAATCCCACCATTGAACCGATTATCCTATACTTTAGCCAGTGGTGGGTTCTGTATCCCATTGCAACCGGTATAGTGCAACAGGGCTCGGTGTCCACCACATGAACATGCGCAGCATGCGCACACATGCGCACAACACATACATGCGTCCTTACCTCCTGCGATGCTGTGCGATGCCTCCGCGATGCTCCAGCTGCTCGGCGGAACATCACGCAGGCACCGTATGCTCCATGTGCATAAGCGCTGAAGAGCTCAAATACCAGTAAGGAGCAAGGGTGGGCGGGCGGGCCCTCCAGAGCACCATGCCGGAACGGTACCTGGTGCTCCCAGAAGGCACTGGTACGCCTGTACTGGGGTGTACTGGTCGCAACCTACCACTGACTTCAGCCTTCAGCCCCCTAATCATCTTTGTTGCTCTTCTCTGCACCTTTCCAGAGTCTCAGCTTCCTCTGAAGGCCTATAATTCACAGCATCCTTTTTGGAGGTGTGGAGAATGGACTGGAAAAAAACCATCGACAAATGTAGTTCCATTCATATGGACTGTCTATAACTAATAACTCCCAGTTTTTTTCCCATCTCCTCCAGCAGGGTCCATGTTAAATGGGAAAACAATAGAGGAATAACATACAGCTAGCCAGTTTAAAAATTCAGAAAGGAAATAAGGAAATGAGTGAAGGAATACAGAAGCAGTATGTAAGAGGTTATTGTTGAGTCCTCGACTTGCGACCGGTCCCGACTTACGACCGGCCGCAGGTCTTCCACTCTTCCCCCTAGGACCATGGCAACAGACAATAACTATTCTCTAACTGCCAGCCGCGCCTGATTGGCTCAGACGCGGCTGGCGGGAATTAGGTCCGGGAGAGCCCTGATTGCTTCCCCGTTTGACAGCTATTTATACGCGAGCTGTCAAACGGGGAAGCAATCAGGGCTCTCCCGGACCTAATTCCCGCCAGCCACATCTGAGCCAATCAGGCGCGGCTGGCAGTTAGAGAATAGTTATTGTCTGTTGCCATGGTCCTTGGGGGAAGAGTGGAAGACCTGCGGCCGGTCGTAAGTCGGGACCGGTCGCAAGTCGAGGACTCAACAGTTATGATTTCAATCAACCTTCACATGCCAGTCTGGCACTGCGGAGATGTATTTTTCTACTTTGCTTTATGGTTTCATCTCTCTTTTCCTGAGAAACAGCTTGGCTGAAGAGAAGCCTTTTAAATGCTGGGATATTCCCTCTGGGTGATTGTTAAGCTTAACAAGCTGTTTAAGAACAGGCATGTTCTTAATAACCCATGTTATCATTGTGTTTTTGTCTCCAGGGGAGATTAGAACTTGGAAGTATTTGGAGTGGTTAAGTGTTCAGCATGCGAGCCTGATAGTTACTGCAGAGAAGCTGTAATATGAAGATAAAATAGACATCTGTTTGACCTTTTCGAAATGACAAGGAGCCAAGAAAAGTGTGTGTTTGGGGTACTGCATGAAAGTACTGCATCTGTTAAACTTTCTTCTATATAGGCCCCTTGTTCTATTTTTTTGGGTCTCCATATCTGTTAAGCTTGAGTTCACTTAGTCATAAAAGTAGCACTTATTTTCCTGCAGATAATGATTTGTCTATCTTGTGTCATTCATTTCCCACTGACTTCTGAGTTCATTTGTCACTTGCACAATGAACTGTTCCTGACTGCTTAGTTAAAACTATCACTTACCAGTCCTTGTACTGCCGCAAAACTATACTGCCACTGTGCTACCCCACTGGAGATCCCTGTCTTCCCGTAGGCACAGCGCTGCCAAATAATGCTTCATTATTTAGGACATATTTAGAATAGGGATTGGGTTGGTTTCCTTGGTTTCCTTCCCCTTCCATCAAATGTCACCAGTTACTGTGTGGTAAGAAACCATCCACGAAAGACTGCCTGGTCTTTTCTTTGCTTTGAAACCTGAGAGTCAGGGCAAAATATTCAGTTGTTGATGTAGGAAGTTAAAACCCATCCCTCCCCTAGAAAAATGAAATATCCTGGGAAATATTGAAAAGGCAGAATATTATAGTTCCCTGGATCAGAAAAGGAGAAGCATATTGTTAGGCAGGAAACAGACTCACTCTTAATAGCCCCCCCCCCCCACCTCTGTCAATGGGCCATTAAAATGCCTGAGCCAATCTATTCTACATAACAAAAATCTCTCCCCTTCAACTCCAGGGTGATGGGATTAAGGCATGATAGTATTAGCCTTTTACTCATCCCACCACAGGGCACCTGGGAAGAAACAATGCTCAACCAAACCTGGACTCAAAAATACAGCCTAGAGAGTTGCCCTTGCATGGCCCTATGGGATCTGACAACCAATCAGAATACAAGATCAAGATCAAAGCCCAGAGAGGGCATAAAACCAGGGACTTTCAGCATCTCCCTCTCCTTTTCTTCTTCACCCAACATCTGGAAGCATCTGATCTCCTTTTTCTGTACAGGAACTCAAGCCATGTGATCCTGACCACTATTAAACCATCTTTCCAAGCAGCCTCCTTGTTTCCAGTGTCTTTTTCCTCACTTGGAACTGAACCCAGAAGGACATTTCTTCCAACATCGATCAACTATAAAAGTATAGTAAACAAACATTGTCTCATTGCTAGTTCCTCTGCTTATCTATTGGCTAGAAAGGACAAGCACCTATTGTTGAAAGTTATGAGATTCTCGTTGTTTTCTGAGCTGGGTTGTTTTCTTGCAACTGCTTCATTACCCAGCTAAGTTGCACTGATGATGTTTACTAGCTGGGTAATGAAACATCTGCAAGAAAACAATCCAACTCAGAAAGCTCATACGGAGCCCACGGTTCAATCCTGGAGCAACAAATATTCACTTTTACTGATATTTGTCTTACAAGCCTAAATATGTTCATAGTCATTGAGCCCTCTGGAGGGAGGGAGGGAGGGAGGGAGGGAGGGAGGGAGGGAATAGAGGCAAGACATACACCATACTCCATGATGTGCTTGCATGATGACATTACATACAAATACACAAGGGGAAGAAGTTGTATCATGTGGCCACTGTACATGTTTCATCACCCTGATGGAATGCGGAAGAGAGGCACCACAGATACCTCTGGTCATAGCATCTTGATATCTCAGGGGACATGAAAGTGCTGAAAGATGTTAAATGGACTGAGAAAGTTTGGAAATCAGAAAAAGGGACTGTTATTGGGGAGGGCGGAATCTTTGTTCCTTTACTTTCACTGGGTACTTGAGCTCTTTCTTCCAGCATTAATGAGGGACAAATTTCACAAGATGAAAAATTGCCTTGAATGTATCAGATTTTCCTTTTCAAAACTATGGGATGGAAAAGGAAGGCAGGTTCACAAATGAATCCTTCACAAATGCTTTACAAATAATGTTTTACTGTCCCTATTGTTGAGAGGGAAGAGTTATTTATCCCCATCCCTTTGTGTGTACAACATAGTCTGATTATTTTTTTTAAAGGAAAACAAGCTATTTTAAATATATCTCATCTAGTTTGGCCCCTGTTTAAAGAGTTTCAGAGCACATCTGCAGTTGGATTCAGTCAACATAGACACTTCTTTAATGTTGCTGTTAATCATCATTTTTGTGACTTGGTGAATGCATCACTCTGAAGAAAAAACTATAACAAAACAAATTTGTGGCTAGCCTGATTACTTTGTTTCAAATTTTCCAGCAATAGATACTCACTCTGTAAAAAAAAACAGCAGACTCCTAACTATGCATAGGAATGCCCTACAGACTCAATCAGCATGTAGCTGTAGACAATATTGTAGTATTTCATAGATGATCTAAAAGATAAGTACTCCACATGAAACAAAGCCAACCTGCTTTCATCTCCCTTGTTGCAAGATTGATGCTAGCCCTCTAGGCATATAAGACAGGAAGTATGGCCAGAGAAGTGAAGTCTTATTGTTGTTGTTGTTAGTTGCAAAGTTGTGTCTGAACCATGGACAACTTTCCTCCAGGCCTTCCTGTCCTCTACCATCTTGTCCCCTTCTTTTGCCCTCAATCTTTCCCAGCATGAGGCTCTTCTCCAGTGAGTCCTTCCTTCTCATTTGGTGGCCAAAATATTTGAGTTTCATCTTCAGGATCTGGCCTTCTGAAGAGCAGTCAGGGTTGATCTTCTCTAGGACTGATTGGTTTGATCACCTTGCAGTCAAATGGACTCGCAGGAGTCATCTCCAGCACCAGAGTTCAAAGGTCTCAATTCTTTGGCGCTCAGCCTTTCTTATGGTCCAACTTTCACAGCCATACATTGCAATTGGGAACTGTATTGTAAGGCTATATTAACATAATCTTGCAAGTCTGAAAGTACAAATCTCCCACTGTGAGTCTTCACTGCCTGATTAATTAGGGTGTGTCCTTCCGGAGTTTCTTTCTCTGACCATTAAGTAACTGTGAGCTCCTTCCCCTCTTGTCTGATCATTCCCCAGGCAGCATTTCTTCATCCCTCAGTCATTTCCACATACCATTATATCCAGTCATCAGCCACAGTCAAGGACAGTAATTATTGAGGCACTTAATCTTAATAAATCTTGAGAAATATACATGGGAGGAAATTCAAGCAATGCATGCAACCAGGTAAGGGTCAGTCATAATGGAGCTCCATGTGAGAGACTTAATCTCTTCAGTTTCTCTTAAGTGACAGGGGCTGAGAGAGCAGGGAAGATCCGATAACGTTGAAGATGCATTAAAACAACAATGGAAAAATAGGAAGGGAAATCCAAGATGGCCAGGAATAAAACCAAAGATAACAAGAAAAAAGGTTTCTTCTTAAGTTACAGTGGGAAGAGTAAAAGAAATCTGTCTCTCTATATAAAAACGGCTGTGTGCATGCGCACACACGTGCGTATATTCCAGCACAACTCTGGTATACATTGAGCAATTTTAACCAAACTTGGTACACAGATGACTTATTCTCTGGAAACAAATACTATGGGGGGGGGGGAGACACCCCTAACACCCCTCGGGTGTGTGTTCTGTTAAGATACAGCCTGTTGTACCTTAAAACGGCTTCTACTGTACTGCCTTAAAATGGATTCTACTGTGCAGCACAGTGGAGTTGCCATGGTAACGGCTTCACGATACTCCACAAGGGGGCTCCCTCTGGTAAGGGGAAAAAATCCAACATTAGAAATTACGCTTCTAGGAGCACAGGGAAAACATTTTTAACTAATTTAATTGTCACCAAAATCAGGGCTCAAGGAGAAGTTGCTCTTGCAGGCTTCACAGTACTCCACAAGGGGGCTCCCTCTGGTAGGGGTGAAAATCCAACATTAGAAATTATGTTTGGTCCGGACATTCTTCCCCCCCCCCCCCTCCCATAAATAAATACTCGGGCAACACCGGGTTATCAGCTAGTAGAAGTATAAAATCATCCTTTTAAAAAAAACCTGTGATGGCGCTCAATCTTCCTGAGTTTCTCCCTTGTTGAAAAGGGATCAATCACAGCCGAACAACAATCCTTTCTGCTTTGTGCTCCTATGAAACCCTTCTCAAATAATTAAACAACAATTGTGTTGCTGATATTAACCCAATCTAGCTTCTTGGTCTATAAAGCACCCATTGTCAACATAGGGAGTAGCCCATCAATACTATTGCCAGGCATAACTGTCAAGGGATGCTGGAGGAGATAATAGAAAGACGAGAAGAAACAAGATGAAGCATTGTAATGTGGGGATGGCAAAGTAGTTTGTCAGTTCAAGTGCCAGCTTGGGATGCTTCTCTAAAACAATTCCATTTCAATAAATGTGCATTTGTGACTCATTACTGTGCATAGACCAAGTGTCTTCCCTCAAGGCACTTTTTGCAATCGGGATGTCTCCATTTCTGGCTGCACAGGATCATAGATATTTGAAGAAATTGCAAAGCTGACTTCCTGATAAGGAATAAAGAAAGTATTTTGTGGATGGTTTTAAATAACAGGCTTCTGGTTGAATTCTTTTATTTAATGGCAAAGTTTTATATTTTTATTGATCTTTGTGTCCTTAGGATAGCACTAAATTATCTGCCTTACACATTTAGTGAGACAGACCAGAGACAAATGTAAGTAAGTATGATAATTACAAAATGTGTTCTCAGAGTCTGGAGGTTATTTGCTGTGATATTATAACCAACTAGCCAGTAACCCGATGATGCCCGAGTATTTATTTATAAGGGGAAAATGTCAGGACCAAATGTAATTTCTAATGTTGGATTTTCCCCCTCACCATAAGGAGCCCCCTTGTAGAGTACTGTGAATCCTTTACCATGGCCACTCCACTGCGCTGTACAGTAGAAGCCAGTATGGCAGTATAGCACAACAGACTGTTGTTGGTCTTAACAGAACACACAATGAGAGGGGTCTTACCGCCACAGTATTTTTCAGTACTGTGTACCAAGTTTGGTTGAAATTGTTTGAGGCATTCCAGAGTTATGCTGGAACACACACACACACACACACAGCCATTTTGTACTGTATATAAAAGAGGAGGAGGAGAAGAAAAAGAGCAGTTGGTTATAACAACTAACTTTCCTTATTGCCATTGGAGGTGGTGGGTTCTCTTTCTTTAGAATCTGGATGATGATCTATTAGCTGCTCTCCTCTTTTCAGACCATTCAACAAAATGCATACACCTTCTTGAGTCTCGTGCCAACCAAAATATCTTTAAATATATGTAGGCTGCACTGTCCTAGTCCTTGTTATAATCCCTAGATTGTGTAGATTATGCAAAGAGCAAGATAAGTGATTCTGTTAATATCAAACTCCAACGTACCTCCAAACAAGGTGGATTTTTTGCCCAGAAATGGAAAGGGCACAAATATCTATTTGTTCTTGTTTTTTAAGTTGGAGAAATCCAGGACCTCTGCTAGGACACTCTGATTACAATATAATATAGCTATTTTCTTGTATTGCTCCTTTGTAATTGTTTCGTTACCCATGCTCTGAATCAGTCTCTCTCTCTCAACTCAGCAACTTTAGGTTCAATTGTAGGAATTGCTCTAAATCAGCGATGGCGAACCTTTTTATTTTTATTTATTTATTTTATTTATTTAAATTTATATCCCGCCCTTCTCCACAGAGGACCCAGGGCGGCGCACAGGAAATTAAAAAGCATACAAAATACAATAAATATAATTTTAAAAACTATTAAATAATCCTATCCTGCGCTAAAACCAAATTTTAAAACCCAATTTAAAACTACCTAAAAGTCCCCATGGGAGGTTAGGCTAGGCCGGCTTGTTGAAACAAATATGTCTTAAGACATTGGCGGAAGAGGCGGAGGTCGGTGATGGTACGTAGTTCAGGGGGTAGGTCATTCCAGAGGGCTGGACCCACCACAGAGAAGGCTCTTCCCCTGGGTGTCGCCAGTCGGCATTGTCCGGCTGACGGCACCCTGAGGAGGCCCTCTCTGTGGGAGCGTATCGGTCTAAAGGATGTATGGGGCAGGAGGCGGTCTCGCATATAACTAGGCCCTGAGCCATGGAGCGCTTTGAAGATGGTCGTCAAAACCTTGAAGCGCACCCGAAAGGCCACAGGAAGCCAATGCAGCTCGCGCAGGATCGGTGTTATGTGGGAGCATCTAGTGGCTCCCATAATCACCCGCGCAGCTGTGTTTTGGACTAGCTGTAGCTTTCGAGTGCACCTCAAGGGAAGCCCCATGTAGAGAGCATTACAGTAGTCGAGTCGGGACGTGTGCCGTAAGAGGGGGGAGTGCAGGGGGGTTGTGCACCAGCGTGCCACACCCATGATGCAATGCACCCCCCCAGTGTGCATGCATGCATGATAGCCCCCCCCCATTTTTTACATGCTTTTTTCGCCCTCCCCAGGCTCCAGAGGCTTTATAGGAGCCTAGGGAGAGCAAAAACAGCCCCACTGGAGGCCCTGGAACTTCCCTAAAGCCTCCGGAGGACTCCTATAAAGCCTGGGGAGGGTAAAAAATGGCTTTAAAAATGGCTGAATCAGCTGGCCAGCGCGTACATGAACGCTGGCCAGCTGACAGGGCAACACCTCACGTGCCCTGCCAAATGGCTCCGCGTGCCACCTGTGGCACACGTGCCATAGGTTCGCCATCCCTGCTCTAAATCATGGGTATCAAATTTGTGGCATCACATTGTCATCACATGACGTATTGTGACTTTTTCCCCATTTGCTGAACTGGGAATGGACGTGGCCAGGTGTGACACATCCAGCCTACAGGTCATGAGTTTGACACCCCTGCTCTAAATTATTCTGTTTCTCATAGTTTGCCTTTTTTGGTTCAAGAAAGGTTTTGTGTGTGTGTGTGTGTGTGAGAGAGAGAGAGAGAGAGAGAGAGAGAGACAGACAGACAGACAGAGACACACAGAAAGACACACACACAGCGAAAAGGTGATTATTTGCTAAGATTGTTGTCAGTCTCCAGAATGGGTTCCTTCCTCCTGGGTGTGTTTCATCTCTCCTCTTGACAGGTGTCTAATCCACATGCAGAGAAATGCGTAATCAACCTGCCTTCATGCAGCACATGTTTTTCATTTAATATGCTTCAGCATCTCAAATGGGATTTTATTTTTTCCTTGTGTTTTATCTGGAGATCATTCTTTAATTGAGTGTTATGGCTTTGTTCTTTTTTCCTTTATCTTATTATAGTGTAACCTCTGTACGTTCATAGCGCTACAAGAGGACTTGCAAAGCAACTGCTTAAAATTCTATTGTGCACTTTCAAAAGCCCCAAAAACATTTAGTCATCAGATTTATCTTCAGTCTAAAAAGCCCTTCTGTCCATATCATCTCAAAACAGTATAGAAAAGAATATGTCCATATTCTTCTCATTTCAAAAGGAGGGTTGTTCTGAAAATTCATGTGTCTCATCATCCTGAAACGAAAGTGTGCATCAATGTCCCAAGGTGCTTTTTCAAGAGGCAATTGGACTTCCTTTGTTTTTCCTTGAAGACATTTCACTCCCCATCCAAGAAGCTTCATCAGTTTTCCTTCAGTTCTCTTTCAGAACTGAAGAAGCTTCTTGGATGAGAAGCAAAATGTTTTCAAGGAAAAACAAAGAAAGTCCAGTTGCCTTTTGGAAAAGCACCTTTGGGATAACTATGACCTGGATAACTGAGAATCTCCATCGATGTTTACATAACAAACATTTCCTATTAAATAAAATACATTCATATTTTTTCTTACATTTCAATATCGCAGTTCAAGCAAGGGGTTGAAGGTTTAATTGGTTTGACTTCAGCAGAATTGTCTCTTACTATCTCTTTTTACTGAACCAACAAACAGCTTTTCCTCTACCCAAAAACATTGGCCTAAAAATCTTACCATAGGATTAATAAACTACCTTGGGGGGAGGGGGAGGGGTAAATTCAGTGCAAGATATAAATTGAATTCAGTAATTAAATATTTAATTTATTCATTCATTGGATTTGCTGTAAAACCTCAATAGGTGGTGTCAGTCTCGCTAGTTCCTGCTTCGCTGCCATGGAAACGGGGAGGGTGGGGGGTTTGGGGTGAATGTGTTCTGCTGGTGGACAATGTTGATGTTTCGTGTTATCTCCTGTTTAACGGACCTGCATTCCAGGATGGTGAAACCTGCCCACCTGATGTTGGAGATGGCTGCATATTGGACAATGCACAGGGGGGGTTTGGGGATTGGAATGGGCTTAAGCTTAATACTTTCTGTTCACGCCTAAACTATTCATTCTCAGCTTTACTTGGTCTGTACGCTATCGTAACTTAGTAAAAGGAGCCTTAACATTTCAAAATAATGTCTAAGTGTGGTCTTTCCTGAGTCAACGAAGAAACAGGCCTGACATTAAGCTGAGAATCAACAAAACCAAAAACCTGCCCTGATGTCGGACCCTTCACAAGAGGAGCCTCCGTTGGTAGAGGTCCTGCCTGAAACAATTTTGGGAGCTGAAGCATCGCATCCTCCTGCTCAATCTGAAGGGATCAGGTCAGTGATGGAAGGTTTGGCTGGCCTAGATCTAAATCTGCCAGCTGAAGAATCAGTCAAACCTAAACGTTGGTCTGAAGGGGTTGGAATGAGTGGGGTAAACGTCTCCAGGCGTCGAATTTCCCCAAAGAAAGTCATTCCGGAGCTCTTAAGAGAAGAACGGGAACTAAGGGAGATGGCTCAGGACCTACTCCGCCAGGCAGATGAGAAAAGTTTAGCCCTGGAAAAAATCTGGGGGAGGGAGGCGGATCGCCCACAGCCAAGAGGTTCACAGGCAGCTCCGGGCAGACGAAGCAGGGTTTCAACACCATCCCCCCCTCCTCAGGCCGGCAGGGAATTGCGAAGAGAGGCGGCTTCTGCCAGGCAAAGCAGGAGAGCAACTCCCTCCCCCCCCCTCAGGCTGGAAGGGAAGCCAACCCCATTAACCCCCGCCGACTTGCAAAACTGCCTCCTTTGGGTGTGAAATACAACGGAAGTGCCGACAAACTGGCGTTTTTTCTAATTCACGTCGATAATTACATGCAGTTTTACGCAGCTGATTTGGACGATGAAATCAAAATCAGAATTGTATCTATGACCCTAGAAGATCAAGCTTCTAATTGGTTGGTTTCATTACATAATTGCCGCTCACCGGCACTGCGCGATTTCGATCGCTTCATGAATGCTCTTAGAAGGCGTTTTGAAGACCCCCGTGTTGAGAGGAAAGCAAAAATGAAACTAAAAAGTTTGCAGCAGGGGGACATGTCTATTCAGGCTTACACGCAGATTTTCCAGGAGCTATCAGTGTTTATGGTTGGTTATAGTGAACAAGCCCTAATGGACATTTATATTGAAGGGCTGAATAAAGATATTTATCAAACATGTGTGAACAGATTTCGCCCCGAAACTTTGAATGACTGGATAGATCTAGCTTCGGATGTCGAATTGGATCATGCCCACTTGCAGGATCCAGTCCGCTTGGAGAAAAAAGCACAGGAAGATAGCCCCAAATCTCACCCCCCTGCGAGGGAGAAACGCATGCAAAAGGGGGAGGGGAGAACAACCCAGCCTCGTTCAGGCAGCTGTTATCGCTGTGGGAAGGAGGGGCACTGGGCAGACAAATGCCGATCAAAACCACCTCCACGCCCACTTTCTTCCTTGGACCGGAAACAGCCTAGAACGCCAACTGTGCGCGCCAAACCGGCTATGAGTGGGGTGGAGCCCATCAACCTCTCTGCTGACCAGCCCACCGCTGGCCCTGACGATTGGGAGGCGTCTTCAGACTCTTCTGACGACAATCTGGTGAGTCATCGCTCTGGGCCCCTTTATATTAATTTAAAGCTTTTAGCTCCATCTACTGGCCGTACATGCAATGTGCAGGCTCTCATTGACTCTGGGTGTTCAAAATGTCTCATAAGCCAAGACATCGTGTCTTCGATGGGTTTTCACCTTAAGACCCTTAAAACTCCCATAGCCTTTTGCCAAATGGATGGTTCTGTAGCTGGGGGAACCCCAGCATCTTTTATCACCGAACCAATTCATGTTTCTATAGGCACAGGCCATACTGAGACCATCAACTTTATTGTAACTGCCATTGCAGATAATGCTGTAATTTTGGGGGTCAATTGGCTTCGAAAATGGAATCCTCTGATAAACTGGAAGGAAGGTTGGGTGCGCATTCCTTTATCCCTCCCGGAACATACCTCTCTTCCATCAGAAACTGATCAAGCCCCGCACCATCACCCACCCCCCCATATTGAATCTGCTGCGCATTTATTGGATTTCCCATCACCCGAGGTCATACCAGGTGAGGAGAAAATTCCCAAAGAATATTGGGACCTAAAGGATGCTTTCAGTGAAAGATCTTGTGATTCCCTTCCTCCTCATAGGGCTACTGACTGTTCAATTGATTTTCTTCCTGGGGTTCAATTACCCAAACCTCGTATGTATTCAATGACCCCACGGGAGATGGAGGAATTACGTAGATTCATCGATAAAAACCTTCAAAGGGGTTTCATTGAACCAGCTAGGCCCCGTGTAGCTGCACCAGTTATGTTTAGAGAAAAGAAAGATGGCACTCTAAGATTAATACAGGACTATTCATATCTCAACACCATTTGTGAACACAATATTTACCCCCTTCCGCTCATGAAGGACATGCTTGCTCACCTGGCTACCGGTAAGATTTTTACGAAGCTGGACTTACGTGAAGCCTATTACAGGGTCAGGATCAAAGAGGGGGACGAATGGAAGACAGCTTTTAACTGTCCGCTCGGATGTTTCCAATTCAAAGTCCTCCCTTTCGGTCTTCAAGGTGCCCCTTCAGTGTTTATGCAACTAATAAATGAGGTTCTCCACGAGCACCTTTACAAGGGAGTTATTGTTTACATTGATGACATCGTCGTCTACTCGCAAACACACGACGAGCACGTTAAACTAGTGCGCTCTGTATTAAATAAGTTGCGTTCCGCTGAACTTTATGCCAAACTCTCTAAGTGTGAGTTTCACCAGGAAAGAATTGACTATTTGGGTTACCGTATCTCCTCTGAGGGAATTGAAATGGATCCTGCTAAAGTCAAGGCAGTGACGGAGTGGGCCCCTCCCCGTACCCGTAAACAATTGCAAAGTTTTTTAGGATTTGCGAATTTTTACCGCCAATTTATTCCGTCATTCGCTGATATTGCCTTGCCCATTACAAACCTTCTGAAAACAAAAGGAGAAGGCAAGCCTCGTCCAGGAACCCCTCTCAAATGGACGATGGAATGTCAGGCCGCTTTCGAAAAGCTTAAACGGTTGTTTGCGGCTGAGCCTGTTCTTAAACACCCAGATGTGAATTCCCCATTTGTGATTCAGGCGGATGCTAGTGATGTCGCGGTAGGCGCAGTCCTGTTACAACTCAATCAACATGGCCAATTACAACCCTGTGCTTACACATCTCGGAAACTCACTGCGTCCGAACGCGGTTGGGCGATTTGGGAAAAGGAGGCTTTTGCTGTTCGGTGGGCTCTCATGACTTGGCGACATTTTCTTGAGGGTGCCCCACATCCTTTCGAGGTCTGGACGGACCATAAAAATTTGGAAGCTCTTACCTCCTCTCGGAAATTGTCCCCAAGGCAACTTCGTTGGTCTCATTATTTCCATCGTTTCAATTTCCACCTCAAATACATTCCTGGGGGGAAAAATTTTATGGCTGATGCACTTTCCAGATTGCCTCAATATGATGTGTCTAAGCTCACCATTGTACAACCGATAATGCCACTCACTTTACCTGCTACTCCAGTATCTACTATAGCCCAAACTACTGTCCAAACTACTCCACCTGCTGACCTAATTGCTCGTATTAAGGATGAATTACTTACTGATGATTGGCATTCGACTCATTCAGGTGACTGTACTACCAGAGACGATCTTCCCTGGATTGGTTCTAAAATATATGTTCCTGCCACATTACGTCCTTTTGTCTTGCAACGAGCACACGACTCACGTTTGGCTGGTCATTTCGGTTTCGTTAAAACTATTCATCTTATCAAGAGACAGTTCTGGTGGCCATCAATGAAGAAAGATGTTGAATCGTATATTGCCAGTTGCCCTGTATGTGCGGCTTCAAAACGTGCGCCGGGTAAGCCACAGGGTCTTCTCCAGTCTGTGGCTACCCCGGAAAGGCCTTGGAAGGAAATTTCAATGGACTTTATAGTTGATCTTCCGCCCAGTCAGGCTTATACCGTTATCTGGGTAGTTACCGATCTTTTTTCTAAACAAGTTCATTTTGTCCCCTGTACTAAAATTCCTTCTTCCAAATCTCTGGCCCGTCTGTTCGTTTCCCATATCTATCGTTTTCATGGCGTCCCGCAACGCATCATCTCCGATAGAGGAACCCAATTTACTTCCCATTTTTGGAAGGAGTTTTTGAGACTGATTGGCTCTGCCCAAAGCTTAAGCTCCGCCTACCACCCTCAGACGAATGGATCTTGTGAGAGGGTTAATTCCGTCCTCGAACAGTACTTACGCTGCTTTATTAATTTCCAGCAAGATGATTGGGCTGATCTTCTCATACACGCCGAAGTTGCGTATAATAACTCTGTTCACTCCAGTACGAATATGACCCCCTTTGAAATCATCTACGGACAGGACTTTGTACCCATACCCGAACTGCCTCACGTCTCGCCGACGGTTCCCTCTTTATCTGAATGGTCCTCTCGTTTATCTTCTGTTTGGCCGGTTCTCCGGAAAACTTTAAACGATGCCCATGACTCGCACAAATTGTACGCTGATAAGAAACGAGCAGTCCCTCCCTCCTACAAAGTTGGTGATCAGGTTTATGTATCTACCAAAAATTTGGATAGCCCCCAAAAATGCAAGAAGCTGGGTCCCAAATTTATTGGACCTTTCACGATCACCAAAATTATCAGCTCTGTGTCGGTCCGTTTGGATCTCCCCAAGACCTATCGGCGGCTATACCCTGTATTCCATGTTCACTTACTGAAACCTGCTCGTACCTCTCATCTCCGCAAAAGATTGCCTGATGCTCCTACACCTACCTTGGTGGATGGTCATCATCATTACGAGGTGCGGGACATTTTGGACTCCAGGATCCGCAGAAATAAAACTCAGTTCCTAGTCATGTGGAAAGATTTCCCCCCTTCTCACAACGAATGGGTGGATAAAGAGCATCTCAAAGCTCCTAAACTGGTACGCCAGTTTTATGCCAAGTATCCACACAAACCTTGACTCTTTTTCTTTCTCCTCTCCGTTGTTTTGTCTCTCCCTTCTTCTCTTTCAGGTGTAGCCTCTCGTATGCCTATTGCTGCCCTGGATTTCCCGCTGTTCCTGGAGGAGGTCCGGATGTCAGTCTCGCTAGTTCCTGCTTCGCTGCCATGGAAACGGGGAGGGTGGGGGGTTTGGGGTGAATGTGTTCTGCTGGTGGACAATGTTGATGTTTCGTGTTATCTCCTGTTTAACGGACCTGCATTCCAGGATGGTGAAACCTGCCCACCTGATGTTGGAGATGGCTGCATATTGGACAATGCACAGGGGGGGTTTGGGGATTGGGATGGGCTTAAGCTTAATACTTTCTGTTCGCGCCTAAACTATTCATTCTCAGCTTTACTTGGTCTGTACGCTATCGTAACTTAGTAAAAGGAGCCTTAACATTTCAAAATAATGTCTAAGTGTGGTCTTTCCTGAGTCAACGAAGAAACAGGCCTGACAGGTGGTAATATTTGATTGACTTTCTCTGGGTCCTGAAGTTATACAGAGTTGAGTTATAGCTATCCAGACCTTCAGGGCATATTAGAACTGTTGAATAGATTGATAGAAAGAAATCAAAGAAAAAACAAAAAGTTGAAGAAAAGTAAAAAAGTAGTTGCTGACATTCTTTACAGCAGTTGTAAGTACAATTATATTTTAACATCTTTAAAGTTGCATCATCATCTTCTTTCTGCAATCTAGCTCATCATCAGAAATATAAATCACAAGTTCATTTTTTCATTTTTATGGGGGGAAAAAGTCCATAGGAGCTTTTTGGTCACCAATAAATGTAGATAACATCTTTTCTCTAATCAAATAAGTCCATTTATCTTTTTCAGCAAAAGTGTAGACGAGTTTGTGAAGATGAACATCCAGGAAGAAAGAAACAGCAACCAACTTTTGCCCAGAAAATAGCACAGATCTATTCAAGAAGTTCTCAATGTTTGAACTCAAGATGAAAAATACTTTACCTTGGCTCTCAAAGTTCAAGATTGCGTATCCTGTACTTTTCCTCCAGTTGCATTTTTATAACAATAGTAGGTTGTGTTGAGAGATTGCTATCCAAAAGTAATTGTGTGGACGGACCTGAATGTGAAATACCTCATCCTCATACAAAATCCTACCCATAGTGCTTTAAAATAAATATAGCATAAAACTAGATGTTTCAATACTTTTCAACTATGTGAGGATTTAACAAGAGAGTGTTAAAAGCAAATTGCTACTTTCCTTTGGAAAATGCTGCAGTACAGAAGGAAAATAGAATCTGGCCCAATCTTTTGAATTCAAAAATCTTCTGATTGCTTTCCTTTGCTCAGTCTTGGCAGGTATAGGCGAAACTGCACAAAAAGGTCCCAGATGAACCCTTGTCAAAAATAGCAATAGCACTGAGACATATATATCACCCCATAGTGCTTTACAGCAGGGGTCCCCAACCTTTTTTGCACCAGGGACCGGTTTCATTTTAAAGAAAATTCCGCGGACCGGCTGGCGTAGGGGAGGGGGAATAGGCGGCGCATGCGCACACAGGGGGGAGGTGGAACAGGTGGCACACGCAAGGGAGGGGGAACAGGCGGCACATGCGCACGCGTGGGGGAATTGGCTCACTCGGCCCTCTAGGGCTTCCAACGGCTCGAACGGCCGCGCCTTCGCTCTCCCGCATCCGGCGCGCACTTCCTCCTCCTATCAAACCACGGACTGGCACCGGTCCGCGGCCCGGGGGTTGGGGACCCCTGCTTTACAGCACTCCCTGGGAGGATTACAATGTCAGCATATTGCCCCCCCCCACCCCCTTTTGTGTGGGCTTCTATGATTTGTTAGTGTGATGCATCTCTTCCTCATTGTTGACTCTTAGATTTTAGATATCTTGAGGTAAAAAGTAATTTTCCTCCTCCTCCTCCTCCCCCCCCCCCCCCCGTTTTCCTCTTCTTCTGACGTTTTCTAGTTTGTGTATCGTTCGGAAACAATTCCAAAGATTAATTTTGAAAGCAAGCAGCCTTGATTTTATTGAGTAGAAAATTTAGATATGTTTTAAAAATCGCTGTAAGGCAATTAATTAAATATTAATTAAAATCACAGTAACAACAACAATTAATTAAGGCGCTCATTTGAAGTCATTGGTGATAACTTGAATTTCTGGCTCATTAAATCAACAGTAGAAATCCTGCATAGCATCAGATCCTTTGCTAAAGAGTATCAGGCTCTGTGATGTGAACATTGAAGAAGGAGAAAACGAAACAGCAGAAGCAACTCCAGAATTCTTCAAACAATATGGCGAAGACGGAAATGACTTATCAGCTAGCTTTTCTTCCTATTTGAAGCTGGAGAGCCATTTATGCTTCCTTTGTTTTTATGATAGCGGTTCCATCCCAATCCTTTTTAAAGGTAATTAGTCATGGATGCATCAAAGATCTATGAAATATAATTATTGGTATTTACTCTCTGCCCTTATCCTCTCCTAATTACTGCTGATTGTTGAAGCATCAAGAGTGTTCCAGTTCATCAAGCAAAGAAACAATTAAGAAACAAACATGAGGCATCTGCTTATAATTTAAAAATCCATGAACATACCGGCAGATTGTGAAGGTATAAGTGGGACTGGCTTTGTTTTTGGATAGGCAGGCTAAGCTTTGCTGCTAATTACATTGCAGGAGAATCTAAGCTGACTTGGAAAAAATAGTAAATCTTATTTTTCTGTTTCCAAAAGGAACAAAGTCTTTTCATATGCAGAATTTCAGAATCACTAGCATTGTTAATATCAGTAAGACAGATATTCTCTGAAAGGTGACATTAAACATATTGGAGATAAGAGTAGAGTAGAGTAGAGTAGAGTAGAGTAGAGTAGAGTAGAAAATAGAATAGAATAGAATAGAATAGAATAGAATTCTTTATTGGCCAAGTGGGATTGGACACACAAGAAATTTTTCTTTGGTGCATAAGCTCTCAGTGTACATAAAGGATATGTGATAAATCATGATCATAGTCATGATAAATACATTCATCATGAATCATAAGATACAACACTTAGTGATAGTCATAGGATACTAAATAAACAATCAACATAAATCATACTAGCAAACTAAATAAAACAATATAAATCATAACGATACAAGCAACAAAGTTATAGTCATAAGTAGAAAAGGAAATAGGTAATAAGAAGGATGAAAAGAATAATAGTAATAGTATTAGTAAGTAGTTTGACAGTGTTGTGGGAATTTGTTATTTAGCAGAGTGATGGCATGAGGGAATTACTATAACCTTCTAGATGGATTCAATGCATAAGTCTCAGAATTCCTAGCCATTCTTCTATTTAAATGACACTTTAAAATACATGGGAATTTTAAATACATGGGAGCCAATCTATTATTTCTGAATTCACACAACCACGTTGATGATGGAACTTACTTGAAGTTTAATTGTCTCCAATACACAATCTGTTTTTCATGATATCATTTTTCTTTCTGCATCAGGGAAACTGCCTTCGAACAAAGACCCTCCATCCATCTGCCACATACTGAACTCTGCTACACAATTCTGCATTGCACTGGCAATATGTTACAATCTGTTGCCCATGGAAAGTTAACATAACTCATTGGAACTCATCCAAAGTTCTTCGTGGACCTCTTTATGGAGGCAGATGGGAATCTAGTCTCTTCAATGGGGAAGCTAAGCACAGACAAAACATGCCACGAAGCACTTACATTTGATGCAAAGATGATGGTAGGGAAAGGACGTGTTTTCTACCACTTGCAGAGCTCTGACATATTTGATTGCCTGCTACAAGTGGTTATCTGATTGCAGGCATCTGTCCATGATCAAAATAACGTGCAAACATGGAGCCTGGGATGACGATCCTGTAGGAAGTAATTCCAGCAATGTTGAATTCCAGCAATGACTGAGGTGGATCTGGCAGGGCCTCAGGAGGACACCCTGCCTGCACCCTCGGGCTCGGAAGTCCAGCCCCCCCAACCCTAAGCAGAGCTGTGCTTTAAAGATACAGTGGCAGAACACGAATAGACTGGCCAGAAAACAGGCCAGCAGGCTCTAATCTGTAAGGTGTTCCAGATCTTTAATGGGGTCATGGCTCAGCTTGGCTTATTTATTGGGCTCATTCCCTGAGAGAAAACATTGGGAGAGATTTGTCATGTTTATCTTCTGTGCTTTGAACTCTGGATTCCACCTCATTGTGTCTCTTGTCTTTTCCCTTGGATTTGTTGCTTACAAAATCCCTGGTCTTGATCCATGCCAAGCCTTGACTACACTGCAGTTGATATAGCTTAAAAAGGACTCTCTGCTTCTCGAAGTTTTGCCTGAGTATGCCTATTTCTGGATAGCGGCAAGTATCCAACTTGCTATCTTGTTGCCTGGAAATCAGCAGTGCTGGCACAGAAAACTCTACCATTTAGGAATATCAAAAATAAGTTGGTGTGTTTCACTGAACATAGAAAGGCCTTTGATTGGGTAAAGCAGTAGAATAGGCTGAAAACAATGGGAATCCCAGAATGTCACATTGACCTTATGCAAAGCCTCTGTGAAAGCCAGGACATCACAGTACAGACAGAGCATGGTAAAATACTGACTCCAGGTTGGTAATGGAGTGAGACAAGGATGTATCTTCTCTCCTTATTTATTAAATTAATGTTGGATATCTATTCTGAGAAGCTGGATTGGAAGGCAATGAGTTTAGCAACTTGAGGCATTACCAAAGCACTATTGTGCTATGGTGGGGGCGCAATGGCTCAGTGGTAATGAAGTGAGCTCTCATTACTTGCTTCAGCTCTTGCCCACCTAGCAGTTCAAAAGCATGTCAACTCAAGTAGATAAATAGGTACCACATCAGTGGGGAGGAAACATCACTCTGTGTGCCTTGGCAGATAGTCATGCTAGCCAGTGGTGAAATTCAAATTTTTTTTTTACTATCGGTTATGTGAGCATGGCTTCGTGGATGTGCAGGGGAAGGACACTGCAAAATTTCCATTCCCACCCCACTCCTGGGGGAAGGATACTGCAAAATCTCCATTCCCTCCCCACTCCTGAGGTCAGCCAGAGGTGGTATTTCCCGGTTCTCTGAACTACTCAATTTTTCCGCTACTCCAGAACCTGCTGAATTTCACTCCTGATGCTAGCCACACGAGCCTAGAAATATTGTTGGACAATGCTGGCACCCTCAGCTAAGAAACAGAGATGAGCATTGACCTTTATAGTTGGACATGACTGGACAAGGGAACCCTTTACTTTTATGTGCTCTACAATGTAACCACATACAAAACGCTTTTCTTCCCAATAAATAAAGTATATTTGCCCAGAACCAGCAAGTGTAGGCCATACAACTTGGACTGTGAATAAAAAGAAGCTGAGGATATGGATTTGCTTCTGAAGGGCACCAATTTAAGGTGGGGCAGTTTAGATATTATTGAGCCAGATGGCCCATTTGCCTGATGATAAGGCTATTACGCTGATCCATTCCTTTTTACTCAAGGGAGAGCTATGATGCAGGATGTTCTTTCTTGGGATTAAGCCCCATGAATTTAGTACAAACCACCTTTGAGTTAATTATCCAGATGCTCAAAATGCATGTTGCAGTAACGCTTACCTCGTTAATCTCAGAACAAGTGTTGAAAATTGCTTCTAAAAAAGATACCTTGCATAATTGGGCAAAGCATCGCAATGTTTTGACGAAGCCCTTCCATAAACGTGGTTTTCAAGTCGTGACGCTCAATTACCGAAAACAATTTAACAGCAATATTTCCCTGTGCCCATCCGCAGGGAAAGCAGCCAGTGATGGTGAAAGCATTTTTATTACCTTCAGATAATAAGTCTCTTAGGAAGAAGAGCCAAAAAAGCAGGACTAGCAATTTAAGTCCTGAGAAGCAGATATTGTCCCTTGTGCAGACATGTATTTATCTGTTTATCATGCTCCTACCCCAGTATGACCCAACAACATTTCCATAAGGTATAATGTAACAAAATAATGAAAGCAGGGGTGTCCAACCTTTGCAACTTTAAGACCTGCGGGCTTCAATTTCCAGAGTTCTCCAGCCAGCATGGGGATTGAAGTCTACAAGTCTTAAAGTTGCCAAGATTGGACACTGTTGAATTAAAGAGAGATGCCAGTTAAACGTTAAGAAATCTTCCTAAAAGTAAAAGCAGCGCTGCCAAAGAGAAGCAGTAGGTTTTCCTCAGTGATGAAATCTATTTTTCCCCCCCTACCAGTTCTGTGGGCATAGCTATGTAATCATGTGACTGGGGTGGTGGTGGTGTCAAAAGACAGAAGCTCACATTAACAATGTCCTGCTGGAGCAGTGGGTTGGACTAAATGACCTCCAGGAACCTTCCAGCCCTGGATTGCTGTGCTCTTTCAAGGTGTCCTCTGAAGCTGCGCCTAGTGCCAGGTTTGTGGTTCTTCCTCCCTCTCCTTTTTCCCTCCCTCCCTCCCTCCCTCCCTCCCTCCCTCCCTCCCTCCCTCCCTCCTTCCTTCCTTCCTTCCTTCCTTCCTCAGCACCCCCACTCCCTGTTTTTGGCCTAGCAGGCCTCAGGGAAGCCTTCTCGGAGCAAAAAAGGACCCCTCCACCCCCTCCCTCGTTTTGGCCTAGATTCCTCCCCCCCCCCCTTTAAAGCATTTTTTCTCTGTCAGTTTGGTTTTTTGGGGAGCTTTCTTTTTACTACCGGTTCACAGAACCAAGGATAATCGTCCCTACTGGTTCAACCGAACCGGGAGCATTGCACCCTGGTTTTCCTTCATTGGATGGGCACCATACTTTAAATAGTAATTGCTGAGAAATGGCTCCAGAGAAGATCTCGGTCCACCACTTTCTGCTCCTTCCCTGAGTTACTTGCCCATTGTGCATAGAATGTTAGCGGGTTCTTAGCTTGAACCAGCAGCATTCTTCGGGAGATACACACACACACACACACACACACACACACACACACACACACACAGACGGACAAAGTAGAAAAGGAAAAACTGTTTTCCCTATCGCACAACACTAGGGGGCACTCCATGAAACTTTTGATAGCTAGACCTCAAACAAATAAGAGGAAGTACTTTTTCACCCAGAGGATCGCTGGTCTATGGAACTCCCTGCCAGAAGAAGTGGTGACAGCTGTCAGCCTCGACACCTTTAAGACAGGATTAGACAAGTTCATGGAGAACAAGGGTATCCATGGCTATCATGATGGATGCCTAAGGACACCCTCCGGGTTGGAGAGATAGGCAGGATATTTCTCAATGCCATTTGCAGGGAATCCTAAGCAGGTGAAGACATCTGCTTGGGAATACCCTGAAGCAAATGGTGAGCCACTGTGTGAGACAGAATGCTGGACCAGATGGGCTGTGGCCTGTTCCAGCAAGGCTATTCTTATGTTCTTATGTTCTTATATATACATACACACACATACATATATATACATGCATACATACATACACACACACACACATATATACATATACATACATACATACATACATACATACATACATACATACATACATACATAACATTTTCTGCTCCAATCAAAGGAAGCCAAAGAATCAGGCCTTTTCTTCATCCTGAAAGGCAGAACAAAGCATATATTGGAACTAAGCTAGTGACAGTGCTGCTCTGGAGCTTAATTAAACAGGCCCCTTACACAGAGCTGTTAGGTTTAGCAAAGCATGTGTGATTCGTAGGTTCCCTGCAGTTCCATCTTTTGAAAATTAGAATTTCTACCAAGAAGCCAAAGAGAACTGAGGAGGGGGGAAGTCCCTGGCAAGCTTGCCTAATTTTTGTCAGTACTATGCAGAATTCCTGCTGTCCTCTGACACCCTTGCCAGCCTCTCACCGTTATTAAGTTCTAAGCCCAGCAGGAATACAGCTTTTAAAATAACATATCGCACACAAAGTGGTGGGAAGGCAGAGATGTCATTAAAGTACATGGGTGATTTAAAAAAAAAACAAATCTCCACAGCTGCGTAATTGTAAGCTTTGGGATAGGAAGAATGGCTGTATTTCTCCTCAGTGCCATTAAAAACAAAACTTTGTTCAATAAGGGAGGGGGGAAAAGTCCATAAACATCCAGGCATCCTTCAGTGGCAAAAGGGACAGATTACCCATCAAAATATTCCGTCTGTTCCTGTCTGCTGCAGCTTAATAAGAGGTTAAGCGGTAAAGAAAATGTTGGAGAAATGCATTGAAATGTATTGCATCTCTGACAAGTATTTTAAAAAGCAACCTCTTGGCAATTTGGTTGTCAGATGTTAATAGAATTCAAGAGACTAAATAACCATCAGGGATCAATTTGTTGAGCTGTTTTTCCCTGAAAAGAGGTGGAGAAAAAATTAGGAACATATATTGTTCCTTGGCCAAGGCAAGTATTGAAGTCAACACTTTATGAATCCATTATCAGCTGGTGAATCTCTCTCAGTGTGGAGGAGGAGAATGTAAGGGGCTACAGCAATAACTCTGAGGAATAGGAAGAAGAGCCACAGGCAAAACAAACTACCAGATAAAAGAAATCTGGGTCCAAAACAGATTGCAATCGGAGAAAATATCCCAAACGTGACCATCCCTAAATTGCTTTAAAGGCAGGTAAGCGGGGAGACAGCTTCGGAGTCATAAGATTCTATTACTGTAGCCCTATAATAAAATTAATTTTTAATATTGATAGCTTTGGGGTTCAAATCTAGTCTACCGCGGAGGACTGATGGAGGAGGAGTATGAAGAAGAGGAAGAAGAGGAGTAGTAGAAGGAGTAGTAGTAGTAGTAGGATGAAGAAGAGGAGGAAAAGGAGGAGAACGAGGAGGAGGTAAAATAAGGGGAAGGAGGAGCAGAAAGAGGAAAAGGAGCAGGAAGAGCCGGAGGAGATGCACTGCTGTCCATCCCAGTGAATAGGTGTTTCTGCAAACTACTGTCTTAGTGCCTTTTGACTTCCACCCTCATAGGAATTTTTAATTGTTTGAACAAACAGCTTGATAAAAATTAAGAAATTGACTTTAGAGATGCAAAACATCAGCATCTTTATTTCTTATAATCCCCTTTGACTCAATTATAATCTCCCCCTCCCCATCCCAAGCTGGAAAAGGACCCCATGGGGCAGATGGAATTTGTGGGTGGGAGGCCATGCCATTTGTAATCCTTTTGCTAGGAAAGCATTTTGAGTTATGAACAGTATCAAAGCCAGAAAATATGCCCTCAAAAGTTGATTTAGAAAAGCTGTATCACATGCACTTAGCAAGAAATTCTCACCCAGATTCCTGGACAAAGAAATTGGATGGATTGTTTCTCTTGATATTTCCAGCCAGAATGGAAATAATGCAATGTTTTCTTAAGGCTAAGACTACTCCTCTAACAGTCACAAGACCAATGTCATAGGAAAAGCTTTCTCAGTTCCCTGGGATTTAATTGAAGTGTGAGAAAACAGGGAAACTGAGAATAGAATAGAATAGAATAGAATAGAATTCTTTATTGGCCAAGTGTGATTGGACACATAAAGAATTTGTCTTTGGTGCATATGCTCTCAGTGTACATAAAAAGACAAGATACATTTGTCACAAATCATAAGGTACAGCACTTAATGATAGTCATAGGGTATAGCAATCAGGAAATGATCAATATCAATATAAATTGTAAGGATACAAGCAACAAAGTTACAATCCTGCAGTCATAAGTGGGAGAAGATAGGTGATAGGAACGATGAGGAGATTAATAGTAATAGTAATACAGCCTTAGTGAATAATTTTACAGTGGTGAGGGAATTATTTGTTTAGCAGAGTAATGGTATTTGGGGAAAAGCTGTTCTTGTGTCTAGTTGTCTTGATGTGCAGTGCTCTATAGTGTCATTTTGAGGGTAGGAGTTGAAACAATTTATGTGCAGGGTGCCAGGGGTCTGTAGATATTTTCACGGCCCTCTTTTTGACTCCTGCAGTATACAGGCCCTCAATGGAAGGCAGGTTGGCAGCAACTGTTTTTTCTGCAGTTCTGATTATCCTCTGAAGTCTCTGTCTGACTTGTTGGGTTGCAGAACCAAACCAAAATTGCTGAAGAGAAAATTGTCCAGTGATAAGTTTCACTTGTCCAGTGAATTCCAGAAATATGTCCAGCCAAATATATTTCTTGGCCATCTCATTGTCATGTTCTACTCATGAAAATCTCTCTAATGCTTTATTCTCTTTTGAAAGAATGCCACTAAATTGAATGAGAGCAGGTAGAAAAAAACACCACAAAGGAAAAATTTGTCTTTATTTCTAGTAATAAAGGCAAATAAATCGCTCAGGCCTGATGGATGAGTGATGCTATCCGAGTGATAGGACTTTGAATGTTGGAGTAGATGGGCTTTTGGTCTGATTCAGAACAGCTGTTCTTAGGCTGTTATGCTAAATCCTTTGTAATACGGACAAAATGTTCGAAGACTAAACAAATTCAAATAAAGCTAATGAGAATGATTCCTAATAGGCTGTGGGAGGAGATCAGAACTGAATTTCGTACATAAATCCAGAATCAGAACTCAATGCGACATTGTGGAGGTTGAGTTGGATCCTTTAGCAGCCATTATTCATAATGACATGGATGGGGATAATAGCACTGATTAATTAGAAAGATCTGCCCACCAGCTCTACATGTGCGCCTTTGTCCTATGCAAATTTCCCAACAAATGTTGTGTTTGTTAACTATTAGCAATTGCTCTCAGAATGTTTTTAAGTAAAATGGCATCCCTCTGTGATTAAGGGGTTAGAGACATAGGTGGTAGAATATAGGCAGAAAACAAAGCCACAAGCTTGTACTAATCACATATATTTAATTTTAGAGTGGAAAAGTATTGGTGAATATATCAATATTTCACTAAGTGATGTGCAGTTGATAAGAGAAATGAACTGGGGGATGGCGTTGTGTGTGGAGAAAGAGAAATGTCATTAAGCGGATGGCTGTAAGTCAATGACTACCTGTAGTAGTTAGCAAGGAGCTAGACCTTTCTTATCATCCTCTTTTAATGACCCCATAATCCCTTGTGGGGTGGAGTCTGGGCAACTGAATGGAGCTGAGTGTTTACTGGTCAGATGCCCTTCCTGTCGCCAATGTGGAGTGTCAGAGTTTTGGCAGCATGACTAGTATTATGTGATAAACCCAGGAGCAAAAACATAGCACAGAGAACTTTAGACAATTAACAGTGGTTTATCTACAAATATATACAGGCAAACACATGTAGGAGATAAAATCTCTTACCATTCACTACAGATACAAAGAGAGAACTGAATATACGCCGAGAGAGAGAAATGCCCTCTAATGACCACCTATATATAGAGAGAGACTTATGTGGACCTCCCATCAGAGTCTTAAACGGGTTTTATCATAGCTGTAATGAATACTACTCATTGCATCAGCCACATTTCATTAGCTTACTGATTACAGCTTACAACTTTATATCAGCTGGCAGCTATTAAATCCCCAGTACCTTGACAAGGGTTTTTTTATTTAGCAGATATATTCTCAATGCGCCCAGAGAGTGAAATATCTGCCTCTACCTGGGATCGAACTCACAGCCTGCTGATTGTGAGGCAAGAGCTCCACCTCTAGGCCACCGCACCACAAGCTAGACTTTGCTTATCCCTGCATATATATCTTTCAAATAAATCATAAATAAGATTTTCTGTTCTAGTTATAAAATCTGCTTCAATAATCATTGTTCAGGTTAGATTCTCACTCTTAAGAAGTATACTTTCTCGTGTATGTATATGCACTTATAATATGTGAGAATGATCTTAGAACAACAGTCCCCAATTTTTTTGGCTTTGTGGACTGGTGGCAGGAGGGGGGGAAAGGAATGTTTTTGCACACCTGTGTACTGCTTGCACAAATGCAGCTTGCACAGCCTGGTTTCCAATGGGTTATGTCTTGGCTCCAGGTTGGAGACCGGTGTTTGGGGACCCCGTATCTTAGAAAACAGAAGGGAGAGTTGCAGACAGGGCAACTTGCATGCCAAAGATATCTCAGCTCACATATGGAGGGAGGGTGTGAGAAGGCATCCTCCCTAGTTATTGGAGAATAAAAGGAAAGGAGGGGAGAAATTAGTCTTGCAAGATTTTGTTCGTGAGCCAAGGTGGCGCAGCGGTTAGAGTGCAGTACTGCAGGCTACTTCAGCTGATTGTTAGCTGCAGTTCAGCAATTCAGATGTCACCAGCTCAAGGTTGATTCAGCCTTCCATCCTCCCAAGGTGGGTAAAATGAGGACCCAGATTGTTGGGGGCAATAGGCTGACTCTGTAAATGGCTTAGCACTGTAAAAGCACGGTAAAGTGCTATATAAGTCTAAGTGCTATTGCTAAACTTATAATTATGACCATGCTAATATGCCTGGTTGTGCTTTTTGTTGGACTACCTTGAAGACTTAACACACATACATACAACCGATCCCTCCCTCTTCAAGGTTCAATTGAAGTTAAGAAGCAAACTGCTAACAAGGTTTTTACTTATCTTTCTGGAAGGACCGGGAGTGTCTCGATACTCCCATGTAACACGAGTTGCACTAGCTGCCTGTGGCCTTCCGGGTGCGCTTCAAGGTGCTAGTAACCATCTTCAAAGCGCTCCATGGCACGGGACCTGGCTACTTGCGGGACCGCCTCCTACCACATAACTCCCTTCGACCTGTCCGCTCCCACAGAGTGGGCCTCCTCAGGGTGCCATCCGCCGGACAATGCCGATGGGTGGCCCCCAGGGGGAGAGCCTTCTCTGTGGCGGGGCCTGCCCTCTGGAACGACCTACCCACCGACCTTCGGATCATCGCGGACCTGCGCCTCTTCCGCCGGGCACTAAAGACATATCTATTCCAAGAGGCCGGCCTGGCTTAGTTTTAATGGACATAGTTTTAATTGATTGATCGATTTTAACCCTTTTCTATTCTAAATTTTAGCACAGACCTTTATTTAATTTATTTTTAACTGTTTTGTACTCTATTGTTTTATATTTTATATTTCTGTGCACCACCCTGAGTCCCCTTGGGGAGATAGAACGGTATACAAATGTGAATAAACTTGAAACTTAAACTTGATTAGTTCTAGGACACAACCCATGCTCAGAGACAATGGAAGGACCAATGGACAAGTGACATAGAGAAATGATTAACTTTACCTGTCTACTGAAGTGGAGGGAAGATACTGTATATTTATCTGAACAGCAGAAAAGGCAGACATCTTAAAATTAAACTGGCTGCCTGTAATGTCATTTATTCAAAGGCCAACAATGGTAAAAGTTGATCTATGCAATAGATTTCCAGAGAAAAAAATTGCAGTAGCATCACTCAGGTGATCTTGAGGACACAGATAAACCTCCAAGTGCTTCAACAACCCTCTAAAACAGGGGCTCCCAAACTTGGCTCTGCTGGTTGGAGAATTCTGGGAATTGAAGTCCACAAGTCTTCAAGTTGCCAAGTTTGGGAACTCCTGCTCTAAAAGGATGCAAATGGCCTGCAAAGAATATAAATCCTTCAATTCCCCACTATCCTCTCAGAGCTGAAGAATTCTTGGATGAGAAGCGAAACATCTTCGAAAGAAAAAACAAGAAAATGCAGTTGTCTCCTGAAAAAGCACATTTGGGACAACCATGACCTGGATGACTGAGAATCTCTACAGACTTTCACCATCTGAACTGTGCAGAGAAAAACAGCAGCCATCTTGAGATCTAAGAAGTTGTTTTTTCAAGTGTTTAAGAGAACTGCTTTCTTCTATGTTTAATCTATAAATCCATAAATAAATTCAGACTTAAAGATCCTGCCAAAAGTCTCCAGTGGTCTCTTTATCTAAGAAGAAAGAAGCTCAGATGAGCCATTTGTCTCAGATTTTAACATTGCTCCAAGAAATGTGTGTACATAATTATTGACTTTTGAGGTTGTTTCTTTATACAATTAAGATATGAGCGTAATAGATTGTGTACTGCTTGCAAGCCATTAAAAAAGGCCATATGGCTAAATTATTTCAGAAGTTGACGTGGAAGCTATTTTTATTTCTTAATAAATCTGTACTGTTACCATTCTTACTATGAGTTTATTATAAGTAATAAGAGATTTTGTATTTTTCTTCTTCTTGTGAAATAATTTTAGTTGGATAGCCAAAAGGAAAAAAAAAGGCTCTCTCAGTGGTGAAGATCTGCTTTAAATTCTCTTTCTCTGATTTCTTTGACTTCATTCTACAATTTCTTGGTTGGGATATCAACAGGGATGGGATCCTACCAGTTTAACAGTGCAGAGAAGATCAACAAGGATGATTAGGGGACTAGAGGCTAAAATCTATGAAGGAACTGGGAATGTCTAGTTTAATGAAAAGAAGGACTAGGGGAGACATGATAGCAGTCTTCCAATATCTCCGTGGCTGCCACAAAGAAGAGGGAGTCAAGCTATTCTCCAAAGCATCTGAGGGTAGAACAAGAAGCAATGGGTGAAAACTAATCAAGGAGAGAAGTAACTTAGAACTGAGGAGAAATTTCCTGACAATTAGAACAATTAATCAGTGGAACATCTTGCCTCCAGAAGTTGTGAATGCCCCAACACTGGAAGTCTTTAAGAAGATGTTGGGTAGCTATTTGTCTGAAACGGTATAGGGTTTCCTATAGAAGACCTCCAAGGTCAACTCTGCTATTGTATTAACAACCGGTTCACTGAATGCATACTCTACGCGCATGCACTCGCTTTGCTCATGTATGTGCCTGACATGCGATGTGCTTTGGCATTGGAAACTCACCTTTGGCATTACTGCTGGCGAGGAAAACAGATGAGATTCGGCAATACACTTTGCTGTGACCGATCAGCTGAGCTCTGGAAAAAGAAATATAGGTGAGTATAGCGAAGGGGCAGGCAGGTAGTCCCACTTCATACTTGTAGCAAACCAGTTCGCTCCCAGCTGATAGTCGGAAATACCAGTTCGCCTGAACTGGTCCAAACTGGTAGAATCCCACACCTGGATACCAAACTCAGAGCTGGCTTGGCAGTGGTTGGTTCTGGATCCCGTTGCAACCGGTACGGTGCAACGGGGCCCGGCACGCACCACATGAATGCACGCAGTGTGTGCACACACATCCTTACCTCCTGCGACACTCCACGATGCCTCCACGATGCTCCAGCTGCTCAGCGGAGCATCATGCAGGCACTATACATACCGTACGTGTGCCTGGAAGTGCCAAAGAGCTCAAATACAGGTAAGGAGGGTGGGCCCTCCAGAGCACCATACCGGAACGGTACCCAATGCTCCCTGCAGGCACCAGTATGCCCATACCGGGGTGTACCGTCTGCAACCCACCACTGTGGGTGGGTATAATGATTAGTAGAAACCAGGAGATTGTGAGTTCTAGCCCCAATCCCAAAGGTACAAAGCTAGATGGGTGGCCTTGGGCCAGTCATTCTTTCTCAGCCCTATGAAGGACGAAAGGGCAAAGCACTTTCAATAAACCTTTCCAAGAAAACTACAGGAACTTGTCTGGGTGCTACAACCCGCCACAACTCAATTTTTTAGCTATATTGAAAAGTAAAGAGAGAAGTATTCTACCTGTCATGCTTCCAACAGAAACCTTGTCTGTATGGTTTACTTGCTTCCATCCCTTATTTTAAGAAGCTTTGCCTGAGAGAATGAATCACAAGCTAGTCCTTAACTGACACAACCACAATTGAGAGCAAAATCTTGGCTATTGAGCGAGATGTCCAATGACTGCTTTACTCAACGACCACAATCATGGCACTCCCGGTTGTGGTTTTAAGCAATCTCCCGGGTTTTTAAGGAGATGAAGTGAAAGAGCTGCCTGTCGAATTCAGCATGCCTCCATGCACAGAAGAGAACTCCTGTAAGGGGCTGCAGTAATGCAAGCAAAATCTTCAACATCTTTGTAGCTCAGATTTTTTGCAAATATTTCCCTCTGCATCCCTGCAAAGCTTCCTCTATTAAGACTTCAGAAGAAGTTCGGGATTCCCTTCCAGTATTTGTACTTTGTTTTAAGTCTGGTGATGGGATTAAGGCATGATAGTATTAGCCCTTTACCCATCTCACCACAGGGCACCTGGGAAGAAGCAATGCTCAACCAAACTTGGACTTGCAGCCTACAGAGTTGCCCCTGCATGGCCCCATGGGAGTCTGTCAACCAATCAGAATACAAGATCAAGATCAAAGGCCAGAGAGGGCATAAAGCCAGGAACTTTCAGCATCTTGGTTTCTCTTTTCTTCTTCACCCATATCTTGAAGCATGTGATGCCACTTTTCTGTTCAGAAGCTCAAACCATGTGGTCCTGTCCACCATTAAAACCATCTTTCCAAGCAGCCTCCACGTTTCCAGTGTCTTTTTCCCCACTTGGAACTGAACCCAGATGGACATTTCTTCCAAAAACAGCAAACAGGCAGAATTCACATTTTGCATTTCACAAGTTACTTTAGCTAGGCTACTTGGCAACTTGCCTTTATCTTTGCAGTTGGCACATTAGTTGGCACAATGGACTAATTTGATTACCAGGGAATCAAAAGTTGAGTTAGGTACCCTCTGTGTATGCTCTAATCCTTTCACTAGGAATAAGATTATCTCTACATTGGTATGCCTGATTATCCATTAATGATGTGGGCTCACCACAGCAAGCTGTTTAATAGAATACTGTACAGGTAGCTGTGGTTTAGTGACCACAATTGGGCCAGATAACTCTGTCACTAAACACTAAAAAGTAAAAAAAAAGTAAAAAATAACAAAAAAAGCTTCTTCCAACAGGTTAAAAATAAGAAAAAAGTTAAGGAAACAATTGGTCCACTGTTGGGAGAAAATGGCAAGAAGATGATAAGCAACAGGGAGAAAGCAGAACTATTTAACTCTTTTTTTGCATCTGTCTTTACACAAAGGGATAAAACAGTCCAACCAATCAAAAACAGCACCACAAAAATCAGATTAGGAACACAAGTTGAAATAGGGAAGAAAATGGTAAGTGAGCATCTGTCTGCCCTGGACGAGTTCAAATCACCAGGACCGGATGGATTACACCCCAAGGTTCTGAAGGAACTGGCAGATGAGATCTCAGAACCACTGAACTATATCTTTCAGAGATCCTGGAGCACCGGGGAACTGCCAGAAGATTGGAAAAGAGCTGATGTGGTTCCCATCTTCAAAAAAGGGGGAAAAAATAGATCCAGGAACCTATAGACCCATCAGCCTGACCTCAATACCAGGGAAGATTCTGGAAAAGATAATTAAGCAACAAATAAGTGAATACCTAGAAGCAAACAAAGTAATAGCCAAAAGCCAACATGGGTTTGTCAAAAACAGATCATGCCAGACTAATCTAATTGCATTCTTTGACAGTGACAAAATTAGTGGACCAGAGGAATGCTGTCGATATAATTTACTTGGACTTCAATAAGGCATTTGATAAAGTAGACCATAACCTACTATTAGATAAAGTAGAAAAATGTGGGTTAGACAGAATCACCATCAGATGGATTCGCAACTGGCTGACCAATCGCACTCAACGTGTAGTCCTCAATGGAACTGCATCTACATGGAAGGAAGTATGCAGTGGAGTACCCCAAGGCTCTGTTTTAGGCCCAGGACTCTTCAACATCTTCATCAATGATTTGGATGAGGGGATAAATGGGGAACTCTGATTTCTTAGCTGTTCTTTTCTTCTGGCAGCTCTGTGCATGCACACACTGGAACAGGCTCTAGCTGTTCCTCTGCCTCACTGCTGTCTAGCTCTGTAGGCAGCTGAGAACTGCCAGATGGTCTTGGATCCATCTCTGCCTCCAATGCAGAGCCCTTATCCGAGCCTTCCCCAGCCTCCAGGACTGGCCCATCTTCCTCCCCAAAGTCATCACTGTCCAACTCTGGCAGGCCACAACTCATTCCCCCCCCCCTAGAAACTAGTGGAGATTGGAGATTCCAGTTATAAAACACCATTACATAATTAACATTTTGTTTCATATAAAAAGAAATCTAGAAGTTAATCCACTTGACTATTTTCAGAATGTGAGATAAAGGAGACATATCCATCTTGATTCCATTTCTTTCTCTCTTTACTTATAATCAATCTCCATAGCCCATATAGGGGAAAAGATGTGTGTATCTGTAGCATCACATATCACGGGCGCCCTCAACACAGTTCAGTTTGATTTTTGCTCAGAATTTTGAGTAAACCTAACCACTGGCACTTACAAACCAAGGTTGTAACAGAATGGAGAGAGCAACTTTTCCCCAGAGAGCAAAGAGAAAAGAAAGCTTGGAAAATTTGGCAGGGAGAAAGAGAATTAAGATGGCCGCTTTCTAGCAGTTCACAGAATATATAGTTATGCAGATAGTTGCTTTTGTCTGGCAAGATTCTGTCTACAGGTGAACAACAACAAAAAAAGAGCTATTCAGAAGTAACTCCAGATGTCATCTTGGTGCTTTAGGACTGCTAAGATTTATGATTTAGCATGTTGTGTGAATCAAGCCAACTGAGGTTTATATGCTCTATGTTCAATAGCAAATAATTACCAGCTTAAGAGTTATATGTGCATCAAATCACAAGACATTACTAGACATTAATAATCAATTAATGATGTGGTTAGGAACTTTCCATTACACGAGATCCTGACTTCCCACCAGATTCTGACTTCCTCCTCCTTAATGGTGTGATGTTTTATGTTTCCTACTTGCCCAAAACCTCACTTTTGTGACAGAAGAAGCTGGGTCCTGATTGCCAGTAATCTGGTTGACTGATTTTCAGAAAACTCAATTCACTTCTAAAGCATGTGAAAAGTCATTTTGCAGTATTATGCAAACTGCAATGCTGCAGTTTGTAAAAATCTTACACGGAGATGTTTTCCTATACTTCCCCAATATCTTTTTGCATTTCTTCACAATAATCTCCAGATCTATTTGAAAACAGTTGGAGGAAAAAAATATGACATTCTTGAAAATTCATAAAGATGCATTACTATCTTGAAGGCTGTCGATGGAAATCTTATTTTGGCTATATTTCAAGCATTTATTTGTTTGGTTCTGTTCTTCTTGTGTTTTTCCTGCTGTTGGGAAATTAATCTCCTCCTCCTAAAACAGCTTATATCTCATGCCTCTCCCACTTAAATTGCAAGGAAATAAATATTTACAAGCAGCAAGAAACCAGAACATATACAGATTATTCCCCCCAAGGCATTTTATGAAAAATGAAGTATACTGCAAAGCAGTTTCTTTAAAAGTAGTCATTCAAACTGGCAACAAACTGAATCAGAGTTTGCAAGCTTCATTTATGAAACCATTTTCTTTTATTGCTAAATATAGTGTGAATGAAAGTGCAATGCTGTAGCAACATAAAGCAAAGTTTAAATTATCTGAATGGTAAAAAGAACAACTTATAATATTGTAGGAATTCCACTAGCATACTGGCCTGGATCAAATGCATACATTTTGCTTCTTCTGGCCAAGATATGTCCAATTTTCTTTTTATAATTCTTACCATTACTTATATTTTTCCCTGATTCACAAGAGGTGCCTTATTCATAAAAGGCATCACATTTTTTCTTGTTTTACCAGACAGACGTAAAAAAAAATGTATTGCAAAGGAACATTTTGATAATGCAGCAAATAAATCCAAAGTTTCATTGTAAAGCACAATTGAGCAATTTAATTATTTATTAGCACAAAACGTCTTTCAGCCTTACATCTACACCAAAAGAAAATAATTTTCTTGGCTGTAATTCCCCATAAACCCTTAGCACAAAGGGCAAGCTTAGACATGTTGAAAAGTTCATTTATTGCTGCTTGCTGATCTGCTTTGGAGTATTAAGGGGGAAAGGAGTAGGAAAACATTTTTAGCAAAAAAACACAAACCCCAGATAAATTGCTTTTGCTTTGTTTAGGAATGGTCTGCCACTTCCTGCTTCCATCTTTTTTTCTTTAAAAAAAAACCTTGCATTTTTTACTTTAGAGGTTATGTTTAAGAAAGAACACGTTAAAGAATTTATTCTCATCACTGCACAGAAAATACCACCATCAAGGAGTGAAATTTAAATCATCTTAATATTCTTGGGATTCTTCAGGCTAATGTTGCTGCTTCCTTTAGGGCAGGGGTCTGCAAAGTTGGCTCTTTTAAGACTGGTGGACTTCAACTCCCAGAATTCCCCAGCCAACTAGTCTTAAAAGAGCCAACTTTGCAGACCCCTGCTTTAGGGTATTGGAAGAAATGTCCTTCTGGGTTCACTTCCAAGTGGGGAAAAAGACACTGGATTCATGGAAGTTGCTTGGAAAGAAGGTTTATTGATGATGGACGGGACCATATGGTTTGAGGTCCTGGGGGAAAAGGAAAGAGATGTTGACAGTACCCTGGTTTTATGCCCTCTCTGGGCTTTTGAATTTGAGCTTGTATTCTAATTGGTTGTTAGACTCCCATGGGACCATGTAGGGGCAACTCTGTAGGCTGTCCTAGGCTGTAGGGAGTCTCAGGCTTGGTTGAGCCTTGCTGGATGATGTAATCTTCCCAGGTGCCATGTGGGCTTTGGGCAATTCCTACTATGGCTCTGCCTGAAGGAGGTAGAGCTTTGTTATGTAGAATAGACTGACTCAGGCCTTAATGGCCCATTGACAAAGGTGGGGGGGGGGTCTGAGTTTTTGCCTCCCTTTTAGGGGAAATAGTATATTATATTTATATATTATATTTATTCAATTTATACCCCGCCCTTCTCCAAACGGACCCAGGGCGGCGCACAGGAAAATTAAAATACATACAAAACATCATATAAAGTTTAAAAAACTAATTCAATAGAACCTGTGCTAAAACCAGATTAAAATCCCCAAATTTAAAAACTATCTAAAAGTCAGTATAGGAGGCTACGCTAGGCCGGCTAGTCTGCTCTTTTTAACATTTCTTTTTTTTTTTTTATATTGAAAAAGTTTTATTGGTTTTACATTTTTTAACAGGATAAGGTAATGGTTACAAAGAAATTTTGAGAGCATTCACGTCAGAGTCATCGGACCTTCCGAGACCTCAAAATACACATTAAAAAAGTTAACATAGAAAACATTTTCCATACCACTACAAGTTGAAAGCAAGTACATTTACCTAAATTCTCCCTTCCATGCTGTCAGACATTTACAAAAAGTCCGGATAGAAATATTATGCAAAATTGTTCAGGAAAAAATCAAGGCAAAGTTATTTTTTTGATCTAAGTCTTTTGGCTATTGTATCTTCTTTCTCTCCTCCCTGGCCCCCCGCAGGCGGAGCCGTGGCCCCCTCCGTCCCCCCTGGATCTTCCCCCAGGGCAGAGGAATGTTTTTTAAGAAAGGCTTCCGCCTCAGCAACTGTTTTAATCCTCACTCTTCCTCCTTCCCAGAACACCAGCATCCCTTCAGGTGTCATCCACTTGAACCAAATCCCGTGATCAAACAAGGTTTTAGACAAGAAGGAAAATTTCCTTCTTGAATCTCTAATTTTTCTAGGGATCTGCTTCAAGATAGTGACCGTTTCTCGATGATAAGTTAAAGGTTTCTCTCTCTGCGCTTTCAGGATTTCCTCTCTGGTTGACCTTCTAACAAATTTCACATGTATCTCTCTAGGCACTTCATTCATCCTGGCATATGCAGAGTTAATTCTATAGGCTAGGTCAATGTCCCCCCTGATCTCATCCTTAGGTTTTTGTAAATAGTCTGCTAAAATTGTACTCATAAGATCAGGCAGGCATTCACCAGAATCCTCAAGAACATTCTGAAATCTCAAAAAATATGTCATTCTTTCCATATCTATCCTAGACACACGCCCATTTATTTCCCCCACCTCATTAGAAACATTTTTAATCTCTCCCTTAGCCCCCTCCAACCCTCCTTCCAATTCTTCATTCTTCTGTGTATTCTCCAACACTTGCTTCCGGGTATCCAATAGTTCCTTTTTGAAAGTACTATTTTCAGCCCTCTGGGCCTTTATTTCTGATATCAAAGTCTGCATAGAGGTTTCAAGAGAAGCCATCCTTTGTTCCAAATTTACAAGTGCTGCTTCTTGTGCCATGGTTAAAAGTTAGAGTCACTGCCACCAAGATGGCGTTTTCCGGGTGGGGCTGGTGGGGCAGATCAGGAGCTCAGTTCAGTTCAGGGCCGTGAAGTTGCAAACAATTCAGAAACCAAAAGAGACACAATTTCCCAAGTCAGCAAATAGTAATAACGAAGGTATTCCAAAGAAGAAATCACAAATCCATCAAGAAATTTTTTTTTCCAAAAATCCAGAGAGAGTCCTGCTTTCAAAGAGACGCTGGAAATTTTCCTTAGTTGAAATAATCAGGCAGGGACAAAGAGAAGCCACTTCCACCGCCCATCTCAGCCAGAGGGAGAGAGTAGCAAAAAAAGAATTTTTTTAAACTCAGCCAGACCTAGAAACAATGTTGCAAAAAGTCACATTCCACTTTCCCTTGTTAGAGACCGTCCGGAGTGAAAGTTTCCGCTTTCCCTTTGCAGAGAAGCCATTTTAACGTGCCGCTTAAATCCGAGGTTTTTTTTTTAAAAAATAAACACCCCCCTCCCAGTCCGTTCAGTCTGGCTGGCAGCAGGAAAAAAAAAGTTTTTTAAAGACTCACTCTCTCCTCGCAGCTGAAGCCTCGGGAGTCCTTCTGACTGAGCCGATCAGCCCTCCTCATAATTGTGAATGGCGCCGTCTTCCTTGGGCGAAGGGAAAACCCCCCGCTAGCATGTTCTCCCTCACCTGAGCCGCGCCGGGAGCCGCTTCCTCCACCGCCGTGGGGGGCGCGCCCCCCGACGAGCCGGCCCTACGGGAGACCCTCAAACAAGAGGAGTCTCGCCCCCGTTGGGGGGCAGAAGAAGAAACAAAGCGGCGAGCGAGCGGTCTGCAAAGTTGGCTCTTTTAAGACTGGTGGACTTCAACTCCCAGAATTCCCCAGCCAACTAGTCTTAAAAGAGCCAACTTTGCAGACCCCTGCTTTAGGGTATTGGAAGAAATGTCCTTCTGGGTTCACTTCCAAGTGGGGAAAAAGACACTGGATTCATGGAAGTTGCTTGGAAAGAAGGTTTATTGATGATGGACGGGACCATATGGTTTGAGGTCCTGGGGGAAAAGGAAAGAGATGTTGACAGTACCCTGGTTTTATGCCCTCTCTGGGCTTTTGAATTTGAGCTTGTATTCTAATTGGTTGTTAGACTCCCATGGGACCATGTAGGGGCAACTCTGTAGGCTGTCCTAGGCTGTAGGGAGTCTCAGGCTTGGTTGAGCCTTGCTGGATGATGTAATCTTCCCAGGTGCCATGTGGGCTTTGGGCAATTCCTACTATGGCTCTGCCTGAAGGAGGTAGAGCTTTGTTATGTAGAATAGACTGACTCAGGCCTTAATGGCCCATTGACAAAGGTGGGGGGGGGGTCTGAGTTTTTGCCTCCCTTTTAGGGGAAATAGTATATTATATTTATATATTATATTTATTCAATTTATACCCCGCCCTTCTCCAAACGGACCCAGGGCGGCGCACAGGAAAATTAAAATACATACAAAACATCATATAAAATTTAAAAAACTAATTCAATAGAACCTGTGCTAAAACCAGATTAAAATCCCCAAATTTAAAAACTATCTAAAAGTCAGTATAGGAGGCTACGCTAGGCCGGCTAGTCTGCTCTTTTTAACATTTCTTAAAATATTTCATTTTTTTAGGAGAGGGGTGACTTTATCCACTTCTCTTGTTTTCATAAACTTAATCTTCGGAAGCCATATAGGGAAATCCTTAATTGTTTTCCCTACCAACTTGATAGGCTAAATGGAATGAAAATCAGAGCCCTCCACAAAGCATTTGTGGTCCTTGCAATAATAAATCCCCCATCCTACTTGTATCCAAAAGGGAAAGAAGGGAAAGACATTAAAAGAGTAAACCAAGTAACACTGAATTTCTGTAGTTTCTGTAGTGTTAAAAGCAGAAGGAGGAAAAGAAAAGAGGGATATGGACCGAATTCTTATCAATTTAGCACCTGTTCCTTCCTCTAGTGAGGGATAGCTGCAAACCCTCAAGCTCACATTTCCATTAAAGGACCTGAAGCTCAACAGCTGGGAGGAGAGCTCTAATAAGCAAACTGATTCTCAGATAGACACACACTTTGTCTTTGCAGTACTTTCAGCTATGCTACAACTTAACTGGAAATACATCAAGCACTGTGGTCTCAAACTGCTTTTGAATCAATCAGAATTTTCATGTGGAAAAAAGTAGCATAAAGGATCACATCAGCATACTTTCCAAAAGCATAATATTACATTCCTTGACTTCTTCTTAGACTAAATAGGAGATAATTACTGTTACTATGTTTTTATCCCAACTTACACTGAGGTAAAGTGTTTGCCCTTAGTGGTGTGCTCTATGTACCCTGTGAATAAATTAAAGTAGAAATAAATATTTCTTAGATTTACATTATAAATGCAATATAATTATATTACACTATACTTATATTTGATATTGATGAATATCAAATTAAGGAATACATGAAAGGAGCTTCAGCTTCTTTATTTTATGTTGTGTGTTTATGTTGGTGTGTGTTTGTGTACTTATAGTACTTTTGTTCTACATTATTGCTCTGAGTTACACACAAATACACACACATACCATATATATGGTAATGGTAAAGGTTCCCCTTGCACATATGTGCTAGTCATTCCCAACTCTAGGGGGCAGTGCTTATCTCCATTTCTTAGGCAAAGAGCCAGCACTGTCCGAAGATGTCTCCGTGGTCATATGGCCTACATAACTAAACACTGAAGGTGCACGGAACACTGTTACCTTCCCACCAAAGGTGGTCCCAATTTTTCTACTTGCATTTTTTACATGTTTTCGAATTGCTAGGTTGGCAGAAGCTGGGACAAGTAATGGGAGCTCACTCCATTATGCAGCACTAGGGATTCGAACCACCGAACTGCCGATCTTTCTGATCGACAAGCTCAGTGTCTTAGCCATTGAGCCACCACATCCCTTACATAAATATATACCCAAATGGAATTTTATACGGTATGTAGTTATATATAGTTATAATGTATTTGCTGTATTTTATTGCTCTGAAACACATTTATATTATACACATTCTTAAAATGAAACCAAAACTTAACTATCAAAAAAACATGTCCTTCTCGCTACAGGTAATTTTAAAGAAATCGCGTTAAGAATTTATGAGTAGGACACATAGTGTGCAGCCGCCTCTTGCTTTCCGCTACACGTGGAAATAGTTACGTCTAATGAAATTGATGGAAGTTTTCATTTTGGCCTGTAAAAAAAAAATTCTTGTTGAGTTTGATTTATGAGACCAATGAATTGCTACACTTGGAACATTTTATCATGGACCTAATGCATTGGCGCTGACAGAAAATCAATGCATTTTAACATTGCTTGCTATATGGCATTGTGCGGTATAGGAGTTGGTTCCAGATACTGCATAGAGAGACAAAAGGAAGGATAAAATGCAGAAGAGACCACACAAGCTGCTGCAAATTTTTAAGGCAGCAGAAACGTATCAGATTGGATATGAAACCAGGGTTCAACACTATTGTCAGCACAAGTTAAATGGTTTCCGGATCAGATTCAACTCATCCATTCCCCTCTCATCGCCTCTCAGATACAAGAGCTTCTTATTGTGCATTATGGGAAAAATGGCTCCAAAGTTCCCTTTCAGACTGGTCAATCTGCATTGGCATCAGAATAGTATAGAATAGAATAACAGAGTTGGAAGGACCAATGTTAAGGATCTACCATTTCCAAACATCTAGTTTAGAATAGGATAGAGTAGAATAGAATAGAGTAGAGTAGAGTAGAGTAGAGTAGAGTGCAGTGCAGTGCAGTGCAGTGCAGTGCAATGCAATGCAATGCAATGCAATACATAGCAGAGTTGGAAGTGACTAAGTTGGAGGTCTTCTAGTCCAACCTCCTGCCTGCCTAGGCAGGAAACCCTACACCACTTCAGACAAATAGTTATCCAATCTCTTCCCCAAAACTTCCAGTGTTGGGGCATTCACAACTTCTGGAGGCAAGTTGTTCCACTGATTAATTGTTCTAATTGTCAGGAAATTTCTCCTTGGTTCTAAGTTGCATCTCTCCTTGATTAGTTTCCACCCATTGCTTCTTGTTCTGCCCTCAGGTGCTTTGGAGAATAGCTTGACTCCCTCTTCTTTGTGGCAGCCCCTGAGATATTGGAACAGTGCTATCATGTCTCCCCTAATCCTTCTTTTCACTAGACTAGACACAGCCAGTTCCTGCAACTGTTCTTCATATGTTTTATGGCACGGAAAAAGAGGATACGTTTTTTTCTTCAAATCAAGGAGGAATTAAGATAGATTTGTGGGGGCCAATAAAGCATTTTTACATTTGCTAAGATTCCTGTGAACTTTTAAATAGCTCTTGTGCAGCTAAAGACAAGGTCGCAGTTATCATAAATATATTAGAAGGCCAGTGTTTTCCATTTATCAGCTTTCAGCTTTGTCCTGTACTCAGAATTAATACCATCATTAGACAGCAAGAGGTTACATGATTTAAAACTCTCAATATTATCACACTGAAGTTATCCATCACTCTTCATAATGCATTACTGATTAATGCTTCTCTGAAGTTCTTCAAAATGTTTTTGTGTATTTCCTCTGATGCTGAAAAAAGTTCAGTAAAGAGTACTATCAGAATAAAGATCAGGGTTACTGGAAGATCAACGAGGAGAAACGAAATTCCGGGATGTACCTTCTTTCCTTCATACGCATGGTACACAGAACTCTGTATGATTTTATAGCTGCAACAATGGTTCATTATTGTAGGGCAGAATTAAGCACCTGTTTCAATCACTAAAAATATCTCCTTGGGATACTCATTGTTCCCTTGGTGGGACACCAGTGTGGTAACACATGATTTTTCTCAACTCCAATCAATTACTGTATTTTTCGGAGTATAAGATGCACTTCCCCCCCCCCCCCCAAAGAGGGTGAAAAATCTGTATGTGTCTTATACACTGAATACAGCATTTTTGGCCTCCTGAAACCCCACCCCCTTCACAAAAATGGATGTGCAGAGGGTTTGGGAAGCCTGCAAAGTGCTCCTGGGGGCTGGGGAGGACAGAAATAAGTGGGAAAATGGGCCATTTTTTGCTCGTTTTTGTCCCCCAGCCCCCAGGAGCACTCTACAAGCCTTCTAAAGGCTATGCGTGCCCTTTTTTTTTTAACAAACAAAGGCTGTTTTCTGCTTGTCTTTGCCCCCCCCTAGCCCCCAGGATAAAGTGACCAGATTTCAAAATTTGTCAAGCGGGACACCATTGACTGGGGAGGGGGGGGGCTGAGCGGTCTTTCCCGGCCCTGCAGCCGGAGGTTGTATAAGACGCACCTTTTTCCCTCAAAAAAGAGCCTGAAAATCTTGGTGCATCTTATACACTGAATACAGTATATTTGCCTCCCAAAACCCTGCCCCCTTCACCATAATGGTTATGGAGCCTTTAGGAGCTTTTCATAGTGCTCCTGGGGGCTGGGGAGGGCAGAAATGAGCAAAAAATGGGCCTTTCATATAAGCCTCCTAGAGGCTATTCGTGCAATTTTTTTGACAAAGAACGGGCCCATTTCCACAAAAAAACAGGCTGTTTTTTCTACAAGCAAGCTACAAGCTATTCATGACTTGGGGGGAGGGCCGTTTTTGCAAAAAACGGGCCATTTTTGGGAGGTCTGCAGAGTGCAAAAACTTTTTTAAAAAAAGCCTCTTCAAAGCCTTGGTGCGTCTTACACTCCGGTGCATCTTATAGTTTGAAAAATATGGTATATTCTTGGCAGAAGGGCAAAGCATTCCAAGGTATGATAGACTTGCCTTCTTTGGTACAATCCAGGGAGATGAAACGATTGAAAAGCAAGTGAGATTAATTATGAGCCCATATAAGCTAGTCAGAAACTTCCATAGGTTGTAGACTTAATTCAGAGGTTCTGTATGTTTTCTGATTTTTGAAGGGGTCCATCTCTCTGGAGATCTTTAAGAAGCTGTTTGTTTCTTTTTTTATTGTATGCATTTTTGTACTCTGTTTACTTTTTGCAATCTTCCTATAAAATATGATATAATCGGTGGGGGGGAAATCAATTTTTCAATTTCTCCCTGCCTTTAGGTATAATTGTTCTTGTGCCATATAATTTTTATAAAATGTGAAATATGGAATGAAAAAATATTTGGTGATTTTTTTTTAAGATGGGGGACTACTCATTTCTGCATTTGATTAAAATGCAAAGGATGGACGTAAAATGAACGACATATGCCCCAGGGGACAAAGAAAGAAAACAACTTCAGGAAGTTTTATGGTATGACTCAATGAATATGTTTGCTCCTTTTTTCTATTTCTTTTTGCAATTTTCCTGGCATAATAAAAGCCAGAGGGCATTAAAACCAAACCTATCTTGCCATTAATTAAATACTATGACAAGGAAGTAACCTTGTAAATTCTTTAACAGTACCAGGACTTGTGTAAAGTTCATTCATGCATTATATTGAATGAAAGAGCAATCATACATTACTTAGATCTGTGTGTCTCCAGTTTCCTTTCGAGAGCAAAAGATTGACAAAGGCAGGGAATTAGGTGGCCCTGTCAATCAAAAAATGGAGGATGAAGCTCCACCAACCAGACATTAGGGAGTGTTGGGATGTCAGGGCCTCTACTATGAGCCAGGAATTGATATATGAGTGGTTATCTAAGGCTGACCCCTAAGAGACCCAGCTACTCAGTACAGTTAGACCTTGACATGGAAGCACATTTGGGACCCAGAACATTTATTGCTAAGCAAGATGGTGGTCAGTTACAGATCATTTTACAACTTTTTTGCTTTAAACAAATTAAACAAATCATATAAATTTGGGGTGGGGTAGTGGCCTAGAGGTGGGGTTCTCGCCGCACAATCAGGAGGCTGTGAGTTCGATCCTAGGTAAAGCCAGATATTTCTCTCTCTGAGCACAATGAGAATATATCTACTGAACAAAACTTTGCATTAGCAACAGGAAGGGCAGATGGTCCTCAGAATACTGCATGCAGTTTTGGTCGCCACGATGTAGAAAAGATGTGGAGTATAGAAAGAGTGCAGAGAAGAGCAACAAAGATGATGAGGGGACTGGAGGCTAAAACATAGGAAGAACGGTTGCAGGAACTGGGTATGTCTAGTTTAATGAAAAGAAGGACTAGGGGAGACATGATAGCAGTCTTCCAATATCTCAGGGGTTGCCACAAAGAAGAGGGAGTCAAACTATTTTCCAAGGCACCTGAGGGCAGAACAAGAAGCAATGGGTGGAAACTAATCAAGGAGAGAAGCAACTTAGAACTGAGGAGAAATTTCCTGACAGTTAGAACAGTTAATCAGTGAAAAGGTTTGCCTCCAGAAGTTGTGAATGCCCCAACACTGGAAGTCTTTAAGAAGATGTTAGATAGCCATTTGTCTGAAATGGTATAGGGCTTCCTGCCTAGGCAGAGGGTTGGACTAGATGACCTCCAAGGTCCTTTCCAACTCTGCTATTGTATTGGCCATTATACATACTTCTAGCTCTATTCTGTTACCCAGACTCCATCCCGCAAGCAGTGGTGGGTTCCTACCAGTTCGGCCTGGTTCGGCTGAACCGGTAGTGTTTTGGCAGCCTGGGTCACTGGAACTGGCAGTGACCCAGACCTGCCATGTCCCCGAACTGGTTCTCTGAGTGGCACCATAAGCACTGCCATCTTGTTTTTTGCTTCTGCACATGTGTGGAGCAATTTTTATTGCACTGCACAGGACGCATCAAGCACACACAGCGTGGCCATGAGCAAACCAGCAGTAGCGACTGCTGGAACCCAATCGTGCAAGCAAGTTATAATCCGATCGTTAAAACATGATGATGACATAGTTATTAAACATTGACTTTGCCTTTCGGAAACTGGCTAGGAACATCACAAATGACCCCAGGACACTGCAATCTTCCTTAACACAGCCCAAGTTCCCCAAATTTTGTTCATGTGACCATGGAAACACTGATCATGTGTGAAGACTGTTTATAAGTTACTTTTTTCAGCACTGTTGTAACTTCAGTTATTAAATGAATGAAAGGACTACATGTATTTCATTAACAGATCTGGTTGATTAGATTAATTGGAGATGCAGAAACTTCTCTTTGGCTAAGAATGAAGGGGAAGGCTAATCAATCCCAAGTGGGATAAGGGTAGACACAGCCCCAAAATGTTGAACTAGGAGAGATTTTGTGGGAAACATCAGTGGGCCATTTCAGGAGAAGAAAGACAGACAAAATGTGTTTTTCTCCAAACCACAACTGGACTTTTGTGATGTATCTTGAAAATGTTTTACTTCTCACCAAGAAGTTTCTTCAGTTCTAATTAACTGATGGGAAAAGGAAACGTTTTATACTTTTATCGATCAGCCAGCCTTCAATGGATGCTTGATTCCTTATGCCATGCTTTCTATAGTCTTGAATGTCTAATTTAGTGTATATTAAAAATGTATAAAGCATAATAATAAATTTTATTTGTTTGATTTATATCCCCACCCCTTTTCTCCAAAAGCTCAAGTCAATACAGTAGTACCTTGGTACTCAAATGCTTTGAAACTCATCGAATTTGGTATTCAATGCACCTTGATGCGAAATTTTGCCAAGTACACATCATTTGTTTGGTAAACACACAAGCAGGAACTTATTGGTTTCGGCTGTCTTGTGGTTCACGATATTATCCCTTATAGGAAAAAATGTATTTGGTACTCATCCTTTTTGGTACTCATCATCCTTCCAATTAATGATGAGTACCAAGGTACCACCGTATTTTCCCCTTTAATAATAGGCTCATTTTTGTGTGTAAAAAGAATATTAAATAACACTGGAAGTAAACATGTCTATATTAATGTGTAATCCCTAGAAGCAATTAACAGGAGGGGTCTATGTAGCTAAAATCACTAAAATTCAGAAAAAGTAGGAAGGTATTGTCTTTTAATCAGTTAATTACTTTCAACTTATTTAATTTAATTTACTTATTTGATGCATTTAAAAACTTACTCCTGAAATTACATTGCTCTAGAGATAGTCTTTGATTGGGTCCATGGAAAAAACTTACTTGCTAGAGACTTTTGATCAAACCTGGGAATCCTGTTTCCTCCCATGGAGGGAACTTAAATATAATTAAAATTAAATATTCATTTTAAAAAATGAACTTTATGACTGACTCTTACATAGCTAGATGCTTCATTAATCACCAGGTCACTATACTGCTGAATTCAAGGCAGTTATTCTGGTCATAATGACATCACTATAAAACTTAGAAGACCTTGCAGTGTTTTAAGTCATAAAAATGTCAACTAAATATAAGGACCAAGGTTGTTCTCCCAGTACAGTTTTCCCCCCAGTAATATTTCTCATTCTTGTCTTACTTCCTGAACCAGATTTACAAGTCTTTTCACAACAACAATATTCCAGGTATGGCTCTCTTTCTCTAAAGATAGATCAGCAGTCTTTTAACTCTTTCCAACTTCTATTATGAATAAATTAGCACTTATATTCATTAATAGATGAAGGATTAATAATAATTTTTATAAGTGCTAGGCAAGTGACTTATATTTAGGATGATTGCAGTGTCTTAGGGTCATGTGATTACGTTTTGTGACCTTCTTAAAAGCAAAGTCAATGGGGAAGCCAGATTCAATTAACAATTGTGGCAATAAAAGTTGTAAAAGGGGGCAAAATTCACTTAACAACTGTCTCGCTTAGCAACAGGAATTTTGGTTAGTTGAGAACTGCCTGTACACACAACTTCTTTTCTTTATAGTTCCATATTCTTTGGGTTGCTTACAATCAATAATTTAAAAAGCATTAAATCATTAATCTGCAGCAATTTTTCTGTATTTTGGTTCACATAAACATTCAAACTTCATTTTTCTTCTTCTACAGTTTGATGGATTTACAATAGCTCCCTGCCCCCTATTTTTCTTGGCAGGAACAATTTCAAGTATTGGCCATGCATAGCTTTGCTTTTCCAATGTTCAGCTTGCTTCTCAACTTCTTTCTTATATTTATTATTATTATTATCATTATTATTATCATTATCATTATTATTATTATTATCATCATCATCATCATCATCATCATCATCATCATTATTATTATTATTATTATTATTATTATTATTATTATTATTATTATTATTATTATTATTATTATTATTATGTTAATCTTTGGTGAGATTCACAGCCATTGGGGCTGGTTGGTAACTCAACAGCTCGAGTTCTAACCAAGGACCTAGGAACTGTTAAGGTAATGTCGGAGGACATAAGCTGTTCCAAGTAGGGTGGTTTTTTGTAGAATCAGAATGTTCAAGTCCGATAAATTTAGACTTTCCAAATGGCACAGTAGCCTTTTAGATATGGCTCCACGGGCTCCAATTATAATCAGGACAACACACAATTTCTTTTTCCACAGTCACTCAACTTCAGTTTGCAAGTCCCGGTACTTTGTGATTTTTTTCTTGCTGTTTATCTTCAATTCACACATCACCACATATTGCAATGGCAATGAACCAAATATCATCATTATCATCATCATCTACTTTATTCATTAAACATGAAACTCAGTCAACTGAACATTCAAAAACGCATCACAAATACCATTGGCTGGTGCTAATGGTTGATATGGGTTGCTGCCAGCATCAACCAAATACCTTCTTTATCCTGGTCACTTTAGAGTTGCATGCCCTGGTTCCACAGCAGTAGCAACTGAGCCCTGTCAGATGTCCTGGAGCCATAGCATTTGACCTGGTCGTTGTCTTGGGTGATGACCAATCTAGTATGGAATTTTGTTGATTTGTTCTCGTCATTGAGGATGATAGGTGCCTGGGTTGGTTCACAGTGGCTAAGACACTACTGATCTCAAGACTGGCAATCCCATCACCATCCCACAACCAAGCACCCGATAGCCGTCTAGGCCCAGCCACCGGTTATTGTTGTTGTAGTAGTAGAGGGTGTTTTCTCAACTGATAAAAAAGTAGAAGTGTGGTATGTCAGGCAAAACAAAGAGGTAATAAAGCCCTGTAGAAATACAATCTTGAATCTTACTATGAATAAGTCAGAGCTGCCTTAATGTACTTGCTGATAACATAAAATTAACCTAACTCATTTTTTTTTGCAATAAACCCGAGTAATGAGATTTTGTTATCTGTTTTGTTGATTGGGTGGGTGGGGGTAGAAGGATGGCTGAAACTTTTCAATCTCATATAGTAAATCTTTTTTTTATTAGCATTCAAATATTTCTATCTGCAATTTTTTCTTGCCTTTTCAATAAAAAGATTTTTAAATACTATTTTTAATAATACACACACACCTCTCTACATACATACATACATGCATACATACATAAAACCAGTTTGGTGCAGAGATTAAAACTAGACTAGACAAGATGCCAGGAGACAGTGAGTTCTAGTCCTGTCTTAGGCAAGAAATGTCTGTGCAGATTCTCAGTCATCCAGGTCATGGTTCTCCCAAAGGTGCTTTTTTGAGATGCAGTTGGACTTTCTTTGTTTTTCCTGGAAGATGTTTTACTTCTCATCCAAGAAGCTTCCTCAGTTTTTCAGAACCTGGAGCCTCTAAATGTCTCTCAGCTCTTGCAAGAAGCCAAAGACAAACTATTTTTTTTTTTGAGAATCTTGCCAAGTAAACAGCAGGGACTAATCCAGGCAATTGCCAGTTGTCAACAATGACTCAAAGGTGTGCACACATATAGCACCCACACTCAGATCCATCTTTGGTACTGATAGAATACTGTCAAGGTGTGATTGCAAGACATTTTAAAGGGAGAACAGCATTACTTGTCACATTCTAGACAGTTGAGTGATTGGGTTATTATTGACTTTTGTTCTTTTACAACAAACACAGTTAAGTAATTAGTTACTCATTAAGCCAAGTTTGATTCCTGATGACTGCATGGATAATGGTTGACTTACACCCACTAATTCATAGTTGTTCCAAAAGTATTCCAGTAATTTCTTTCATCCTGTGTGTTTACCTTATCCCTTGCCTTCCCCAATGCATTTTTTTAGTGTTACTTCAATCCACAGGTATCAAACTCACTGTGTTACATTACTGACATGTGACATATCGTGACATTTTTTCCCTTCATGGAGCTGGGGAGGGTGCAACCCAGAGGTGATATTCAGCCAGTTCTGACTGGTTCTGGTGAACTGGTAGCAGAAATTTTGAGTAGTTTGGAGACTGGCAAATAGCACCTCTGCCTGTCTCCGCCCCCATATATTTGCTGCGTTCCGAGTCCCAGCTCATCGGCTAGGTCTTCTTCTATTGCCTTGCACAGGAGAATGGAGCTGGAAAGCAGGTTAGTGGGATGGGGATTTTACAGTATCCTCCCCAGGAATGGGGAGGGAATGGGGATTTTACAGTATCCTTGCCCTGGAGTAGAGTGGGAAGGGAATGGAGATTTTACAGTATCCTTCCCCCAGGAGTGGGGAGGGAATGGGGATTTTGCAGTATCCTTCCCCTGCCACACCCACCAAGCCTCGCCCACCAAGCCACCCCATGCCCACAGAACCAGCAGTAATTTTTTTTGAATCCCACCCCTAGTGTAGACTGCGTGTGACACATCCAGCCTGTGGGCCACCAGTTTGACACCCCTGCTTTAATCCATCATCCACTCACATCATATGCTCAAATTTATAATTTCTCCCTAGTAACCATTGCTTCAAACTAGGGCCTATTGACTAGTTCTTATTTTCCCTGGTCCTTCCAAATGTTTATTGGAGTGAAAAAGAGAAGGTATGAATGAATTGTTTGTTTATAATTCAAAATTTCTCTCTGACTTGGCAGGAAAATTTTTATGGCCTCTTGGTGAAACACATTCCATGATGAAGTCTACAGTTGGTCTTATGAAGCAGGTGAATCTCTAGATAGCAAAACATTGTATGCAAACTATATTGAAGATCAAAGTGTATATTGAAAGGTAAGTTATTGAAAGTCTTGGCTTCATATTCTAACATTAAAATTGATTCACCATTATTATATCTCATGCTGCAAATTACATTTATGGAAGTCTACCCCAGCCTAAAGCAAAATGATAATGCTGTGATTAAAATATCGATTAGGATAACTGTAGCACTGTAAAATCATGTAATGAGCGCTATAAAATTTGTTTCTGTTAGTCTTTTCATGCTTTGTATCATCTATGTTTTAAGACTGGTAGTAATGCCAAGCTGGTTTGAAATATATGCAGAAGTTAATGAGAGTTGCAATGAAATGGGGTAATAAAATTTGTCATCTAAGGAAGGGGATATGTCTCACACAGGAAATAAAAATTATCTATTCCTTGAGAGAAGTATTACTCCTTATTAAAAAAACACCCCTTCCTCAATCTGATGCCTGTCATAAAAGTGTTATGATTCATGTATCTCAAAGCTATTAATTGTGAAAGACTTATATGTAATATGGATACAGTTATTACTGCATACTGAGTAATACTTTTTGAAACTTCAACACGTAGCCGAAGGAACAAACGATAACAGTTTCCTTTAAATATACTTTATGGGACCCCAAACACATAGGCACATACATATTTTTGGAAAAGAAATGTTGTGAACACTCTCAGATAAATGGATGCTATAGATATAAAGGTTAATCACAAAAAAAAATTTTTTTTTACAAAACTTATGCCAATGTTCCATGTCACAATTTAAAATTATGTCAGGAGTAAATCCTGACAAAAATCTCTTATTACCTGTCTTCTTGAAGGGTTAACTGATTTCCAAAGCATTGATTTGGTGCTACCCACCACTTTATTTCTCTAAATGTGCCTATGGATCCATATAAGGTCAATAACATTCCCCAGATATATCCTTGGTATTAAAGAAAATGGTGGGTTGAGATTTTTATCAGGTGAGTCAGAGTGAACATGTCTATGGTCATCAATTAACACAATGGGCTCTATGGCAAGTAGGGCACAAGTGTCTACAATCTGCAGTAAGCAAAAGCAATGGAGATGCAACCCATCAGATTTCATTGGGGTTTCATTGCAGATCAAATGGATTGTGAAATGATTGTGTTCAATAATAAGTAAGATTGGCCACTAAACCCGAAACGTAAAAGTATAGACTGAAATTCCAGTATGTTGGGTGGGAAAAGTAGGTTGCCTCCCCCAAAGAGTGAAAATCCTGATTTTTAAATGCTATTTTTGGGCGCTTCTCAGCTTTCTACAGTTAAGGAAACAGGGTGTGTATTGGAACCCATGCTGAGAGGTTTAACCTCAAATCGGAGGGATTCTTTTGATTAAGCAGCTATATTTTATCCACTCATCTGGAAAGAACACAGTCCCTGCTCTAAACCAGAGGCTGATCCAGACTTTAAAACTTAATTGATCCAGGGATTTCCCAAGTAAAATCCCTTTCAGCTCTTATTTTAAACAAACCTATCATCAAATCCTCCGTCAACATGGGTGGCTCTAAAATGCCATTTTTCTCTGTATTGGAATATCCAGTTTAAAAAAACAACCATCCAGTTTTGAATGTTTTATATCTTTAATCATTGGGGAACCCCTTAGAAAGGCAATATAATCAGAGCTGGGATCAGCTCCGTTTAAGAACCGGTTTGGTGATTGTGCGATTTGTGTGTGTGCGCACAGTTTTTTTTTAAAGAAATAACACAGCTGATTTGCGTGGCAATCTGCTCTGCAACACAAATCAGCTGAGAAGATAAAGGTAGGAAAATAGTGCAGGCAAGTGTAAAAAGAACAATCTCTAATTCCTATTTCCTATATTCTAGTTTAACGTTGTTTCTAGATTCTATCAACGTTACAGCAACTATGTAGACTACATCATTAATCACGTTTCATATTGCCCATCCAGAGATGTCCATGTCTGTTTCAAAAGGGCAAGATGGAGGATGCAGACTCAACCTGCTGACATGATTTTTTGGCTATTTTCTGCTACTGGCTTGACAATTGCATTGGGAAAGATTAGTGATTTTTCTCTTATATTTCTTCCTGCTGTTTATCTTCTCCAGAAGTTAGCTCCAACACATTCACATTCACCATCCAATCAGCCAACATGTCTCAAAACTCAAAACATGCAGGGTTTTAGTTGTTTTGCGAGATTTTATTTGAGAATATTGAAACTTCATACAGAATTTCATGGTCCTTTGCTTGAGGTATTGTGAGACTCTGCAATTTCTATACAAAATTTCATGATCTGAAATCTTGTGACATTTGGTGGCCTCATAAATTTTGGCCTACAGATACCCTTGCTCACTGGTGTCTATAGGCAGTTTGCTTTAAACCCTGATTTACAAACATATGATATGATTTTAGCTATCATAGATCAAGACAACCACTTTCAGCAAGCTAGAAACCAGGAGACCATAAATTCTAGCCCTGCTCACAAAACCAGATGGGTGATCTTAAACCAGTCACTCTCTCTCAACCTTAGAAGAAGACAATGATGAAAATTGTTGCCAAGAAAACTGGAGGGCCTTGTCCAGGTAGTTGAGAGAAATCTAAAATAACTTGGAGGCCCCAAAAATATATCACGGATCAAAGAAAATGTTAGCTAGATGTGTGACTAACTGTACTGGATTAACATAACTCAGTACTTAACATTCTTTTTTGTTTTGAAAGTCAGTGGAGAAGAGCTCTGCATAACTTACTGATTTATATAACGGCTCGTCTCACAGCTAAACAAGCAACCTCAATGCGGTTGCAAAGTCTCCTCTGGGATAAAATAAAACAACTACTTCCAACAGGGCATGGCTTCTGTTGACCTTGTGGATAGAACTCTCTGATTTTCCATGCAATGTTGTGTGATGTGGTTTGCCACTACTTCCTTCTGTAGTATCTCTTTTCTAGAGGGTCTCTCACAGGAGTGGGATTCAAACATTTCAGCAACAGGTTCTCCCCCTGGTTGCTGGGTGGGCATGGCCATGGTGGGTGTGGCCTAGTTGTCCTCATGCACCACGGTGTGTGTGGGGGGGAAGGTTTCTGCCTTCCCCAGGCTCTGGAGGCTTTCCTCGAGCCTCTGGGAGGGTGAAAACTGCTTCCCCTGGGCTGTTTCTAGCCTTCTGGAACTTGGGGGGTGGGTGGAACTCCCATTCCACCCCCCCCAAACCTCCACATGGGCCCTGCACTTACCTCCCATCCAAAACTGGCCACATGGAGACTCCTGGGCAGGGTGGTGTGGGCGGGGCCAGCCAGGGGTGGGATTTGAGTTCTCCCAAACAATGGTGAACCCAAAGCAGCCCACTCCTGGCTCTCTCATCCTTATAACAAGACGTTCAAACCCTGCTTAGCTGTTGAAGATCAGGCAAGGTCAGTGAGATGCTGCTCGGTTTAAATTCCTTGTGTTGTTTTTTTTAAACCAAACCAAAACATGATAAAAAGCTTCATGACAAAAAGCTACTAATGAAGTGTCTCATTATGGGACTATCAACAAGAAACAGGCATTGCGGTATCTCCTGGCAGGCGGTAATAAATGTAAGCTTTTGTGCCTACAAGTGCCTTCCCTTGATGGAAGTGCCAATTAATTGACTAGGTGTTTGATAATGATTCAATGAAGATGGCATTTTTAACAATGCTTAAGCAGAAAGACTTCAGATGGGTGCATGGCAATGAGATGAAAGAAGCAACAATATCAGTCTTAATTTATTAAAAGAGGAACCCTTTTAATACACTGATTCATCACAGAGATTTAGGCATGTTGAAAAAATTAAATTGATTAGCTATATTTCAATTAAAATCCTACTTCAAAGTTTGCTGCTTTTTCAAATAACTTTTAATACATTATATTCACACTCCAGCCAATGGTGAACATCTATAGGCAAAGGGTGTCAAAGAAAACCCCAACATAACAATTGCAACCAGTGGTGGGATTCAAATAATTTAACAACCCTCTGGGTTCTCTACCCTAATGATTTCTTCCAACAACCAGTACACCAAACTGCTCAGAAAGTTAACAACCGGTTCTCCCGAATGAGAATAGCCAAACTATTCTCCAAGGCACATGAGGGCAGGACAACAAGCAACGGGTAGAAACTAATCAGGGAGAGAAGCATCTTAGAACTGAGGAGAAATTTCCTGGCAGTTTGAACAATTAATCAGTGGAACAACTTGCCTCCAGAAATTGTGAATGCCCCAACACTGCAAGTCTTTAAGAAGATGTTGGATAGCCATTTGTCTGAAATGGTATAGGGCTTCCTGCCTAGGCCGGGGGTTGGACCAGAGTCCCTTCCAACTCTGCTATTGTATTGTATTGTATTGGTGTGAACTGGCTGAATCCTACCACTAGTGGAAACTAATCAAGGAGAGAAGCAACTTAGATCTAAGGAGAAATTTCCTGACAGTTAGGACAATTAATCAGTGGAACAACTTGCCTTCAGAAGTTGCAATGCTCCAACACTGGAAGATTTTAAGAAGATGTTGGATAACCATTTGTCTGAAGAGGTGTAGGGTTTCCTGCCTAAGTAGGGGGTTGGACTAGAAGACCTCCAAGGTGCCTTCCAACTCTGTTATTCTATTCTATTCTATTCTATTCTATTCTCTCAACTGCTATGTATATTTATTTTGGATATTTTATTATTTTTAGTGTCTTAATAGTATTTTTTTTTTGAATTGTCAGCCATCCAGAGTCATTGACAGAGATGGGCAGCAGTAGGAGAGAGGGAAGGAATAAAGAGAGAGAGAAAGAGAGAAAGAAGGACGGAAGGAAGGAAGGAAAGAAGGAAAGGAAGGAAGGAAGGAAGGAAGGAAGGAAGAATTCAGCCTCAATGAGTACCCCATTGTAAAATATGAAGGGCCAGGTTGGGGCAGATCATCTGGAAGGTCTGTCTGTGTGATCACTAAGAGTTGACACCAAGTTGATGGCAGATCATCAGTCAGTAGAGATTCAAATAAATGAACTCTGCATGGCTCTGAGAGGGGGTAAGTTCTTCTTGAACTGTTATATAGAACTTTCTCCTTTTCTTCTCAAAAGCTAATTGATCTCTGAAGCTGCTTTACAAAAGGACTTTTGAAGGTGAGGTGTGAATAAACTATTATGCTATCACAAGGCTAATCTCTTTGGGAGAACAGCTAGTCTTTGCTGAATTTAAAAGAGAGAGAGAAATACATCAAGAAACTGCATCTGGTCCATTATCTGCAAATTTAAGGTGAATCTCTGTTTCTAAAGAAAACAAAACAGAACTTCTCATCCCATTTTCAGATTAGTCATTAAGTAACATCCTATTCTCACAAACCAGAAGTCTGCCTTTGTTACAATCCTTACATGAACCAAATGAAACCAGTGTACTCAGTTCTCATTGGGAATATACTGGCTTTAATTATATATCTCCAATCCTGCAAAACAAATGTTTAAAAGCCTAGAAATCCCAGTTCCTTTCCAGCTGTTTTCAGAATCAGGAGAATGTTCATGATTGTCTGTATAAAATAAGGGTAGGACATCAGTCACATAGTCATGGTCATCATCTTGACATGTGTCCACACTAGATGCCCCTAATTCTACTAATGTCTTGCCCTTTGTGAGCTTTGGGTTGTATTAAAAAAAAGCATACAATAAAATCACAAAAGTATTTTCTATGACCGCTTTCCCCCATTTGCTTGAAAGCTGAAGTAGATAAACAATTTGGCTTCTATTTCTGAATGAACTCTATTTCTGGGGCTGAACTGCTAATGAGAGTGGACCATAATGACAGTAAAGTGAACAGGTAGGCAAAATAGGCAGAGGCTCAATAGCTGCTCATCTTTTGAAATTACAAACCCAGACATCACTCTGATTTGCCTCCAGCAGTAATTGCAAGGCAAGTTCTTTTAGAAGGCAAAGAACAAGTAAAATTCTAAATATTCTAAATGAGCAGCCCTGGGTATGAAATTACTTGATTGGCTTCGTGTTTTGTGATTTTATGAGATGGGCTAAACAATATTGTTTTTGAGAAATTGCTCTATAGATAGTCCTTGATTTAATGACTAATCAGTTAACAACTGTTCCAAGTTATGATGGCCTTGGAAAAAGTGTCTTATGAGCGATCCTTGAAATTACAATCGTTACACCATCCCTGTGGTTACATGATGACATACTTGGCAATGGTTGTAGGATCTCAAGGTCATGTGATCACTATTTGTGACATTCCCAGAGAGCTTCCAAAAAGCAAAACTGATTAGTGATGCTGGATTTGCTTAGCAACCACATAATTCATTTAACAATCATATTGTCAAGGTTTGGACTAAGGAACCCAAACAAATCAGAACTCTGAGACTTGAATCTACATCAAAGACCTTCTTTATTGAATACATCATATCGGCACCGGTTAAAGGAAAACCAACTCTAAAAATTCCTGTGATTTCAATATAATTAAAATAGGAAATAACCCCATCCCCAAGTGTCACAGGTCATTTTGGCCAATTAGGTCAATTGGCAGGCTTTGAAGGCACTCCTTCTTCGACCTTATCCATTACCAGTGGAGATGACCTTGGTTCCCATGAGAAAGCTCTCTGTTGTGTCTAGTAAGCCATTCCCCAACCTCCTTCCCCCCATTACCCTTCTGTGTGGCAAATCAGTAACATGGCTTCTGTCAGGATCAGTTCAAAGTTGATACATATGATTCACTTAACCACAGTAAAATAGTCATAAAATTGGATCGGGTCATGTGATGGTTTCCTTAAAACGGCATTGTTTAGTGACTGAAACTCTGGTCCCAATTGTGATTGCAAGTCAAGAACTTCCTATATATTTAAAACCAAAACTGCTGTATGTCTGTTAAGGAAGACATTCCCTTTACGGCAGGGGTCTCCAACCTTTGCAACTTTAAGTCTGAAGGACTTCATCTCCCAGAATTCTCCAGCCAGCTTTGCTGGCTGGAGAAGTCTGGGAGCTGAAGTCCTTCAGACTTAAAGTTGCAAAGGTTGGAGACCCCTGCTTTACGGTTACTATAAAGATTTAAGAGTATTTGAAGTATTTTTTCCTCAGAATGAACATTTTCTGAGGAACTGTCTTGAGCAAAGAGTATTTACTCTTACATTTGTCTCTGAGGTAAAAAGTATCTTTCACTCTTTTTACTACAACACAATTCTATTACAGGTTAGCATAAATAATTCCATATCCAAAGCTATAAAAGTTAGTATGGTGCAGCATTCAGATGATGAATCTGTTCGTACACTGAGACATGCAAAGCACTTGCTTAATAGCTCATTCTGACCCCCTCAGTAGCAATAGCACTTAGACTTATATACCGCTGCACAGTGCTTTTAGAGCCCTCTCCAAGTGGTTGACAGAGTCAGCATTGCCCCCAACCATTTGGGTCCTCATTTTACCCACCTCGGAAGGATGGAAGGCTGAGTCAACCTTGAGCCTGGTAAGATTCAAACTGCCAAATTGCAGGCAGCCGGGAGTCAGCAGAAGTAGCCTGTAGTACTGCACTCTAATCCCTGCGCTCACCCTGGCTCAAAAGTAAGAACAGTTAGTTTTTGATTTATCACCACAATTAGGATCAGAATTTCTGTCATAAGTTGGGGCAGTCATATCATCACATAACCATAACTAATTTTCCCACTGTTTTCATTGTGGTTGTTAAGTGAATCCCTGTGGTCATTAAATGAATCCTGTGGTCATTAAGTGAATTCAGCTTCCCCAAAGTTTTGTCCTTTTTTTTTTTTGTCAAAAACTGGTAAAAATGTTGCAAAACAGATATAAATACAAGTTGATTTCCAGGCACCTGAATTTCGATCTGGTGACTACAGAGTTGATGCAATAACCATAAATGGGAGAATAGGTTATAGTAGTGATGATGAACCATTTTGGCACTGAGTGTCACAAGGAAACTTTGTGTGTGCACATGCGTGCCTATCGGGGCCATGCTCTAGAAAACCTGAACTTCCAGGTTCTAGCACGCATGTGCGCCCAACAATCAGCTGGCTGGCGCACATGCACAGGCCAGTTTTTGGCACTGCCGCGCACATGAAGGGATCATGTTTGGGAAAAGCCCAACTTCTGGGTTCTAGTGTGCCCTCACACCCAATGATCAGCTAGCCAGCACACATGTGCAGGGCAGTTTTCAACACTGCTGCGCACACAACGGACAGCTGATCATCATGTATGCACGCATGCATGCATGCATGCCCGAAGACAATCAGGCAAGGCTGTGTGTGCTGGGCAACATGACTTTGTGTGCCACTTTGGGCACACGTGCCATAGGTTCACCATCACGGGGCTGTAACATAAAGCACTTTTTTTGAGGCCATCAACATAGCTGCAGAGATGACCAGGGATGTAAGAAGTCAACATGGTAGCTCTAACCACACAACTGAAGCCCTTTTCATTTTCTGCACCTATCATATAAAAGCACATAAAGTCCCCTTGGGGAGAGGGGGCGGTCTAGAAATCCAATAAAATAAATAAATAGAATAATAATAAAAAAGTAATGAAGCTTTAACTACATAGTTGCAATCAGTGGTGGGATTCAGTCAGTTCGCAACTATTCAGGAGAACTGGTTGTTAACTGTCTAAGCAGTTCTGAGAACCGGTTGTTGGAAGAAATCTCATTTTGTTTTTTTCCACTTTACAGGGCTAATCCTGTAAGGAAGGCAGGAAGGAAACATTCTGGTGTTGTTTCTAGCCTAATCTTTATTGCCCTGTCTCTCCGGTTAACTTTTATTACATTGTAACAGCTGCCCATCGACATGAGTGATATTGAGTTGTCCACACCCACCTAGTCACATGACCACCGAGCCCCACCTACCAGGTTGGTCATTAGGGTAGAGAACTGGTTGTTAAATTATTTGAATCCCACCACTGGATAGAGACTCTTGGAAAAGGTGATACCTCAGGGGAATCCCTCCTTGTTAAATTCTCAAGTAACTAATGTATTTGCATGATGTCTCCAAAGTATGACAATTTGAACCTGGACGTTTATGCCTTGAGTGAAAACTCTGGATTGATTTGCTTTATGATCCATTTATCTGTTTTTGTGGTTATCCCTGGGATTCTCAGCAGTCTTCTCCGCTGTCAAAGTTCAAAAGCTTCAGTACTCTTTCGATCTTGCTTTTCATAGTCCACCTTTCATGTGATTACTGAGGATTGACACCAAAACCTGATGACACATAATCAATTTTTACTTGTTTGATAACAGCTCTCTGTTGGGTTAGGTCTACCTTTGATCAATTCCATAACTATTTCTTCTTTGAGAACCCAAGAATGTTTCAAAGGTTTAGAAAGGTTGCCTTTTTATAACTAGAGCATGCATTTAGTATTTGTTGATTATTAGAACAATGTGCATTTGCCTGCTTTGTGTTTAAAATTACGCTGAGCGTTTCTGGCAGTAATTTCAAGAGAAGGAGGTGGTGATTTTCAAATAGTTTTAAAACTACAAAATCTCTTTTTGCTCATTTTTGATGCAGTGCTACCACTTTCATTGGTTTTTAAAAAAAATAATAATCCACATTTAAACGGTCTTTGAACATTTCCTCACTAGAGGACCATAATACTACCCACCTATTGTTGAATCAGCAGAAAATTATAGTTGCCTGAAATTTATTGTCTGTATTGCCAGTCTTTATTGCCTCTGTTCCCAGTCATTGCTGTACTTGACTTCTCTCTGAAGTATTGGATGACCCAAAGGATTTTACATAACTTTGATTGATGGAGTCAGCTGAAAGCTCTGCTGGCATGAAGTCTACCCTGTCCCATTGCCAGTTCCTATCTTACTTGCATTGCCTCAATTGTAAGCTGCTGAAAGCAAAAAAGAAGTTTTTGGAGATTGGGGATGCATTCTGTGTCTATTGGTAGCACTTCCAGCAACGGTGTTTTCTTCTGGGTTGACAGAACAACTGCACGATCTCAGGAAAATATGAAATATACAGGCAGTCCTTGACTTATCAGCCATGGTGGCACGGTGGTTAGAATCCATTATTGTAGGCTACCTCTGCCGACTGCCAACAATTTAATCCTGAGAGGCTCAAGGTTGATTCAGCCCTTCAACCTTCCAAGGTCAGTAAAATGAGGACCCAGATTGTTGGGGGAAATATGTTGACTTTATAAACCACTCAGAGAGTGCTGTAAAGTACTGTGAAATGGTATATAAGTCTAAGTCCTATTGCTATCACCACCGTTCACATTTACAATGGCCTCAGAATGGGTGTTATTTGTCCAGTAAAGCTCCTCCAGACATTGTAAATGGTCATGCTTCCTCCTGAAGTCATGCAACTGCATTTTGGGCTCTTGCCAACCTGCTCACATTTATGACTAGTTGCCAAATACCCTGCAATTATGTGATTGCCACTCACTTTCTTCTTTGCTGGTGTCCCCAAAAAGTCAGTGGGGAAGCTGGCAGGGAAGATTAGTGGCAATTACAACTTCCACACATGTAATACTTCCCTGGTTCGAATCCCAGTAAGGCTATGGCTAGCTGATGAGAACTAAAAAGCTCAAAATAGATCTATCCTAGTCTCCCTGACTTATTTATTGATCAGCTCATAAAACTAACACACATATCTAAAAAATTTACACAACAGAACTCTTGGCTTTCTGTCTAGATGGTCTCTGGTGATGAGCCGAAAGGCAGAAAAGGAAACAGTATGTCTCCTCCCTTAATGGGGCCCTAACAGGATGTTGTGAAAACAATTACCTATACTAAATACCTATGTCTCAGCTGATGCAATAAGGGAGAGCCAGCTTGGCTGAATTGCTAGGCTCCTGCCTGATATGCAATACAGCCCCGGTTCGAGTCCCAGTAAAGGGTATGGCCAGTTGATGAGAGCTAATAAGCTCAAAATAGATCTATCCTGGTCTCTCTGATTTATTTATTGATCAGCTCATAAAACTAACAAATATATATATGTATGTATGTATGTATGTATGTATGTATGTATATGTATATGTATATGTATATGTATATGATATGTATATGTATATGTATATGTATATGTATATGTATATGTATATGTATATGTATATGTATATGCTTGTGTCACAACATCCTGTTAAGCCCCAATTAAGGGAGGAAGCATACTGCATTCCTTATCTGCCTTTCGGCTCATCACCAGATTTATTTATTTATCAGCTCAAAAACCTAACACATATATATATCAGAACAGAACAGAACAGAACAGAACAGAACAGAACAGAGTTCTTTATTGGCCAAGTGTGATTGGACATACAAGGAATTTATCTTTGGTGCATATCCTCTCAGTGTACATAAAAGAAAAGATAAATTCATCAAGAATCATACAGTACAACACTTAATGATAGTCATAGGGTACAAATAAGCAGTCAAATCATACTTGGAAACAATATAAATAAATTGTAAGGATACAAGCAACAAAGTTACAGTCATACAGTCATAAGTGGGAGGAGATGGGTGATAGGAACGATGAGAAGATTAATAGTAATAGTAATGCAGACAGATGTTTGACAGTGTTGAGGGAATTATTTGTTTAGCAGAGTGATGGCATTCAGGGAAAAAAGCATTTCACCAAGGCAGTCATCGATGGTGCCTATTTGACCACATGATCTCTCTCTCTCTCTCTCTCTCTCTCTCTCTCTCTCTCTCTCTCTCTCTCTCTCTCTCTCTCTCTCTCTCTGTCTCTCTGTCTCTGTCTCTCTGTCTCTGTCTCTGTCTCTGTCTCTCTCTCTCTCTCTCTCTCTCTCTCTCTCTCTCTCTCTCTCACACACACACACACACACACACACAAACACACTATGTATTTTTTTATTTTATTTTTATTTTAATCATATTTATATCCCGCCCTTCTCCACGAAGGACCCAGGGCGGCGCACAGGAGTTTATAAAACATACAAAACGATAAATACAAAAATTTTAAAAACATATTAAATTACAATCCTATGCTAAAACCAAATTTAAAATCCCCAGTTTAAAACTATCTGAAATAGCCCCGACGGGAGGTTAGGCTAGGCCGGCTTGCTGAAAAAGATGTGTCTTTAGACACTGGCGGAAGAGGCGGAGGTCGGTGATGGTGCGTAATTCAGGGGGTAGGTCGTTCCAAAGGGCAGGGCCCACCACATAGAAGGCTCTTCCCCTGGGTGTCGCCAGTCGGCATTGCCCGGCCGACGGCACCCTGAGAAGGTCCTCTCTGTGGGAGCGGATCAGCCGAAGGGATGTATGGGGCAGGAGACGGTCTCGCATATAACTAGGCCCCGAGCCATGGAGCGCTTTAAAGATGGTCGTCAGGACCTTGAAGCGCACTCGAAAGAAGTATAGGGTTATATGTATAAGAGGTTGTACTAGGAAACTTCTGAGGTAACCTTCCAGCTCTATTCTGATTTATTGATTGTCCTATATCAGTTAAGGAGGCACTGATATGGTGTAAAGGATAGTTTGCCAACAGATATGTCAGTGCCTCTTTAAGTCAAATTTCAAGCATATTTTTATAGAAATATATAGTTGCTATGCAGCATCTTTAAAGCAGTTTTGAGAAGTGCAGCTCACACTCGCTCTGTAACATCTTTTCAGCTTCAAAGTCCTATTCCGTTCCTAATTAGTGCAATCACCCAATTTCTTTCCAAGATAATGGTTTACACATTGTCGGAGTTAGCCTTCTCTGCTCTCAACTGAATTGGCAAGATATTATTTTTATGATGATTGCAGCTAAGAAGGACTTAAGGTTGCCTCATTCATTGATTGGTGTCGAGAAGAAGGGAGCATTGGAAACAAAGAGAGAAAAAAGATGTTGCCAAGATACATTTGTACCATGGTTAAGTACATGGAGTTCCTATTTGCTATCTACTTCTCTTCCCAACCAATCAGCTCTCTTTACCATCTCACTCCTCCTCCAATCTAGATTTCACTGCAGCTTTGGCTGCATAATATATCTGGAATTTATTATATGTGTCTTGTTTTCAAGTTGAAAAATAAATTCCCATTTTTTGGGAAACTACGCTTGCATTAATTTCTTGACCATAGTAGTGAAGTATCATCTTCTGTGATGGTTGTTTTCAATTTCCCATTCTAGTTCTCACCCCTGGAATTTCCTAGCAATCTCCCTTCTAAATAATTCACCAGTTCTGATTCAGTTTAACTTTTTCATAATTTTCTGACTCCCAGATCACTTGTTAGAGAAGTTAAGTACTTTACCTCTGCCTTTCTCTTACGGAGTTCTAAACATTGATTGTTAAATGTCCTATTATTTTCTTTCAAAAGTCTAATAGAAGACACAACTCTTCTAGCCAGAAGAATATGTTGCTCCTTACTGGTTTTTACATTTTTCAATATTTTAAAAGCTTTTTACATTTAATACTCTTTATTTGTTCCTACAGTTTTGACGCCTTCAGAGCAACCTCACCTTGACAGATTTCTTCCTGGCAATGTCACAATATACTTTGAGTCCTGTGTCTTTTGAGTATTTACAGGTAATCTTTGACTTACAATTAAGACCCCAATTGTTAAGCAAGATGGTTGTTAAGTGAGTTGTGCCCAATTTTACAATCCCCCCCCCCCGCCATGGATGTTAAGCAAATCACTGCAGTTATTAAGGGAATTGTGCTATCGCTGAAGTAATCCACTTTCATTCCTTGACTTTTCTTGTTGGGAACTAGCAGGGAAGATCACCAATGGCAATCACATAACCTTGAGATGCTGCAGCAGTTGTAAACACATGCTGGTTGCCAAGCACCCAAATTTTGATCCCAGGACTATAAGGATGATGATCAGGTAGCAAATCTGAAGACCGGTTGTACGTCACTTTTTTCAGTACTGTTGTAATGTTGAACACTTAACAAATGTAACTCAAACAAATGGTTATAACTTGTATTTAATTTTGTCTTATACCGTACATTTTGTGCTTCCAACCACACATGACCTCTAAACTATCTTCTCCTCCTCGGACTGTTGATTTTTAACCAACTGTTCTAGTCATATGATTTCTCAATTATCTATAATTAGAATGTAGAAGTCATTGAAAGCTTTGTATGCTTTTTGAATGCACAAGATTGATGAAAGATCAAATTCAACAATGCCATTGGAATAATTTAAAGGTCAAGACTATGACGAGCAAAAAAAAGCATATAAACTAGGACTGTCTGATCAGGGATAAACTATATGTTTGATATTTCTAATAACTCCCTATGGTCTTTTTGTTGCACCAGAACTGAAGGGATTATGACTTGTGACTTGCACGTAGAGAGACGTTAGGCTACAGGAAGGAAAGGATTTTTTAAAAATCTGTAATGTTAAAAGAGGGTGAAATTTTTTTCGTCCTTGTGTATTATAAGATGCATTATATATAATAATTCTCTGTCTCTCTCTCTGTCTCTCTCTCTCTCTGTCTTTCTTTCTTTTTGTCTGTCTGTCTTTCATATCTATCTCATTTCTAACAATGTTGGTGCACAAAGGATATAGATTATTTTGGTGCACACAAACCAAACCAATATGGGATTGGGACCAAAAGTACAATGTGACTCTCTATGCATTTGTTCTTCATGATTACTTTCTGAAGGGATATTTCTGCTTTCTTTTAGAAACCATGATTCACGGTCTTTAATCCATCAGCTTCTTCACCTGCTGCCCAGTCCAGCCCTCCTGATTCTTTGTCTTCCTATCAACTCTCTCAGGCTTTATTGTTACTGGACTCCATCTTCCTTCATACATTTGACCCTTCCTGTTCCTTCTGTGGCACGTCTCCTATAACCTTTCCTTCAAGTGTTCCATCTTCATCTGTCTCTCCCTGCTTCAAGAATAATGAAAAGGTTGCTGCTTTTTCAGCAGCCCCTTCACATATCCTGGTTTATTTTTTCTGTTGGGACTTATAACAGCTGAAGGCTAAAAAGAAAGTCAACAGTAGCCATTTCTAGCATCATTATAGCTCCTGACTGGAAACAGCTACGCCCAGCACTTTAATCCACCCCTAACATGTGCAAAAATCTCAAAAGGAAAATAAGATTCTTCCTCTTGCTTTATGCCACTGTAATCCCCCCCCCCACACACACACAATAGTAATATCGTCTCACATTTCCATGTATTCATTCACAATGTATGGAGAATCAAAGGAAGCTGCTAAAACACTCTGTTTTCTGTATATTGGCTTCCAATTTACTTTCCATTGACCTGATCTGTAGATACCATGTTTCCCTGAAAATAAGATCTACCCCAAAAGAAAGTCCTAGCTTGATTTTTTATAAATCTGCCCGATATAAGTCCTACCCCCCCCCCAAAGAAGCCCTAATTAAGACCCCACCCACTCCAGGTAAAAATTAATCTGGGGGATGGGGTTAGAGCTGCCCTACTGCTTACCTTCAGACAGTTGCAGCCAGAAGTGGTATTCAGCAGGTTCTGACCAGTTCTGGAGAACCAGTAGTGGAAATTTTGAGTAGTTCAGAGAACCAGTAAATACCACCCCCATCTATCCTCTGCCTCCTGAGTCCCATCAGGGGGGCGTTTTATCAGGTACGCCTGATACGCTAGTTGCGCCCCTTACTGGATCGGGGGGCCCTTCGCACAGTCCCTCAAGCGCTTGTGACTTCCCAGCTGGACTACTGTAACGCTCTCTACATAGGGCTCCCCTTGAGGTGCACTCGAAGGCTACAGTTAGTACAGAATGCGGCCGCGCGGGTGATTATGGGTGCCCCAAGGCAAGCCCACGTAACACCTCTCCTGCACGAGCTGCACTGGCTGCCTGTGGCCTTTCGAGTGCGCTTCAAGGTGTTGATGACCATCTTTAAATCACTCCATGGCTTGGGGCCTAGCTATATACGAGACCGCCTCCTGCCCCATACATCCCTTCGTCCGATCCACTCCCACAGAGAGGGTCTTCTCCGGGTGCCGTCGGCTGGGCAATGCCGGTTGGCGACACCCAGGGAAAGGGCCTTCTCTGTGGTCCTCTGGAACGACCTACCCCCCGACCTTCGCACTACCTCGGACCTCCGCCTCTTTCGCCAACGTCTTAAGACGCATTTATTCCAACAAGCCGGCCTAGCATAGCCCCCCGCTTCTGACTTTTTATGTATAAATTGCTATTTGGTAGGGTTTTAAATGGTTTTAGCACGGGTTTTAATAATTTAATATGTTTTAAATTGATTTATACTGTTCTTATTGTGGTTTTAATAATGCCTGTGCGCCGCCCTGGGTCCTAACAAGGAGAAGGGCGGGGTATAAATTCGAAATAAATAAATAAATAAATCAGGAGGGAATGGGGATTTTACAGTATCCTTCCCCTGAAGTGGGGAGGGAATGGAGATTTTCCTTCCCCTGGAGCAGAGAGGGAATGCGGATTTTACAGTATCCGTCACCTGCCATGCCCACCACGCGATGCCCACCAAGCTACAGCCACAGAACCGGTAGTAAAAAAAAATTGAATCCCACCACTGTCACAAACCCCAACACCTGCCTTGCCAGCCTGCTTCTTCTGCAGCCAACAAGGCTGGCAAGGCTTTCCTGAAAGCTTCTGCAACTGATAACAGGACTCTGGATTGACCCAGACTCTATTATCAGCTACGGAGGCCTTCAGGAAAGCCTTGCTGGCCACAGAGGAAGTTCCTGAAAGTCTCTGACAGCGAAAAGCAGGTTGGGGGTGACCTGTGCAAGTGAAGTGAGTCAGTGGAAGACATGCCCCACCACGAAAGTAAGACCTAGTGCCATTTTGGTCACACACACACACACACACACACACACACACACACACACACACACGACAGGGTCTTATTTTCAGGGAAACATGGTATTATAAATGCCACTTATAAGGATGCCATGACCAGTGTTGATTGATTAAATACCCTTGAGAGAAGTTTTTTTGGGGGGGGAGGGAGACTATTGTGCCTTTAATTTTAAAAAAAAATTCTTTGCAGATTCTCTGCTTTCATTCTTTAGAAATGAAAGGGCAATTAAGAGTAAACTATTTTTATTTTTATTTACTTCACTGTGGTTTATAGCGAGACATAACACCTGCATCGAAGCCAGATATTAAAAACACTTAAAAAGAACACTTCGAATAATTACAAGAATTGCAAGAATTAGAAGCCTGTTAATCCTGAATACTTTCATTATGCCTTCATGCAGTAAGCCAGAGTCTATACTTGTTCAGTCCCGACTCCATACCTAACAAAAGGGAACTTTAAAAACAGTCCAGTTGGCTAGCTAGCAAGAAAATCCAATTGATTACCATATTGTTCGGAGTGTAAAACGCACCATAGTATAAGACGCAGCAAGGTTTTGAAGAGGAAAATTTAAAAAAAAAGTTTTTGCACTCTGCAAACCTCCCAAAAACGGCTTGTGTTTTGCAATAATGGGCCAGTTCCCCCCCCCCCAAAAGAGCATGGATAGCCCTTAAGAGACTTGCAGAGTGCTCCTAGGGGGCCAGGCCCCAAAAACAAGCAAAGAACGCCCTGTTTTTTTGCGAAAACTGGCCGTTTTTTGTAAAAAAAAAAAAGAAAAGAAAGAAAAAGAGGGCATGGATAGCCTTTAGGAAGCTTATAGAGTGCTGCTGGAGGCTGGGTGGGCAAAAAACAGGCCATTTTCTACTCATTTCTGCCCTCTCCAGCCCCCAGGAGCACTCTGAAAGCCTTCTAAAAGCTGTGCACAGCCATTTTGGTGAAGGGGCAGAGTTTCAAGAGGCAAAAATGTTGTATTCAGTGTATCAGACGCACCCAGATTTTCAGCCTCTTTTTTGAGAGGAAAAAGGTGCGTCTTATACTCCGAAAAATATGATACCTAGCAAGAAAGTCTGAATGAGTATTGGAAGGAACACATCTGACCTCTATGCAATAACTTTGGTTAAGGATTATGACTAAAGGAAAGATAATCTGGACTATATTCTCTGAAAATGCTCCAAAAAAAATAAATATAGAGGGGTCCTGTCTTTCTAAAAACCTCAACATCAATAGAATATGAAGCTTATTAAACAAATTTCCAAATTCTAGCATCTCGGTACAGTAGAAGCCTCTAGAGAAAAGACTTCCTGGCAACTAAAATACCTACTCCTGCCTCTGCTTTCATTTTAACTTTGCATTATTTTCAGCATTGCAGACTGCCTATTTTATTACAAATGCCAAGCATTGTCCTAAAATGTTCAGCTCTTTCCATGCTGCCATGAACAATTTTAATGCTTGAACATTGTTCTATGCTAAGTATCGGCAGCATTTGTGGGTGTAAAGGTAACATTACTGTTCCATCCAGTTTTCTCCCCTTACTGGCTGAATCAGCAAACTGATTCAAATCATGCTTCACACAACAAGGCTGCATCTGGTTCCCTCTAGTATAAAATCTCAGTCTAAGGCTAGGATTGCTGTGGAAACATAATGTAATATTGGTATAATCTCCGTTGACAGACATTCTAAAAACATTTGCTAAAGTTCCCTGAAGAAAGTGAGATTTAGTTCTGGATAATCGTGCATCATATCGCATCGCGTGGCATTGAATGAATGAATGTATGAATTTATAAGTCACCCTCTCGTTATCCAAACAAACTCTGCATTGTAGGGAAAGTTTGGTGTTGTGGTTAAGGCACCAGACAAATAAGGTATAAAAGACTGTGAGTTGAGGTCCCCCATTGGCTATGAAAACCAGCTTGTGACCTTGGACCTGTGAGTCTTTCTCAGCTCAACTCATCTCATGGGATTGTTATTGTGAGGAAAAGAGGAGGAAGAAGATGTGTTGGATATGTATGCCACTTTGAGTTACTTGTGAAAATAATAAAAGTGGGATATAAAACAAACAAGGCATTTGCTATATAAATGCTACTGTGCCATTTCATTTTATAGCTCTCACTATAGCAATAATAAAGAGCATGGACAGAGTTTGATGCTCAGACCAAATCCCTGGGCTCATTAGCTTGGGAATGTTTTATGGGAAAATATCGGACTTTTCAATGGTTAGAATCACGTTGCCTCTTTTATATTCTATGTTGCAAAGGTTCATCTGATTTTGTAGCAATGAAATACATTACATTTCATTCCCACAAACAAATCCTGTGCATGTATATTATTTTCAGTTCTTTTCCAGCGCTACCATTAAATAATTACACATTTCTCTTCTGTCAGATTGATATATATATCTCATTTTGCGGTTACAATCTAATGTAATGTTAACAGTGTTTCAACTTCTCCTCCCTCCCTCCTCACCCATCAGTAAAGTTGTGAAAGAAATCACATTGGGGTGTGAAGGGAAGGGTTGTTGCCGTTGTTGTTTTGAGAATAATTGCAGCAGGAGGGAAATGTCCTTTTCATGCAGACGTGGTGCGTGCACAGTACTAATACAAACACAGTGATCACCTTCTCTCACAAATTGCCCAGATGTCCATAAGGATTTGGAGAAAAGTATCCATTTGGCATGAATAGGACTTGCCTTTCAAAGTGTATTGTTCCAGAAGAGCAATGATGGAGAACTGGAGAAGGAACTGAAGAGACAAAAAGGAGAGAGAGAGATGTTCTACATGTCTACTTATCTACCAAATTCTTCATTTAAGAACACCTGGTGTCCTACTTTCCATCTCTATTTTTCTGCTGTACATAAATGGGTCAAAGCTGAAGGCCACACTCTTTAGGACAGTCCTTGTGAACTGGAAACTGTGTGTGTATAAGAGATTTGGTGTGTTGGTGTCCATGGTTGGTGTCCATGCATATGTGTGTTTGGGTGTTGCTCAAATTATGCAAGCTGGCAGACACAGCAGTGCAGTCCAAGCCATGCTTCTTTTGTATTGTCAAATAATTTACTAATACTATTTTACTATTATTCTCCTCCTTCCTAGTATCCATCTCTTCCCACTTATGACTATAACCATGTTGCTTGTCTCTTTCAAATGATATTGGTTTATTTGCTTACTAGTATGATTTGAATGAAGGAGTTTTATTTTCCTTATGTACACTGAGAACATATGCACCAGAGTCAAATTCCTTGTGTGTCCAATCACACTTGGCCAATAAAGGATTCTATTCTATATCCATATACAAAAGGGCAAGTCTTGTCTTGCAAAGCCATGCCTGCCATCTCACAGATTTTGAAATGCACCCTCAATACCTACAGGTGGGGTTAAATCCATACCAATTTTCACTGTAAATGATCATAGCTTTGAAAGAATGGGAAAGTTCTTCAACATATTGTATTCAGTCATCTTAGAGAGAGAGAGAAAAAATAAATAAATCCCAATCATGTCAAGGTCAAGGTTATCCTAATTCCACTGACATGTTCATCCAGGTTCCTGGTAGCAATATGGAAATTGCTTGCCTTTGCCTCCTTCTGCGCTCTATTAACGTTAGCCCTACTATTCTCTGGATCAGTGTTTTTCATCCTCAGCAATTTTAAGATCTGTGGACTTCAGCTATCAGAATTCCCCAGCCTGCATGCTCTGGATGCTTCCTTCCTCATACTAATCAGGCCCAAGATTGTTTAGCTTCTGAGCTTCTGCACTAGCTGAGACGACTCTGAATGCAAACTATTGTACAAATTAGCCGAAATTCATAGACCAAGTTCACATTGTTCATTCAGCCCCTTTCTGAATCATTTTTAAAACGGATGCTTATTTATCTCACCGCTTTCTTTCAGATTTCTCATGAAGTCCATTTTCTCTGTCTTTGTGAATAAGATCAAAATCATACTTTTTCACTTGCTCTTTTTCTTTTTTACACCGATGCCTGCTAACTGAAACAGCAATTATAATTCAGTGCTAATTTACTAACAAGTACAAATTATTTTTGTGGTTTGAATTTGAGGTCAGATTTAATTTGGCTCCTGAAATATGCTATCCAAGGTTTTTATGCCTTTTAAATTAGCTACATACTGTATATGCAAAGAAGGCTGTGAGGGTGGAGGGAACCCAGGAGTTTCTGTAAAAGTTGTAGCTGAGTAGAAGGACGCCTCCTTTCTATGTAGAAGGCCTCATTCAGTTCCCCGGGAAGACCAGGAAGAAAATCTTGAAACAAACAAATTTACATAATATCAGTGCCCTACAATTCACTTATTCATTTCCCATTTTATTGGCTTCTGCTTGTGGATTTGTTGTCATCTGAACCTCACCATAACACAATATTGAAATTCACATACAAACTAGTGCCAGGAAAATCAGGAGATCCAAACAGTTCAAATGAATATAAAGATTTATTGCAAGCTTAAGTTCTCTACAAAAATCTGATCTACTAACGGTCAAGGAAAATAACTAGAAATTAAGAAAGCATTCAAGGTGGGCTGGACTTAGATCTCTTGTGGGTGCAGAGATTCATGACTTATGATGCACTTGACCCCTCCCTCAGGCTCAGCTTGGTCATCTCCTACATGTGTGCAATCAACCGGCCTTTGTACTGTGATGTACTATTAACAAATTTTAGAAGATGAAATTCTGTATGTTTTTCCTCTTCTTATTGTTTCAGTTTGTCTCCTTTTTCTCAGCTACACATTCTACTACCATCACATATTTAAGAAAATCTCTCATGGTTTAGTTATTGAAGAATGTACTGTTCTGTCTGTCTGTCTGTCTGTCTGTCTCTCTCTTTCTCTCTCTCTTTCTCCCTCCCTCCCTCCCTCTCTTCTTTTCTCTCTCCAATTGCGAGATCACAAGATTAAATTTGCATCGATGATTGTACTTTTTCCATTTTCAAAGTTCCACGCAGTGTCTACACAGACATGGAAATGCATTTCTGAAGCTAAGCAGGATGCTCAGAACAGTCATTTGCACTTATTCCAGCTCACAGCAATTCAACAAGAAAATACACTGATGACCATTGTGATTAGCCAGGCAAGCAGTGTCCAGGAGAAGAAAATATTCCGTGGTTTCCTTATATAGAAATGTCCAACTGGAAAACAATTTCTGTAGACTTTTTATATGTAATAATAATAATAAAGTTGAATTTATTAACCGCTCCCTCTCCCCACAGGGACTCGGGGCGGTGCACAGGGAGAATAAAATGTGTTTAAGTACAGGGGGAAAAGGAAGATTGCTAAACAATTTGTGGCTAAAAATAGGTTGAGGATATATGATAGAGATTGAGTCACAATCCTAGTTGTCTATAGATATAGATAGACAGAGAAACTGCTCGACATAGTTCAAACTTTTTAAAACTGTAAGCAAACTTTTTTTTTACTCTGTCTAGACTAGCAACCTTTGACTTGCATCTGGATGTTTTTCTATGTCATAACATTAAAAATGAATAAATACTGTTTTAAAAATAGCTTCCCAGCACATATAATTAAGCTATAATATTCAAGGATACTCCAGGCTCCTAAATCTCTTTGCTTCTGGCTTCCAGCAATCAGACCTGGCTAACTAAAAGTCAGAGGAAAGAGGATGTGCCCAACATCAGTCTGAAATCAGAAATTGTGAATTCAGAAATTCACAATTGTGAAATCAGAAGTTATGGGTACTCCATTACTGGTTGCTTTTAGGAAGAGATAGGATTTGTCTTTGGTGCATATGCTCTCAGTGCACATGAAAAGAAAAGATACATTCGTCAAGAATCATAAGGTACAACACTTAATGATAGTCATAGGGTACAAATAAGCAATCAGAAAACAAGCAATATCAATAATAATAATCTTTATTGTCATTGTACTAAAATTACAATGAAATTGTATCAATTTATATATCAATATAAATCGTAAGGGTACAAGCAACAAAGTTACTATTCAGGATTAGCAATGGATGCCAATGAAAGAAAAATAGTTTGTTGTTAGTTTTTTGCAGAAAACAGCGGCAATGCTAGCTTTTGCTAAGTGAACGATAGTGAGAGTAATGGTATCTCACTTCTAGTAACATCATCATCCATACCAAGTGATGTGGTCACTTTTGATATGTGATTACTACATGTACTTTCTGGCACCCCACTGCTGATTCTCCTTGGGCACCAGGTATAATGACATTGACCAGGTTTTATTTGGTTGCAGATATAGGAATTGGGACTTGGTTCGCCTATCTTAAGCTTGTTTTGATTCCTAGTGACTTCTTAAAGGCAATCATGCAGTCGGTTTGCCACTATCTTCTTCTGGGATCTCTTTTGAACTTCCAATCTAAGCCCATACACACAATCAAAGGATTAGCTAAATCTAACCTTGTTTAGCTTTTTGACATCACCTTAAGTTAGTGGGTTAGCTGAGCTACAGGAAACTTTTGTTCCCATTGAAGTTGCTGATTATATTTTGCAAAAAATGTTTTCCCCCAATAGTTTGGGTTTGGTATTGATTTCAAATGCAGTCATTCTTCATAAACTATCTAGATCTCCTCAAGACCATAAAGGACATTTTGATGAATAGCTAGAATGTACTTAATTTAAAAGCAAGGAATTCTCATTAATATTATACAAAGCTCTTACATTAAACATAACAGACTCTTAAAGGTTTTACAAGTTCTAGGAGAATTATTTGGAATTTGAATGATGCATCTGCTTGGAAGTCTTTGTGACATAAAATCCATTAAAATGCATTCAGCGAGTCATAACGACTTGACTATGATAATCATCCTTAGTGTAATGCATTCCAGTAAAATTGGAATGTGTGAACTTTAGGCATTGGTTTGAGTCCATAAACAGAGTGGTACAGGGTCCATTTTTGATGGCAATCCCTGATCAGTCATTTTAGGTGAAATCTTTTGGGAAAAAAAGAAAAGGGAAATCTACCCAACAATGTTTCATACAGAAGTCTGCTCTTGGCTGAATGTCCATATTTCCACATAAATTGTGTGGCATATGAATTTACTTCAATTCCTTTTGATAGCTGCCTGATTTGTTATTACAAAACACTAAAAAACTAAAATATATCTTTCATTGGACTAGTGGTGGCTCAAAATATAGGCAATTTTTCTGGCTGAAAAATTAACAACAACAAAAGCTCTGGGAAATCCTTACAAAAATACATTTTTTCAAAATCTGGTTACCATTTATGGCTATAATAAAAGAATTGTTCCTGCTGGGTTATCTTTGTACAAAGGAGAATCTGGAAAGGGAGAGTGAATATGAACTTCTAAAGAGCTGTGTTTTTCATTGTTATATATGCATTCCTATGTGTCTGCCTGCCAAGCTATCTGTCTGTCTGTCCATCTATTGGCATATCCAGACATCCACATTCAAGTGCAATCCATCAGTCCTTGAGCTGAGCAGAAAAAAAATCCTGATGTAAATTTTTATCCTTGAGAACCAAAACCTATTCTGTTCACATTTTTAACATAGCAATTTTATTGAAAATTGCAAGTTACAACAATAAGAACTAATGCAAACAAAAAGAAGAGAAATAGTAAATGAAGAAATATATAAAGGCATGACTCTCCCCTTTATCACAAGTATAAACAATTTTAGTAACTTATCATCTTCTCTTAAAATACAAGATATGGTGTCTCTCCCCCCTCCTATATTCCATCTCTTATCTATAAAAAAAATCCATAAAGAGTTGTCATTTCAGCCGTGATGATAGCAGAAGTCCATAAAGGGTTACCAGAGATAATAACATATGCATGTTAGAAAAAAGATCATAAAATGTTTGATCAATAAAATTCCCTCCCTCCTTCCCTCCCTTCCCCCGTCTCCCTCCCTCCTTTCCTTCCTTTCTCCTCCCCCTCCCTCCCTCCCCTCCCTCCCTCCCTTCCTTCTGCCCCTGCAATTCCAGGCTCTTGGAAATTTATCTTAGACCTGGAGAGTTGAAGGACAGGATCATTTGGCTTCATTCATCAACCAAAGGTCTAAGACACAAAGAGGCTGCAGTCCATTTTTGGCAGGGGAAGCTCGACCTACACTCCAATTTATCAGCAGAGACGCAGCAGCTTCTGGGAGGTTACTTACTTTGGTCTGCCAAATCAAACATTCAACTCCCCTTGATAGTTTTTCTGGCCAAAAGACTATTTTGCTGACCAACCGCCAATTGCTAGTCAAGGAAAAGCGCAAGCAAAGAAAAATCAGCTAGGCCCAAGCTGGGTGCACGTGTTATCCTATAAATGTCACTTTAAAGATTTCAACTCTATCCTCTTCCTTTTCCTCATGATACACACACACACACACACACACACACACACACACACACACACGCGCGCACACACAGAGACAGAGAGAAGGGGAGGGAGGGAGACAGAAAGACAGAGAGACAGAGTGAGACAGAGAGATGGAGAAAGAGAAGGAGGGAGGGAAAGAGACACACAGAGAGAGAGACAGATACAGAGAAAGAGAAACAGAGAGAGAGGGAGATAGATAGATGATAGATAGATAGATAGATAGATGGATGGATGGATGGATGGATATGTGTGTGTGTGTGTGTGTGTGTGTGTGTGTGTGTGAGAGAGAGAGAGAGAGAGAGAGAGAGAGAGAGAGAGAGAGAGAGAGAGAGAGAGAGAGAGAGATGGATGTATTGGAGGCCAAATAATTGCCTGAAAAGCAGAATGAAAATTCAGTTCATTAAGTAAGTAAAAGTATAGCTAGAACCGGTACATTTTCCATAAGACATTTTTCCATTGCAAAGCTCCAATGGATGCATTTGGGTGTAATTGTGTGTCTAGACTAGTAACAGAAGTACTTTTAAGAGCAGTTGCTCGCATTAAAAAATCAATTTACTCCAAATCCCCAAAGTTGCTGTTTTGACTTGTTTCTGCAGCAGCGATGTAAGCATTACAATATTGTGCTGCTTTCTCTTTCAGATGGAACAATCCTCTTTGCTGGGCGAAACAATGTTGGAGAATCACCCCAGAATGTTCCCTTCCATATTTGTTCATGGCACAAATGTGCAAAGCACGGCTACTATACACACATCTAAATAGGCACCAGCTGCAATAGCCGAAGAGTTCCTTTCATTGGGTATTTTCTGAATCGAGAAAACTCTGCTGCATCTTACCTTAAGGTAAGCCCAATGGTGATTGTAATCCTCCAATTTTGCCTTCCTCCTTTGTGGATAATGATTGGTTTCCAAAACAGAAAGCACCATATTTAATCCTGCACAATGGAAGGGAAATTGGTAGGGCGGTGTTCATATAATCGTACACCACTTGCTTTCCTTTCTGTAAAACCAGGAGGTGCATCAACTCTTTGGTGGGATGAGTCATAAGTTAAAAGCATCTTTATTTCTCTTTCTTTTACTCTCCCCTCCTTTGCTCTATGAATATGAAAACAGGACTTTGGCCAATTGTCCTTGACTTACAACCAGAATTGGGACAAGAATTTCTATTGGTAAGCAAAGTGGCTACGAAGTGAGTTGCACCTGATTGTGATGACCTGGGACATGGCACAGAGGGAGCACAGTCAGCTGACAGTTTAAACTGCCCCTTTATTGCTCCATATTTCCTCAAACGTTCCCACGTTTCTGGCAAGTCCCAGAGCAAAGTGATGACAAACACACACACACACACACCTCCAGCAGCCTCTGGCTGCAAGTAGTCCAGCACAACACTGTGAGTACAATGGCTGCAAAGCAAGAAATCCAGCAGGGAAAGTCAATGAGTCCAGGAAACAAAAGAAACAAGGCAATTGCGTCAGCAACAGCACTCAACACTCCACGAATTCAGCATTTGTTCCTGACAAATTCCTCTCCCCACAGCATTTCCTTAAGTCTCAGTCCCCAGGTGTGCCTTGTGAAGAGAGGCGGGGCACTCTCCTCTCGAGTAGTCGGCTAAGTCTGCGCCGTTCTCATCTTCTCTCCACTCTCCGTGCTTGAGGATCAGGAGGAGGTGGTCCTTGCTCATCACCTGAGTTCTATATCTGAAGTTCACTGCTCAGCCTTTCTTGGTGGATCCTGCCCCTCTTCCTCCTTGCCTATAAACCATCCCAATCCTGAAAGGCCCTGGCCTGACTCAGCACATTTCTCCCCACATTCCTCTGAAGCCAATGAAGCTGAACCCTTGATCTCTGTCGGTTCCAGTTCTGGCTGGTTTTTCTCCAAAGATTCAGGCTCCAACAGGGACATGGCACTGATTTTATAACCTTTTTTGCCATGGTTGTTAAGCAAATCTGACTTCCCCCATTGACTTTGCTTGTCAGAAGCTATCTGGAAAGGTCACAGATGGTGATCATGTGACCCCAGGACATTGCAACTGTTGTAAATATATGCTGGTTACCAAGATGTGACTATTGGGATGCTGTAATGGTCGTAATATATACTATATACGAGACCGCCTCCTGCCCCATACATCCCTTCGTCCGCTCCGCTCCCACAGAGAGGGTCTTCTTCGGGTGCCGTCGGCGGGGCAATGCCGGTTGGCGACACCCAGGGGAAGGGCCTTCTCTGTGGCGGGCCCGGCCCTCTGGAATGACCTACCCCCGACCTTCGTACTATCTTGGAGCTCCGCCTCTCTTCCGCCAAGGTCTTTAGACGTATTTATTCCAACAAGCCGGCCTAGGATAGCCCCCCATTTCTGACTTTTTAAGAAAAATTTATAATCTGGTAAGGGTTTTAACATTGGGTTTTAGCACGGGTTTATTAATTTAATACATTTTAATTGATATTTATTGTATTTTGTGTCTTTTAAATAATGCCTGTGCGCCGCCCTGGGTCCTAACAAGGAGAAGGGCGGGGTATAAATTTAATAAAATAAATAAAATAAGTAAGTATGAAAACCAGTCATAAGTCATTTTTTCAATGCCGTTGTAACTTCAAACAGTCTCTAAATGAATGGCTGTAAGTTAAAAAATATGCCTGTATAAAAAAAATTAAAAGATAGCAATTCGGCAAAGCTATTGTCTTCTTCTGCATTATTATGCTAATATGGGGAAATAAAATAAAAGAGATTGACAGTGCTACAGTCAACAAATTAATTTCTAGCATGGGGAGGTATAATTAAGACCTTCATTAGTGTCTTGTTCACTAACATTTCATGATTTTCAGCTTCTTCAAAAGGAGCGTTATTTAAAAAGCAAATAGTTTAAATTGTCAATGGAAGGAAAAAAGGTTCTTTCTACCTAGGGTCCTGCAAGTCATGATTCTATGCCCATGTTTTTAAAAAGACATTTGTTTGATTAAATAGTGTTAAAACATATGACTCACAGTGGTTTGTGTTCATCTGACAGAACTTTAAACTAATTGATCTCATCAGTTTCTGTCATTAACCAGTCAAAGTCAGGAAAAGAATGACTGATGCTGATTTGAACCATACTACTCCAATCTTAGCCATTCCTTCCTATTCAGGATAGGAGCAATAACAATCTGAATATATTTGTATGCTTGTGGTACTTAATTACTGAAAACTTGCAGCTGTTCCATCAGCATGTGCCCAGAGGAAATGAATCATAATATAGATGAATCAATAGTAGCGAATATGCATAACTCGGGTGTAGGATGAGGATGAAGGTTCATTCTCTGAGCTTGTGGATTGGTTTCTGAATGTTTCTTTACCAAGCTAGGTAAATCTTCAGCGGAGTATTTTCCCCCTGAAACTCCACTGAAGATGTTTCCTAGCATGGTAACGAAACGTTCAGAAACCAACCAACAAGCTCAGAGAACAAACCTTCACTCTCATAGATGAATCACTCAGGAAAAGATCACTGTCAACTCATAAAGCATTGGCATGTCTGTTATCAAGTTGCCATGGTGAGGAAGGGGGGGCACATTCCACACATTCCTTTGACTAGAGTCAGATCTCAGATTACTACAGCAGGCTTGTGAGGTGTGCACCTCATTGGAGAATGTGATTTATGACACAGACTGAGTGGAAGGAAGAAACAGGGGCAAAGTTCAGCCATAATTTAAATGAGGTTAGATCTGACTGCAATGGGGTATTGCCAAAATGGTGTTCCTAATAAATGACTGTTTAAAAAAAAAAAAAAAACTTGGCTTGAAGCTCATGAATTAATTAGAGAATCTTTCAGAAACCTGACAGCCATCACATGGAAGAAAGATAGGCCATCCTCTTAATTTCATGATCCCAGCAGCTCTCTACCATCAACAAATATATTTTACTTAGATTTAGAGCTGCCTGAGGTATACAGGTGGGTTTCACATTATTTTACCACCGGTTCGCCGTGCACCAAAAATGTGAGCACACGCATGCACCTTTTGTGCACATGCTTTGCTCACACGTGCGGCTTTCATGCACCCATAATGCAATGTGCGACACCCCAGCGTGCATGCGCACATGACAGGTGCCTCCCCATTTTTGCATGCTTTTTTCACCCTCCCCAGGCTCAGGAGGCTTTATAGGAGTCTGAGGCGGGTGAAAACAGCCTCCCCCACCCCCTGGAGGTCCTTCCCTGAAGGTGCTGGAGCACAAAAAACCAGCCCTATGGGCAAACCGAAAGGCTCCGGAGGACTAAAAACAACCCTATGAGCAAACCGGAAGTCTGTTCCTGAACTTCCGGTTTGTCTGTAGGGCCGTTTTTTTGCACTCTGGAGGCTTCAGCGAAGCTCTTGAAGCCTGTGGAGGGCCTCCGGGGGGGCTATTTCCATCCTCCCCAAGCTCTTATAAAGCCTCTGGAGCCTGGGGAGGGCGAAAAATGGCTTTTAAAAAGGCTGAATTCAGCTGCCTAGTGTGCACATGCATGCTAGCCAGCTGACAGGGCAACGCCTCGCATGCCCTGACAAATGGCTCTGCGTGCCACCTGCAACTTCTTGAGGCAAGTCATTCCACTGATTAATTGTCCTTGATGTCAGGAAATTTCTCCTTAGTTCTAGATTGGATCCTTTTTTGGCAGGTTTCCATCAAGTGCTTCTTGTCCTGCCTTCAGGTGCTTTGGGGAGTAATCACTGAAGCTAATACCAAGCCAAGCCTCTTTGGTATTCGAGTTTGATGGAATATTTATGTTGTCATCTTCCAAGATTTATTGGTGCATACAGTAGTACTGTTAGCAAATGATAGAAATTGGCATGGACGCCATCAACAGCAACTAAACTTGATTTAAAGGCAATTTAAGTTTTGAAAACCTATTTTGTTCAAACAGCCAGTAAATGATAGCCAGAGGGCTTGGGAATAAGAATCTGGATCCTGAACAAGCATGACATAAATGAATGAAATATATTAATTAAGCCGTAAACTGTATGGCTTATAACCATGAGCCTTAAAGTTTCACTGAATATTGTGAAAAGGGACTGTTGAATGCCTGCAGTCTTTTTTCACCCTGAATAGCAACATTTGTGGCATGCAATATCATATGTACATGACATGAAATATCATGCATTTAAGCCACGTGAATTTGTTTCCCCTTCTTGAAGATTATCTCCAGTTTGAAATGAGTTGCTTTGGAAACACAAAAAAATATCTCTTTTTCCTCTGAAACTCTTCCTACTAAGGTATGGTTTTGGTTTCAGCCACTGTTCCAGATTTAAAAGGTAAAGGATCCACTGGCACATATGTGCTAGTCATTCCCGACTCTAGGGGGCGATGCTCATCTCTGTTTCAAAGCCGAAGAGACAGCGCTGTCTGAAGACGTCTTCGTGGTCATGTGACCAGCATGACTAAATTCCAAAGGCACATGGAATGCTGTTACTTTCCCACCAAAGGTGGTTCCTATTTTTCTACTTGCATTTTCACATGCTTTCAAACTGCTAGGTAGGCAGAAGCTGGGACAAGTAATGGGAGCTCACTCCATTACGCGATGCTAGGGATTCAAACTGCCGAACTGCTGAATTTTCTGGTCGGTGTCTTAGCCAATGAGCCGCTGCGTCCCTTGTTCCAGACTTGGACTGATCTTAAAAATATTAACCTTGATCCTTGTGTGGGTAAACAGAATTGGGGCAGAGTTACTGAGGGAGAAAAATATAACCATTAGGGTACGAATTTTCTTCTTTTCCAGATCCAAATGTCTGTTTGTTAAGGGTATTTGGAAAGCCCAAAAGAGCCGTTCGGGTTTAATGTAATCTGCTCCTGATTTTCAGAGCTATTGATTTTCTGTAAGCCTTGATATAATGGTATTGGCTGGATCCACTCACTTGGACAATGATTTAAATCAAGACATAAAACAAAGGATTTATCTAATTCGGTTGGATCCATATCGTTGTTGAGGAAGACTAGGAAGGAGGAGGGGAACAACTCAAAGCTAATACAGCAGACTGAAAAACAGCAATTTATACACAGCAAAAAAAAAAAATCACTCCACAGAAATCTGAACGTAGCTTAAAGAGCAAATAATAAAAGGGCTGTAGAGCAGTGATGGCAAACCTGTGACACACCTGTGAAAGGTGACACACCACAATGTTTTGGTTGTGTCGCCAGAAGGCAAGACAAGAAACAATAGATGGAAACTAATCCGGGACAGAAGCAACCGGGAAACTTCCTAACAGTGAGGATAATTAACCAGTGGAACAGCTTGTCACCAGGAGTTATAGGGGCTTCATCACACGAGGTTTTAAAGAAACGATTGGACAGTCACTCGACGGAAATGGTATAGAGCATTGATGGCTAACCTTTTTTTGCCTCGTGTGCCAAAAGCGTGGGGAGCGCAGGGGGGTCATGCATGGCCGTGCCACACCCATAATGCTATGTGCGTGACCCCCTGCTTTTGGCGCTCTTTTTTCGCCCTCCCCAGGCTCCAGAGGCTTTCTAGGAGCCTGGGGAGGGTGAAAACAGCCTCTTCTCCCCACCTCCAGAGGCTTCAGGAGCTTCCCTGAAGCCTCCAGAGGGCGAAAAACAGCCTCAAAAGAAGGCCTGAATCAGCTGACCAGCGCACACATGCACGCTGGAGCTGACGGGGCAATGCCTCATGTGCCCTAAGAAATGGCTCCATGTGCCACCTGTGGCACCCGTGCCATAGGTTCGCCATCACGGGTATAAAGTCTCCTACTTGAGCAGGGGGTTAGATTAGAAGACCTCCAAGATCTCTCCCAGCTCTATTCTGATTGATTGGGCACCATGCCAGATGACAAACCACAATGTTTTAGATGACACACCACTGTTCACCAACAGTCAACAACCTCCTCACAGCTTTCAAAACTCCCAAAATCACACAAAAAGAGGAAATGCTTTTACTTTCTTTTGTCACAGCCGTTCTATTTTGATTTGCAGGTCTTCGCATTTTATCATTTTCCCCAGTTCTTTCTCTTCTCTTCTTCTGCCTCCAGGTGTTGAAACTCCAAACCTTTTCGTCTTTCTTATTGACAGTTCTCTTTTTTTATTGGTCCTTGTTAAGTTTGGGATGTTATGTGACAAGCGTCTGTTTGAATTCTAAGTTTCCAGAGTACTTCAGCTTCTTTGTTTTCTGTTACTTTCTCTAATTTGTGATTCCACCACAAATTTTATTTGCAGGCAGGTGGTATTTCTTGCAGATATTCCAATGCTCCATTCTCACCACTTTGTCAAGCCATTGTTTGCAGTCAGTCTGCATGAACCTATTATTGCTATTATTATAGCATAAGCACACATAAATATTATCGCATGCAATATTTCATTGCATTGGATAACCATTTAGTCAAGCAAACTAATTTTATGGATTAAATTGCAGGATATAAACTGCAATTGCAATGAATTTATGAGATCGCCTTCTGCCACCGAGAGCCTCCCACCGGCCAGTATGCTCCCATGGAGAGGGTCTCCTCATGGTGCTGTCAGCTAGACAATGTCGACTGGCAACACCCAGGGAGAGAGCCTTCTCTGTGGAAGCACCTGTCCTCTGGAACAAATTGCCCCCGGAATTAAGAACTATCCCTGACTTACGCACCTTCCGCCATGGTCTCAAAACCTTTTTCTTCCAACAAGCCGGGCTGGCATAAAACATGATTTTTATATTCAAATTTTTATTAATTTTAATCAGGGTTAGTTTGGTTTTTTTTCCACGTTTCAGCCAAGGTTTAATATGTTTTTTAAAAGCTTTTTTTAAACTTTTATATGTTTGTTTTTATTCTGGCTGTACACCGCCCTGAGTCCTTCGGGAGTTGGGCGGTATAAAAAACCAATAAAACTCAAACTCAAACTCAATTTATTGCAGAAATACCAAAGTGTCTTTGTTAGAACTTTGCTATGCATACCAAACAATTTTATCCAGTGTAAGCTCATCCATCAGACATGTGTGTACACCTATATCCTCTTGTAAAAAAAGAAAGCTAATAAGCAATAGCTTATTTTTCAAGAGGCAATCAGACTTTCTGGTTTTTCTTTGAAGACATTATACTTCTCTTCCAAGAAGCTTCTTCAGCTTAAGAGTTGAAGAAGCTTCTCAGATGAGAAGCAAAACATCTTAAAAGAAAACCAGAAAATCCAGTTGCCCCTTAAAAACACACTTTGGAGACAACCATGATCTGGAATGACTGAGAATCTTGAGGTAGACCAATAGGCAATAATTTTGCTATACTTTTTAGAAAAATTGTTTGTTGCATGCCACCCAGTGCCACGTTTTGTGTGCTGGATGGCTACATAAACACAATGAATAAACCATGACTTCAGATTTCAGACCTCTGTCCTATTTGAAAAAGAAGCAGCTGCTTTAAAGCAGTTCCCTATTCATCTTAATGCTCCATGCATATTCATATGCATATTCTGAAGCACCTCTTCTGAATCATTGCACATCCCAGTAATTATTTCCCTTGGCTTCACTTTACCCAAACGACTTTAGCAAATCAAAAACGTCAAATTTTTAAGGCAGCGGTTCTGTGTGCAAGGCAAGCCCTGTAGAGGAAATCTGTAGGTGTGCAAGAAAGTGTTTGTTTTTGAATAACTTCACTTGTTTATATGTACTTTCCCTCAATAATTAAAAAAAACACTCATGATTTCTAAGTTAATAAAAAGAAGTCCCCAAACCATCCCTGAGGTGGGGGCAGTGGTGGGATACGACCAGTATGCCCTGGTATAGGTGTACTGGTGCCTGCTGGGAGCACCCGGTACTATTCCGGTACGGTGCTCCAGGGGGCCCACCCGCCAGCCCACCCTCCTTACCTGTATTTGAGCCGATCAGGGCTTCCGCGCATGGGCACGGAGCATACAGCACCTCCACAATGCTCCACCGAGCAGCTGGAGAGCGGTGGAACATCGCAGACAATAAATATGCATGCACGCATTGCGCTCGTGCATGTGGTGGATGCCTGACACCATGGCACCGCACCAGTTGCAACGGGATCTGGAACCCACCACTGGGTGGGGGACACATTAAATGCATGAAAGCAAGAAAAAATTCACACTGGTTCTCTTCTTAGCTTACTGTTAGAGTTTGTTGCATAAATTCAAATCTAGAAGCACACACAGATAACTGATGCAGCAGGATTCATTAACTTCTTTATCTATACATACAAATAGATGAATAAATGTACAATATCAGTAGATGGTTCTTCCAAGTAAACACAAGACAAGAAAGTTACAGGCAAACACAAATAGTTAGTTTCATGTCAGCAGACAAGCCCAGATAGACTGCTAGTTTACTTCTCAGAGCAGCAGTCTCAGAGCTTACAGTCTAGTTTCAGTTTCAATTCTCTGCACAGACTCAGATCTGTTTAAGCTCTCATTGGCTGACTTAGTTGCTATGCCTATTCATTGGTTGACCTTGTGCCCATGTCTCTCCCAGTGATGAATATTTTAGCACTTACCAGGTTGGGGAACACTCTGATAAAATAAAATCATCCTCACACAGTTATGATTCTAGATTAAGGGTCCTCAGCCACTGGGCTGCTGCATGTTCACAACTGGGTCACAGAAACAGCAGCCACGCGCATACGCAGGTGTAGCTTCACTTGCATGAGCAGTGAGCAAGCGCATGCATGTGTGCTCACATGCCACTCATGCGGAAACAGCCCCTCTGCCCCCATATCTGTCCATAAAGCCGTAAAGATTGGGAACTGATGCTTGATATCCTTCTTTGTAGCAATCATTTTTCTGTCTCAAACCACAGGAAAACTGCACACTGCAGCTTCCTACTGATTTCTGAACAGAATTTCCATTCCTGCCAAGCTGCCATGGTTAATTATATCATTAAGAAATAAAATTGGGTAATAAGATTCTTGCCCAGAAAAAAACCACGGTAGCCTAGAGCAGTTTTACTGACACAGAGAGAGAAAAGAGATCCTAGGGAGTGGTATTTGCATAAGTAACTTCTAAAGGGTAGGAACACTGTGGAGTCCTTGAGGCTCTATGAGCATGATTGCTTGCTTGCAGACATTTCATTACCCAATGAAGTAGCATCATCAGTGGAAGTGAATGTAGGATTTTCTCCCTGTTTATACACTACCCCTACCAAAACTGGCAGGGCAAACCACTGCATGAATACTGTTGGGGATATCTCCTTTAGTAGACAGAGAGTTGTGCAACGGAATTGCAGCAAGAAAAATGTTGCTAATAGAGTCTCAGACACTGATAGTAAAAACAAGTAGCTTTACTTGTGATGGAAAATTAAACTACTTCTTCACAAACAGTGATAGCAAGTCTTGAATCAAATATACAGTCCTTAACTCAAAAACAGTTAGCTTACAGTTGCAATCTACGATTCTTCCTTGTTCTGCTGACTTAATCTGACACCACAGTATCTCCAATTCAAAGTCAGCAAACTAACAGTGCTCCTGGCTTCCTCTTATTGCTGAGTTAATTAAAGCAGCCAATTACATTCATCTGTAGCACTTAAAGTAACAGAGACCATTTGTAATCATGGTGTATATATATTAATAATATTATTATTAATCATCCCTTAAAGAAATTTAACATATATATATATATATATATATGTGTGTGTGTGTGTGTGTGTGTGTGTGTGTGTTAGTTTTTATGAGCTGATCAATATATATATATATATATAATTGTGTATATATATATATAATTGTAATTGTTTCACAACAACCTGTTATTATTAGGCCCCAATTAAGGGAGGAGACATACTGTTTCCCTTGGCCAGCTGATGAGAGCTAATAAGCTCGAAATAGATCTATCCTGGTTTCTCTCTCATTTAATTTATTGATCAGCTCATAAAACTAACACACATATCTAAAAAATCACACAACGTAATTCTTGGCTTGCTGTCTAGATGATCTCTGGTGATGAGTCGAAAGGCAGGAAAGGAAACAGTATGTCTCCTCCCTTAATTGGGGCCTAACAACAGGTTGTTGAGAAACAATTACATACATATATATATTTATATGCTGGCATTGCTGGCTTCGAGGATTTTCCCGTGTACAGTATATAGCATGGAGATGTTATTGCAACGTTTCGACAAGATCTCACTTGTCATCATCAGGCAGAAGCCTGCCTGATGATGACAAGTGAGATCTTGTCGAAACGTTGCAATAACATCTCCATGCTATATACACGGGAAAATCCTCGAAGCCAGCAATGCCAGCATACCTATACCCGTGAAAATCTACGAAAACATATATAGACAATTTTTAAAGAAATTGTCTGCTATGGAAGATCCATTGCTCTCTTTCCAAAATAAATGAGAACTTTATGGCACTCCACGTGTTACTAAACTACAATATAGCTCTCAATAGACTCAACCAGTGGATAGCAATTTAGCAATATCTGGGAAGCCATTGTTTCTTGGCTCTCAACCAACATTATAGGCCTTGGATCCAATAGGAAGCATCATCTATTGCAAAAAAAACAAAACAAAACCACAGTTTCTTGGTGGGTTAAGAAGATGTGTATGATGACTCTAGAAAGAGTGCAGAGAAGAGCAACAAAGACGATTAGGGGACTGGAGGCTAAAACATAGGAAGAACAGTTGCAGGAACTGGGTAGGTCTAGTTTAATAAAAAGGACTAGGAGAGACATGATAGCAATGTTCCAATATCTCAGGGGTTGCCACAAAGAAGAGGGAGTCAAACTATTCTCCAAGGCACCTGAAGGCAGGACAAGAAGCAATGGGTGGAAACTAATCAAGGAGAGAAGCAACTTAGAACTGAGGAGAAATTTCCTGACAGTTAGAACAATTAATCAATGGAACAGCTTGTCTCCAGAAGTTGTGAATGCCCCAACACTGCAAGTCTTTAAGAAGATGTCGGATAGCCATTTGTCAGAAATGGTATAGAGCTTCCTGCCTAGGCAGGGGGTTGGACTAGAAGACCTCCAAGATCCCTTCCAACTTTGCTATTGTATTGTATTGTATTATCCCAACAAAGGGCAAAATATGAGACGTTTCAAATCGTCTGCTTCTCACAGATTCAATGAAGCAGCCCCATTTGTTCTACGCGATTTTCACATGATCTGGATATAAGGCTATTTAAGTACTTTACTATGACCTGGGGCTGGCCACAGAAACAACACAACCAGAACAAAGGTTATTGTTCCAACTTTCCACCAAAAGTCCCACTGTTTACTGCGAGTCCAGGAGTCAACCTCTAAACACACACCTCCAATAGGTCCTGGCTGCTGTTAGTCCCTAGGAGCAGCACAGTTCTGAGAGCAGCCACAATTCAGGGAATTTGGTTCCAAAAGAGTCCTCGTCACAGGAAGGATTCAATGGGACTACACCCCCCAACCCCACCCTCACCCCCAGAGAATAACTGTCTCACTGGGACCTCACATGCAGCCAGCATGGCCAACGAAGCAAAGAAGGCAAGCACAGCAAAATATCCAGACATCGCTAGCAGCACGTGAGACTGGAAAAAGCAACGCTTGTTCCTGACAAACGGCCCTCCAACAGCGTCCCTTTAAATCTCATTCCCCAGGTGAGCCTTCTGAAGAGGGGCGGGGCGCCCTCCTCCCGACTTGTCGGCTTTCCTTGCGCTGATCCCGCCTCCTCTCCATTCTCCGTGCTTGGGGATTGTGGGGGAGGTAATTGCTCGTCGCTGGAGCTCCGATGCTACTCTGCTCCCTGCCCTATCTTCCCACCCACCCTTGCCTGGTCCTCCTGCGCCCCCTCTCCCTTGCGGGTGACCCTTCCCAGTCCCAAGGACTGCCTTGTCCTGCTCCTCCAGTTGTTTCTCCGTTTCTTCTAACTCTGTTTCATCCTCTTCCTTGGACTCAGGCTCTGACGGGGCCATGGCAATGGGTGATGTTAAAGCCATACTAGCTGATAAGTCGGCGTTGCCCAGGTATTTAATTATCCCAATCCTGTATTAGACAGGAATGGCGATTTCAAGTGGCAACGTAAGTGCGGAATGGGTTGTCCTCCCTTCTTCCATTAATGTCCCTGCAATTCCTGAGGAGGCGATGCCAAGAGCAACTTCTCCTTGAGCCCTGATTTCGGCGACAATTACATTGGGCCTTCTCTGTGGCGGGCGCAGCCCTCTGGAATGACCTACCCCCCGAACTTCGGACCACTACGGACCTCCGCCTCTTCTGCCAACTTCTGAAGACCCACTTCTTTCATCTAGCCGGCCTAGCCTAGACCCTGAGGCCATTCTTACAGACTGAGTTTTAATGATTTTTAATCTTTGGTAATTTTTATTATTTTAGCGGTATTTTTAGCACAGGCTATTTTCAAATTTAATCATATTTTAATGTTTGTAGTTGTATTTATTCGTATGTCTGTATGTCTGCATTTTAACTTTCCTGTGCACTGCCCTGAGTCCCTTCTGGGAGATAGGAGCGGTATAAAAATGAAATAAATAAAATAAATAAAAATTACTTAAAAATGTTTTCCCTGTACCCCCAGAAGCATCAAGAAAAATGATACCACCTTGTAGTTTTGCTATCTGATCCAGGATCATTTGTCCTCAAGAGTAACCAAAGCCTTGTTGAAAATGTCCGGACCAAATGTAATTTCTAATGTGGGATTTTCCTCCTTACCAGAGGGAGCCCCCTTGTGGAGTACTGCGAAACCATTACCATGATGACTCCACTGCACTGTACAGTAGAAGCCATTTTATGTCAGTACAATAGAAGCCATTTTAAGGCACAACAGACTGTATCTTAACAGAAGATACACACCAAGGGGTGTCTTACCCTCACAATATTTTTTTCCCAGAGAGTAGGTCATCTATATACCACGTTGGGTTGAAATTGCTCGAGGTGTTCCAGAGTTATGTTGGAACACACACAAACACACACACACAGAGCCATTTTTATATTTATATAGATTTGAACTGCTTCCCCAACCTGGCTTCTGATTTAAGAATTCCAATACAGAATTGTTATTGAACACGGCCTGAAGACTCTCTGAGGATTCTGTCAATGCCAGCTCAACAGAAGGATGCTATCTTAGGAAGATTGGCTTTGCGTAATGAGAAAGGCCATCACAACTCGTTCAGTTAAAAATGGGCAAAACAAACCATGGCTCATTGCACTGGGGTTGTAAACATATGCTGAACAGATCTGTACCAAAGTTCAACATTCACTGAAAGAGTCTTGTAGCTGTGTTCTCAGATGCCCAGTCGGTAGCAATTGTTTTAAATACTGCAGATCCAAATTGCTTCTCTATCTACAAGGGCCATTTCTAGAGCAGAGACTAGTTAAGCAAGCCTACCCCCTTGTGGCCGAAATGGAGAAGAGCTTTCTGTGCAGTTAGCTTCGGATTTGTTCTCAAAGTCATTATTGAGAAAATGGCAAGTAGTTCATTATGGATAAATCACTGGATTAAAAAAAAAAACTTTGGGTTTATGAGAGTCACTCTAACAGTGATACACTTTAAAACATAAATTCCAAGAAAAAATGCTTATTGCATGAATGGTGACATGTCAAACTTGGTCTTCTGCTTTAAAAAAAAGTAAAGGTTCCCCCTCACACATAAGTGCTAGTCATTCCCGACTCTAGGGGGCGGTGCTCATCTCCGTTTCAAAGCCGAAGAGCCAGCACTGTCCAAAGACGTCTCTGTGGTCATGTGGCTGGCATGACTAAATGCCGAAGGCACACAGAATGCTATTATCTTCCTACCAAAGATGGTCTTTATTTTTCTACTTGCATTTTTACAAGCTTTTGAACAAGCCCTGGGGTAGGGGTGGCCTGCTGGGGGTTTGCAGGTGTTCAGGAGAACCTCTAGCTGAGATTCTGTGTAGTTCAGAGAACTTCCAAATCCCACTCCTGGCTGGCCCCACCCACCCTGCCCCTCCCCTCCCCGGAGTTTCCATGCGGCCTGTTTTGGATGCAGGTAAGTGCAGGGCATGTGCGGAGGCTCAGGGAGGGTGAAAAACAGGCCTACTGGAAGTTCAGGAAGGCTGGAAATGGTCCTGGAGCCTGTGGAGGCTGTTTTAGCCCTCCCGGAGGCTGAAGAAAACCCTCTGAAGCCCAATGGAGGGCAAAACCGCCCACCCACTGCCAGAATGCAGGAGGCCAGCTAGGCCACACCCACCATGGCCACGCCCATGCAGCAACCAGACAGAGAACCCCTTGCTAAAATTTTTGAAGCCCACCCCTGTCCTGGGGTCTATCTGTGGTTCACACGAGGCCTTTGTCCTTGACTGCAAACCAAGGACTTGTGGCAGCCTCCATGATATGAAAAATATTGTATCGATTTAATAATAATAATAATAATAATAATAATAATAATAATAATAATAATAATAATAATAATAATAATAATAAGTTGAATTTATTGACCGCACCCTCTCCCCACAGGGACTCGGGGCGGTGCACAGGGAAATTAAAAACGAAAAATATACAAAATACATACAAATTAAAACGAATTAAACTCAATCAATCCTGTGCTAAAATCCCATTAACTAAAAATACCCAATAAATATAGTATACATTTAAAAAACCCATAGACAGAGAGACTACCCTAGGCCGGCCAGGCGGAAAAGATGAGTCTTCAATTTCAGGCGGAAGGAGCGGAGGTCCGTGGTCATTCTAATATCGGGGGGAAGGTCGTTCCAGAGGGCCGGGCCCGCCACAGAGAGAGCCCTTCCCCTGGGCGTCGCCCGCTGACAGAGTCTAGTGGACGGCACCCGGAGCAGTCCCTCTCTGTGGGAGCGAATCGGCCGTGAGGATGTATGAGGCAGGATCCGATCCCGCAGGTAGCTAGGTCCCGAGCCATGGAGCGCTTTAAAGATGATGATTAATACCTTGATTTAATCACATTTCCATCCCAGTGCAATCAAAACCTCTTGATAGTGTTAGATCTCGGGAACAGAGGGAGTCCAGACACAGGCTAGCAAACAAACAAGCCGTTTATTGGCAAGAAGAGCGTAGGCGCTAAGAACTATGTACAAAATAGAAGGAGAGTGGTAGACAGGGGCTCCCGCGTTTGACAGCTACTTATACGTGAGCTGTCAAACGGGGAGCCAATCAGATCGCTTCAGGACCCGGTTTCCCGCCAGTCGCGTCTGGGCCAATCAGACGCGACTGGCGGTTACAGACTGGCTACAGCCTGTTACCATGGTCCTTCCAGGCAGGGTGGAAGACCTGCGACTGGTGGTATGTCGAGACCAGTCGCAAGTCGAGGACACAACAGATAGAATATCATAGAATATCAAACTGATAAACTATCCTTGATATATAATCCCAGGAAATTAACAAACACAGACACCCGCCCAACCTAAAGATACAAACAACCAAAATAATAGTTAAAGACGGCACAATCAGCTCAAAGGGGAGGCTTGTTGGAACAGCGCTGCCTTTAAAAGCTTCCAAAATATCAATAAAGAAGGTCTGATCTCAACAGGAGGGGCCTCTTTGTAGTGTCAGCGCTGCCACTGAAAAGCAATTTCAATATTCGGATAAAGGATTCAGCATAAAAGATATTAAATCTACAATATAAAATCCTAACCAGTGAATCATTCCCAACAGTCACAAGAAGAAAAAAGAAAGCAGGGGGAGGAGGAGGGGAGATATATGAAAGAATAGAAGATGGTTGAATCATGAACTTGAGTGGAGCACTCTCCGAAATAGCTCTTGTCATGTAAAATTCAACAGGCAGTGCCCAGTTGACCTCTCTCCAGAAACTGTTCAAGGATGCTGGCACTAAAAAGCAGGGCCTCAGTTCCCTTCATCTCCCAGAACCTTTGATTAACTATTCCCAGAAAGCACTGAAATATGGGAGCTCCAGCAGCTTCTCCCTAGACCAGTGCCCTTGGCAACTGTAAGTTGTGTGGACTTCAACTCCTAGAATTTCCCAGGCATATCAAAGTTGAAATCCATACAGTTTAAAGCTGTCAAAGTTGAGAAACAGTGGTCAGGGGTGTCAGGGGTAGATCAGGGGTGTCAAACACATTGTCGTCACGTGACATATTGCAACTTTACTTTATTGTCATGGTACCTATATACACATTTTACACATACAACGAAATTCACATAACACCCAGAGACCAGCCCAACACACATAACTCTCCCCAAACACACAAACTTCTCCTCCTTCGCTAAATCAGGAGTGGATGTGGCCAGCGCATGACGCATCCAGCTTGTGGACTGCGAGTTTGGCACTTCTCCCCTAGATCAGGGGTCCCCAACCTTTGCAACTTTAAGTCTGAAGGACTTCAGCAAAGCTGGCTGGAGAATTCTGGGAGCTGAAGTCCTTCAGACTTAAAGTTGCAAAGGTTGGGGACCCCTGCCCTAGATGATCTAGTAGGTTGAGCTGATTCAAGTTGGGCAAGCACTTCTTTAGGCATGTAGGGCACAAGCCAGAGGTGGTAGTCAGCCAGTTCTGACAGGTTCTGGAGAACCGGTAGGAGAAATTTTGAGCAGTTCAGAGAACTGGCAAATAGGCTGGCCCCGTCCCTGCTGCCTCCCAGCTGTTCTTCTTTTGTTGCCCTGAACAGGAGAACAGAGCTGGAAAAACAGGTTAAGGGGTGGGGAGGGAATGGGGATTTTGCAGTAACTTTCCCCTGCCATGTCCACCAAGCCATCCCACACCCACAAAGCCATGCCCACAGAACCAATAGTAAATTTTTTTGAATCCCATCTGACTAGTTCTGGTGTCATCTGACCGGTTCTAGAGAACCGGTAGCAGAAATTTTGAGTAGTTTGGAGAACCAGTAAATACCACCTCTGACTGGCCCCACCCCATCTATTCTCTGCCTCCCGACCCATATGGCCCAAGCCAGTGGTGGGTTTCAAATTGTTTTAGAACCTACTCTCTAGGTGTGGCCTATTTTGTGGGCGTGGCTTGGCAGTCATGTGACAGGGTGGGAGTGGCCAACTTGTAAAATGTGGTGAAACTCATTTAAACAACGCTCTTGCTTAGCAACCAAAATTTTGGGCTCAATTGTGATGATAAATTCTTTCTTTCTTTCTTTCTTTCTTTCTTTCTTTCTTTCTTTCTTTCTTTCTTTCTTTCTTTCTTTCTTTCTTTCTTTCTTTCTTTCTTTCTTTCTTTCTTTCTTTCTTTCTTACTTACTTACTTACTTTCTGCCTTCCTTTCCTTTCCTTCCCATTGGGTTACTGGCAGCGGCAGGCTAGACTTACTTCTGGGTCCGCTGGTGGAACCCCCTCTCACCGGCTCTCCAAATTTCACCATCTGGCTCTTGCGAGTAGGTGCGAGCCTGCAGAAACCCACCACTGGCCCAAGCCATACAAGATTTGAAAGGTCACCACCAGCCAATATTGATATGGCAGGTTATCAATGTAACAAACAGGCTGCTGAATTTTGGACTAGATGTCGTTTCCAAGTTAGCAGCCCCATGGAGAGGAGATGTTGCAGAATTTCTAAGTGGTAATGAGGCTTGTGTTGCTGTCTTCCCGCACCAGGTAAGCCAAAATCCCTTCCAGCCATGGCTTCTACCTGCTGCTTAGCTAGGACTCCCAGCTTGCTCACCTGCTCTGTTCACAGGTGGTGCAAGCCCATCCAGACGCAACTCTGGCACTGATATCAAAAGGGCTTCTTTGCATTCGTCTCTCTTCCTCTCACCCTCTCCTGCTTCCCGATAGCAATTCATCTCTGCACGGCCTTTAAATGCAAAATCCTGGGGTGAAAACAAGCATCCAAACGATTGCCTACAGAGAGGAGTCTAAGTCAGCCAGGCCTAAGTATAAATTTTTCTGCTCCATTAGAGCTGTCCTGGGAGGTATAAATAGACTTACTAATTGCACTGATATTAATATTGCTACAAGTGTTATGAAGTTTCATTACACAGGGAGTGGGAATTGGCTGAGCTGGGGAAAAAAACAATATGAAATCTGGCAAGAGGAAGAAAAAGGAACAGATGTCTAAGAGGGTCGGTTCCATATGCTCCATTCGCACGTGCAGGCAGATATGCAAACTCAGTTGCCTAACTGCTCCACTGCTGGGAAATGCTTACTCCACTGCAACTACAGGTAGTCCTCTGCTGCCTGCTGTCTGAGGAATTCTGGGAGTTGAAGCCCACCGATCTGAAAGCTGCCAAGGCTGAGAGACCCCATTCTAAGCATTCAGTGTAGCTGTAAATCCCAAATCCAGCCACATCCCAAGGGGTGGGCTGCTGGGGGTTTGCACGGGATCAGGCTATCCTCTAGCTAGGATTCTGCCAAGTTTGGCGAACCCCCAAGTACCACCTCTGGCTGACCATGCCCCCACTGCCCTGCCCCTCCCAGCCCATAACCATTGAACACACTCACAGAGTGGCCGCTGCTAGAAGAATCGGAAGCCGAATTCTGGAGTTTGGAAGCCATAGAAGAAGTTTTACTTGGAGCTCAGCGGCGGCAGCAGCAGCAGCGGCGGCGGCGGCCTAGTCCTGCAAGGAGAGCTGGCCAAAGGGAAGGTGAGTCTGGGGGGCATGGAAGCTGGGAGTAGAGCAGGTTCTCGTGCAACCCCCCCCCCTCCAGCTGGGCAGAGGTCCATGCATTGACCTAGGGGGTATCCCGAATGTGCCAAGCTGGGGGGCGGACAGAGCGCCACATGGCTTGGCATCTTAGGGATACTCCCTAGGTTGCTCAGGGGGCTTATTTGCAGGGGAGGACTTATATTTTTGCCCACGAGGAAAAATGTGGCATGGCCTTATTAGTGGGACATGTCGTAGTTTCAGGAAAACATGGTAGTGACTATCCTGAGTGGGTGGTAAGCTTCATGAATGTGTGAATGAGGCTATGAAGCAGGTCAAATCAAGCTTGCGATACGGAGTATAAAGGAGAAGTTTAGAAAGGTGACATTGAAGGAAGAAATGTCCACCGGGGTTCAGTTCCAAGTGGGGAGAAAGACACTGGAAACCTGGAGGCTGTTTGGAAAGATGGTTTTAATGGTGGACAGGACCGCATGGCTTGAAGATGTTGGATGAAGAAAGAAAAAGGGAAGAGATGCTGAGAGAGCCTGAGTCTTATACCCTCTCTGGGCTTTTGAAGTTGAGCTTGTATTCTGATTGGTTGTCAGACTCCCATGGGGCCATGCAGGGGCAACTCTGTAGGCTGTCCTGAGTCCCAGGCTTGGTTCAGCCTTGCTGGGTGATATAATCTTCCTAGGTGCCATGCGGTGTGATGGGTAGAAGGCTAATCCTACCTTTGTTGGATCTTGGGTGAGGGCCAGGGGTGGGCTTCTGCTGCCATTACTACTGGTTCAGCACCCGAAAAATTTTTCCATGCATGCTGTGCGCGCATGCGTATTTGCACTAAAAATAATCACAGTATTAAAAAGGCGGGAAAATAACATTTTTTCAACGAAGTTTGTTCTACTCATATTCACAACAGAACATCAAGATGGCACTGAGGAGGATAGAACTGATAGGTCACGTGTCCGCCAGAGTTACTTTACCTACTTGGCTGAACCGTACCAGTAGGAACCCACCTCTGGTGAGGGAATTTGCATATGAATACTCCTAGCTATCTCTTTCTCTCTTGAGGATGGTGGAAGCTATTAAGAGTGAGTCTGTTTCTTGTCTAAATGTTTTTGCCTTCACCCAGCGCTTCTGAAGCCTGCAGAGAGCTCTTGGGGCCAGGGAAGACAAAACCCCCTTTTTTCTTAATTACCTCTTTGCGATCTTGGTGCGTCTTATACGCTGGTGCGTCTTATGGTCCGAAAAATACGGTAATCAGTGGAACAACTTGCCTTCAGAGGTTGAAGGTGCTCCATCACTGGAAGGTTTTAAGAAGAGGTTCGATTTTCCTGCTTGAGTGAGGGGGAGGACTAGATGACCTCCAAGGTCTTCCCCAACTCTGATATTCCATATGCCAGGGGTCTCCAACTTTTGCAACTTTAAGTCTGAAGGACTTCAGCTCCCAGACTTCTCCAGCCAGCTTTGAAGTTACAAAGTTAAAGTTGCAAAAGTTGGAGACCCCTGCCATATGCTGTAAATGCTCTACCTCTAAAAACATGAATGTCGAATGTGTATAGTATTTTACATACTTGACATTTAATCTTAAAAAGAAGCAATAGCTTATCAATGCCTCACGGTTTGTTCTCTATGGGGATGGGGGGGGGAGGTGGAGAGGAGGGAAGAAAAGGAAGAGAAGAAAGAAAATGCTGCCCTCATGTGGCCATGAAATGAAATTATTTTGACTAAAATGAAGATGGGTGGAGGGGGGGGAATGTAGGGAAGTTACCAACGGCCTGACAAATAGATTAAATTGTCTATCAAGCTGATGTGATCATATGAAAGGACCTGAATCAAATGTTAGTGTTCTGCACCTGGGGGCAGGACAAGAAGCAATGGGTGGAAACTAATCAAGGAGAGAAGCAACTTAGAACTAAGGAGAAATTTCCTGACTGTTAGAACAATTAATCAGTGGAACAGAAATTGCCTCCAGAAGTTGTGAATGCCCCAACACTGGAAGTCTTTAAGAAGATGTTGGATAACCATTTGTCTGAAATGGTATAAGGTTCCTGCCCACGCAGGGGGTTGGACTAGAAGACCTACAAGGTCCATTCCAACTCTGCTATTGTATTGTATTATTGTATTGTATTTTGAAGCATTCATACTGTGAAAGGTTTCCGGCAAAACATCTTGCCCTAACTTATGATTTTCCAAGGTTTACCATGCCAGGGTTCTTTTTCCTGGATATGCAGATACATTTCCACGCAAAGGAGCAGACTGCAGCAATCCATTGATTGCATTCACACCAAATACATTACCATATACGTATGAGTATAAGATGCTCTGAAGTATAAGACGCACCTAGATTTTGGGGAGGAAAACAAGGGGAAAATATCTGCCTCTGCCTCCCAGCAATTTGCCTCCTTGCAACAAACAGTACAGACAACATACACTGTTTGTAGTGTTATATTTCAGACTATACTTGCACAGATGCTGTTAAAATTGATGTGCTTTCTGGAAGTATAGTTATTCTCTGCTATTTAAAAGAACAGCACTTTTTAAAACAATAACACTGGGCCTCTTCAGATCAAGCATTTATTCTAAAAAGCGCCTTCATTTTGTTAAGTTGTCTAGAATAATAATAAAGCAGTCTTTAAAAAAATAAGTAATAATTCGAACATCCTATAGGCATTTATAGTTGTTGACTTACCTCCTTGCAGCAAGCAGCCTGATTAGCAGAAGAAAAAAAATCTGCCTCCCAGCAATTTGCTACCTGGAGCAAACAGCAAGTTTCACTTTCAATTTCACCCGATCATCAGCTGTTACAGGCTGCAGTGATTGTTACAGTTTATTGAAGCCTCCGCAAACCCCATTGGCTGCAAAGAGATAAATTGCTGAGAGGCAGAGGCCAAAGGGTTGGGGCCAGTGGGTGGGTGGAGCTACATTCAGTGTATGAGACACACCCAAATTTTCCCCCTCTTTGGGGGTGGGGGGGTGGGAGGTCCGTCTTATACTATGAAAAATATGGTATTTGGATTTCTTATACAATGTATTGAATCACAAACTAATCCAAAGGGTTGGATGCACTCTAATGCAGGGGTGTCAAACTCAAGGCCTGGGGGCCAGATCTGGTCTGCAGGTTGCTTAGATCTGGCCAATGGGGCTGCCCTGGAAACAATGAAGGACTGGCTCACAATGCCTCCATTTTTGCTGGTGGGAGGGGACACACACGCTCCTGCTATTGAACCAGTAGTGAAGAAAATAGAATACCATCCCTGATTCAAAGGCTGTCATTTTGGTTCTCCTTCTGTAGGAAGTTAAAACCCAGCCCTCTCATAGAAAAATGAAATATCCTGGGAAATATTGAAAAGGCAGAATATTATATTTCCCCGGAAGAGAAATGGAAAAATATGTTTTTAGGCAGGAAACAGACTCACTCTTAATAACCTCCATCTTTGTCAATGGGCCATTAAAATGCCTGAGTCAGTCTGTTCTACATAACAAAGATATCCCCCCTTCAGGTCCAGGGTGATGGGATTAAGGCATTATAGTATTTACCCATCTCAGCACAGGGCACTAGGAAGAAACAATGCTCAACCAAATTTGGACTCAAAGCACAGCCTACAGAATTGGCCCTGCATGACCCCATGGGAGTCTGACAACCAATCAGAATACAAACTCAAGATCAAAGGCCAGAGAGGGCATAAAGCCAGGGACTGTCAGCATTTTGGCCTTTTCTCTTCTTCACCCAACATCTGGAAGCATCTGACCCCCCTTTTCTGTTCAGGAGCTCAAGCCACGTGATACTCTCCCCCATTAAACCATCTTTCCAAGCAGCCTCCATGTTTCCAGTGTCTTTTCCCCCACTTGGCACTGAACCCAGAAGGACATTTAATAAAAGGAAATGATATAATGGTATAATGGGGTCTCAGATATTTACAGGGGAGCCTGCCGATGGGTTTCACCACCTCTTTTAATTTTGACCTTCATGCCTGGAGAAGGCTCGTGCTACTTATCAGTCTTGTCTTCGTTGCATGAATCAATCTGAAGTTTGCTGGACAATCTGGGGCCACCCAAACATTTGAATTTCAACTTCCATCATCCCCAGCTAGCAAGGTCAAACTAGGAAACTGCAATATGTAGTCCAACACGCATGGAAGATTACTTACCAAAGCTTCCTCCTCCATTCATAGAAAAAATGAGGGCATTGCATATATACATTACATAATTGATATGTTGAACAGACAGGAATGAATCAAATTATAAACATTCTTATGTTAATTGTGTTACTATTATATTAATTGTCTGAACCAATCAACTATTTCAAATAAAAAATGCAAAAATCAAGGTTCTTTTTATATATACTGTTCTCTTATATATGCATTTTATATGTAATATTTAAGAAATATGCCTTCTACTAGAAAAACCACCTGGTCATATGCTAATCCAGATAGATAGATAGATAGATAGATGATAGATAGATGATAGATAGATAGATAGATAGATAGATAGATAAATAGATAGATAGATAGATATAATTGTTCCACAACACCCTGTTAGGGCCCCAATTAAGGGAGGAAGCATACTGCTTTCCTCTTCTGCCTTTCGGCTCATCACCAGAGACCATCTAGACCAGGGGTCCCCAACCTTTTTTGCACCAGGGACCGGTTTCATGTTAAAGAAAATTCCGCAGACCGGCTGGTGTAGAGGGGAAGTGCGGGGGAGGGTGAACAGGTGGCGCATGCGCACGGGGGGGGGGGTGAGTCGGCTCACTTGCCACTTTAGGGCCCCCAACGGCGCAAGCGGCCATGCCTGTGCTCTCCCGCCCCCGGCGTGCGCTCTGCCCAGGGGGCTGCCCCCTCCTCCCTCCTCCTCCTCTTCTCCGGCCCTGCGACCCGGTTCCTATCAAGCCACAGACCGGCACCGGTCCGCGGCCTGGGGGTTGGGGACCCCTGATCTAGACAGAAAGCCATGATTTCCGTTGTGTGATTTTTTAAATATGTGTGTTAGTTTTATGAGCAGATCAATAAATAAATCAGGGAGACTAGTATAGATCTATTTCGAGCTTTTTAGCTCTCATCAACTAGCCATACCCTTACTGGGATGGTGTCTCAGCTGATGCAATAAGAGAACCTGGCTGGGTGAATGGCTAAAGGCTCTTGCCTGATATGCAATACAGCCCCAGTTCGAATCCCAGTAAGGGCATGGCTAGCTGATGAGAGCTAAAAAGCTCGAAATAGATCTATACTAGTCTCCCTGATTTATTTATTGATCAGCTCATAAAACTAACATACATAGATATGCATACACATATATACAGATAAACACACATATATACACACACACATACATACACATGCTGCACTGGCTGCCTGTGGCTTTCCGGGTGTGCTTCAAGGTGCTTGTAACCATCTTCAAAGCGCTCCATGGCACGGGGCCTGGCTACTTGCAAGACCGCCTCCTGCTACCAAATACCTCCCACCGACCAGTTCGCTCCCACAGATTAGGCCTCCTCAGGGTGCCATCGGCCAAACAATACCGCCTGGCGACCCCCAGGGGGAGAGCCTTCTCTGTGGCAGCCCCTGCCCTCTGGAACGACCTACCCCCCCGACCTACGTACGATCACCGACCTGCACCTCTTCCGTCGAGCTCTGAAAACGCACTTATTCCATGTGGCCGGCCTGGTTTAGTAGCTTTTAATTGGTTATTTTAAATTGGTTTTATTCAACTTGAATGTTTCGAACGGGCCCTAATTTAATTTAATATTATTTTAAAGTGTGTTATTTATTGATGTTTTTATATGTTTTTATTGATGCCTGTTCACCGCCTTGAGTCCCGCAAGGGAGAAGGGCAGTATACAAATTTAATAAACCGTAACCGTAACATATACATTGCATCCAGTATGATTTTATTGAATATTATTTATTTTAACATGAAACATAAAATACAAAACAGTAAAACAAACAAACAAAATGAAACAAAACAAAATCATACATTCAATTCCCACAACAGCAACAAAAAAGAGGTACAAAAAAAGAAGAAGAAAAAGTGCTCAATTAAATTTAACATTTAACATGAAGGATCCACCCTGACTGGGTGCTGAAAGAAAAGAAAAGGCAATAAATTCTCCTCCCTTGTTATTCTATTAAACACGTAGAAAATCCACAAATGGTTTCCAGTCTCTTATAAAGCTGTCTACTCCATTTTTTCTATTCAAAGCACTTAATTTTGCCATCTCTGTTAAATCAGTCGGTTTCAAAATCCGTTCTTCAACAGTTGGCATCTCTTTTTCTTTCCAGTGTTGGGCAAGTAAAACCCTCGCTATGGGTTGTTCTTGCCAACTATGTGAAGGAATAGCACCCCACATTTATTTCTTTTTTGATTAGTCAATTTTTTGGAGGACTAGTTCCCATCTTCTGAGCTACAATCCTGTAACACTGATTTTTTAAAAAACATCCTGAAAGAGATAAAAATATAAACCCAACATTATGTTTATGATGCAGTGAATTTTTATTTTGAAAAAAAGTCTTATTCCTAACTAGACACCGATGCATTTTTCAAACAACAAAAATTGGGCAGGGAATTTTTATTTGCTATGCTCGTAAATGTCTCAGAATATCATGGACAATAGAAATGAAGGTTCATAAAACATCGGTAAAATCTTCCAGAAACTCAGTGTGGTGTTATAATAAAGAAATAAAACAGCAGGGAAGGATCAAGGAAGTTTCTTTAGCACAAACAGAGAAAATTAACTCATCCAAGTAACTCTGTCCCTCCTTTGAAGATCATGGCTAGTTAATAACAGAAGGAAGGAAGGAAGGAAGGAAGGAAGGAAGGAAGGAAGGAAGGAAGGAAGGAAGGAAGGAAGGAGTGATGGAGGGAAAGGAAAGAATGAAGGAAGAAAAGAAAGAAAGAAAAAGAAAGAAAAAGAAAGGAAGCAAGGGAGAGAGGAAAGAAAGAGAAAAAGAAAGGAAAGAAAGAAATTCTCTGAGGGCTTCAATGTATGTCTTCTTTTGCATCCCTTTCCTTTAGATATGAGGCAAATAGGACCAGCACCTTCAATCAAATTCTGAAAAAATGCCAGTGTGACCTTTGAAAGCAAGGCAGCCTCTTAGAACTACATAATTTAGTCTTTCCTCTTAATGAGTGATGAGCAGTTTTTAATTATCAAGTAAATTTCCCTGGTTAATTTACTTGATAATGTAAGTAAATGTTGGCAAGTGACTTTTTTGACCCTTCTTCTCTACAGATGCCCCTGTAACTTAGATAACCTGCTGCAGAAAACCATAGGCAGTTGATTTTTTCGGCTCCTTTAAAAAAAAACCTGCCCCAATATAACAGTTAATTATTTCTACACAGACTGACAAAATGCTCCACAATCGCTTCTAACAAAAGAAGCCAATTTTTTGCATTAACAAACTGAGCTCAGGCTCCCAAGAACTCTGGCTCTTGCATGGGAGATTTTTTGGCAGCCATTCGCTGCTCAACTCGCCTATATGTGGATAAGTAATTACTGGTAACTGGATCCAGAAAATGGAGAAATTGGTGGCTTTTCCTTTTTTTTTTTTTTCATTTCCAGCTAACCACAGATGGTAATTTGAACGTTTGCCTGGGGATGATGTCAACATAGGACGGTTTGTAACCTGAAGTCTATCCTGTTTCTCCTTATGCTTCATTGGTTTAATATCTGCATGTTTTCTTCCGTGGTCCATAGGCAGAATACAGACAGCCTTTATAGCACAGGTCGGAAATCTCTGCTTCTATCAGTCAAGGATGTGCAGGTTGCTCCTTGAATGGCACCAGGAGAAATACAGGCTGACTCACAACAACTCCCTTCCATGGGCAGTGAGTTGAAATTACAGTGGAGAGACCTATCAAGTTTATGGGCTGGAAAAGCAGGGCTTTTGAAGAGCTGCTTCATGCATAGCAGTGTGTGCAAAGTTTCACTGATTTGATTTATCTATCATGTTAAATCATAGTTTACAGACCTCGTTTAATGGTTAGGTCATGCACTAAACAATCAAGCCATGCTCGGATTTAATGCAATTTGTGCATCCGTTTTAAGTTGGAGGTTCTGCATCCAGCTTCAGTTGACCAATTTGATTTTTGAAAGGGCCGTCCGAAGTGACACTGAATCTGCCCAAAAGCAGCTGGAAGAACACTTTGTACAAAGCATCCAAGCACGCTGATTATAGCCTATTAGCAGATAGCTCCATTTTTATGGTTAGCTGCAATGATGATTCAGTTTTATGGATTGGAAAATTTGTGATGCTTTTATGATTTTAAGGTTGGGTTTCATTCTTGTTAGCTGCGCATAATCTTGCAACGAACGCAGCATATTAATACTATATAAAATAAACCAATAAATAAAACTTGCCTTAGAGTCTTTCAAACCATTACATCCTTTAGAAGCCTTAGTGCAAATCATGCTTTTGGCAAGGCACGCACGCACGCACGCGCACACACACACGCTTCAAAGGTGGTTCAGGGTTTCCGAAACGTGTGTAGCAATAGCACAGACTTACATGCTGCTTCACAGTGCTTTACAGCCCCCTCTAAGCGGTTTACGAAGTCAGCATATTGCCCCCAACAATCTGGGTCCTCATTTTACTCACCTCAAGAGGATGGAAGGCTGAGTCAACCTTGAGGCTGGTCAGATTTGAGCTGCCAAATTGAAGGCAGCTGGCAGTCAGCAGAAGTAGCCTGCAGTACTGCACTCTAACCACTGCGCCACTGAGGCTCAAAGGATTCATTCCCCATGTTCTTATAATTCTAGCATGAAGATGCCCCCTCAGCTACATTTCAGACTCAGTTCTCATATTGTGGCTTCATCTGGCCTCCAGTTCACAGCAGGACAGCTTAAAGTTGTCCGTAGTGATTCCGTTTTTTAAAGTAGCACTTCCCCTTTTCTCTTGATACAGTTCTTGTGAATATAATCCATGACACTTCTTCAGTGAGGTTCTTGATGATACAATTGGTTGTTTTTGGCTGCCAAATAGTCCCGCCCTTCTGGTCCCTGGCTCATTTTACCCACCTTGGAAGGATGGAAGGCTGAGTCAACCTTGAGTCTGGTCAGATTTGAGCTGCCAAATTGAAGGCAGCTGGCAGTCAGCAGAAGTAGCCTGCAGTACTGCACTCTAACCACTGCGCCCCCCTTGATTCCTTAGCGGCCCCCTTGAATCCAGGCATTCAAACAACTCTGGAAAGCCTTTGGTTCTGGTGTGCATGTTGTGAGGAAGGCGCAAGTTGTTGTAATGTGTCAGAAAGAAGCATTTGGTTTGCGCACTTTCTTCTTTGCACTGCCTTCACTCATAAGGTGTAGCATTTCCTAAAGAAAACAATTATACATATTTTAAAAATCTGCTTGAATCACTGATGACTCCCAAATATGTCAAATGGATTTCACCCCAGCCCCCTTTCCTTGGAAGTGTCAAGTTGAACCATTCTGATACAATCAAGCAGTTGTGGGTATGAAATCACTCATTAGTCATGTCTTGCCCCTGGCAATCATAAATAATGTTATCATCTGATACCGTCTGTCCTGAAAAAATCCCATTGGCACAAGAAATCCACACACAAATTGGAACTAAACATTATGGAGGCTACACCCACAAGATCTTAGTCATTTTAATAAGATGTATCACACGCAGCCAGAGAAAAGTCTTTTGGTTAACATTGCAATTCTATGCACATTTATGCTAAGTCCCACTAAAACTTTCATAAAAGTAAATCTTGGGTGGAATCAAATGCCCCATTTACTTATTTATCTTGCTAGCCGCCATTTGGTTAATAGTGAATTGTTGACTATAGCGCAACTGATAAACTTTGCACAATAATAATAATAATAATAATAATAATAGTTTAATTTCTTGACCGCTCCTCTCCCCGTAGGGACTCGGAGCGGTGCACAGGGAAACTAAAACCATAAATATACAATCAAAAACATCTTAAAAACAAATTAAATAATACCTGTGCTAAAATACCCAATCTAAGCTAAAATTCCCACTATACAACTAAAACCCCATAGAGAGAGACTACCCCAGACCGGCCAAGCAGAAAAAGTATGTTTTTAATTTCAGACGGAAGGAGCGGAGGTCCGTGGTCGTTCTAATGTCGGGGGGAAGGTCATTCCAGAGGGCAGGGCCCGCCACAGAGAGAGCCCTTCCCCTGGGCGTCGCCCGCTGACAAAATCTAGTGGACGGCACCCGGAGAAGTCCCTCTCTGTGGGAGCGAATCGGCCGTGAGGAAGTATGGGGCAGGATCCGATCCCGCAAATAGCTAGGCCATAACCCATGGTTTATAAATCACAGTGACTGAGTTCACACATTACTGCATTTTTCGGACTATAAGATGCACCATAGTATAAGACGCAACAAGATTTTGAAGAGGTTAAAAAAAAGGTTTTTGCACTCTGTAGGCCTCCCAAACCCTCTGCACGTCTTGTTTTTTTCAACAACAAAAAAAGGGCATGCAGAGGCTTTGGGAGGCTTGTAGAGTGCTCCCGGGAGGGTGGGGGGCAAAAATGGCCTGTTCTTTGCTCATTTTTGCCCTCCCCAGCCCCCAGGAGCACCTTGCAAGCCTCCCAAACCCTCTGCATGTCCATTTTTGCAAAGGGGGCAGAGTTTCATCAGGCCAAAAATATTCAGTGTATAAGATGCACTGAGATTTTCACCCTCTTTTTGGGTGAGAAAAGCTGCATCTTATACTTCGAAAAATGCAGTACATTAAACCATTATTTCACTAAGGCAAAACTAAGCTACGTTTATGTATTTATACTTCGTATTTTTAGACTGCTTATCTGTCTCAAAGAGAGAGATTTTGTCTTATGATTTTAGTTTCAAATTCACTGCTGCGGATGGGCCTAAATGGGTTACTATTGATAAGAATCCACCAAGACCAAAATATATGCAAGAGACCTACAGATAATCCATAATTTACAATTAGCAGCTGATATTAAGTAAACATTGGACCATTTCATGTATGGTGTTCCATTCTCCACGATTTGCATTGCATGCTTAACCATTATGTATTCAACTTAGTTTTCCGGACTTTCCTAATGCACTGAACCGCAAATTAATCATACTTATTAAGTTTGTACAAAAGGCTAGACTAAAACAGAATAAGCTGATTTGTGCTGTGTAAATAGAAATGTCACGTGAAACCATAAACTGCCCTAGCAATGAATGTTGCATATTTCTTAATAGTTTCATTCCCTATTTTGTTTTCTAGATAGCTGAAGTCCAGGATTTTATATTCACACTAACCTTGATTTACCGAGCTCCTTGTTATTTATTTGCTTTTCCAGCTTGCTGGAGCAAGTAGATAGCTTTGTCATTAAGCCAGTCACACATATTTGTACCAATGTTGTGATGTGCAAATGTTTGAATGGCGATCAGAGATCATTTTGTACCTGAGGCAGGCAGGTAGCAACAGTGCTGGGTTAACACTGCCAGTTGTAAGATGTAGGCCAGGTTTCCTTTATGACCATGCTACTACTTAAAGGTAAAAGTTTACCCTATCCAGTTGGGTCTGACTCTAGGAGACAATGCTCATCTCTGCCTCTTAGCTGGGGGAGCCAGAGTTGTCTGAATACACTTCCATGGTCATGTGACCAGCATGACTGTATAGCGGTCATAGCGAAGTGCAAGGAATGCTATTACTTTCCCACCGAAGCGGTACCTATTTATCTACTCTCATTTGCATGCCTTTGAACTGCTAGGTTGGCAGAGGTTGGGGCAGAGGTGGGTTCCTCCCAGTTCAGACTGGTTCGGCCGAGTAGGTAGTAACTCTGCCTGCCACCCCCCCGAACCGGTTCTATCATTTTTGTGTTTCTTGCTTCTGTTTTTTACTATTGCGCATGCATGTTCAAAGCACATGCATTCCTGAGCAAACCGGAAGTTAGATAGATAGATAGATTTTATTTTTCTATACCGCGTCCTCTCCCCAGGGGGACTCGGAGCGGTGCACAGAGAAAATTAAAACAGCATAAAATATATACATAAATAAATACAATAAAAACAAATTAAATCAACTGTCCCTGCACTAAAATCCCCATTTTAAAATTAACATTCCCTAACCCCTGAGGTAGTAGAAGCCGGAACCCACCCCTGGATTCGGGCAACTAAAGACAGCTCACCTGTCACACAGCGCACCAGAATCTGGGTGCTCAGTTTTCCAGCTGACAAGCTCAGCATCTTTAACCACTGAGCTATTTTCTAAGTGAAGTAACACTGTGTTGTGAATGTTACCCCTCTAGGGCCACACAGAGACTAGGTTTATACATCAGAGTGAGCTATAACTTAACCAAGTTTGTTCAATAAGCCGTCCTTGGCAGGAAAGTGAAAAAGCTAAGATACGCGTGTCAACATCTTGTAACCATGTTTGCTCACAGCATAGGAAGTGAGAAATGAGGCAATGTGGTGGGCATACCTTTGAGTTTTACATTGCTCAAATGGGCAGTGTTTCATTAAATTGGTAACTGATTTTAATCTTCTCACAATTATGTTTAATAAAAATCACTGCAAAATGTGCTGTCTTTGAAGAAGCATTCCTCTTTTTCACTCATATTAAACACTATTGTTTTTTCCATATGGAAGTGGGTAACTATATAATTGGCGAACTATATAATTGGTTCATCCCTGGACTGATTAAAACACATTCAGTTCAATCTTATGCACATGAATACCATGGGATTTATTTCTGAGTAGACAGATACATACTTGCTGTGCTCTAAGATTTCTGTATCTGGGAAAGCATCCAGTTTAAAAAGCAGGAGTGCACTCTGCTCCCTTTTACGTATTTGGAAAGGACAACCATCTTTAAATCAAACTCACTGTGGCATGCATGGATAATAAAATAATTCATCAAAGCCTCACAGTGGTTGGCAGAAACAAGTTTCATTCAGATCTTCTGGCTCCCCATGAAAGAAGCAACAGATGCAAATAGAAAGCTAACTTGCAGGTGAGCGATATTCATCAGGAGTATCTTGAAATATGTATCATATAGGTTACAAACACACAGAAATATCTTCATATTAGTCAGGTGGCTGTTGGACAGATGGAAGAAAGCTATTGTGATTTATATGAAAGATTAAAGGTAAAGGTTCCCCTCGCACATATGTGCTAGTCATTTCTGATTCTAGAGGGCGGTGCTCATCTCTGTTTCAAAGCCAAAGAGCCAGTGCTGTCCGAAGATGTCTCTGTGATCATGTGGCTGGCATGACTAAATGCTGAAGGTGCATAGAATGCTGTCACCTTCCCACCAAAGGTGGTCCCTATTTTTCTACTTGCATTTTTACGTGCTTTCGAACTGCTAGGTTGGCAGATGCTGGGATAAGTAACTGGAGCTTACTCCATTATGCGGTGCTCGGGATTCAAACCATCGAACTGCCGACCTTTCTGATCGACAAGCTTAGCGCCTTAGTCACTGAGCCACCGAGTCCCATATATGAAAGAGTATTTTAGACTAATTAATTTCTGTTGTGCCCAAGGGTAACCACAGACTTAGGTTGCAATGTTTGCATTAAAATAAAAGCTCAAAAACTCAATCAGATCCATATAAATCAGATTTATGAAATTACAAACTGAAATTGTTTTATTTGTTATACTTTGCGTAGCATTGGGGGATTGGGGGTTGGGGTAAAAATACATGAAGTTTCAACTTTCACAAAGGCTATATAGATCAGAAGTCTCTAATTTGTGTCTTTCTGGCTTTTTAAAGACTATGTTTCCCAGTATTTCAAGAAATACTTATCCAAAACAAGAAGAGGGCCCCAGGTTGGCCGTTAGAGTTGGTGGAAAAAGAGTAGGGGGATTGCGTGTCAAAAAGTCAAATGTGCAATCAAATTCTTGCTTGAAGGGTAGGCTTCAATTGTGTGACACACAAACACGCACACCCTGCACTGGACATTTGGAGACATGCTCTGCAATCTGGAGATATCACTGAATCATCAAAACCAACAGATCTGCTGTATAGTATTCCAGGTACTCATCCCATTTCCTTTTAAAGCCATTCACGTGTCATCATCACTTCTTCTGGTCATGAACACCAGAGGTTAATTGTTTTAATGAAAGGAAGGACTAGGGATGACATGATAGCAGTGTTCCAATATCTCAGGGGTTGCCACAAAGAAGAGGGAGTCAAGCTATTCTCCAAAGCACCTGAAGGCAGGATGAAGAATCAATAGATGGAAGCTAATCCAGGAGAGAAACAACCTAGAAATGAAGAGAAATTTCCTGACAGAACAATTAATCAGTGAAAATGTTTGCCTTCAGAAGTCATGAATGCTCCAACACTGGAGGTTTTTAAGAAGAGATTTGACAACAATATGTCTGAAATAATATAAGCTTTCCTGCCTGACCAGGTGTTGGATTAGAAGACCTCCAAAGTCCCTTTCAAATCTGTAATTCTGTTATCACTTTAGTTCCCAGCAGTTACAGCTGACAGAATTCTTAGACAACAGCTTTGCTAAGGTAGTTAGAAATGGAATGAGAGGCAGTCTGGTCTAGTGGTTAAAATACTACATCAGAAATGGGAAAAGCCAAGTTCTTGTCATGCTTTAGGCCCCAGTCCAGCTGGGTGACTTTGGGTCAGCCACTCTCTCTCAGCAAACCACTTCTGGAAATATTGCCGATTTTAGTCAGTGGAACAGCTTGCCTCCAGAAGTTATGAATGCCCCAACACAGGAAGTCTTTAAGAAGATGTCGGATAGCCATTTGTCTGAAACGGTATAAGGTCCCTGCCTAGGCAGGGGGTTGGACTAGAAGAGCTCCAAGGTCCCTTCCAACTCTGCTATTGTATTGTATTGAATTATCTGTCCATATAATTGACAATAATCAAGTGTGACTTGAAAGGGGGGGAAACCTGTTTAAAACTTCTTGAAATTGGAAGTACCAGATTAGTCTTTTTCTACATAGTATGAACCTTTCCTATGTGGAACTGTATATAAGAAAATGAAGATGGTAAAAGTTCTATAGCCGAGAAGCTATTAATTTATAGTATTCCGATGCCTTTAATTAACTAGGCACACAATCCAAAAAATTTTTGTTCGTCATTTTGTTGAGGCTTTAAGAATCAGCCACCATATGCAAACTATATTATGCACATTGGGATTTTTTGTGTGTAAATTGAGAATCTGCAAAAAGACAGACTCGCTTTAGAGCAGGGGTCTCCAACCTTTGCAACTTTAAGTCTGAAGGACTTCAGCTCCCAGGATTCTCCAGCCAGCTAAGCTGGCTGGAGAATTCTGGGAGCTGAAGTCCTTCAGACTTAAAGTTGCAAAGGTTGGAGACCCCTGCTTTAAAGCATTGTTTGAACATGTGGAAATCAGCAATAATGTTTATAGGTATACAAAGGGTGCATGTACTTAGGGCATTGTTTTATTCCAAACTGGACAGTTATTTCCTTCTTTAAATCTCTGGATTTAATAGAATGGACTCAGTAATTAAATTATAAATAAATAATGCCCCAACAATATTTTGGAACACGAATTGTTGACTGAGCTGTAGCGGCCTGGTTTGTGCACTATGCTAAGCCAAAAATATACAAACCACAGTATGAAATAATCTTTCAGATTGCCTGCAAAGCCACATAATTGTATAAATAGGTTAAAGGACAGTAGCAATGGATTCCAATAATGCAATAAAATAATTTCAGCTTGTACTGGTAAACAATTCTACAGTAGCTAGATCATAATATATTCTTCTATAAAGAAGCAAGCAAATGGTCATTATAAACCAGGGATACCTCTTAAAATGACTGGACATATAGACTACACAGAATGTTCTTTGTTTCCTTCATCCAAAATTATCTAATTTGATACTGGCTCTCTAGCAGTAGATTGAGTGGCAATTTCTTCATGTAAAGCAGTGGTGGGTTTCTGCAGGCTCGCACCTACTCGCGAGAACCAGTTGGTGAAATTTAGAGAACCGGTGAGAGGGGGTTCCACTGGTGTACCTGGAAGTAAATCTGGCCCGCCGCTGCCAGTGACCCAACGGGAAGGAAAGGAAAGGAAGGAAGGAAGGAAGGAAAGAAAGAAAGAAAGAAAGAAAGAATGAATTTATCATCACAATTGAGTCCAAAATTTTGGTTGCTAAGCAAGAGCGTTGTTAAATGAGTTTCACCACATTTTAAAAGGTGGCAACTCCCATCCTGTCACATGACTGCCAAGCCACGCCCACAAAATAGGCCACACCTAGAGAGTAGGTTCTAAAAAATTTGAAACCCACCACTGATGTAAAGCCTATGCTTCACTGACTGAGATCACTAACAAGTAATAGAATTGCATTTTATATCCCCCCCCCCCCCGGGTGAACAATGTTAAAGAAGATGATAATGGTAAAGAATAATTATAATCTTAAAAAAATATTTTAGATTCTAGAAAGAGTGCCCCTCACTCAAAGAAGAGAAAGAATGTTTCTCCATTGTTTGCTAGCACACAATGTTATAAACCAAGGCATTTGTGAGGATATCTGTGGGTGTGTATATACAAGCAAAATGATGACTGTCGCAAGATAAACTCTCCTTTACAGAGAGGGAGTGGAACTTGGATTGTGGTGGATTGTGATGGCATAATAATGGTTTTGTAATTTGGATAAAAGTCTCTGAACCTGTTGAGGTGTCTGATTTGTTGTTAGTTGAGAAGTTGTGTCTGACCCATCGCGGCCTTTCTGTCCTCTACCATCCTCTGGAGTCCATTAAAGTTCACATCCACTGCTTCGGTGACTCCATCCATCCACTTCATTCTCTGTCGTCCCTTTCTTCTTTTGCCCTCAATCTTTCCCAGGATGAGGCTCTTCTCCAGGGAGTCCTTCCTTCTCAATAGGTGGCCAAAGTATTTGAGTTTCATCTTCAGGATGATTATGTCTGATTATCCAGTCTATGCTACAGTATAGTATCGAGGACTACCTGAGCCCAACATTTCCATTGTTAAGCAAGATACTTTAAGTGAGTTTTGCCCATTTTATGTCCTTTTTGCCACAGTTGTTAAGTGAGTCATGTGATTGTTAAACAAATCTGGCTCCCCCACCCCATTGACTTTATTTATCAGAAGCCAACTGAGAAGCTTACAAATGGTGATCACATAATAATAATAATAATAATAATAATAATAATAATAATAATAATAATAATAATAATAATAATAATAATAATAATAATAATAATATAATAATAATAATTTAATTTTTATATATCCCGCTCTCTCTCCCCAAGGGGACTCGAGGCGGGGCACAGGCAATTAAAATACAAATAAGAGCACAACAAATACAAAATACAAACTACAAAAATTAAAAATGAATTAAACTATTCCTGCGCTAAAATCCATAAACTAAACTAAAAATTACCCCTAAAATCCCTGACCTAAAAAGAGACTACCCAAGGCCGGCCAGGCGAAAAAAGTGTGTCTTTAATTTTACGCGGAAGGAGCGGAGGTCCGTAGTTGTCCTAATATCGGGGGGAAGATCGTTCCAGAGGGCTGGGCCCGCCACAGAGAAGGCCCTTCCCCTGGGCGTCGCCCGCTGACAGAGTCTAGTGGACGGCACCCGGAGAAGTCCCTCTCTGTGGGAGCGAATCGGCCGTGAGGATGTATGAGGCAGGATCCGATCCCGCAGGTAACTAGGTCCCGAGCCATGGAGCGCTTTGAAGATGATAATTAACACCTTGAAGCGCACCCGGAAGACGACAGGTAGCCAGTGCAGCTCGCGCAAGAGCGGTGTTACGTGGGCAGACCTAGAGGTGCCCATAATTGCTCGCGCGGCTGCGTTCTGGACCAACTGAAGCCTCCGGGTGCACCTCAAGGGGAGCCCCATGTAGAGAGAGTTGCAATAATCCAGTCGGGATGTCACGAGAGCATGAGTGACTGTGCGAAGGGCGTCCCGATCCAATAGGGGGCGCAACTGGTGTACCAGGCGAACCTGGTAAAACGCCCTCCTGGCCACGGCTGTCACGTGATCTTCCATAGACAGCCGGGTATCCAGGAGGACACCCAAGTTGCGCGCCCCATCCACAGGGGCAAGATGTTCGCCCCCTATGGCCAGAGATGGAATCATCTGGTTGAATCGGGCAGCCGGAAACCACAGCCACTCGGTCTTGGTCGGGTTGAGCCTGAGTCCGTTACTTCCCATCCAGATCCGCACGGCTTCCAGGCACTGGCACATCACCGCTACGGCATCGTTTGGGTGGTCTGGGGTAGATATATACAGCTGAGTATCATCAGCGTAGAGATGATACTCTACCCCAAAACCACGGATGATCTCGCCCCGCGGCTTCATGTATGTGTTGAACAGGAGGGGCGAGAGGACCGACCCCTGAGGCACCCCACATGTGAGGGGTCTCGAGGTCGACCTCTGCCCTCCTGCCAGCACAAATTGCGATCGGCCAGAGAGGTAGGAGGAGAACCACCGTAACACGGTGCCTCCCACCCCCAACCCCCCCAGCCGATGCAATAGGATACCATGGTCGATGGTATCGAAAGCCGCCGAGAGGTCTAATAGGACCAGGATGGAGGAACAACCCCCATCTCTGGCCCTCCAGAGATCATCGACCAACGCGACCAATGCCGTCTCGGTGCTATGCCCGGGCCGAAAGCCGGACTGGCGCGGGTCTAGATAATCAACTTCCTCCAGGTGACGTGGAAACTGTTGTGCCACCACACTCTCAACAACCTTCGCCAAAAAGGGAAGGTTGGAGACTGGACGGTAGTTGTTTAAAAGAGCTGGATCCAAAGAGGGCTTCTTAAGGAGGGGCCTCACCATAGCCTCTTTTAGGGAAGCAGGCAAGGAACCCTCACTTAAGGATGCGTTGATAACCTCTTGGAGCCAGCCTCGTGTCACCTCCCAGGATGCCAGTACAAGCCAGGAGGGACACGGGTCCAATAAACATGTGGTGGCTCGCAGTCGCCCACGTAACCTGTCCATATCATCGGAAGCAACGGAGTCAAACTCCTCCCAGACAAGATCCGCCTCGCGGCATTCCACTGGACCAGCAATGGGGGCTAACTCATTCTGTATCTGAGCGGTTTTCTCCTGCAGATAAGACACAAATTCCTCTGCTCTACCCTGTAACGGGGCTTCCCGCACCCTCTGTTGAAGAAGGGAGCGGGTCACCCTAAACAGGGCGGCAGGGCGGTTATCTGCGGATGCTATGAGAGTGGCACAATGATGACGTTTGGCCACTCTCAGCGCCACAATGTAAGTCCGTAAATGGGCTCTTACCTGTGTCCGGTCAGATTCAGAGCGGGAAGCCCTCCATCTTCTCTCTAGGCATCTCTTGTGGCGTTTCATCACCCTTAGCTCCTCGGTAAACCAAGGAGCCAGGGTGGCTCGGCGCCACAGGAGAGGCCGCAAGGGCGCGACCCGATCCAAGGCTCCCGCGGTCGCAATATTCCATGCGGCCACGAGGTCCTCCATCGGGGCGCGGGTCAGGGGTACAGGAAGTGGCCCAAGCGCCGCCTGGAACCCATCTGGGTCCATCAGGCGCCTGGGGCGGAACCAGATTGGTGACTCGGGTTCCGCCTCCCCGCGGAGGGGAGCAGCGGTCAGAAAATCGAGCTGGAGAAGTGAGTGATCTGACCATGACAAGGGCGTGATGACTATATCCCCTGTACCCAGATCACTTACCCATTGGCCAGAGACAAAGATGAGATCCGGTGTGTGTCCACCCTCGTGGGTGGGGCCTTGAATTACTTGGGTCAGGTCCATGGCCGTCATGGAAGCCATGAACTCCCAAGCTGCCTCGGATGATACGCCAACCGTTGGCAAATTGAAGTCCCCCATGACTAAAAGTCTGGGGGTCTCAATTGCCACCGTAGCGATCACCTCTAGGAGCTCGGGCAGGGCTGCTGCTGCATAGCGAGGAGCCAGGTATACAACCAGCAAGCCCAACTGCCTCCCTAGGCCCCACTTCACGCAGAGGGACTCACAACCGGTGGTCTGTGGCACAATGGTTTCTCTCGGCTCAAGACTTTCTTTTACAATGACCGCTACCCCACCGCCCCTACCCAGGGCCCGGGGCTGATGAAAAGCGCGGTAACCTGGTGGGCAGATTTCAACGAGGGGAAGTCCTCCCTCGTGGCCCAACCAGGTCTCCGCAATCCCAACCAGGTCCGGCCCCCCCTCTGACACAAGGTCATTAATGAGGGGGGCTTTGTTGACAACGGACCTGGCGTTGCAAAACATCAGCCGTAGGCCCTGGCTCTGTACTCCCTGACCACCTAGCCTGCGGGGGTTGTGGCACTTGACCGTTTGAAGCCAACGGCTACGAGCCTCCAACCGGGAGGATGGGACTTGTCTCCCCTCGGACCTGCCTCTCCCCACGACCCTATGGATCGGTCGGCCCTCCATCGGAACGACTCGCGTTTCCCCCCTCCTGTCGGATCCTTCCGCCTCCCTCCGCTGCCTGCTAATCCGGCCCTTACTTTCACTAATACCCCCTGTCTCTGCCTGTCTAAACCCACCCCCCTCCCTGGTACCCCCTAAAAGAACCAATAATTTAGATACTAAAAACCCCCTAAGGCCGCGCTTCGCCCATCTCTCCGGATTAATGAATCCCTCCTCAAGATGGGCCCTCGATAGAGCAGAGGGCCAAGCCTGTGAGAGCGGGGACTCTCGTAAAAACAAAAGATTTGCTCTGGAGTACATTGTATTATAATAAATAATTAAAACTAATCATCAATATAAAACAATGTAATAATAATAATAATAATAATAATAATAATAATAATAAATTTATTTTGTATACCGCGTCCTCTCCCCAAGGGGACTTGGAGCAGTGCACAGGGAAAAATTTAAAATACTATAAAATACATACAAAGCATAAAAGCAAATTAAATTAGAAATGTCCCTGCGCTAAAATCCCCAATTAAAACACTAAAAATTCCCTAACACCCCAGAGGTAGAGACTAACCTAGGCCGACCAAGCAGAAAAAGTATGTTTTAAGTTTTTGACGGAAGGAGTGGAGGTCCGTAGTTGTTCTGATGTCGGGGGGAAGGTCGTTCCAGAGGGCTGGGCCCGCCACATTGGCTGCGCCCTTCCCCTGGGCGTCGCCCATTGGCTGCGCCCTTCCCCTTCCCCTGGGCGTCGCCCATTGACAAAGTCTAGTGGACGGCACCCGGAGAAGTCCCTCTCTGTGGGAGCGGATCGGGCGTGAGGATGTGTGGGGCAGGATCCGATCCCGCAGATAGCTAGGTCCCGTGCCATGGAGTGCTTTAAAGATGACAACTAGCACCTTGAAGCGCACCCGAAAGACGACAGGTAGCCAGTGCAGCTCGCGCAAGAGTGGTGTTACATGGGTGGACCTGGAGGTCCCCATTATTGCTCGCGCGGCTGCATTCTGGACCAGCTGAAGTCTTCGGGTGCACCTCAGGGGGAGCCCCATGTAGAGAGAGTTACAATAGTCCAGTCGGGATGTCACGAGGGCATGAGTGACTGTGCACAGGGCATCCCGATCCAATAGGGGGCGCAACTGGCGTACCAGGCGAACCTGGTAAAACGCCCTCCTGGCCACGGCTGTCACTTGATCTTCCATGGACAGCCGGGTATCCAGGAGGACACCCTAGTTGCGCGCCCTATCCACAGGGGTAAGGTGTTCGCCCCCTATGGCCAGTGATGGAGTCAACTGGTTGAATCGGGCGGCCGGAAACCACAGCCACTCGGTCTTGGCCGGGTTGAGTCTGAGTCTGTTACTTCCATGACCCCAAGACAGTGCAACTGTCATAAATACATGCCAGTTGCCAAATATCTAAATTTTGAACTGTGACTATGGGGATGCTGAAATGTTTGTAAGTGTGGAAACCATTCATATGTCACCACTTTCATTGCTGTTATAACTTAAAACATTCACTAATTGAATGGTTGTACATCAGTTGTGGGATTCAAAAATTTTACTACCGGTTCTGTGGCCGTGGCTTTGTGGGTGTGGCAGGGGAAGGATACTGCAAAATCCCCATTCCTTCCCCACCCCACTTACCTGCTTTCCAGCTCCATTCTCCTGTTCAGGGCAGCAAAAGAAGATCAGCTGGGAGGCTGGGAGGCAGCGGGGGCGGGGCCAGCTTATTTGCCGGTTCTCTGAACTACTCAAAATTTCCACTACCGGTTCTCCAGAAGCCATCAAAACTGGCTGAATACTACCTCTGTTACATTGAGGACTACCGGTGCATGCTTTTTCCAGTAACACATTTTGTCACAAATGAGGTCTATGGAGATTCTCAGTCATCCAAGTCATGGTTGTCCCAAATGTGTTTTTTCAAGAGGCACCTGGACTTTCTGGTTTTTTAATTTGAAGATCTTTTGCTACTCATCCGCTGAAGAAGCTGCTTGGATGAGAAGAGAAACATCTTCAAAGAAAAGCCAGAACGTCCTGTTGCCTCTTGAAAAAGCACCTTTGGGACACAAATGAGGTAGATGGTTCGCCTTGATCCTTGTAACTGCATTACCCAACTGTGAGAACCCTGAGGCTTGGTGGTTAAAATCTGGCACGGCACACATGAAGCATTGAGCATCTGGAAGAATTTATTGTTGGAAACGTATTGTTTTATTTAAAAGATGGGTATTCATTTCATGGTTCAAAGTCATGGGGAATTTCGGGAATGCAACTCCATCACGGGGTCTCAATTAAATAGGGAGAAGCTTTGTAGGCCTTTGTTCCCATGAGGGGTGTCTTCAAGTAGTGTCTTCTACTTTTCTTGGGTGGTTCATTGCTCAACGTGTGCCATGTGTACCATATGCTCCATCTGAGCAAGTTAGGGGGGAAATGTTGAAAGGCGAACCAAATTAAAATATTTGACAGGAGGATCTACTTATAATGCAAACTCATCTTTCCATTGTGACCTGATTTTTTTTATCTCGAGAAAATCAGCTTCCTCACAAAAGGAGACTTTTGGAGTGGAGAGTTAATATGTTAATATGTGATGGAAACCTAAATTATAACCCAGCTGTATTTGCTGAAATGGATTATATACCTGAAGTTTTCCTTGACAAAGTCTGGAAGCTACATACGTTGTTAAACGTAACAGCTAAATTGTTACTTACTTCAGAAAATCCGAATAATATTGTAGTATCTTCTTGGTGGAAGGTATGACCCATCAATTATTTTCCAGAAACAATTGTTGGCATCACCTTTAAAACTACAGACGGTTTAGAGCCCATCTTCTTGAGACATTTTCTAGCTCTGTATGAATCTATCAAGATATCAAGCCTTGTAGGATCATCTATGCCAGGGCTGTCAAATTTGTGGCCCGCAGCGAATGCATCACCTGCTGGCCATGCCCACACCCAGTTTAGCAAAAGGGAAGAAAGTCCTGTTACATCACATAACACTGCTGTGATGACATCAGTTTGACACCCCTGATCTATGCACTTCAACTGCAGGTCTCCATGCAAAACAAGTGGGCAAGTCACATCAGATGCCTCATCAGGTAAATGGTGAAAATTATATACTTTACAGAATTTGCATAATACGTGCAAGGATGTCATGATGTGAATGTCCTCAGCATGGCTTGTATTGGATACATATGACTTAACTCAGGGGTGTCAAACTCAAGGCCCAGGGAGCAGAGGGTTGCAGGGGGCTGTCATAGCTGAAAATGGAGCTTGGAGCCCGTCTTCACTGACAGATCACTTGGACCACCACAGATACCTCCAGCATGGATGACATCGAGCTGGCCAAGGCCACCCTGGCCAAACTCACCCCTGCCCCCCAAGGTTAAACACAACGCTCATGTGGCCCTCAATGAAAACCCCTGCTGTCAGGGTTCCATATACCTTATTTATTGGAGTATAAGACACACCGTTTTCCTTCAAAAAAGAGACTGAAAATCTGGGTGCGTCTTATACACTGAATACATCATTTTTTGCCTCCCAAAACCCTGCGTCTTCACCAAAATGGCCATGCTTAGGGTGGGGAGGGCAGAAATGGGGGCTAGGGAGGGCAGAAATGAGCAAAAAAATGGGCTGTTTTTTGCTCAATTCTACCCCCCCAATCCCCAGGAGAACTCTATAAGCCTCCTAAAGGCTATCCACGCCCTTTTTTGGGACAAAAAACTGGCCCATTTTTGCAAAAAACAAGCCATTTTTTGCTCATTGGGGGGGGCACCCCCCAGGAGAGTGCTACAAGCCTCCTAAAGGGTATTCATGCCCTTTTTGGGGGGGAAATGGGCCAGTTTTCACGAAAAACAGGCTGTTTTGGGGAGGTTTGTATAGTGCAAAACCTTTTTTAAAAAAATGTGCCTCTTCAAAACCTTGGTTCATCTTATACTCCGAAAAATACAGTAGCATTCAAAATTAAATCAGAGTCCGAGGCAAAGGATTCCTCAAAGTTCCAATTTATTAAAAGAGCCATGTTGGCTTGCACACCTGACACCTGATTTAACTGATATAATTTGTACTCTTCTAGATATTGTTTATTCCCAGTCTGAAGGACAGGGTCAGAATGTCGCTTCTCTGGCCTTCCCCACTGAATCCACATGATTTCAGCTTTTTAAAAAAAACAAAAAACTTAGTGTTATAACCAAATTGGGGCAGCTTGTTTTGCCTAGTAAGGGAATTGGAAACTCTTTTTTCTATTTCTAATATTTTTTGGGTGGCGTTGCAAAATTAGTATATAAAATTGTCATTTGCCATGGCTGGTGGAAAAACTGTGCAGAGAATACATTCTGAACATCCTGAACCTTGGTGGAATATAGCAATATTTTTGCTGGCTGATTAAAAAGTCTGCAAGCAAAAATAATCTAATTTTCTTTGTGAACTATGAAGGACTAACAATGTTATTGTTCATGTTAATCGGATTATTTATGCATTTGGTTCTATGTGGGTAATTGTATTGTTCTGTTCAATTGTGATTCCAACTAAAGTAACTTGCATTCCCCTTAAATCTTTGCAATATACTGTATTTTTATTTCTACTAAACCCCAAAGGGCCACACAAGCAGAGGTTAAACACATAATCTAGAAGAATAGCAAATGGGGTGGAAGGGGTGGAAAGCTTTATTGAAGAAAAATGTGAGATATACAGAATATTTTAATGTGAAGCAAACTTGGATTGATAAAACTAAGTTTCCTCATCCTAATTTGAATAGTAAGGGATGGACACAGATTAACGAAGGTATTATATTAATCAATATAAACTCTGCTTCTATTTGCTGTAAGATTCTAATTGTGGAGTCCTGTAAAAGAATTAACATTTTGGGGGTTAACGTCTTCTCTTTTTCTTTCTCATAGGTGTAGGATCTAAAATGCATCTACTAAGGAAAGATGGATGTTAAGGAACAGAATCCTGAGAAAATGTTTTTATTATTGATTGAAAGAGGATGGTATGGTTAGCTCCTGACGACTTTATGGACACCTGTACTTTTCTTGATAATAATATAGAAGTTTGCTATTTATTCTGAGACACTTTTTTTGACTTGCCAGAAACGTGGATAGTTAACAAAGGGAATAATGGACTTCAATGGACCCATGAAAAATGGAGAACATTGGACTGAAGCTCAGAGTATCCAGGCATATGTATGTGCAAGGCCCAATTGTGCTTCATTGCTCATTGTACCTGATTGGGGAATGTATGTTTAGAGAAGGACTTTTTGGAGACTTGGAGAAAGGCTTCTACCATAATTTTTTCCTTTATATGATAGATGGGCTTCCCCCATCCCCGATCCTTTCCTTCTGAAGGAGTATTTATCTCTCTTTCATACATACATGCATGCATACATACATACTTGTTCATTACAGCATACATAAAATGAGCTGACATGCAAATGAAACGTCTGTATTCTACCCCCAGCCAACCCCAGTTAAGCCCTTTCTCTGGCTATGTTGAGAGATACCTTCAGTGTTCTTGAAGAGCACAAAATCTGTGTTTAAAATGAGCTTTTGCGTCTTCTCCAGCCAGCCTGAAAAGCAGGACAGAAGAGAGAGAGATGGGAAGCTGTTATTAACCATGGATCTTCTAGTGTTCCACAACAGGACTAAACCCATGTTTTAAAAAATAGCTCTAAAAATAAATGACAAGTAAGTGGGCAGCTACTGGTTGCCAGAGGAATTTGGGAGGAAGTGCCCCAGCACCCAGCAACTGTCCTTCTTCCTATTAATTATGTTTAGACAAAATATCTGGGAGGCCAGTGGGCATTTCCTGATAAAGAAGGAAAAAAGTTAATCTTGACACTGAGCAGAGGTGGTATTCAGCAGGTTCTGACCAGTTCTGGAGAACCGGTAGGAGAAATTTTGAATAGTTTGGAGAACTGGTAAATACCACCTCTGGCTGGCCCCTCCCCTATTCTCTGCCTCCCAAGTCCCAGCTGATTGGGAGGAAATGGGGATTTTGCAGTAACCTTCCCCTGCCACGCCCACCAAGCCACACCCACAGAACTGGTAGTAAAAATGTTGAATCCCACCATTGGCACTGAGGCCAACATAAAATAGGATGGCAGATTTTGAGCTGCCTCGCCATCTGGGGGAAAAGGCCCATTAACCCAGCCATGAAGAAAAGCAGTGAGCTTCGGGCCTACACATTAGATTACTTGACAAGATTTTGTCTCTTCCTTGCTTGATCCTGGACTCTTGGTTTTGCTTAACCAGCAATCCTGATGGGAATTCTTAATTGGGCTCCTTTGAACCTTGAAGCAGCTATGCGTACATATGTTGGGCAACTCTCCATTTGCTTTTTTAATGGGGGTCTGCTTGACTCACGCATGACTAAGTGAGTTGCGTTGGGACTGATATCAATTGAGGGAGCCTCACTACAGATCTCATTCACAAATCCTGTTCATTTCTACACAGTAGAGACTGTTGCTATAACAGTCAGTCACTAGGCAACTGAGAACCCCCTTTGTTTCCTACACACTCCTTGTTCTCCTTATTTTTCCTTCCAAAAGGCGCAAAATGCATGGCAAGGCATTTCTGGCCACTGACTCTCCCCAGCTGTACACTTTTAAAGGCTGAGCTGACTCATGTTTTCTGCCATAACAATGACTTTCTTCTTCATAAACAATACTAATCCACCCACATCCTCCAACAAACTGAAGTTGGAGGTTTCTGGGCAACTCCAAGGAATATTGATTATCTATGCACACACACAAATCTTTAGGATGGAGTGGAGTGTAGAAATGACAAAAACTACAGTTCACAGGGAAAAGTGTGAAATAAACCCGGGCCTTAGGCAGACAACAACCCTGATGGGTTTTGTTCAATAATGTGGAGTCATTTTCCCTAATAATCTCTGAAACTTGTTGAGACTGTGATACCAAGAGTTTCCACAAATTGGAAGACGTCAGGTATGGATGGACCTGGAATGAAAAAGAAGACATGTTCATAATAGCATTTAACCAAGGGATTATTTTAATATAGGTAGTCCTTGATTTATAACAGTTCATTTGTTTGAAGTTACAATGACACTGAAAAGAAGTGACCGATGACCATTTTTCACGCTTACAACCTTTGCGGCATCTTCATGGTCATGTGATCAAAATTCAGACACTTGGCTACTGACTCACATTAATCAAAATTGTTTGATGTGTTCTAGGGCAGGGGTCTGCAAAGTTGGTTCTTTTAAGACTGGTGGACTTCAACTCCCAGAATTCCCCAGCCAGTCTGGGGGATTCTAGGGTCATGTGACCCCCTTTTGCGACCTTCTGACAAAAACAGATTCAATGGGGAAGCCAGATTCACTTAACAACTGGGTTACTAACTTAACATCTGCAGCAATTCACTTAACAACATTGTCAAGAACGGTTGTAAAATTGGACAAAATTCATTTAACAACTGCCTCATTTAGCAACAGAAATTTTGGGCTCAAGTGTGGTCATAAATCAAGGATTATATGTAGTCCCAAATTTTCCCCTTGGTTCCATGACATTGACTTATCTCTTCCCCAGGCCATGTCTATGGAGATTCTCAGTCATCCAGGTCATGGTTGTCCGAAAGGTGCTTTTTTCAAGAGGCAATTGGAGTTTTTGTTTTGTTTTTCTTTGAAGATGTTTTGCTTCTCATCCAAGAATCTCATCTCATTTAGAGCTTCTTTTATTTCCTCCATCTTGATTCCTCCCCTTGCTTCTTTTGTTGACTTTGTTAAGCATTCTGGGGTCATTAGCCTATTTGCTTGCTATGCATGTAGATGCTGCCTGGTAAATAAATCATTATTTTAAAAAATCACTGGCTTCATTTGCAACACGTCTTTGCTTATTAGCTATGTATCCAGCTTGTTCTCAAAATAATATGTTATTAATTTGGATATTCGTCGAGCAAACGGAAGGACTAAATTTGTAGTTCATTCTTCTTCTTCTTCTTCTTCTCTCTCTCTCTCTCTCTCTCTCTCTCTCTCTCTCTCTCTCTCTCTCTCTCTCTCTCTCTCTCTCTCACACACACACACACACAGACACACACACTGCTTTAAAATTTGCCAGATCTTTCTCAGAGGTTCCTTCCTTTATTTCCTTGTTAATGATGTGTACCAGTTGATATGAAATATGAGTATCTGTGTCATCGTCGAAGTGAGAAAACTTTACTCAGTGTGTGTGGCATGTTAATATGAATTTATTTGGGGTTGTCAGATCAGAGCCCCACATATCAGTGGCTTTGCACAAGAAGGCAAGATTGTGCAGAATTTCCTCTTCAGATGACTCTCTCTTAAATGAGGAAAGCTGTTAATTCCAAATGCTGCTTCCTTTGTGCAAGGAAGATTTATATATTTATTGTAGAATAAGGTTTTGAGAATCACAGCTAACATTACTAAATGCATGCCATATGAACTTGAGAGGAACATTGCATATTATATACAGACCAGGGGTGGGTTCCTGCCAGTTCTAACCTCTTTTATAGAAGAGGTTCCACAAATCTACAGTGCCATTTAGAACCGGTTCCAGCTCCCTCCCCCCCCCCCCGCCTGTCCGCACATCATCAACATGAAGAGCGAGAGGAGGAATTCTGAGAGTTGAAGTCCACAAATCTTAAAGCTGTCAAGTTTGAACACCCCTGGGATTTTTTTTTAAAGGGTAAGGGGTGCAAGGGTCTTGTAACTTGACAGCTTTAAGACTTGTGGACTTCAACTCCCGGAATTCCTCCAGAGTTTTGAACCAACATTTTGGTTGCTAAGCAAGAGCGTTAAGTGAGTTTCACCCCATTTTACAAGTTGACCATGCCCATCCAGTCACATGACTGCCAAGCCACTCCCACTTGGTCGCATGGCCAGCAAGCCACTCCCACAAAGCAGGCCACACCTACAGAAGAGGTTCTAAAAAATTTTGAAACCCACCACTGATACAGACACTGTTGTTGGGAGTGGGGAGAAGCAGAAGGGAAAACAGCACAGATAGTTCTTGACTTATGATGACAACTGAGCCCAAAATTTATGTTGCTAAGCAAGATAGTTATTAAGTGACTTTTGTCCCATTTTAGCAATAGCAATAGCACTACTTAGACTTACATACCACTTTGCAGTGCTTTACATCCTTCTCTAAGTGGTTTACAGAGTCAGCCTATTGCCCCCAACATTCTGGATCCTCATTTTACCCACCTTGGAACAATGGAAGGCTGAGTCAACCTTGAGCCTGGTGAGATTTGAACTACCAAATTGCAGTCAGCAGAAGTAGCCTACAATACTATGCTCTAACCACTGCACCCCTGTAGCTCTTTACAACCTTTCTTGCCACAGTTGCTAAGTGCAGTTGTTAAGTTAGTTAGATGATTGTTAATAAAATCTGGCTTCCTCGTTGACTTTGCTTATCAGAAGCTCCTAAAAGGTCATCATATAACTCCAGGACATTGCAGCTGTCATAAATATAAGTCAGTTGCCAAGCCTCTGAATTTTGATCATGTGACCATGGGGTTGCGTGAAAAACAGTCAGACTCATAAGTCATTTTTCCCCAATGCCGTTCTAACTTTGAATGGTCACTAAAGGAACTGGTGAGAAGCTGAGGATTACAGTACCTACAGAAGGGAAAGTAAAAACCCAGCACTTTTGACATGCCTGAGGAAAGGAGCCTTCTTCCAACCCACTGGTAGCATCACTGGGCAATGCAAAAGACTTGGCACGTTGAAAAATGCCTGTAGATGCCACTGCCTGAATGATGGGAGGAGAGCACATTTTGCTACCTGTGTATATTGGGTACCATATTTGGTACTGTAGGGAGAATAGTCTTACAAGGGACATATGCATAATTCATAAGGTAAGTACAGTCCTCATTCTGTCAGAGGGAATTCCTATAAGTGTAGTAGGGATGCTTCCATTCAAGTATCTGGCTACAATGCAGAAATGGTTTTGCCATTTCCTATACGTGTAGGACTTGATGAAATAGGGTTGCCCAACAGTTTGCTTTAAGGGGGAGATTTAGTAGCTCGGTATCAAGGGAGCTGTTGAGCACATCTAGTTCCAATCACACTCCATTAAGTTCTTGCTTCATGGTTAAGTGAATGGTTTAATTGGATCAGGCTGACTGTCATACAAGGAATGATTAGAGCTCCAAAAAAGCCAGTTGAGTATTCCTATCGACATTGTTCATTGGATCATAATGATCTTTCTTTTAACTGCAATAAAGTACAAAGTACAAGAACAACGGAAGTAGCTGTTTGTCCTTCAATTTATTGCTGAACTTTAATAATACAAGCTGTATAAAAATATTTTACAAAAAGCAATATCACAATTAAACTTGAGATTAAAACATAACAAGGGGGCAATAGAACAGATATAACCCACCACTCCTGTGGGGTTTTATTTTTTTTGGTTTTTAGTTAAAAATAGGTGAGCGAGCAGTTTAGTCAGGTGTTAAAATTTGAGCAGTAAAGCTGCTTTCCATTTAGGTCTATGACTCTGTGACTAAATCAATCAGGCATGGCTAGCTGCAACCCAGGCTTAATATTTACCTTGCCGCACTTGGAAATAGATGTTCATTCTGACATCCTTGCCATCCAAAGAAACCTTATTTCCCCATGTTGGATTGCTTCTCAGGGCAGTTTATTTTAAATGCTAGTTTGGAATTCCTGCTTGTGAAACATGTTGATGACTGGGAAGCAGAAGCAACTACTTATTTTAAGCCAAATGTGCCATTTTGAGGTATAATTCTTTTAATTTGGATGCATAGAGTTCATTAATTTGGCCTACGGGATTTGGAAACTCAGAAATCTTTGGTGTCATTTGAGAAGAGCTCCATTTGATCAGATAAAGTCCAGCCTCCTGTTCACACAGTGGTCAGCCAGATATTTCTGGGAAGCCCACAAGAAGGACCGGATCATCTCATACTAGACAAGTAGCAGCTGGAATTCAATGGCATTATCTTAAAGGGTCACACACAAACCCTCAGACACGAATACTGAGACAGTATTCTTAATTTCGTCTTTGGGGTGTTACCTGATGCTAATCCTCATTTTTCAATAGCAATTCCAAGTGGGCGCTTGGTAATTCACTGAAATTAATTGAGGACAATGAGATTTTTTTGGGTGGGGGGAATGGAGAGAAGCTCAATAACAGTAGACTGTTTTGATATATTTTACATTCCACGTTCTTTGTTACCATTTGATGACAATTGATATCAGGAATGAACAGGAATGAGGATACATACAATACAAGCTGAATAATTATATGCATAAAGTAACTTGCATTTCATTTTCTCCAACACAAAAATTACTTGTCTATTGGTAGGGTATATAATGACCACATTCCTGAGACTCCAGTTATCTGCTTTAAAAAAAAAAAAAGTTAACTATGGATTGCAATTTATTGTGCTTATTATTTATAGGAGCGTTTCTCAAGCTTGGCCGCTTGAGGATATGTGGATTCCAACACCCAGAATTCTGGGAGTTGAAGTCCATACATCTTCAAGTTGCAAAGATTGCGAAACACTGATTTACAGTATACTAATTATGAACGTTCTTTTCTTCATAAAGGGTTGTAGGATACATTTATGCATCCTTTTTATTGCATGTTTCTTTCTGAACTTTTTTCTCAACACATTTTCAGGTTACCCATCTTCAAAATTGTGAGGACTAACTTTGTTTTTTGTTTAAAGAAAAACTGGGATTGTCAAAATTCTCAGTCTCTCACAGGCCCTGTGCAAGAGGACTATAGGTTTCCCTTGGCATAATACAATTTTGGCCTAAATGAATCTATACAATTGCTCTCAGCACCTTTCTTCAACAATATGCACAATGCTCTGGAAATCCAGAGAGATACAAGATATCAACTTATTAAACTTGTTATGTACAGGCATTCAGAAATAAACAAAATTTTTACAAGCAGGATTACTGATTGGCCAGTGAAGCAGACAGCAGACATTTGCAAGTTAGCACAGCTGAAATTAGCAGGGGGAAATGCAATTTCTTTGCTTGTGTACCTATGTCCTTAATCATCCAATGTAGCAAGATAAAGGATGATTCACGGATCCCATCAAATAGGCACTAAGGCATCTATGAAGGTCACATATGTTATGAGTCTATAGGACTGGTTTTTGGGGTGTCCAAAAATCACAGCATTATAGGAAGCGGTGTTAAGCCTTTTGTCCTTGCTTTATTCTCTGGGAGAGCATAAGGGGAAGCAGCTGGTTAAGGAAAGAATTTATTCAAGAAACCCTGAGGGAGCTTCCTCACATACTGCTCTCCGTAAGCACAAGCGTTTACTCAGTGAGTTCAACAGTACTTGCCTCTGTAGAATAACATTTCAGAAGGCTTCAGCTGAAGAAAGACACACTATTTAGAAACACCACCATGGAGGCGTCTAATTTTTTGTAGCAACCAGAAAATATCGTAGATCATTTCTCCTAAAACAAAAAAAATCTTATAGTACAATATATATAACACCCCCCACCCCGCCCTCAAAATACAACACGCTAGCTAATTCTGACAATGGGTTGAAACCAACAGTCAAGAAGCAGCTTTTCCATATAATCAAATGCTCTCTTTGCAAATGTTTATAACATGATGCATTCCAAGTAAGATGTGTAGATAGGCAGATTCCAATCAAGCCAAAGACATATGCATCTTCTCAAATCCTAGGACCACTAATGTATGAGGAAAAACAGAGATTCTCAAAGGGTGGATTATAAAGGGGGGCGGGCATAGGTTGTTGTTTTTTACAGCATTTTTAGTTGATCAGACCTGCCCAGAAAAAGCAGGCAGGCAGGGCTGTCAGTAATGATTTATGATTTGCCTGAGAGAAAAGCCCAGGACAGCTAAACCTATGGGTCTAGCCAATCAGCAGCACTGTTTGCCAATCAAAGCAGCACTGTGATTGATGCCAGCTGACCAAGTCTTGCCAAGTGGGGACTTCCCCCATGACATGTAATAGAATATCTGTAATTTGGGTGTGACTATAGAAGTAAATTTCAATATTTTTACCCATTATGTTCAATTTCTAGCCTTTCAAAATGGAAATTTTTGGTGGGTGGGAAGATAAGTGTTTAAAATGTTCAATATAACCATGGTGCTCATCCAGTTAAGATTTATGTCAAACATTTATGATGATAATGACATATCTTTTAGTAACTGGGGTATTTTTTCTTGCCTAACTCTAACTCCTAAAAAATGGATTTGTATTATTTGTTTAGTTATTCAAATTTGCTGATTATTTTTGGGAGGTGTAAAATCAGAACATTTGAGAATGACTGAGTAAAAACACATGTTACAGAAAATTTCCCTCTAAATTCAATGGAATTATGTTTTCTATATTAGATATTAGTGGTGGATTTCTATTTATTTTACTACTGGTTTGCTCATGCGATGCTTCTGCACATGTGCAGAAGTGTCCAGGTGGGTGGGCGGAGTCTTCTGTTGCCGCCACAACTGGTTCGCCCGATCCGGGGCGAACAGGCAGAAACCCACCTCTGTTAGATATCTATTACACAAGGAGATGTTGAACAGAATAAAGGGAATAATGAATTACTACGATAAACTACTGTCTAGCAAAAGATACATGGAAAAGTGCTTCAATTTGTCTGGATTGAACCCATAGCCAGTACTAACCAAATGCAAGGCATAAGTATTTTGGTATTCTTTCGATCTCAGTATCACTGTTATTCAAATAAGCCTATATTTCTCCTCCAAACACACAGATCAAAAAAATAGAGGAAAGGAAAAGGAAAAAGAGATTTCCTCGCTTTGAAAAAAAAAATCCATTCAAATCACAAAACATTCTCAGGTGCAGTTTTTCTTTGGTATTCTTTAATGCCAAATGCATTTCAAAGTAATGAAAAGCTCTTACTAGCATAAGTTGCCTCTCCAACACCCTCTGATTGTTTACATTTAAAGATGGACAATTTCAACTATTTAGTGCAAAAGTTTATAGACGCTCATCCTATAATATGTAGGCCTAAGCTGTGGTTAAGAAATAATAATGTTGAAAAAAAAATGCCATTGAGTTACAATAAACTGCTTTGACTTTAGCATGATAAAACACTAATGGAAAATGCATTACAGTTGTTCACTTGATAGACAATGCTCTGTGAGGCCTTTTGGTACAATGACAGGAAGGCACTTGTCATGAAGCTTTTAGATAACCGAAGGGGAAAAAAAGAATTTCCTCATATGCAGCTATGGCTGTCTTCCAGATAAACTGAGAACAAATTACTCACACAAGGCAGTTAATTGTCCATGGCAAACCTTACGTTTCTTTAGACCAAAGTAATAATAATAATAATAATAAAGTTTACATGAAGTTTACAAATGTTAACACTGTAGAACTATTGCAAAACCAAAATAAATAATTTCATTCATTGAATGTTTCAGAATTACCTGTACTATCTTAAATGTATCCAGTTATTTTTTTTTAAGACAAACATCTGTAGCGGAATGTCTTTGTTTGAGAAATATATATTTGGTTAAGGCTTTAGTATGAGCGAATGGTTGCTTGCTAAATATTCTAAATCAGACACAGTAGGACAGCTTGCCAACAAGTAGCCATTATTTATATATATATGTATATTTTAAAAAACATGTAGTCTATACTACACATAAATGAATGTATAATGCAGCAAAGGAAGATGCTTAAGATAAGAATACAATGCTGCATCTGTTTTTTTTTAGATATTGCCGAGAAGCAAACAAAGAAGCAATATGACTGTCCTGTTGTCATTCCTTATGGTTTTAATTCATAAGAAATGAAAGAGAACTAAACACCTTATGACTACTTTTCATGTTTACGTATACTTTACAAGAGCTTGTAAGAACATTTGATCAAGTAGTTGGATCAGCAAGAATCACAGCTCTGTATCTAACAACAACTCTGAATTGTTGATATTGGTATTTGATAACAATAGTTATTGATATTTTTCATCCTCTGCAGTAATTCACTGGCATAACATGAATATTCCTGGTTCGCAAATAATATTAAGCCATTAGGTGGTTGGTTGGTTTTTTCACTTAGTGGCAGATATACAAACCCAGCACTAATAAGAAACAGTAGTTATAAGTCAGAAAGGGTAAATTTCACGCCAAACTTAGGTAGAAACAAATGGCCAGAAGAATTTACTACTGTATATAAACCAGGGATGCCAATGTCATTACAGAAGGCAATTGCAAATCATTTGTATATTGTTGCCAAAGAAATTACACTATAGGTATGTGGCCATGGAGTCAAAGGAATTAAGCTCAATTCAAAGGACACTTTACTTTTTATCCAAAGATACTATTACATTTGTCAAGAATTTATTTCCTAGAGCTGGTGTTTTAGAGCTTAAAAGTCAAAGCAAGGTTGCCTCACATCCTTAAAACTCTCTATAGATCAGGCAGATCAAGATAAACAAGTTGTATAAAATGATGGTATTACAACAATAACCCAGTAAGGAAATTGAAATAGGAAGTTTCTTTGGTATTTTATACTTGGCACAAAAATGACTCCAAGTTGTGGTCTGAAACAAACATTCAAACATTTGAGGATTATTGATGAAAACAATTATGAAGTGAATTCAAGGATGGGCATTAAAGGATAATTTGGAGTGAAACTGAAAACTGATTCATATAATAAAAGTTTTTTCTTAACTTTGAGGAATTAGGTTAGTTGCAACTCGAAAATTATTTTTGTACTTATTTTTATTATTATCCAATTCAGCTGCTTTTTATCCTTTCCGTTATTTCACTTTTCTGAATCAAGTTTAGGAATATATGGACAACATGTTTCTATCATAACTCCTTGAATGTAGCTATGCTTTTTTTATTGCATACATACGTGTATTGCAAATGTACTCTTATCAATCCTACTTTCCATGCCCCTTTATAAATTTGAACATTGGGACCAATCCTCAAGAAACCAACATCAAATTTTTAGCTGACAATTACAATAGTTTTATTAGTTTTTATCAGTTCTTTAAGAACCTTATTGATGGAATGTGGATAAGTCTACGTATGCCTAAAAAGTATGCATTTCTAAACAATTTGTACCGTGTGCGTTACGTAGATTGATCTACAGTTTTAATTTTGCAAGGGATGAAGAAAAGAAGCTACAGCATATATTGGGCAGAAGAGTAAAAAAATATGTTGTGGCTTCTTCTGGCAACAAAAAATGTAGAGCAGGGCTGTCAAACTCATGACTCACAGGCTGGATGCATCACGCGCTGGCCATGCCCCGCCCAGTTTAGCGAAGGGGGGGAAGTCCCAATACATTGCATGACGCACGTTTGACATCCCTGATTTAGAGAAATAACATCTAAATGCAGAATACACGATGATAATCCTCAAGTAGAAATTTTTTTTACAGTTTGGTGGGAACAATCTTATTGTACCACAAATAAAAAGAGGCTCTGAGAGTTTTGGATAATTTGATAGCTGCTAGAATTAAATCAGTAAGTCATACTTGCTTTAACCAATTAAATTACTCTTCATCAAACATTTCTATGCTTAACCACTTAAGTTACTAAGATCTCACATTCCCTATGAATATAATTATGCCATCTTGTGATTTTTACCATGAGTTGAACAATTGGATAGATCTGCAAAAGTTCCACTGTTAAACCATAAACGCAGTTTCCAAATCAAATTGAGAAGATTGATTTATGTTAAAAAAAACCTTTTCTTATTTGTGTGGAAGGAAAAGAATCTAAAATAAATCAGTTTCAAATCTGTACACTGTACAACAAAATGCTGGATAGAACAGTGTGGAATAGAATGCACACTTTAGCTAAAGTTAAATATTTTAGCTTTAACATTCATTTCAGAGTTTCATGGTTCAGCTCTCTTGTGCAGACGTTTGGTTTTTTAAAAAATGCTTAATTGTTGGCTGCATTGCATTTTGAGTTTACATACTTTCTAGTCCAATGAAAATATGGCTTTGGTGCATCTAAAAATAGAGCAAAGATATGACAAAGCTACAACTAAAAAGCTACTTTACATTCTCACTAGAAGCTGTGCCCACACCAGGTGATTTTCATCCATTTTCCATTGCAGCAGCTTCTTTGTTGCACTTTGATGGGTTTTTATTTTTAAAAGAAAAAACACTTGTGAATCTGTGCAGAACGATGGTCATGCTTCTGTTTGAAAAAAAGAATAAACATAATGTTGCATACGTGGATCTGTTCCATTTCATTTAAGGGAGGGAGGTTCAATGCTTGAGTTTGCAAGTATTGTGCATTGTGAAACCTAATTCATTATTTTTTTGGTTGAGTTGGCAATTGTAAAATTCATCCAGTGTCCATAACATGCATTCATGTACAGAACCATACTTTAGTTCAATAAACGTTTCTCGACCTTTCCCTCCCAACTGTCATTTCTAGTCCATGTACGCATCTTTAGACACTTTGGTAATCTACGTCAGGCACTTACAAGGTTACATTGAGAATTGCATGACAATGGGGAGAGAGTTTTCTTTGATGTTTACAATGAGAGGTGCTGAGTGGCTTACACAAAATTATCAGCTGGATGCCAGTGCATTGTTCCTGGTGTTGAACTGGTGCCTTGAGATGATCAGTTGAGGAAACAAAAGGCAGGCAGGACAAGAGAAGAATCTTAGAAGTCAGAAGCGGATGGATTCTGTAAAACGTGTCTCATAAATCTCATCTTCTATGTCTGACTTCTGGCAGGGAGTCCAGAAAACTCTTTCCTGATAATTTCATTAACTGGGAAGGGAAAGAGAGAGAGAAAAAGAAACACAAAAGCAGAAACATTACTGTGCAGAAAATGCGAAAGAATCTAACATCAAGCCACCTGTGTGGTTGCTGTTGAAAAGCTGGCATTCAATAATGGGTTAAGACTAGGACAGAGGTCTGCAAAGTCGGCTCTTTTAAGACTGGTGGACTTCAACTCCCAGAATTCCCCAGCCAGCTATGCTGGCTGGGGAACTCTGGGAGTTGAAGTCCACCAGTCTTAAAAGAGCCGACTTTGCAGACCCCTGGACTAGGACAATCTGGCAATAACAAGTCCCAACAGCTGGAGTGCAGCCATGAAGCCTGCTAGATGGTCTCCAGTCCATCAATCTCGTTCAGCCTCAAGTAGCTTGCAAACTCTAAAGACGATGAAAAGAAAAGAGGAAAAATATACTTTCCTGGATTCCTGGAAAGAATGGGAGTTTTCATTTCTGGTTTATTTAAAGTAATGTAATATAATAATGCAACACTTCACTGACTTTTATAAATACAGGATCGACACAGATGTAATGAACTTTGATTACTGAATCCTGTCCAGAACATTCTTGCAAGCTCATTCTCATTTTTCATGTTTTGTACCAACTATGGATCCTTCAGATCATATTCTGCAGTGCCAGTCAGATTATGACTTGGTAAACTATGGTCTTGTTAACTGCATAGCTCAGTTAGGTGAGAAGAGTTCCAGGCAGTGTACAAAATACCCACAGTATATTTATATTCTCCACTGTTTAATGAACATATTGGTGATTTCTCACAGTAAAACTCTGCTTGCTAGTGTATATTCCACATGCCTATATGTTGCTCAAACTTTCTTCACTAAGCTAACATTAACTGCAAAAACTTAATGAAGCAGTTACTGGCAGACAGTCTTGGCAAAATGTCTATAAGGTTGCAAATCTTTGGAAGTGACTAAACAGCTCATTTTGCTATATATTGGAGACAAAGCACTGTATTGTGCATTCATCTATAGAATATGGTATTGTTATTATTGATGTACATGTAAAACCCACATATATAGCACAAAAAGCAAAAGTCTGGTTAGAATATAATACTGGTTCTGGGTTAGCAAAGGAGTGACATAAGGGAATAACAGAGTTGGAAAAGACCATGGAGGTCTTCTAGTCCAACCTCTTGCTCAAGCAGGAGACTCTGTAACATTTTAGACAAATTGCTGTCTGGTCTCTTCTTAAATGCCTCCAGTATTGCAGCACCCACAACTTCTGAAGGCAAGCCAGTCCACAGATTAATTGTTCTTACTGTAAGGAACTTACTCCTTAGTTCTAAGGTTGGTTGTCTAATTGATTAGTTTCCATCCATTGCTTCTTGTCCTGCCTTCGGGTATTCTATTCTATTCTATTCTATTCTATTCTATTCTAGTCTAGTCTAGTCTAGTCTAGTCTAGTCTAGTCTAGTCTAGTCTAGTCTAGTTTTTGTTTCTATTCTTCCCTTGTGTATCCAACCAAATATGTATTGAGAGAGGCTGCTTTGGTATAAAATCATCAAGGGTTCGAAATTAGAGAAAGAAACATGCATTATCCTGATAGGCCTACTCTTATAATTGAAAATACAAAAGTTCAGGAAATTCTAGTAATGAAAAGTCAAGGCACACAATAAAAAATTGGTTAACACTTAAATAGAAGACCAGACTAATGACATCACATACAACAACCACCCTTAAAAAAGACAGATACTCTGATGTGGGAAATAAATTTGCTTTTTAGGATTGATTGGCAACAATAAAGGAATGATAAATGCATTTGATGGAGTGGCAGGTTTGCAGTGAAAGCCTTAGAAAGGATATTCAGATGCCGTGATGCATTTATACCTATAAAGGTCAGAAAGCAGTGATATTCTCTCCGACATTGTATGAAAGCAGAAGTTGGACTTTGAAGAAGCAGATCAAAAGAGTACTGTATTGAAGCTTTTGAACTCTAGTGTTGCAGAAAGCTCCTAGGAATACCACAGATAACCAAGAAAACAAACAACTGGATCATAAAATGAATCAATCCAGAGATGTCATTTAAGGCAAAATGATCAGATTCAAACTATTATATTCTGGATGCTTGTTTATATCCAGTTCCCCTGATGACTCCAAAATGCTGGGAAAAGTGGAAGGAAAAAGAAACGATGACCAGCAGAAAAGTGGATGGATTTAATGAGATTGGTGATGGGAGATCTGAAGAACCAGGTGGGCAAAAGGTCATCCTGGAGAAGATCTATTTACAGTATATCGTCACTAAGAGCTGACAGAGATGACCCATAATTACTTTTGTTATTATTACTACCTTGTTTTCCCAAAAATAAGAACTCCCCGGATAATAAGCCCAATTGGGCTTTTGAGAGCATGCGCTAAAAGAAGCCCTCCTCCAAAATTAAGCCCTCCCCTAAAATATTTAAATGCATGCGCAGACGGTCTCCGCCAGGAAAGGAGAGAACATGTCCCACATGTCCCACATCAGTGGTGGGTAGCTGCTGGTTTGGCTCAGATCGGGCAAACCAGTAGTAGCAGTGGTGGGATGCTCCGCTCACCCACCCGGACACTTCTGCACATGCCTAAACTGGTAGTAAAGCAGGTTTTCCAAGGGAGCAGTAAATACAAGCAAAACACAAGCAGTTTCACTTTCAGTTCTCGGCTAAGCTAGGCTCCTTCCTGTCTTCTTGTTGCTCACACAGCAAATGTCAGAGTCCAAATAGCCCTCATTGGCTGATTTAGTTGCTATGCCTATTCATTGGCTGACCTTCTTACCATGTGTTGACTGAATACCATGGATGCCTGCAGGCAGAGGGAGAATTTTTCTTCTTGCTATTTTCCTTTCCAAAAACTAAGGTGCGTCTTATACTCCGGAGCGTCTTATACTCCAAAAAATATGGTACTATAAATCAGGATTGTTCAAAGGTAGCAGCCGTATTTCCCCAGGACTCATTTAAACCATGAAGCTACTTCCAGAAGATACTGTGATTGCTAATGATTGGGATAGCTCTAGAAAAGTGGTTAGATATGTTCATAGAAGATAAAGGTTTAATGGCTGTTAATTATTATGATTATACATTAGACCTGCAGTGTGTTTCTGAATGCCAGTTGTTGAGATAAAAAGAAGGAAAGTGATGCCATATTTTTCGGACTGTAAGACACACCAGTGTATAAGATGCACCAAGATTTCAAAGAGGTAAATAAGAAAAAAAAAGTTTTTGGCCTTCCCGGTCCCCAGGAGCACTCTACACGCTTCAGCAGGGCTGGGGGAAGGCAAAAATGCCCCAGGTTTTGCAGAAAACGGCCTGTTTTTCACAATAACGGGGGTATTTCCCCCTTCCCCCAGCCCTGCTGAAGCCTGTAGAGTGCTGCTGGGGACTGGAGGAAAGGGAAAATGCCTCAGTTTTTCACCCATTTTTCAAAAAAAATGGGATGCAGGGCAGTGGTGGGTTTCAAATTTTTTTAGAACCTACTCTGTAGGTGTGCCCTATTTTGTGGGCGTGGCTTTGCAGTCATGTGACATGGTGGGAGTGGCCACCTTTTAAAATGTGGTGAAACTCATTTAACCCCAGCACCGTAACCCCAGCACCGCCAATTATAAATGAGGGTTTTAAAAACGGTTACAACACAGGCATCTAATATCTATGTATTTGTATTTTGTATTTATTGATTTAATTCTATGTTCGCCGCCCCGAGTCCCTTGTTGTGAGATGGGAGCGGGTTATAAATATGAAAAATAAATAAATAAATAAATAAACAACGCTCTTGCTTAGCAACCAAAATTTTGGACTCAATTGTGATGATAAATTCTTTCTTTCTTTCTTTCTTTCTTTCTTTCTTTCTTTCTTTCTTTCTTTCTTTCTTTCTTTCTTTCTTTCCTTCTTTCATTCATTCATTCATTCATTCTTTCCTTTCTTCTTTCCTTTCCTTTCCTTCCCGTTGGGTCACTGGCAGCGGTGGGCCAGGTTTACTTCCAGGTACGCCGGTGGAACCCCCTCTCACCGGTTCTCTAAATTTCACCAACCGGCTCTCGCGAGTAGGTTCGAGCCTGCAGAAACCCACCACTGATGCAGGGGCAGGGCTTCGGGAGGCCAAAAATGTATAAGTGTATAAGACTCACCAACATTTCCACACTCTTTTAGGGAGGAAAAAGGTGTATCTTATACTCCAAAAATATAGTATTTTTTATTTGTAGGGCTGTGAAAATTGCAAGGGAGTGCTTTGCTACTTTGACAAAGGTTCCGATGAAGCACCTTTCAAAACTGCTTTGCCAAGCAACAGGGCCCCTTTGTTTCTAAGAGAAAAATGAAATTGTTGTGTTGTTGTTGGTCTCCTAGTTCTCTTTTCCTCCTGCCCAGCTTTCTACGGCCTTTCCTCCCATGTCCAGAACACTCTGTATCACTTTCTATTCCAGAATAATAAATTCTAGAATACAATACACTGGCTCTGAAAGGGGCAGGGACATTCTGGCAAATTTGGGGAATGTCACAGTGGAGACTGGAATGTTCTGGAATCAGACCGTGAGGTTGTGTACATTCTGGCCTCAGCAAGCATGAAAATGAGCTGATAGGATCATTGGTACTTCAAGATGGGCTTAGATCAGAGATAGGCAACTATGGCTTTATGGCCTAAGGCAGGGATGTCCAAACTTGGGAACTTTAAGACTTGTGGACTTCTACTCCCAGAATTCCCCAGCCAGCATAGCTGGCTGGGGAATTCTGGGAGTAGAAGTCCACAAGTCTTAAAGTTCCCAAGTTTGGACATCCCTGGCCTAAGGACTTCAACTGCCAGAATTCCCGAGTCAGCTTCCTCAGGAATTCTGGCAGTTGAAGTCCACCAGTCATAAAGTTGGATGGCTTGGGAATTCTGAGAATTTAAGTCCACAAGTCATATAGTTGCCATAGTTGCCCACCCCTGATTTAGATATCTCCGTGGTGGAATTTGATGCAATCCTCTGAAGCAATGGTTCTCAACCTTCCCAAAGCCGCGATACCCCTTTAATACAGTCCCTCATATTGTGGTGACCCCCAACCATAAAATTGGTGTCTCGGTTCCAAAGACCATTGAAAATATGTGTTTTCTGATGGTCTTAGGCGACCCCTGTGAAAGGGTCATTCAACCCCCAAAGGGGTCCCAACCCACAGATTGAGAACCACTGATCTGAAGGAACAATTGCCATGGAAACGGGGAGACCTCCCTGAAAATAAGGCCGAGTGCTTATTTCGGGGTAAAAAGAAAATAAGACCCTATCTTATTTTTGGGGAAACACGATATCATTTGACTAATTATTAAACATTAAACATTCATTGACTATAACTTTTATTACATCCTTTTATATAAAATATTCTAAATTAAAAATAGATTTATATTATGGCACTTCATTACGTCATCCTTAAATCATCCAGTAGTATTACAACTTGATGTTCTATTCTATATAGAATTGTTCGTCATTTCATAATAAAGCTTTTCAACATCATCTCCCTAGTCCTCGCTTACACTTTATATAAAATTTCATATTATCAATAGTGTGTGTGTGTGTGTGTGTGTGTTACGTTTTTGAGCTGATCAATAAATAAGTCAGGGAGACTAGTATAGATCTATTTCAAGCTTTTTAACTCTCATCAGCTAGCCATACCCTTACTGGGTATGTATTACATGCTAGGCAAGAGCCTTAGCCATTAGGCCACCAGGTTCTCTTCCTGATCAGCTGAGACAGGAGGATAAGTATATACTTGTGTCACAACACCCTGTTAAGCCCCAATTAAGGGGCCCCAATTAAGAGGCCGAGCCCCAATATATATATGCATTATTAACATTATTAATCAGGAGGGTTTCCTGAAGCCTGGGGAGGGCAAAAAATGTGCACGCCGGAGCTGACAGCTGGCGTTTCACCAAATATGGCTCCACTTGCCACCTGTGGCATGCATGCCATAGGTTCGCCATCACGGCCCTATGAGGTTTTGCAACCTTTTTGCGGCTGTTGTTAAGTGAATCACTGTGGATGTTAAGCAAATATAAGAGTTGTTAAATGAATCTATTGTCTGTAATGGTTCTTTCTTTTGCAGAAATAGGAAATAAGGGCTAGTTTATACCAAAAAAAAGTATATTGTTGTCATGTGACTGCTAGACAGTGCAAACGACTGCAAATGCAGGTCAGCTGCCCAAAATGGGATCGTGTGAACACAGGGGGAGGGGGAGATCTCCTGCCCCATACATCCCTCAGACCGATACGCTCCCACAGAGAGGGCCTCCTCAGGGTGCCGTCAGCTGGACAATGCCGACTGGCGACACCCAGGGGAAGAGCCTTCTCTGTGGCGGGGCCAGCCCTCTGGAACGACCTACCCCCTGAACTCCGCACCATCTCCGACCTCCGCCTCTTCCGCAAGTGTCTGAAGACACATTTATCCCATCTAGCCGGCCTAGCGTAACCTCCATCATTGACTATTAGACAGTTTTAAATTTGGGACTTTTAATTCGGTTTTTAGCGCAGGGTTTTTAGAATAAGTTTTTTTTAATTTTATATGTCTTGTATGTATTTTAACATGCTGTGCGCCACCCTGGATCCGTTTGGAGAAGGGCGGGGTATAAATTTAATAAAATAAAATAAAAATAAAATAGAATCTGGACCACACATAACCCTGAGGAGGTCAGTCGTAACTCCAAACAATTGCTAAGCAATTGATTGCATTTTGAGGATTACCTTGACTCAATCTGGGCAGGTTATAACACACATTTTCAAGTTGTAATGGTTATTAAGAACATTGCTTGTTCTATAGATTTTGTAATTGTTCAGTATATTAACCCTGCTATACTGTACATGGAAAGAAAGAGGGAGACCTAGAGGAATGAAAACCAGGATTGTGCTTTCTCAATTAAAAAGAACCACCATCCTGAAAACTACAGATCTCACAATGCACTTTTAAAGATTTTAACCATGGTTGAAAATATATACAGAAAAAATATTTTTTTTTTTAAAAAACCAATGAACTCAAAACTATTCTAAGCTTTTCTCTTCCAACTATCTTTGGGCTGGGGGGAGGAGAAACATTTTTTTTTTTAATTTCAAATTTATATCCCGCCCTTCTCCACAGAGGACCCAGGGCGCACATTGTCAATCCATCTTATCCTGTTGGGGCTATGTTGCGAAGTGCTCTAAGCTTTTAATCAATATGCATGATATGTGTGTCTTCAGTTATACTAAAGACATCTAATTAATTGTGGGTTTTTAAAACAAGGCTAGGCCTTAATTGAAATTGCTGGCTTCTAAAGTCTGGCAACGTCCTGGAATGGCCAGCAGGGGGTGATATGGATCTAGTCTCGGAAGAAACCCTATGAAGCCTATATACCTTTTTTTTTCTCTTTTTAAATAGGCTTCCTGTTTTCTTTACCCAGGAAATGAGAAGAGCAGATCTTCAATGGAAAGTTTCTGGTCTTTTGAAATGCTAAAAATAGGATTTAGGTAAAAAATAAAAAGGTGAGCAGCAACCTTAAGGAGGGAATAGTGGGTCATTTCCTTTGTGTAAACAAGTAGGATGACATTACAAGCTGTTCTATTTATCAGCACATTTGTGTTCACAGGGTTAAGTACCGAAAATGAAAAAAAGCTCTAGGCATGGTAAGGACATTTCCTTTTTATTTAAAGACATCAACCTGTTTGGAAATGCGACACTTTTCCTGTTCGAAAGCAGCGGGACAGCCAAAACGGAACTGGCTGACACTGAGGGAAGTGTTCATTTATATCAGTGGTGGGTTTCAAATTTTTTTAGAACCTCTTCTGTAGGTGTGGCCTGCTTTGTGGGAGTGGCTTGCTGACCATGTGACTGGGTGGGAGTGGCTTGGCTGCCATGTGACTGGGTGAGAGTGGCTTGCCAGCCATGTGACCGAGTGGGAGCGGCTTGGCAGTCATGTAACTGGGTGGGCGTGGCCAACTTGTAAAATGTGGTGAAACTCACTTAACAATGCTCTTGCTTAGCAACCAAAATGTTGGCTCAGAAACTCTGGCATTTGAAGCATGCAAGTCATAAAGCTGTCAAGTTACAAGACCCTTGGACCCCTAACCCTTTAGAAAAAAAAAACCAGGGGCATTCAAACATGACAGCTTTAAGACTTGTGGACTTCAACTCCCAGAATTCCTCCTCTCGCTCTTCATCTTGATGATGTGCGGATGGGTGGGGTGGAGGGAGCTGGAACCGGTTCTAAACGGCACTGTATAGAAGAGGTTAGAACTGGCAGGAACACCCACCCATGCTTTATATGTATTGAGAAGCAGCGGAGGCAAAATAGATCAGTATCTGAATCAGGAAAAGCTCTCTGAATTAATTGTACTGAGCTTAATGAGCCAAAAATCTCATGGTACAGGCGGTCCCCGACTTGCAACAGTAAGTAACTTCATTCATAGTTACAATGGCACCGTTTTCACCCTTATGACTGTTATGGCAGTATTCCAAAGGTGGTATTCTGCCGGTTTGCACCAGTTTGGGCGAACCGGTATTGGCAGCGGTGCGAGGCTCCGCCCACCCTCCTACCCAGACATTATCACGAACCATTTGCACTTGCGCGCACTCCCACTACCAAACCGATAGGGAAGAAAAGAGGATACCCTTACTGCAGTATTCAGATGGGTCACATGAACAAAATTCAAACACTTCACAACTGGTTCATATTCTTTAAGGAAAAACCTCCCTCAAGGGAAGCTTGTATTTATTTGGTGACTACATGAGCACTACCTTCATGCAGTTTTCTTGCCCTTATTATTACAAGATTTTTCATTTCCTCCTCTCAATACTGCACTGTATTTTTTAGATTTCCCAGTGGGGCTTCATGATGATCTACTTCTGACCCAACTTAGGACTTTCTGAAATCTGATTAATCAGATTGTTTATCATTGCTTCTTGTCCTGCCTTCAGGTGCTTTGGAGAATACCTTGACTCCCTCTTCTTTGTGGCAACCCCTGAGATATTGGAACAGTGCTATCATGTCTCCCCTAGTCCTTCTTTTCATTAAACTAGACCTACCAAGTTCCTGCAACTGTTCTTCTATATGTTTTAGTCTCCAGTCCCCTAATCATCTTGGTTGCTCTTCTCTGCACTCTTTCTAGAGTCTCCACATCTTTTCTACATTGTGATGACCAAAACTGGATGCAGTATCCCAAGTGTGGCCTTACCAAGGCATTATAAAGTGGTATTAACACTTCACGTGATCTTGATTCTATCCCTCTGTTTATGCAGCCTAGAACTGTGTTGGCTTTTTTTGGCAGCTGCAGTACAATGCTGGCTCATATTTTGTTTTAGCACTAATTGTGAATGCCGCCTCTAAGTCAACTACATTACTATTTGTGTGGTTTTTCGGGGCGTGTGTGAGAAATTTTGCTGCTTTTTAACCTGCTGCGAATTCATGTCAGTCTCTCCTGTCTTAGTGGTCTTAATATCAGATAAGGGTAAACAACAGCTCCAGACTCACTTTTTCCAATCCGCTCATATTTTTATGTACTTTTGATGATTGCACAGCTGATATCTAGAGCTTATTGTGACTCATTCTGCTTTTGCAAGAGAGGGGAATGGGGAGATGAGTGGTAAATAGTCCAAAAATTCCTGAGGCCTGAATACTGTGCTTTGATTCTTGTAAATATCTAATAAAAATGTGCCCTCTTGTAGCCAAATGGCTGGGAAGACATTCAAAAGATTAAGATAATCAGAGGTTTAGATAATGGGGAGTGCTTGTATACATAGAAATTACAGTGTTGTGGGCAACAGATTCTTTTTTTTTAATTGGTATAAGTTTATTTGGATCACATGAGTTTTAAAACATTCACTAAATGAAAATTGAAATAATGGCATATAATAATATGTAAGAGAATAACATTAGGCATATATTGCTGTAACTCTGTTATTAATTGCATAAGATGCAGCCATCTTTTCTTTTGGATCTTTGACCTTCCACACTTTCTATTATCCTACTATGTATTTTCTATTGTGGGAAAATGGGAGGGGGGATTGTTAGGAGTGACATACTACTGTATGTAGTCACAACAACATTCTTTCTGGAAAGCTAAGGTCATCCTTTGTCTCTGCACCTCTGCACCTGACCGCACCTGGATGGGTAGAACCAGTGTGGCAGTGGGAGATTGGACCATGTGATGGACTTGTGGGTGTGGGGGCAAGATCTTGAACTTTCAGCTGAGTGGGGAAAACTGGGAAGCTTTCAGATTCGGGTTTCCCCAGATGTGCCAACATGGCTCTCTTAATAAATTGGAACTTTGAGCAATACTTTGCCTTGGACTCTGATTTACTTTTGGATGCTATTTGGAACTCTGACAAAGAGTTACTCTTGTTCTAACTTGGCTGACTTCCAGGTACCTTGAGCTCAGTTCCTAGAATTCTACAGCCAGATACCCATTTCATAGAATTCTGGGAAATGAAGTCCATGGCTTTAAGGTTGAGAAAGAGAACACTGCAAGGTTTAAATTGGTAGATTTCATCCTAGTCAATTATTAACAAGCATGGAGCAGAGTCTGGGTCCCAGCAAAACCTCTTTTATTTACATGACTGTGAATTCCTTTCATTCACAGTCAGCAAGGCTTGGCAAACAGTCTTTCAGAAGAATATTTAGCAACACGAACCTTATCTCGCTTGGCAAGCTGCCAGATAATTAGTTTCCAAATGCAAGGCAAGGCACACTTGGCACAGAGTCTCTTATAATCGCAAACAGATTTTTTCTCTCTTGAAACAACCGAAGGAATGAATTGTTTCCTGCACAAACCCTGTTTGCTCCTCTTTTGTTTCCTATGGGAGGGGCCAATCACCTCCAAGTTGGGGCTTTACTCCCAAGTCGATCCTGCTTTCTTAGTTATTCTTGTTTTCTGGCAGCTCTGCACATGCGCACACTGGGAACAGGCTCCAGCTGTTCTTCTGCAAGTGCAAGACTCTAGTCCAGTGATGGCGAACCTATAGCACGGGTGCCACAGGTGGCACGCGGAAGCATTTCTTAGGGCACGCAAGGCGTTGCCCTGTCAGCTCCAGCGCGCTTGTGTGTGCTGGCCAGCTGATTAAGGCCTTCTTTTGAGGCCATTTTTCGCCTTCTGGAGGCTTCAGGGAAGCTCCTGAAGTCTCTAGAGGTGGGGGGGGGGCTCTGCGCTCCTCCCGCTTTTGGCACGCAAGCCAAAAAAGGTTAGCCATCACTGCTCTAGTCTTTGACAAAAGAAGAAGCTAACAGTCTTTTAAAAAGACATTTTTCTCTCTGATCTGTGCAAGAGAAATGCAGATAAGAAGCCTGCAAAAGCAAATTCTTGTTCTAAGTACAGACTATTACAGACTATTACTGGTTTATGTAAAAAATTATTTTAGTGTAGATATGGAAAACGTCCAGTGCAGACGAGTGGTGTGCTTAGGCGTTGCAAGATAATAATACTTTCATTTTTGCAACCGACACTATGTTGGTGAAATATTAGACAAACTTCAGTTCCTAATGTCCCAAAGGTGCTTTTTCAAGAGGCAGCTGGACTTTCTGATTTTTCTTTGAAGATGTTTTGCTTCATATTCATCAATGCATGGCACAACATAGGAGAACAAATCCATCAGAACTAGATTCAGCAGTTCATCTGCATTTAAAGGACAAAGGCCACTGTTTTGGAGACAGCAAAATCCACATTTTGCATAGAGAGGACCACTAGTTTGAAAGAGGGGTCAAAGAGGCCATCTGTGTCAAAACTGAACACAATGGGGGGGGGGGGAGTACAGCATCATCTATCTCCAGTCCACCGCACAGTCCTTTCAACAGTTTCAAGAAGGCTTCACGCCTATTTGGATCATTTGACCCCGATGGCACAGATAAACCTCCAGGTGACTCTCCAAAAGAATGCAAATGACCAGCTGTCTGCAAGAAATATAAATCCTCCCATTCCCCAGCATCCAGCCAGAGCTGAAGAAGCTTTTTGGATGAGAAGTGAAACGTCTTCAAAGAAAAACCAGAAAGTCCAGTTGCCTCTTGAAAAAGCACCTTTGGGCCACGCTATGCATCTGATAAAATGGACTTTTGTCCATTTAAAATAAAACAAAAAAAGACATAAAACTGTCTTTTTATTTATTAGAAATATATATCCCAACTTTTGTCCAAATCAGGATAGTGGGGAATGACCAGCTCAGATCTCTTACTGTTTGTGAGTTAGGCAGCGATATTAATGTATTACTTATTTTATGACTGATTTTTATTAACATAGAGATTTAGAAAACTACATAAACATAAAGGAATAGAAAAAGATGATAAAAGAATAAAAGAAAATGTGAATAACAAAAAAGCAAAAAATGGAACTATCTAATGGAGTGACTTCCCATCTACTTTGTGGCAGACATAGTAGTTACCATCTCCACCCTCCCATCATTCTCTTCTTCCCAACAAATCTTTTTAATCAGCAATTCATTTTTTCCCCATTTTCAGTAAAAAGCCTACAAAAAGTTTGCAGTCAGTCTCTAGATAATAACTGATTGGGTAAATGATCCCCCCAATTCAATCCTACTTGATGAAATAACACGGCAGTTTGTTTTAAGGGGAAGATTTAGTAGCTCGTGTATCAAGGAAGCTGTTGAACACATCTAGTCCAGATCACACCCTGTTAAGTTCTTGCTTCATGATTAAGTGAACGCTTTAATTGGATCAGGCTGACTGTCATACATAGAATGATTAGAGCTTCAAAAAAGTCAGATGAGTGTTCCTACTGACATTGTTCATAGGATCATAATAAACTTTCTTTTAATTGAAAAGAAAATCCACCTTTAGGACAGACATTACCTGGATGACTGAGAATCTCTGTTCAGTTCCTAATCATTTAAAAACAAATACCACATTTCTTTTTTTAAAAAAAACACTTCAACCATTTTGAATGAAAACATGTAGCCACCATTCAACCCTACCCCAAATGCATTTTCCTTTCCCACCAAATATTAGATGTTTCTGCAATTCAATTTTCAACCGAACAAGCAGCCAAAGACATTTGCAGAAGACCAGCCAAGTCAAAGAAAGCTTAAGAAGAACTGAAGCTAGACAAGAGTCAGGAGGAAAAAAAAAGTAAATTACCTGGGACTTTGTTTGCTTGGATCAAAAAAGCACAGCCTTTCTGTTTCATATAATGTTTTGTATCCAGCTAAGGTGTGTATCTATCAGCTCTGAAAAAGATTTGCAAAACCATTTTTGAGAAAGTGTAACTTTTGACCCAGTGATAAGGTCAAATGTTACAAGCTTGCTTTCTGTTTCACATCACATGCTATTTTTCTGCACATGTCTGGACTAACCTGGACCACCATTATCACAAATTGCTTGTGCAAGCAGGGATAAAGTACCTGCTTGCAGCAGGATGGAGTTACAACAAGAAGATACTAATTCGAAGTTATTAGAACTCTGGACCCTTGGAAATCATCCATCAGACTGAAGATCAATCAACAGATGAACCCTTGAAAGATTGCCACATTTCTGGGATTTCAACTATTCTCACCTTAAGTCTAGTAATTCTAGGGGAGAGGGGGAATCTCATGCAAGGTATTTTTTTAAACAGGTAGTTTGACTTCTTTACTGCCTGTGTTTCAATTTGTTTGGACGACACCTGCACCATCAGATCATGGTCCCTGAAGTCTTAAAAGGTTGTCAATTCCTGTAACAATGCAATGTGATTTTCACCATGCATTGGTGTGGGAAATGTGCATGATTAAAACACAGGAATTATTTAGTTCGATAATAATACCTATGACATTGGTGTGAATGCCTAGCCTGGAAAAAAAATACAGCTTTCAGAAGTTATGTAGTGCCTGTTGTGGCCTCCCAGCAGAGCTGGCAGCAGATTCAGATAGTGAGGAGGTTGGGGAGGAACATGGGCCAGTCCTGGAGTCTGGGGAAGGCTCTGATGAGGACTCTATGTCGGAGGCAGAGAGGGAGCCAGGGCCATATGCCAATTATCAGCTGCCTGCATAGTCAGACATCAGTGAGGCAGACGAACAGCTGGAGCCTGTTTCCAGTGTGCGCATGGACAGTGTTGCCAGATGAAAGGAACAGTTAAAGAACAAGGGTCAACTTGGGTAAGGCCACTGGTGTATGGTGAATGGCCCAACTAGAGGAATTGGCTTAATTGGTTCATGGCTATCCGAGACTCTCTGCCAAATTTTGAAGACATTGGTCTGGCAGCTCTCCAAGCCAGATAATGTCTGTGACTGTAAATCCTCCCTTGAAAGATTTTGCTGGAGGTGAATGAGCAGAATTCAGAGTAAATTAGTAAAAGGGGTTTTTGTAGGGACAAGGAGTTTGCTTCATGTTCTCGGGAAGGGTCAGAACAGTGCCTTGAAGACTGGGCCTTAAACTGAATGGTATCCATCCACCAATGAACAGCATCTGTCAGGAGAACAGGTTATCTTACTTCCCTGCATCCCACTCTGCATTCTTTCAATGTCTGAAATATTCATAAAAGTAGACTGAGGGAATCTATGAGGGATGGAAGAATGGGGACAAGGAAGAATGAAAAAGGACCCTGGATGTAGCTAGTGCAATGCCATAATCACATACAGTAAAGCCAAATATTTAATTCACCTCTGGATCTTTAGTGCATACAATACAGTTATTCAAATCATAGGCCCTTAACCTATCTCAATAGTTGCTTATCTCAAATAGGATGTTTTTTCCTCCCTGGTGAGTAACTGCACCATACATTCAAACTTTCTTTTAAAGTAAAGAATGCATCTTCACGTTCTTTTTTTTTTTTAAATTTAAAGTCACTTTCTGGGCACAGGATATTTTGATCCCTCAATCTTTTTTTTTTTTTTTTTTTTTGCACGACCACTAAACTAACATCTCAGCTTTCTGGAAATGTACTGGGGTTGAAACTGCCAGAATTTCCACCAAAAATGACTGTCCTTGAAGTCCAACACTATCCATAATTCCCCAATAATTCCAATCAATTGGTGAATGTTCTGCTGGTTTCATTTGCGTGGCTTTTAAGATATTAATTACTTTTTATCCTAAGGCTAGCAATGAAAAATCAAACAATGTATGGCTGTATGCATCATATACATCCTTGCACATCTATTCTACTTTTCCTATCTAAAATGCAAGTGCCAGGAAATATTGCAGCACTATAAAGAAAAACTATTGTCTGAATGGTCTTGTAAAATCTGATACTTCAGTAAGGAGGATTGCATAGTAAAAGCCTTGTCTGACAGCCCTCCTAATCTCCTAGCTTTGAAATAAATTTGGGGCAGCATTGCATATTGCAAAAAATATGATTGCTCAAAATGGCAACAGGTTATGAACCTTTCAGTTCAAGACTATTCCACTCAACTATTCCTTCCTTTAGGCATCACTCCAGTGTCTGCTTTTGTATTATTGGAAGGAAAATAAAAATACACTGTATGCTGTCTTTGTTGAATAAATGTTTCCAAGAAACGAGAGGGAAATTTGCAATATACAACTCATTTGGATGGAGTTGGACTTGACTTGTAGTAACTTTGTGGACATCTCTCTGCAGTTTTCTTAACAGAAACATTTGCAAGGTGTTTTCTTTTCCATTTTTCCAGACTAGCTAAAGCACTGGAATTTCTTTATAGTTTCCCACCCAACTACTAGCTGGATCTGAGCCTTTCAGGGTTTTTCCCTTCTTCTTTTGAGATCAGCCAAGGTTGACTAGGTACTGCTACCTGCTGTGACAACTTGTGTACAAGACTGCTTTTTGTAGGGTGCCAGCAGAGAGCTGGATTTTAAAAGCTTTCCTTTTGGTCTTTGTAATGTAAAATGCAATATTATAAGAGTTCCGACTGGTGTTGGACCAAAGCAGCCCAGTCATTTTGTGAAATTTGGGGAGTGTGTTCAACATGCATCCTGAGAATTAAATGGCTGTACAGTAGGATGGTGGACACTGCTGATATTCTGTACATTTCTGTGTTCCCTGAGGATGGGCTCCTGCATAAGTCTGAAAGCTCAGAAGACTTAAACTCTGGTTCCAGTGACTGACCCATATTGGATCCTGCATTAATAAAAAGCTGTGTAGAATCTATACATTCCTGTCTCTGTTCAGGTCCTCTCTCTTTGGTAGGGATAAGGATTTTGAAGTAAATTTAATCCAGACCATTTCTTTTCTAGAACACCTCCAAGTTCCCTTCCAACTATGTTATTCTATTTTGTTCTGTTCTATTCTACTGTACTCTACTTTATTCTACTGTACTGTACTGTACTGTGCTCTATTCAGTTTAATAGTTCCTACTCTGTCTGGCAGCAGCCCTTGCCACAGGCAAAAACTTGTGCATCATCTACTATCTTCTGAGCCCTTAAATGGAGACATCAAAAATTCAGATGTCAGTGTATAGGATAGATCAGGCAAGAAGCCAAAGCCATGAAGGTTAAAATTACTATTATTATAAGATTATAGGAAGAGTGGCAAGTGTATAATGTGCCTTTTTTCCTTCCTCACATTTATTTTCATGTGAATTAGGGAAAGGCTGTCTGAGGCGTTTTCTTAAATTAATTTCTTGGAATGAGCTTAAGACGTTCTTGTCTGATCACTGGCTTAGTAATGGATCTTCCTGCTGTCCTGCAAGGCCATTCTCTACGCCCTTTACATTTACACTTACAAATACATTTACAATGGAGACATTATTTAGTAACTAATGGCCATAGTTCCTTTCTCAATGTTTTTAAGCAAATGGAACACAAACAGGAATGGAAATAATTGCTGATGAAAAGAGGTCTTCTGAAGACCCGCTTGCCTTGAGCTAGTCAGCTGCTTTTCTAATTTTCATGCCCCATTTTAATTTGCCATTGAAATGGCAACCCACTGTCAATCATTAATATCATAGGTGAATTTGCAACAGATTAGTGAAAAAGTCATTACACTCCAGTTGGCCAGAGTACTTTCGCATGGTTAATCAGTGGAAGCTCCCTGCCCATGTGAGCTTAGTTTTCTGAAGACTAGACTCCAGCGGTATTATTGTAATATAAAATAAATGCAAATTGTAGCTAGAAATTTCAAATTTGAGGTAGAAATCGTAAAAAAATGACATTGCCACCTAATTATATATGTGTTTCCATTGAATTAAGCCCTATGAAGTTCAGCGGAGTTGAAATAACTATCAGTTAATTGATGACGCATTAAGATGTAACTCTGGAATAATAGGCAAAAAATATAATATAAAAACCATACACCTTAGCTTAAACTAGGGATGCAATGAATTTTACCTTATCTGAATTTTCAATCAAACTGATCTACTTCGCATTTCCACATCAAAATACAATTAACATGCGAGGTGTGCAGTTTTTCTTTGGCTCAGTTAACAGATAATTTGCACTTTCTGAGTAATTTGCACCAAAGGATACACTAAATCAGAATTAAATTTGGGAGGGGGGGCTTCAGGGTGGCCAGTGTGATTGATATCTTGTTCCATGCACCCATGTAATTACTCATTTTTGTATAGGAATTCACTGCAACTGCAATCACCTTCCTGTAATTTGCCTACTGAATTCTAAAGCAAATGCTAAGTTCCTAGAAAAAGTCCACTGTTGGCTTACTTACAGAAGAGAAGGCATGTTCTGAATCAAGGGTCTGCAGAGTTATAACTCTTGAACTTGGAGTCTTTTTTGGGTTCTCTCTGAGATCTGCCTAGCAGACTCCCATGAAAAGGTTTAATGTGGTAAAACATATGTGCTAGTCGTTCCCAACTCTAGGGGGTAGTGCTCATCTCTGTTTTAAAGCTGAAGAGCCAGTGCTGTCTGAAGATGTCTCTGTGGTCACGTGGCCAGCATGACCAAATGCCAAAGGCACATGGAACGTTGTTACCTTCATACCAAAGGGGGTCCCTATTTTTCTACTTGCATTTTTACATGCTTTCGAACTGCTAGGTTGGCAGAAGCTGGGACAAGTAACGGGAGCTCAATCCATTACACAGCGCTAGGGATTTGAGCTGCCGAACCACCAACCTTTCTGATTGACTAGCTCAGCATCTTAGCTACTGTGCCACCACGTCCCTTAGGTTCCTTTATCTATCACAAGGCTTCTCAGATTGTACTAGCCTTTCCCATATTAAATCCAAACTCTAATTTGATACTGGTTATACGACAATTAAAAGTGCCTCGCTCACAGCAGTAAATACCTTTTGAATTACAGTAATAATCCCCTAGAAATGCTCCTATCATTTCTACAGCAAAAAACCACTCTAAATCAAAGAAAAGGAGACCTATGAGAAAGGAATAGGAGAATTTCATTGCAATTGCTCAAGAAACCCCCTTGATTTTGGAACTTAGTTAATATCTTCCTTAATGAGAGAGACTGTGGTTCTTCAAGATACTACCAGAGTTAGAAGAGAACTATTTCCAGACTATTTTTTACAATGGCATCATTAGGCAATGCAGCTCCTAGGCACATACCTTGAATCCTTGAAGTCAAGGATTTTATCTCACAACTAAAATCTAAAAATCTCAGGAGAATATTTTATCCTCTGTGGAATTACTAAGGGAGAACAAGGACTTGGAGGCTCCAGGCCTGGCTGCCTTATTCGCTAAAATTAACAACTCAGTTCTACGGAGTGAAGAGTTGGTCTCTGATAGAAAATCCCTTAAGGAAACTAGAAGTATTTGAAATGTGGATTTACAGGCGGCAGTTATGTATAAATTGGATTGGCAAAATGACAAATGAGGAGATGATAAGATGTCTTGGAAAGCTAAGGGAAATCTTCAAAGCCAATAAAAAGCAAAAGTTACAATATTTTGGACATGGGATGCGACACCCAGAAAAATACGACATACTTCATTTAATCCTCCAGGGAAAAATTGAAGGCAAACAAGGTCCAGGCAGAAGAAGAACATCGTGGCTTCAAAACCTAAGGGACTGGTTTAGACAAAACTCAGAAGCAGTTTTTCATGCCGTTGTTGACAAAAATAGAATTGCCAACATGATCACCAATGTCCGATGATGGATATGGCACAAGAACAACTCAGTAGGCTTTCCCAGTGATTGGAGCAATGATTTTGTCATCCCATTCCACAAAAACAAGTCAAATGGACCCTGCCAACTACAGACTCATTAGCTTGCCCAATACAGTCAGCAAGATATATGCTAAATATCTTTACTTAAATCCATTGGACAAGATTGAAAGTGAAACTACTGAGGAATAGGCAATCAATTTCAGACTGATTCAGGACCAATCTACTGTATTCTTAACTACTGGTTGGCCCTCTAACAATTTAACCATGAAGTACTTTTCCTAGCTCAGAGATTCTTTACTCAGAGCCTTTGTTGATTTGGAGTCACCTGTTGGTTTAATCCCAAGGGAGATATTGTGGTACAAACTAAGGGGATCCTCGGTTTAAAAAAAAGTGACTTCTTCTCATTAAATCCCTTAATTACACACTAGAACAATGATCAGATATTCCTCAAAGTGGCAGCTCCTTGGAGTTATAACCTCTCAGAAAGTGGTGAGGCATAGAGAGGTGTCTTAGTTTCTCTACTTTTTAATTTATATATTAATTTGGTAATCACACACAGTCCTCCTCTATTAGCAAATAAAGTTGTTCCAGCTCTTTTCTATGTACACAATGTTGTAATCATGTCCATCTATTGGGAAGGGAACTGGGGGCTTTGGCCACTTTCTCTCCTCAGAGGAAAAACTAGTAACCAGTATCAGAAAAATACAGCTTAGTATTTGCATGAAACCGCCAAATTATTCATAATTGTGAAACTAATAACGATATTATTAAACGATCTTCATAACAAAGATCAACTCTCAACATTTCTATTCTGTCCAAGTCTGACATTCCTGAAGCCATTCATTCTAATTTACTAGAGGTACCTATGCAGTTCCAAGATATATTAAGCATGTGCTCTACATTTAGAGATGGGCTTGGTTTCCATGAACACTAAAGCATAGTACTGCTTTTTTTAATATCTGGCTAAAGTTAACTTTCTTCCCAGCAGGTCCTGCCCCACTGGTTCTGAGAGACTGCTTTAATTCAACTTGATTTAAAAAAAAGTTATTGGCAAGCTTCACTCCATAGGATTCCTGCTGCAGCATCTTCCCAATAGGCTTCCAAAATGCCAAAAGTATTCTTAAGCAATGTATCGGGGACACTGATGTGTCAGTATGTGCAGTTTTTTTCAAATTGGCACATGGCAGCTTCCTGTTATATCAGAGTTATGAAATTTCACTGGGTCTTTGTTTTGGCTAGTTTGAATCCATTGGTTTTTGCTCTCTACTTCTGTGTTTCCTAACAGAATAATTAATTCAGTGGAATGGCTTGCCTTCAGAAATTGTGGGTGCTCCATCACTGGAGGTTTTTAAGAAGAAGTTAGATAACCGCTTGTCTGAAATGGAATAGGGTCTCCTGCTTGAGTAGGGGGTTGGACTATAAAACCTCCAAGGTCCCTTCCAGCTTTGTTATTCTGTTATTCTGCATGTCTACTGGGGAGTTTCAAAAAGACTTCCCAACACTAATATTTGGGAGTTTACCATATTTTTTGTAGTATAAGACACACCAAGATTTTGAAGAAGCAAATTAAAAAAAAAGTTTTTGCACTCTGCAGACCTCCCCAAAACAGCCAGTTTTTCGCAAAAACGGGCCTGTTTTATGCCAAAAAAGGGGCATGCATAGCCTTTATGACACGTGTAGAGTACTCCTGGGGGCTGAGGGGGCTGGGGAGAGGGCAAAAATGAGCAAAAAACAGCTGGTTTTTTTTTTGTATAAAAAAAAGGGCATGCATAGCCTTTAGGAGGCTTCCAGAGTGCTCCTGGAGGCTGGGGGCAAAAAACAGTATGTTTTTCACTCATTTCTGTTCTCCCCAGCCCCCACTCTGAAAGCCTCCTAAAGGCTATGCACAGCCATTTTGTGAAGGGGGCAGGGTTTCAGGAGGCCAAAAATACTGTTTTCAGTGTGTCATATACTCCGAAAAATCTGGTAGTCTTTGTGGAAACAATTTAGTATGGTCCTTGAACCACATGTTCTTTTATATGTCCTCTATAGGGAGTCATATACAATTTTGATTCATCTCATCCTGAAGAAATTCCTCTGCAGAGGACATAACTTCTATTAGTTGCTTCTCCTCTCTGATCATTATTCAGTGATGTTGTCTCCGATGGTCCAAGATGCACCATCTGTCTCTCATTGCGTTAGAACGTCACACCCAGGCAAACCCACACATATATGTTCATTAATTTTTATTTGTTTAATCTATATTTAACTGCTGGTCTTATGGCTTCCATAAGGTTCGATTTGACCCGATCTGAATTGGCCCCGTTATCCTGAAATTCCAGCAATCAAATAATGGAAAAGATTCAGAACCTGAGAATAGCTATTTTTCCCCCTTTGTGCTCAGTGTCCAAGACCAACGGAACCAGCACTAACTAGAGAACATTTGGGATAGGTTGCTATTGCATTTTTGAGACACAGAACACTGATTCAAAGGTAACAACTGAGTGAATTCGAAATTGGCTATTTATATCTTTGGAGAAGGCAATCTGTCACAGTCATGAGTTGCATGAAATTCTCTTAAAACCAAAACTGCGTTGTTCATTCAACCGAAAACAATTCTGAGCCACTCCGAACTATTCCACAAGTTGCTTCAATAAAGCTGTAGCTATAATTTCTGTTGTCAAAGCCTTTATGGATTTATTGGACTTATTCATTATTTAGAGTCAATTTGATCATCTGTTTCAATGAGGATAGAAAGAGAAATGAAAGGATCCTAAGTACTCTTAATACTGTGGAATATTAGCTTGCAGTAGATTAGGGCTTTGCGGTATTTCAGAGTCAAAAGCCAAGGGGTATTTCAGAGTGTCCAGGGATGTACAGATAGCAGTCTCCAAATCTTTAAACTAAAGTTATCTTTCCTCGGGATTGAGCTGCAGCTGTGCGAAGAAGCTTTAAGTTCAAGTTTAAAGCACTGCAGGCTCTGATGTATTCATAGCACTGTGCAACCCTTCTAAGTTTATCTAGCTCCCCCCCTCCCTTAATTTCTTTTTCTAAAATGCTTACTTTTTTATTTTGAGCGAACACTTTCTATTGTAATATTTGCATTGTGCAAATGCTGATTGCCAGATGGTTTAGGTTGAAAGAATAAGGCGGATGGGCGGGGGGGGGGGGGGGGGAGGCAGCTCAAGAAAGGCCATGTGTGTGTGAGTCAAACATTTGGCTCTCCCAGGTTGATTGCTGGTAAATTACAGGGAAGATATTAAATGTGTATTTAATATTAGTTTACATATGATGGAAATCAAGAGAACTAGTTCCAAGTATGGTGTACTCACTCATGGGCTGAACTTCTAATGGAACGGAGAATTCTTCTAAATTGGAGAATTCAGCTTTCCACAGACATGCCGGAAAGAAAATACTTAGCTCAGCTTCTCAAACCCTTCTTACTGTTCTATTAGCGATATGGGAATAAAGTAGATGGATTTTCCTGAGCAGATTATGGGATGTCCTCCAAAAATATTAGAAAAATGTCTGAACCTCACACGGCATACTTTTAAACGGACACAACAATGCAATTTTTTATTTGTTTCCCAATACTTTTGGTAAAATCTTCACAAGTGTTGCTTCAAATGCTTTTTCCTGTTTTGCATTTCTGTTTTTTAGGATTTTGTTAATTACTATTTATTGTTACACGCCACAAATTTTATCTTGCTTTACTGCAGGGATGTCCAAACTTGGGAACTTTAAGACTTGTGGACTTCAACTCCCAGAATTCTGGGAGTTGAAGTCCACAAGTCTTAAAGTTCCCAAGTTTGGACATCCCTGCTTTACTGTGTAGTCACCTTGTTTCTTGATTGTAAGAAAGGAAAGATGCAGGCTGTTGTAAATCAATAGTGAGAGATGTTGGGCATTGAACTAATTCAGCCTTATCTTCGAAATGAAAGACATCAGAAACATGGCATTTTACAGAGCAATTAAAAGAACAGGACAAAATCTCTGTTCTAAGAACCTGACAATATAAAGGTCAACAGAAGTGGTAAATAACAAAGGAAGAGAAGCTGAAGTCAATCTATAGATACATGTTGAAACTATACGGTAGAGGTGTACAAGACATTCGGAGTGAAAAATGTTTTGAGATTAAAATAGGTATTTCGAGTGTCCCCTGCTTAAAACCAAGTATACCTATTGCAAAAAAATCCCCACATTTCTAGTGATGCTGGGATAAATGTTCCAGAACAGTGTTTCTCACAACTGTGGACTTCAATTCCCAGAATTCCCCAGCCAGAGCTGGGGGCTTTTAAAATAATTTTTCCAACCCAGTTGGTTCAGCAACAGAGAGAAAAATAATTACTGATTCTTGACGATTTGTTGTCTTAAGGAATGCAATCATGACAGAAGTGCCTCCCCATTGTTCTTCCCAAGTCCTAAGATGCTTGTCAGAGAGTTCTTGAATACTCTTTCAGTACTAAAAGTGATGCCAAGGAACTGCAATGGGACTTTGCAGTGGCCCCACTTTTTGTTAGTTGTTAAGAATTATAGCTGAAGGAAGTTCCACAGCAAAAACCTGTGATGGAGGTTGAGCTGTAACAGAGTAACAGAATAACAGAGTTGGAAGGGACTTTGGAGGTCTTTAGTCCAACCTCCTGCTCAAGCAAGAAACCCTATATCAACGGTGGCAAACTGGATTTTTTTGAGGGCTGGATCAGCATTGTACTTCTCCTCTGGGGCCAGCCAAGGTGTGTGTGGGGAGATGGAACCGATGGCCTCTTGCAGCATCCTGCCAGCCAAAATGGGGCACGGGGGCATATGCATTCCCCCATGCTCCATTTTTGGCCTGGATGTCCTCTTGCAGAAATTTGCTGGCCACATGCAGCCCGCCTCACCCTGTTTTGGCTGGCAGAGTGTTGCAGCAGGCCGAAAATCGGGCACAGGGCAAACGCACAGCCCCTCCTGTGCCTTGTTTCGGCTGCTAGCGGTACCACAGCCTTTGCTATTTTCAAGCCGGGCCAGCGGGCCAGATTTGGTCCACGGGCCTTGGGTTTGACACCCCTGCCCTATATCATTTCAGACAAATGGCTGTCCAATCTCTTCTTAAAAGCTTCCAGTATTGGAGCCCCCAACTGGATCGTCTCTGGCCTAGTCAAAACTCTGTCCTAATCTGACGTCTCCTCTGCATCAGATCCATATCGCCAAAAGATCAAAAGAAAAAGCATGTCTAATAGTTTATTTTGAGTGCAAGGCAGTTTTTATTATCCCAGGCCTTTTAAGATCAGTCCAAGATAATTGAATGCACATATTTTATAATAATTAAAGATCTTAAAATATTAAGATCTCTGATTGTGACAGGGTGTGTTTGCTTTGCTTCCAGGAAGACTGAAGCAAAATTATTTAGATCTCTTCTCATTTTTAAAAATTCTCTAAAAATTTTAAAATTCCAGTTTAGAGTGTGAAAATGGATTATTACTGCATGCTATGTTTTAATTTTCTTTCCACGTAAATACTAAAAGAATATGAAAGAGACAAAAAGGAAGGGAACGATTAATTCACTGTTACAAATCAGACCAACAAAAGTTCTTTCTGAACTACATAAACCATAATCAATCAATTCTACACTAATAGATTAGAACAATGTAAATTTTCTCTTGATGATTCTGAAACATTTGTGGCAAAACTGCATTTCAAAAGCAAAATTGACAAGACAGGCTTCTCAATTCTATTTTTCCTTGTAGAAAAGGAATGACATAGAAGCTCTCTATATTAAGTCCTTGTTTTGTTTTTAGGATGGTGTATCTTATTATTTTCTTACTTCTCCCGCCCTCCAATTTTCAAATTGTTTGAGTGTTTTTAACCCTTGTCAACTAGGCTTGGAGTCACTTGCCAAGGGGGCAGCTATATACATTGAGTTAATTATCATAAAATAAAATACACGAAGATTGTATTTGGAAACTTGGGAGGCTTCCCTTATAGGGCCAAAAGCATGCATCAATGAGGGGATGAGGGGGGATTTTTCAGAGCAATATGGTGTAGTGTTATCTTAATTCCGGGGACCCCTATTTTGACACTCCCCCTCAGTCCTGGAACCCATTGGATAAGCTTGGCGTAGATCAGGGGTGTCAAACTCAAGGCCAATGAGCCCACCCTGGAAACAGTGAAGGACCAGCCCGAAGTGCCTTTGCCAGTGAAAATGGAGCTCCAGTTTTGCTGGCAGAGGGCTCCAGGAGGCAGTCGGAGACGTGATGAGCCTTGATATTGAGCTGGCCATCCCCCCCTGCCCCTGGCCCCAAGGTCAAACGCAACCATGATGTGGCTCTCAATAAAATCAAGTTTGACACCCCTGGCCTAGATGCATTCTCTACAGCTTAATTAAAAACTTAGTATCATCACTAGAAAAGAAAAGTGCTAAGTAGTTGCCGCAGCTGCCAAAAAAGCCAACACAGTTCTAGGCTGCATCAACAGAGGGATAGAATCTAGATCGCGTGAAGTGTTAATGCCACTGTATAGTGCCTTGGTAAGGCCACACTTGGAATACTGCATACAGTTTTGGTCGCCACGATGTAGAAAAGACGTGGAGACTCTGGAAAGAGTGCAGAGAAGAGCAACCAAGATGATTAGAGGACTGGAGACTAAGACATATGAAGAACGGCTGCAGGAGCTGGGTATGTCTAGTTTGATGAAGAGAAGGACCAGGGGAGACATGATAGCAGTGTTCCGATATCTCAGAGGGTGCCACAAAGAAGAGGGAGTCAAACTTTTCTCCAAGACACCTGGGGGCAGGACAAGGAGCAATGGGTGGAAACTAACCAAGGAGAGAAGCAACTTAGAACTAAGGAGAAATTTCCTAACAGTAAGAACAATTAACCTCTGGAACAGCTTGCCTCCAGCAGTTGTTAATGCCCCAACCCTGGAAGTCTTTAAAAAGATGTTAGATAGCCATTTGTCTGAAATGGTATAAGATTCCTGCCCATGCAGGGGGTTGGACTAGAAGACCTACAAGGTCCCTTCCAACTCTGCTATTGTATTGTATTGTATAGTTCTTCTCACCACCATTCTTTTACTGAAATGTGTAGTCTCAACAGAATAACAGAGATAGAAGAGACCTTGGAGGTCTTCTAAACCCTATACCATTTCAGACAAATGTTTCTCCAATCTCATCTTAAAAACTAGTGTTGGAGTACTCACAACATCTGGAAGCAAGTCCTTCCATGGAATAATTGCTCTAATTGTCAGGAAATTTCTCCCTAGTTCTAGGTTGGTTCTCTCTCTGATTTTCTGTCCATCCATTCAGGGTGGAAGGGAGGGTGAATGCTTTTGGGGAAAGTGAAAGTAATGGAAGTAAGCGTGCCTCTCTGAGACAGCATTTCAAGGTCGCTCCATCATGAGAAGAATGCAGCTACATCCAGAGTGACCATTTCACAAACATTTTCTTTGAAACTGATTGGACGATTGGTGTGGGGTGGGGGGGACAAGCAGAGAGGGAAAGTTATTTGGGGATTTTAGCACACGAATTTCAGTTCTGGCTTTACTCTACTATATTTCACTTGATCTTATACCTTTCTCAATAAATGGAGCCAAGGATCGTTCTTGCTTAAAGGTTCAAATTAAGGCAAGACTGACATCCAACTTAGGTAGATAACTAAAAATGCTGGGAATGGAAGATAAGGCCATCTTGCCAAATTTGCCAAGATCATATACTTTTCTTCTGGTAGTCTAGTCCTCTCATCCAATGCGACAGGAAATCCAACTTCCACATAAACAACTCCCATTCTTTGCCCCTGGAATGAGATTGGTTTTGCCCTCAAGACCTATCCTAGGCTTCTAAATTTTCCTCAGATCTTTGCATGCCTAACAGCCACTATGGTGTACTGATTAAAGTGCTGGATTGACCCCAGGAAGACAAGATTCAAGTTTACGTACAGCCACAGAACCTCAGTCGCATTATCTATTCTTTACCTATACATGCATGCTAACTGAGAAATGTATCCTACTATGTTCAATGAAATTTTCTTTTAATTTAATTAAAGTTTTTCAGTCACCTGCTTTGCAACTCCTAATGCTCCAAAATATGGTTTGTAATATTTAAAGGAATGTTTGTGTGATGATACTAAAGCAAAATAGCACCTTATGGATTAAGTATGAATAAACACTACATCTATCTGAAATGTAATGTTACATTTCCATGTATATTTCTACCTAATCCACCAATTTATGAACATGCTCTCTCCATGTCTGTCTGTCCATCCCATCCATCGTTCTGTCCTGTCCTTCCTTCCTTCCTTCCTTCCTTCCTTCCTTTCTTTCTTTCTTTCTTTCTTTCTTTCTTTCTTTCTAATTAGGATAAGAGTTTACATGAGAGTCAGTGTGGTATGGTGGTTAAAGTGTTCAATTCAAACTAGGCTCAGCCCCAGAAGCTTGCAAGATGGTTTGGGGTTAATTACTCCTTCACAACGCCTATGGAGATTCTCAGTCAACCAAGTCACAGTTGTCCCAAAGGTGCTTTTAAAAAAATTATCTGAACTTTCTTTGTTTTGGCTTGAAGACTTTTTGCTTCTCATCCAACGTTCAAAACTAAAGAAGCTTCTTGGATGAGAAGAGAAATGCCTTCAAGCAAAAACAAGGAAAGGCCAGTTGCTTTTTGAAAAAGCACCTTTCTGACTCACTCTCTATCTATCTCACGGGCTTTCTGTGAAAGAAAAACTGAGGATCAAGCATTATCTATCTCACCCATGAACGTTTGGAGGAAAGGCAGGATATACATCCAATAAATAAATGTGATAATGTGAAACTTAACAGAATTGTTATCTGATGAAAACCCTTATCGTAGAAGCAAAGACAGTACATTGAAAGCCTACGGCTGATTTAAAACAGAACTTTAGCATTAGGGAGGAATGGACTCTTATTAAATGTGGTTTATTATTTAATTTAGAACATAACTGACTGGTGACAGATACTACTTTGGGGAAGAATTGAAGTAGCTTTTTCGGAAAGCTCAAGACGATGTGAAATGAGGTTTACAGTAGCATCTCACTTTCATCCCTGGGCTAACCTGTTTCAACCCACAAGAGTGTGCTTGGACAGATGTACAAAAGAAAGACTCCCCAAGAAGCTAAAATTGACTCCATATAGTTTTCTTGGCGATAACACAGAAGTGGTTTGCTACTGTTGTCTTCCCAGTTGTTTTTGCCAAACCTTCAGCCTTGAGATTTCTGGAGTTCTAACAGAGTCCAATTCTGCTTTGCTAGTTCAAGAGCAAAAGGTCAGCTAGACGCCAGTAGCATATCAGGTACAATAAACTCAATAGATTTTATTTTATTTGTTCGACTTATATGGCTTCCCGTGTTGCCTTAGCACATCTAGTCAGCTAACATATAAAAGCACAGTCCAAATACACATCAAAAGAACACCAGAAAAACCTGTGAAAGCAGAGCCTTTTTCAACACATTTTCAACTCAGTGACAAACTTTCCGGAGATACTAGTGCAGGGGTGGGCAAACTTTGCAACTTTATGTCTGAAGGACTTCAGCTCCCAGAATTCTCCAGCCAGCAAAGCTTTGCTGGCTGGAGAATTCTGGGAGCTGAAGTCCTTCAGACATAAAGTTGCAAAGTTTGCCCACCCCTCTACTAGTGTGTCAGTTTTAAAATGCATTTTTGATTTTCAGAACAGCTTGTGTGAGTGTGTGTGGCCCCCACCCTCCGATTCCTGGCTTTTGATGCTATAACAGGAAGGAAGGTCAGGAAGATAGGGAAGGGCTGGAGATTAAAAATCATGATGACAAATCCAACATTTACTAGTATGTTTGAGAACGTGGTCATTCCACCACCATTACTGAGGTGATCAATTCAGAAACGTTCTGGCTGAAAAGAAAAAGAAAGGATTTCAATACAAATCACGATGGGAAAGAATTCCAGATGAGCTACAAACTCAAAAGAAGACTGCGCAGAAATTCACTGTGCTGTAAAGACTTGGCCAAAGAATGCTGCACACACTAGGAATTTGTTAACAGCTGGATGCAGGCTGGGATGGTATTTCCCTAGTACAATGTGCTCTCCAGTCACCTATTTGTAGCCAACAGTAGTCAACTATCTTCCAGACTTGAATTACCTTCCCTGATTGCCTGGCCATGCCAAAACTGAAGTCCAAAAACGTAGCTGGAAAGTCCTTTGCAACCAAGCAAGTCCACTGAGGTGGGGGCAGGGGGAATGACATTAAAACCTCTGTTTATGAGACACAGGCAAGGCCTCTGTATACCCTGCGTTTAAACATCAAGATTCTGCATTAACAGAAGTTGCATTTTAAACCGTGCTGGGAAATTGGGCAAGGTGATGTGAAAACGTAGCTACTAATAACGAATGTAATTTATGGTATATTTGCAATTTGCAGGAAGGGTCTGCGTGGCACTGTTCATCCAGACATTTCTGCACAATCCTGCTAGCTGGCTCCTCTTTTGCTTATTTGGCAAGGATAAGATTCTTGCTTTAAAAAAAAAAGAATTAAGCATTTAGCATCATGAACTCCACAATTTGTGCTTGAGTGAATTAGTTAAGAATTCTACTTGACCAGAGGAGCTACTGGTTTGAGATATTCCCCATTCTTTCATTCTTTTACATATTTTCTCCTTTCTTTTAATTTTCTTCGGCTGCATCATAGGGAATGGGGTTTAGGGATTTTTTTTTTATTTTTTTTTGCTAGTGATCTGTTTTCATCCTACTGCACCAAAGGAATTTATTCTTTCTTTGGGGTGCTGTTTTTAATCTCAGCCTTCAATAATACACAAGCAATGTTCCAACAATAGGCATGTCAGCTGTGGGAGTAGCCTTTTCAAAGAGATCAGGCTGTTCTGATTGCTGTCTCTTTTTTAAAAAAGAAACATCAGTGAGCGTTTGCAGACCACTGCTGTTTATTTTATTTTATACTTCTGGTTTTTAAAAAAAAAAGTTTTAGCCTACTTAATATAGATGATTGTAAACTGATAGATTTAACAGAAAAGCAAAGTATAAATTCTCCTGGGGAAAAACACAGTATTAAATAATGAAAATATTTTGTGCTGCACCAACTTTTTTACTTCAGGGCTCAATCACATCTTTGCACGTTGGATGTGATGGGGCAAGTGAGACACAGCTGCTATTACCTCCGCTAGACGTATGTAATTATCAATCCTTTTTGAGGCTTGCTAGTTGTCAGTTTATTAATATTCCTGTTAATTTCTGACCTAATTATTGAGTATTGATTTGGATATGAGCCTCACAGATAATGCCATCCTTCACATATTTCCTTCCTTCCTTCCTTCCTTTTACTTCTTGTAATTCAGAGCTCAATCCCTATGTGGCCTACATCACACAAATTGGAAGTTAGCAAGTCAGCATCTATTCACAAGTAGAAAAGTTGATTTATTTAAAGGCAGTTCTTAAAACTGTTAATATCTGCTGCTTTTTTTATTGCTTGCTTATGATAGGTCATGAATTAGAAAGGCATATTAAAAAGGATAGAAAATATGATTTTGCTAGACTACCTGATGAAAACTGCATTATACAAAAGTTGTTTAATGTCATAAATCAACCCCAAGACTTGACAGGTGGCAGTCCACAAGCCAATCACCATTTGGTTCACTACTCAAACTCTGGGAAGATTTTATTTTCAACAAAGAAGTTGAAATTTGTATTACATAAAGGGTGAATTTATTTACTACAACTGTAGCACTACCCCTAAGCATCTTACAAAATAATTTAAAATAAAAATGAAGACATGAAAAACAAAACAGAGGTGCTGAACAGCCTTCAAACCCCTAGCAGGAGGGTCCCTCCCTCATTACAAATCTACTCCCAACAGCAGATTGTAATAGTTTCCTGAAAACAACAAAGAAAGGGAGTCACTCCATTCTCATTATAAGCCAGCGGTGTGCTGCAGCTGCCAAAACAGCTAATGCAGTCCTAGACGGCACTAATAGAGATATAGAATCAAGATCACGTGAAGTGTTAATACCACTTTATAATGTCTTGGTAAGGCCACACTTGGAATATTCATCAACTCTTGGTTGCCATGATATTAAAAAAAATGTTGAGATTTTAGAAAGAGTGCAGAGAAGAGCAATAAAGATGATTAAGGGGATGGAGGATAAAACAAAAAAAAAGGACGTTTGCAGGAATTGGGTATGTCTAGTTTAATGAAAAGAAGGACTAAAGGTGATATGATAGCAGTATGCCAATATCTAAGGGACAAAGAAGCAGGGAGAGGTCAACCTATTCTCCAAAGCACCTGAAAGGCAGGAGAAGAAGCAATGAATGGAAACTAATCAAGGAGAGAACCAACCTAGAACTAAGGAGAAATTTCCTGACAAATTAGAACAATTAATTTGTGGAATGACTTTCCTCCAGAAGTTGTGGGTGCTCCAACACTCGAGGTTCTTTAAAAGAGATTGGACAACCATTTGTCTGAAATGGTGTAGGGCCATGATGGCCAACCTATGGCAAGTGTGCCAGAGGTGGCACGCAGAGCCCTCTCTGTGGGCACATTCACCATCCCTAGTGACTCTTCTGATTTCTGGTGCACACATGCGTGCTGGCCAGCTGGTCTTCGCAGGTGCCAGAGCACCAGAAAATGGCCTTAAAAATGGTCCAAAACCAGCCTGAAAAATGGCTTGAAAATTGGCCCCAAAATAGCCTGAAAACAGTCCCAAAGCTGGCTGAAAAATAGCCAGAAACTGGCCCCCAAATGGTCTGAAAAACTGCCAAACTCCAGGCCATTTTTCAGGCCATTTTCTGGGCTGTTTACGGGCCACTTTTTCATCATTTTTGGTCCAAAACCAGCCCAAAATACAGCCTGAAAATAGCCCCAAAATACCCCAAAACAGGCATGTGTACGCCAGCCAGCTGGTCTTCGGGTTTCCGGCACTCTGACGTGCACATGCACACACATTCCGGTTTGGGCACTCGCTGGTGAAAAGGTTTGCCATTACTCGTATAGGGTCTCCTACTTGAACAGGGTGTTAGAAGACCTCCATGGTCCCTTCCAACTCTGTTATTCAGGAGGAATGTGGTTTTAGAGAAGAGGAATACAACTAAGATTGGGCTCTTTTGAATGGGCAACAACTCTGGCTTAGACTCTTTCCTAAGAGAAATATATATTCATTCTTTTGCCAGAATGTCTATCAGAGATTGTTTAAAATATTCCTCTAGTTATTTACTTTCCTCGTTTTAAATTATTCACAACCTTGAGAAATTCGTGACTTTTAAAGTAGTATCCTCAAAATATCCTCTAAGGCAGCTTCAAGTACTTATAGGAAATGTATGCTCTGTTTTTTTTGCCTTGGGAAGAGTTTAATTTTAAAGGTTAAATGAATGAGAAAGATATTAAGGATAATATCTTAACCGGTTCAGGCGAGTAGGCAGTAACTTGGCTTGCCACGCCCCCAAACTGGTTTCCAGCCATCTTGTTTTCTGCTTCTACACATGCGCAGAAGCATTTTATTAAGGACTCTGCATGTATGCACAGCGTGTCCCTGAGCGAACCGACAGTAGCAGCAGCTGGAAACCACCCCCTGTTCTTAGTGTAATTTTAGTTACACAAGTGAAGACATTGTGCATCGGGGTTGCACAATAAGACAGAAATTAAAATACGTAAGAAAAATTAATTAACATGCTTTTTTAAAAAAAATCAAGAATGGAGGACGTTTTTTAGCATTTTACTGTTTTAAATCAATTAAAGTGACTCTCAATTGATTTGGCAGACCATATAATGAAATTCTTGTCTCGCCTGCCAAATCATTTATCTAACTCATATTCCGTTAGTTTCTTCACAACAATAACTGTGTTATGAAAATAATAGGATTTTTATGTAGCAAACAAAAAATCTGAACGAAAGTAATCTTGACAGATTGATACCGAAAGGATCTATACAGAATTATGTGGTAAAGATTCCAGCTAGTCTAATTTCAACATTCTTATAATTTCACTGCATTGGTGGGTTTCAAATTTTTTTAGAACCTCTTCTGTAGGTGTGGCCTGCTTTATGAGAGTGGCTTGCTGGCCATGTGACCAGGTGGGAGTGGCTTGCCAGCCATGTGACTGGGTGGGTGTGGCGAACTTGTAAAATGTGGTGAAACTCACTTAACAACACTTTAGCTTAGCAACCAAAATCTTGGCTCAGAAATAGGCATTTGACGCATGCAAGTTTTAAAGCTGTCAAGTTACAAGACCCTTGCACCCCTAACCCTTTATAAAAAAAATCCCAGGGGTGTTCAAACTTGACAGCTTTAAGACTTGTGGACTTCAACTCCCAGAATTCCTCCTCTCGCTCTTCATCTTGATGATATGCGGATGGGTGGCAGGAGGGAGCTGGAACTGGTTCTAAACGGCACTGTAGATTTGTGGAACCTCTTCTATAGAAGAGGTTAGAACTGACAGGAACCCACCCCTCGCTAATGTTTGACTGATGATTCTTTCCTGGCATTACTTTTCCATCTGTATCTTGAATCAGCCTACCTATCAGGGCTGGAAATATTTCTCAGCTAGTTTAGCAACACACTCTCGGCATTTGGTAATATGTTCTTCCCAAGTTTTCTTCCTTAAAAACTATTTTTAAAGTTACATTCATACTCCTGGCCTATAAAGAGATAGCACAATCTTCTGCTAAACTGCTCATCCTTCTTCCCCCCTCCTAAATGTCTCCTGCAAGCCCTTTACCAGAGGTAATCTGAACTGTCTCACGTTATGAATGAGCTTTGAGTCTGTGCACAGTTTCAAGGAAATTAGTGAAAGGGAAACTTATTACCATAAAAAAAAAAGCATGCCATAGGTGGTTAATGACGAAAGTGGAAACTTTTTTTTTTTGGTCCTTTCATCTAGAAATCAAAATATTTTTTTGAAAAGCCAGCTTCTGGGTAAAACAAAATATATGCCACTTTGATTTCATGCTATTTTCCGTGCAGAGAAAGAAGGCTTTGGAACAGAGCTTGAACTCCGGCGAAGCCTTTAAGGGGGAATGGAAGAGGAGGAGGGAATGAAATATATAGCTCAGTCCAGAGGAAGAAAACACTACCACTCTTTATAGGGGGAAACCCAAGTTGTCAGTCCATATGAATTCCTGTGCTAATCCATGCCGACCTCATGTTTTCCACCCTTCTTGGCCACAGATTATCTTTAGGAGGCAGCACCTCTCCAAAGAAAGAGGAGGGTGTCAGTTTAGCAGGTCCTCATCTTGGGTATGGAAAAAAACACCCATCCTGCATTCCCTCGTTCCCCACTCCAGCATCCAAGGATCTCGACCCACATCAAAACAATGCCAAACATATCAACACAAGACTATCACCAGCAATCTTGAGCCTTGCTACACAATGGTTTCCATAGAGTTTGTGTTGCCATCACAAGGAACCTTGATCGTGCCTGCTGCTAGGGCAGGTTTTATGTTCTCAAAGTACTAACTTTAATGTCCTGGATTTGGGTGTTAAGTGCTATTATGACAGCAGCCTCATTATGGCTCCCTAAAATGCTTTCCAAACAACTAAGGGTTGAAAGCATTGCAAGTGTAATGCCAGCTTGGTCTGAATTACGACTGAGGAGATCCAGCTACCAATCTTCATTTAAGTGTGAAGATTTGGGGGCAAAAACTATTTGGCTCAATTACTAAGATGCTGAGCTTGTCAATCAGAAAGGTCGGCAGTTCGGCGATTTGAATCCCTAATATTGCATTACAGAGTAAGCTCCCGTTACTTGTCCCAGCTTCTGCCAACCTAGCAGTTCGAAAGCTGTAAAAATGTAAGTAGGAAAATAGGAACCACCTTTGGTGGGAAGGTAACAGTGTTCCGTGCACCTTCAGTGTTTAGTCATGCCAGCCACATGACTATGGAGACGTCTTCGGACAGCGCTGGCTCTTCGGCTTTGAAACGGAGATGAGCACTGCCCCCTAGAGTTGGGAATGACTATCACATACGTGCGAGGGGAACCTTTACCTTTTATATTACTATTGGTTTGCTTATTTGTTCACTCTTTTTACATACCCCCAAACTCTTGCTTCGACTTAGTTTACAGGGTGATTCTTTAGGAGGATAAAAAAGGGAGAGGAAAAATTGCAGTGTCTTGAACTTTTAGAAGAAAGGTAGGACAGGAATGTACTAAGTAAATAAAACACATGATTCCAAATGATGATAAATTTATGAGATAGTAGCAGACTACTGCCAAGTAAACCTACACTTTCCCCAAAGTATTTGGAAATGACCCCAGAAAGATATTTCTCCAAAGCACTAGGAGTTAGCCCCAAAATCATCATCGTCATTTTTTTTCCTTTTCCTGGTGATAACATCACTGCAGGCTTACCATCTCATTCCTTTCAATAACTGGAGGAATAATTTATGCTGTTTGAGAAACTACCTTTTGGGAAAGAGCTAAGGCAAAGATTCTCCAACTGTGGGTCGGAACTCCCCAAACAAGCAACTTAAGAGAGGGTCTTTAAAAAAATTCCAATAATTGCACAGGTAGAATGGAACACTCACTCATTGTGGTCTCTGCTCCTTATTTTGCCCAAGCAGCTGTTGCAACCCTGTGATATACTGGTAGTCCTTGACTTATGACCACAATTGAATCCAACATTTCTGTTGTTAAGCAAGAGAGCTGTTCAATGAATTTTGTTCAATTTACAACCTTTCTTGCCATACTTAAGTGAATCACTGCAGTTGTTAAGTTAGTGACACGGTTGCAAAGTGATTCTGTTTTCCCCATTGACTTTTCTTGCCAGAAAGTTGCAAAAAGTGATCACATGAGCCAAGGACACTGCAAACGTCATAAATATGAGGCAGCTGCCAAGCATCTAAATTTTGATCATGTGACCTGTCGATGACGCAATGGTCGTAAGGGTGAAAAATGGTCATAAGTCACTTTTTGCAATGCTGTTGTAACTTCAAACATTCCTTGTAATTAAAAGAATGATGGTTAAGTTGAGAATTAGTTGTACAGTTATCTAGGGTTTGTGTTGTGGCCCAGCAGGGACCGGCTGAGCTGCTGATGGACTCTGATAGCGAGGAATAATATGAGTCTGCCGTGGAAGCTGAGGAAGACCCTGGGGGGTGTTCAGAGTCAGAGCAGGAACCAGAGAGGCTAGTTGGCCAACAGGAGGCGCCTGAGGCATGGAGCAGTGGGGAAGATCAAAGGCAGTTTGTCTCTGATGCTAGTGTGAGGAGAGCTGAGAAGCGGAAGCAGCAACTCCGTAGGCAGGCTCACAGAAGGTGATTAAGCACCAGGTGGCTGTTGAATGGCCCCTCCCAAGAGAGCTTATAGGTGAGGCGATGAGATTTGCAGGAAACAACCGTTCAGATAGGAGTCATGAATGCCTGTCTGTGAATTCAGCTCGTGCCTGTTCTGTGAAGGAGTTTTGAAGGTCTGTGTGAAAAGTTGCTGCAGAGTTAAGCTTGTGACATGAATGTTCTGGGCTCTCAAGCAAAAGACTGGTTATCTTGCCTAATTAACAGTGGCCAACAGCCAAGTCTGGGTTATTGTCTATTTGAAGGCCTTGGACAGAACAGGTTTGCCTCTTCTTAATTTCCTCTGCAAATCTCACCAGGTCCTGCAGAAGAGGTAACTTGCAGGTCTGATAGGACCTAGGAGGTGAGCCTTTTTTGGCATGGAACCCACCCTCTGAAACACCCTCACTTCTCCTGGGATGAGGTTAGCTCCAATCCCATTGGCCTTCAGGAAAGTCCTTAAAAACCTGGGTCTCTTAGCAAACCCAGGGATCACCTGACAAAAGGGAGCCTGCGTATTGGCTGTATCATGTGTATCATTCCCAGGGTCTTATTTTTGTAATTTGTTTTAACTGGCTTTGTAGAATGTTAAAATGTTTTGTACGCCACCCAGAGTTACTTCATATGAGCAGTCTTATCAATGGTGGGATTCAATTTTTTTTACTACCGGTTCTGTGGACGTGGCTTGGTGGACATGGCAGGGGAAGATTACTACAAAATCCCCATTTCCTCCCAATCATCTGGGGCTTGGGAGGCAGAGAATAGATGCAGGTGGGGCTAGTCAGGGGTGGTATTTACCGGTTCTCCGAATTACTCAAAATTTCCCCTGCCAGTTCTCCAGAACTGGTCAGAACCTGCTGAATACTACCTCTGAGTCATATACATTTGACAAGTAAGAAAGTAAGTACACAAGTAAGTAAGTTAGTACATTTATTCCTGGCTCAACTCTGAAAGAGCAAAAGAGTACCAATGGAATCACTTTATCTGATAAAATTTATTTCACCATTTTAAGTGGTCTCAGGACTTCAACCTTTGGGGACTCCAAGGGACAGGCAATTCTGCCCATAGGGGGAATATGCAAATTAGTTTGTGTAGAAGTTAAGGCGCTGGCCTAGAAACCAGGAGACTATAAATTCAAATCTCACATTAGGTGCAAAAGAGGACACTGGGCCAGGCCCTTCCTCTCTCAGCCTCTCCTCACAGGATGATTGTGAGGAAAATAGGAGGAAGGAGTATTATATATGTTCACCACCCTGGATTACTTATGAAGTGATAAAGGCAGGATAATAAATAATATTTTTTTTAAAAACCAGGAAGATTATCAGTATATCACTGCCCAGAGTTGCTCCGTGAGGGAGATGGGTGTTCTCTAAATATGAATAAAATAAAAACATAAATAAATAACTGTCCTGACTCTTTGAAGTGGGTTCTGGAAGTGAAAGCTGTTTAGGTGACCACCATTGCATGTATATTTCAATCAGCCCACAGTGGAAGTTTGCCTCAGATTTCTCTTCCTGGAATGTGTTGAAGCCAAGGTAGAGACAAGCCTTGACTGGGAATTCATATGGATTGCTAAGCAAGGGTTGGCATAAATGGTTCCTTTGTTTTGTCACTAAGATTCTAGCATTCTAGTTTCTTTCCAGAGCTTCCAAAACACAAGCCAAACATGAGGGAAACCATCTTTTCCCCCAAATCCTCTTCCTTCCATTCATTTCAAGTAGCACCCTTGTTGGGTTTTGCTTGCAAAGCATCTGTGTGTAGCCACGCAAATTTCCTGCCGTAAACCAGATGTGCCCTAGGTGTATCGCTTGGTGTCTTTCTACCTACAAAAGAGGAAATGAACATCTTGATCTATTCACCACAACATTGTTGAAACACTAGCAGTTTGGTCAAGCTAGGATTAGAGATTTGTACTGCTGAGTGGGTGGGAATATTTTCGATGCAAACAAATCAGGAGAAAGGTTCAATTGATTTTTTCCCCCAAATATTTTATAGAATGAGCAGAATGCTTTTTCTTAGGGCAACCTCCAAAGAAACTTCTCCTGTGGCAATAATATTCCTCTGATGGGATAGGAGGAGAGTAATAGCTTAGCGGTTAAAGATGCTGAGCTTGTCAGGTTTGAGATCTGAACTCCATGCAATGGGGTGAGCTCCTGTTACTGGCTACAACCCCTGCCCACTTAGCAGTTCAAAAGCAATGCAAATATTCTTATATTCTTAAAGGGAAAAGTGAATCGCTTTTTAATAAAAATTGGGATTCCTGGTATATATGGCTGGGAAACAGAATACCAGATTTTAATAGGAGTAGCGGTTAAGATTCGGTTTATAGAAATAATTATTGCAATGATTGTTCTTGAACTTTTCCTTTACATAAACTTTGATCTTATTAGAAATGTAGGGGAAATACTGAGAACTATGGATTTATAAGATGACTATAGGATGTGCATAAGATTTATCAGTTTAGGATGAACTAGATTAAAATTGGAGGAGGTATTAAATTCCTCAGTCTTGATTCAATGTTTGTGTGTATTACTGTTTGTGTTTGAAACATAATAAATTTTATTTTTTTAAAAAGCAATGCAAATGCAAGTAGATAAATAGGTACCACCTCAGTGGGAAGGTAGCATTTTGTGTTTCTTTGGTGTATAGCCATGCTGGCCCCATGACCATGAAAGCAATGCTGGCTTCCTCAACACTGCACCCTAGAGTTGGACACAACTGGACAGGGAACCTTTATCTTTTGATGGGTTAAGACAGGGGTCTGCAAAGTCGGCTCTTTTAAGACTGGTGGACTTCAACTCCCAGAATTCCCCAGCCAGCCATGCTGGCTGGGGAATTCTGGGAGTTGAAGTCCACCAGTCTTAAAAGAGCCGACTTTGCAGACCCCTGGGTTAAGAAAACACCCCTCTTTCCAGCCTGAATATTTATTTAATTTTGGCTCTGCTCAATAGGATTTGCAGATTTCTTTTGGGGTGGGGATGGGGGGGTTAATGCTTTCAAATGTGCAAAATCGGATCAAAAAGAGCCAATAGAAGGACAAAGTAAGCAATAATTTCTTTGAAAATATTTTTCACTCCTGGAAAAAGAAATGTTCTTCCTTTATCTTGTAGGGAAGGGAAACGGTCGCTCTCCATATGCTGCTGAACTACAATTTCCAGCTTTCTTCAGTTTTGACCATAATGGATGGAGCTGGAGGAGATTACAACTTGACAACATGTGCAGCTGTCCTGCCCCCACCCCATCCCACCCCCGACTTCCCTGATTGAAGGCATCGGTTGTCTGTTGAAAGGGGTTTTGGCAATCTCCAGCCCACACCCATTTCCTATATTCTTTTTCTATGGTTTTTTTTTTTAAAGAGGGGAAGTGGATATAAAAATTATGTTCAAGTACATCTCAGCTAAACTCGAGAATAAGTGTATTCTTATAGAGGCTGAAACAGAGGTGCTTGTTTGAAAAGAGCGGATGAGGGGAAGAATTATTACATGTTTCACTGGGCTAAATAGAGGGGGAAGAATGGGACACAGATGATTGCCTACTGAAAGAGCTGAAGCCTAAAAAATAACAGAGTTTGCTCTGTTGAAGGAAAAGAGGACCGAGAGTTGGCGGCAGATTCTTCTTATCCTCTTGGCTAGCCACTCCCAGAGGCAAATCAACATGAACAAAAGGCAAGACAGGGGATTATGGACTCTTTTTCAGGCAACAAAGAGTTCCCATTCTTTTCAGCAAGGGTGGATAGCTAGTGGAATCATTGTACTTTGAGATGCATTTGGATAGGCTCACAGCTTTAGCCCCTCAAGCTATTTTCCTCCCTTGATCATTGAGCAAGTGATACCATGTTGGACTTAAAATGAGACACGCCAGGGAAAAGGCCAAGTCATCAGAACAATGCTGGATGATGTATACAGGGGGGTGGGGGCGACTTTATAAGATAAACCTAGAACATCAGGATAATCTAGCAATTTATTTCTCAGTGACCATTTTATCATTCACTAACTCTCCCATCCTCAACCAGGCAAGTGCAAAGGATGACTTTGGCCTAGGCTTTGTCTTCCACAGAGTTTTAGTGGGGAAAACAACTGCAAAAGGACTAGGTGCATTAACTTGCGTTTCTGAAAGGAAAGCAGGATATAAATTCAGAATAACAGAATTGGAAGGGACTTTATGTGTCTTCTAGTCCAACCCCCTGCTCAGGCAGGAAACCCTATACCATTTCAGACAAATGGTTGTCCAATCTCTTCTTAAAAATCTCCAGTGATGGAGCATTTACAACTTCTGGAGGCAAGTTGCTCCACTGGTTAATTGTTCTAACAGTCAGAAAATTTCTCCTTAGTTCTAGGATAGTTCTCTCCTTGATTAATTTCCATCCATTGCTTCTTGTCCTGCCCTCGGGTGCTTTGGAAAATAGGTTGACCTCCCCTTCTGTGGCAGCCTCTTAGATACTGGAGCCAAAGTCACAAACACTATGATGTTGCAGTGAACTGAAAGAAGGAATGTTTCAATTGTAAAAAATATAGGTTACTAGCCTACTGATTTTTTGAATGACATACTGGTAGTCCTCACTTACCAAATGCAATTGGTAACTCCATCATTAATCTATGGGGTTTTAAGGTAAGACATCATGTGTCCATGACTGACTTACATCCGTTCTGGGTGAGATTGTGAATCAATTTACCCACAGTCATTCAGCAATGACATCACATGAGATTTCCTGTTGGCTTCCCCATTGATTTTTCTCATTGAAGGTCAGCTTGAAATGGCGATCATGTGACCACAGGTAACACTGTGATGGCTGCAAGTTCTAGGATGTAAATCTCTTTTTCCAGTGCCTTTGTAACTTTGAATGATCACTCAAAGAACAGTTGGCAAACAAGGACTATGTGTAGTGTGATTTCTAGTTTTGAACATCGATTTCTATTTCTCTGTATTGGTTTCAACATGTGAACACATGACTAGCCCTGCTGGATCAGGGTTAGGCCAATCTTAGGCCACCAATGGGAGATCAAAGCATCCTTCCTTTTCCCTTGTTGTTCCTGTGCATCTAGTATGCATAGGTGGTTTGCCTCTGTGCCTGGAGGCAGCACCCAGTGATTAAGTTTAGTATCCACTGGTAGGCGTATCCTCTAGGAACGTACAGTATGCAACCCCCTTCTGTAACCATTTAAATCAGCAGCTCACAACAGAACACGTAGCACAATGTTCTACAGGTTGATTAGATGCACATGAAGAATATTTCTTCCTTTTGTGGCACTATATTAAATGATTCATTTCACGCTGGGAGGTGATAATTCAACACAATTGTTACATGTGCAATTTATAGTTTCCAGCCAAAGGCATTGATATTCCTGCCAGATTACTCACCTGGCCTCCTACTATTGAGGTTAAAAACATTATGGTTTGGTTAACGCATAGCAGATGTAACATATTGAATGGATTTGTGAACTATGCTAAGTCTTAAACCAAGTCAGGCTTAAAAAAAAAAACAAGTCTCTAAGCCACAATAAAGCAAAGCATATTATGGCTTACTGCATTGCATGAACCAGGTTATGACCATCTTATCCTTCTATTCACATTACTTGTAACCAAAAAAAAGAAAAAAGAAAAAAAAGAAACAATGAACATTTTCACCCTCTACATTATCTCTTCACTTTTCGGCACAGTCTCCCACCACATCCCCAACTATTCTAGCTGTGGGAAGGACTGAGTACTCCAAAAATCCCAGGTCCCAGGATAGAAAGCAACTGAGCAAAAGAGTGGCTGGGAGAAAAGGATAAAGCCTATCCATTTTCTGAGTCTAATTTTTGTTAAAAGAAATATAAACCCAAGGAACATCTGGGAATGCATTACAGACTGTTAAGTGTTAAGCAGTTCCTTCTAGATGGCTTTGGTTAAACCCTTAGCCTCTCAGAGCTACATTTGGTTAATTCTTTTTTTTTTTTAAAGAAAGACACACACAACTGCATGTCACAGCTAGTATTAAATCAACCTCACTCTTTCCATCAAGGTTTGAAACCACCCAAATAAACGAGCACCGAGTGAGACATTGAACATGTGAGAGGCGTCATTCATACATTTCCTTCTTCTTGGTTTATGTTTGACTTGATCCATTCATAGATGATGAAGTAATTTTACATTAAACACACAGACAAACCAAAGGCAACCTAACCAGCCTACATTTAACTGGCCCCTACTCAATTTGCATAGAAAATTGGGGAAAATAAGTTCATACTGGAGGTATTTACTTGCTTTTCTCTTTCTAGTTTAAATTATTTCGTGCTTGGTGGCAGTCTCCATGTTAATTTAGCATTACCACATGTCCCTTATTTCAAGGAATGTCTCTTAGTTTGATTTCAAAGGGCTGCCCCATGTTCTACAACTACACAATTCCATAGAATGTAAGAATGGCACCACTAAAGCTGGATTTAAATAAAAATAATTATTTACAAATAATTATACATCAGAAAGAAGATTCCCCACAGCATATGGATTAAAAACATACGTCTGGACCTGATTTGTTCAATGAAACATTAATCCCATGCTGATATAATGATGAACACTAGTTATTCATTATGGAAGCATTAAATCATTTTTGAACCAAATTTAATAATTTGGGAGCGTACGGTATTTCCTTTAGTGGGCTAACACTAGGGTCTTCAAGGGCATGAAGACCAACTCTTGATGTTTCATTCAACAGCTATGTGGAATTAGATGTCACAAGATTGGATGATATCATTTTGGGCTATGAGTGTTTTGTGTATTTGTGCGCGTAGTTGTAATTCTCCAACAAAAGTTCTCTAAATGTTGGAGAGTGCCTATATGCTAGAGCAGGGGTGTCAAACTCACATCGTCATGGTGGTGTCACATGATGTATCAGGACTTTTCCCCTCTTCGCTAAACTGGGTGTGGGCAGCAACTGACACATTCGGCCCAAGGGGTGGGAGTTTGACAGCCCTGCTCTAGAACAGCCTTCTCTTAGATGGAATTCCAGATGACAGTAAAAACCATAGTGTTCTAGAAGGCTTTTGGGGATTGACTCTGTGCCATCAAGAACCAAATACTTTAATTTTATTAGGGAATTCGTTTGATAGATGTTACACATTGCCTTGTGGCTTGAGGTAAATTTATGTCATTGTCTTAATTGAGTTTTATGCTGTCGCAAACCTCTGTGAATCTAACGCACTTAGCAGTCTACAAATTACATTTCGGTAAATATATGGTCTTCATTTTTATCTACAGTAATCATGCTTGAGAGTTCTATTCTTGAATCAGGAGTACAACTATGCATGGTGTGAAGCCTGGTCCTTGCATTTCTTCTTTAGCACACAGAAATTGGACAAAGTCCTGAATGTGCCCAGAACCTCTTTGCTGGAAGGGATCTATTGTAATCATCAAATTAAATATTTACCAGCAGATCAAATGTGGGTGCAATTATATTGACCTGGGAAATATACAGCTTTCTGAGGCTTCCTGCTGAATGGCAATACCTATGAATTTTTATCCAGCATTGCCCATAAGAAGATGCACAGATCACGAAACCTTTTCCCTAACTTGAAGAAATGAAAGTATGCAGCTTGCATCCTCGACACCGGCAAAACTGTGAAGACATAACCTAAAGCAGGCAGAGATTGCTTAATATGTAAACATTAGAATGTGCATTCATTTGGGGATCACAATTCTTTCTGCAGATGACTGAGATAGATGAATTAGTTGTAGACATATTGCAGTATTAAAACTTCTAAACAGAGGTAGAAGAAGGATGTTATATCAATGCAGTCTTTCGCTCATCCGAATAGAAGTTTTCTTAGTAATATATTTCTTTCTCATTCTTGTTTCTCCAGAAACTTAACAGTATTCTGTTTAAGAGGGTACTCTACATTTGGTGAATAAAGTTAGTCATACGTTCATGCTAATTACAGCTGTGGGTAGATAGAAAGCTTCCCCTGACATAATACTGTTTTCTTTTTACAAAAAGAATTGGCTAAATCGATGGAAAATGTATGATTTACTGATAAATGATTTCTTTTCTTGTTATTGGCAATGACAGCAATGGCATGCAGACTGGATATCTAAGCAAAATATGTAGAGGACCTACAATTCAGATTGTTGAGTATTTAAACTTGGAAAACTAAAATACTGTACGGTCTGACCTCTGAACTCCCAAGACTCAACCAGATCAGTAAATCATGGTCACATGATATAAGAGAAGATTGCTATACAGAAATGTATTTATCATTCACGGTAGTCTGTGAGATAAGTATGCATATATAAGTACACTTCTTAATATGGGTAGAAAAATGGGTAAAAATGAATCAGGGTGCTACTAATTCAAAAGTAGGTAACATTAACTATGAAAGTATCAAGGAGATCAATTGTACTCTAAACCAGGGGTCTCCAACCTTTGCAACTTTAAGTCTGAAGGACTTCAGCTCCCAGAATTCTCCAGCCAGCAAAGCTGCTCTAAACAATTAATACAATTTCAGCAGAATATTAAATCCTGTAAGGATTTCAACCTCATCGAGTTGTACTCAAGTTTATTTACTGGAATGGATACTACAATCAAGAAATTTCCTTTTTCCTCATCCATCATGTTAAATCTTGCTTTGTAGGGTGGAAGCCCCAGTGAAAATAAAGGAAGGAAAAGTGTTGCTGTACCACTCTTTACACTTCTGAAGGGAAAAAAAATAACCACTAGGTTTCTCATCTCCTTATTTTTTAAAAAAAAAATTGGTTTGAGAGCATTTAAATCTGCTTTGAATTTATTTTCTCTCTTTCACCATCAAATTTTTCAGGGATTACTCTGATATATTTTCTGCCTCTTAATTTTCTCATAATATAGTAAATCATCTGACTGTACTGAATTCTTATTAAGAAGAGTGTTTTTTGTTTGGATAATATCAGTCTCATTCTATGTATCTATATAACTTGGCAAATGCTATTAACTTATTGGGTATAAATTATAAAACAACTAAGTCACTTGGCTTAAAAAACCCCACTTTAATCCATACTTAATGTGTGATATTGAACACGTTTTGGCATGCAAGTATCTGTTCTCTTTTTTCATTGGTAACCAGAAAAACCATCAGAATAATTTTAAGGTTGACTCAGCCTTCCATCCTTCCGAGGTCGGTGAAATAAGGACCCAGATTGTTGGGGGCAATATGCTGACTCTGTAAACCACTTAGAGAGTGCTGTAAAGCACTGTAAAGTGGTGTATAAGTCTAAGTGCTATTGCTATTGCTGAATTTAGATAGCAACTGAAAGGTGCCTATTATTTGGAGTATCTAGAAATGCATCTTCCATTTTTAAATACTGTAGTATCTAAAGGACTTTCACAACTACATTTCATAGTCATTATATCTCAAGCATTTGCAGAACCAACTAAGAACCATGCAAAGAATCCTATAACTGGGCAGGTATTTACTAATAGGAAAAACAAATCCTGCATTTACAGCTTTTAGCAACTCCTTTAGCTTATTATTACCCAAATCTGCTGACTGCCAAAATCTGCTTGTTTGAGCAGATTCAATTAAGCCCCATCAACTTAACTTTCAAATTAGCTTCACTGATTAAGACATCTGGCTTTTCACTCTTGATAATAAACCACCTGCAGCCAAAATCAGAGCAGATATGCATTTACTAGAGCTTATCTCCACCTTCCCTTTAGGGAAAGGAGTATTCCCACCCCACAACAACCACATTATAATTATTGGAGAATAATATATATATATGGGAAAAACTATTTAGTTGACCCAACTTCTCATATCCATAGAATTGGAAGTGGCCATTAAAGCCATGATTCAATTGCAATAGCAATAGTAATAGCAGAGTTGGAAGGGACCTTGGAGGTCTTCTAGTCCAATCCCCTGCCTAGTCAGGAACCTTATACCATTTCAGACAAATGGCTATCCAACATCCTCTTAAAGACTTCCTGTGTTGGGGCATTCACAACTTCTGGAGGCAAGCTGTTCCACTGACTAATTGTTCTAAATATCAGGAAATTTCTCCTCAGTTCTAAGTTGCTTCTCACCTTGATTAGTTTCCACCCATTGCTTCTTGTCCTACCTTCAGGTGCTCTGGAGAATAGTTTGACTCCCTCTTCTTTCTGGCAACCCCTGAGATATTGGAACACTGCTCTCATGTCACCCCTAGTCCTTCTTTTCATTAAACTAGACATACCCAGTTCCTGCAACCGTTCTTCATATATTTTAGTCTCCAATCCCCTAATCATCTTGGTTGCTCTTCTCTGCACTCTTTCCAGAGTCTCCACATCTTTTCTACATCTTGGCGACCACAACTGGATGCAGTATTCCAAGTGTGGTCTTACCAAGGCATTATAAAGTGGTATTAACACTTCACGTGATCTAGATTCTATCCCTCTGTTTATGCAGCCTAGAACTGTGTTGGCTTTTTTGGCAGCTCTGCACACTGCTGGCTCATATCTAAATGGTTGTCCACTAGGACTCCAAGATCCCTCTCACAGTTACTACCATGAAATCTAACTTGGTGCAGGAATCCAAATTAAAGCATCCCTAACGGACTGTGGGAGTATGAATGGATATCTAGAAAAATTTCAGACTACAGGAACCATTTGCATTTCAGTTTGAGATGCAGACAACATGGACCCATCCCCAATAGCCTGTGCCTATCTTCAACAGTGAAGGGGCACAGGGCAGAAAAACATCCTGCAGCCAAGAAGGCCCCAAACCCATTGGCACTACTCAGGTGACCCTGAGAACACAGATAAACTTCCAAGGGGCCTCAATGACTCAAAGAATGCAAATGACCAGCTGTCTTTAAGGAATATAAATCTTTCCATTCCTCACCATCCAGTCAGAGCTGAAGAAACTTCTTGGATGAGAAGCGAAATGTCTTCAAACAAAAACCAAGAAAGTCCAGTTGCCTCCTGAAAAAGCCCCTTTGGGATATCCACGGCCACTTTTTTAAAATGTCTTCTACACTAGAAGGGCTCACAAAGAAATCTGCCTCAAAGGTTATAATCCATATGCATTTAGCTGACAGTAACTCATCATCTGATTAGAAATCTAATCTATGGTTAGGTTGCAATCCTATGTAGGTTAACTGGAGAAACTGGATGGAATAGGATGATTCTGAAGAGGCGTGTCCAGAACTCTGCTCTCCTGCCTACAGAATCTCAATCAGCAAACGTTTTGCTCTGCTCACTCCCTCCAAATACTACTTTTAATGCTTATGGCCCAAACCAGCAGTCTGCAACCTTAAACACTCAAAGAGCCTTTTGGAGCCGTTTCCCACAGATAAGAAAACACTGGGAGCCACAAAACCTGTGTGGGCATGGCTAACTCGATGTTACTCAATCCCACTCAGTCGCATGACCTCCGTCTCCCCCCTCCATTCCCCGCTGTTGCCCTTAACTTCTCAGGCCAGGCAAGGAGTGACTGGGAGGAGAGAGTTTTTGATTTGATTTTAGGGGGGGCAGGGCCAGCCAGTGGCGGGATCACCTGACATGGAGCCACAGCAGAGGGCCCAAAAAGAGCCGCATGTAGCTCCGGAGCTGAAAGTTGCAGACACCCAGCTCAAACTAATGAAACGGGGGAAAAAATATCTCTAATTCGAGTCCAGTCTAATGCTCAGAGCTATGAGTTCACTAACATCTTCCTTGTTGCCCATCAAGTTCCCTGTCTGCGCAGATTCAGCCTAACCCATATTTTCAGCAATGATAATGAGCCCCAGATAGACCCCAAAAGTATCATTAGAAAATAAAATGCTTTCTTTAGGAGTCGGCCTTACTAGAAAGAAGCAAAAAAAGAAAGGCAAAGGCACAATACAAGGCATTTTAGTAAATTCGTTGAGATGCAGAGCAGAATTGTGCTTGGCCGCAAATCACAAAATGGTTTGTGATGGTCATTCTGTGAAAGTATATATTATGCTTTCTATCTAGACCATTCTTGATCTAGAACAGTGATGGCTAACCTTTTTTGGTTCGCGTGCCAAAAGCAGGGGGAGTGCAGGGGGGTCGTGCATGGGCGTACCACACCCATAATGCTATGTGCACAACCCCCTGCTTTTGGTGTGCTTTTTTCGCCCTCCCCAGGCTCCAGAGGCTTTCTAGGAGCCTGGGGAGGGTGAAAACAGCCTCCTACCCAGCTCTAGTGGCTTCAGGAGCTTCCCTGAAGCCTCCAGAGGGCGAAAAATGGACTCAAAAGAAAGCCTAAATCAACTGGCCAGCGCACACATGCACGCTGGAGCTGACAGGGCAACGCCTCGCGTGCCCTAAGAAATGGTTCCGCGTGCCACCTGTGGCACCCATGCCATAGGTTCACCATCACTGATCTACAACATTCCAAGATGTCTGTTACTTGAAGTCTGCCTTGAAACATTATAAGACACCCCTAAATATGAACAGCAAATGGAACAGAAAATAGTGTATAATTTTATTTCAAATTTATTTTGCAAAGATGGACTCCAGACTTACTACTCCTTGAAACCAACATCTATGCTCAAGTTCCCAGTTATAATAGAATTCCAACCTTGGCAAGTAATACTGTTTCCTTAATTAGAGCTACACTGGCCTTGGTAATAAAGGTGGATTTGATTAGTCAGATCAGCATAGGTTTTGGTAGACGTTTTCTGGCAATAGCTCTTACTCTTTAAAGCACATAAATAAATAAATCCTATTTCCCTATCTAGCTAAGAATTACAGGTGGACCTCAACTTACGACCACAACTGAGCCCAAAACTTTTTTTGCTAAGCGAAAAATTTGTTAAGTGAGTTTTGCCCCATTTTACAATCTTTCTTGCCACAGTGTTTAAATAAATCACTGTAGTTGTTAAGTTAGTAACATCGTTGTTAAGTGACTCTGGCTTCCCCATTGACTTTGCTAGTCAGAAGGTTGCAAAAGGTGATCACATGACCCCAGGACACTGCAACCATCATAAATATGAGCCAGTTGCCAAGGATCTGAATTTTGATCCAGTTACCATGGGGATGCTACAAACTGTTAGGATATTCAGCCTTATTTTGGGTTGACAATATATATGAGCCTGTGTACTTAAGAAGTTATGTAGCTTTAAGAACTGTTTGAATCTGATTGGCTGTGAATATCAGCTATACTATATAATCAAGGTCAGGAATGCAGCTCATCAGTTCGATTCCTTGTGATTTCCTGTGTTTACCTGATTGCCGTTTGAGAAGCTGAATAAGAAGGAGGAGGTTTTGTTTGCATCACTGTAAGATAAACTCTGTTTGGTGTAGGACTGTTATCATTGTTTGAGAAGTTAGTCGGAAGAAGTATTTTAGTTGCTACCAAGTAAAGACTATTTATTTTCTTACTATCACTGTTTTAGAGTTTGTGATTTACAACAACGTATCTCTTTACTGTCCGGTGAATTACACTATTCTGCATTCATTAGCTAACATTGGTTATGGGACCAGCGTTGTGACACTGGTTCTGAACCCAGAGTAGCTAACACAAACAATTGTAAAGTGTGAAAAATGGTTGTCACTTTTTTCAGTGCTGTTGTAACTTCAAAGGGTCACTAAATGAACTGTTGTAAGGCAAGGACTGCCTGTATCAATTATATAGGTGGGGCAGGGGTTAAAAGAATTGTAAGTATTGGTGGGTTTGGGGAGAAGATATTATTCATGCTACTATGAAACAGGAGGAAATTATTATACCACTTACTTTCAACCTATTTATTTATTTATTTGTCAAACCTAGCTTATGTTAGACCAGGGGTCTGCAACTTTTAGGATTTATGGGCTTCAACTCCCAGAATTCCCCAGCTGGCTGGCTGAGGGATTCTGGGAGTTGAAGTCCTCAAATCTTAAAGTTGAAAGAACTTGTCTTGAATTCCTTAGAGGAAGCTGGCAATGTCTCTGTGGACTCCACACACTATTTTGTCTTTGTGAACAATTTTGTATAAAACAGATTAATCTAAAAGTAAATAATTCAGCATGGCTGCATAAGCCATTTGAGTTTGAATCTGATCTGGGCAGGTTCACACCTGGCTGGCTTGTGGATAAGTGTCTGCAGAACTGTAGGCTAGGCTTGGAAGTAGGAAAAAACATATCAGAAGGCAATGCCAAGAAAATCACACCGAGTTATTCATGAAGTCATTAAGAGTCAAACTGTGCTTGAAGGATCTTTACTTTTTACTGTCTGGTCTATGCCTGACTCCCCCAGCATGTTGTAGCTATTATTATATATTTATATTCGGATTCTTACAACCATTTTTTAAGACAATTTCACAGCATCCTTGACTTCTTTTTCATCAATATGTCTGAACTAATATTTAGAACATTTCTCCCATTCCACAGAGCAGTCTATATAGGTAAAGGTTCCCTCGCACATGCTTGCTATTCGTTCCCGACTCTAGGGGCAGTGCTCATCTCTGTTTCTAAGCCAAAGAGGCAGCACTGTCTGAAGATGTCTCCATGGTCATGTGGCTGGCATGACTAAACGTTGAAGGTGCACGGAATGGTGTTACCTTCCCACCAAAGGTGGTCCCTATTTTTCTACTTGCATTTTTACATGCTTTCGAACTGCTAGATTGGCAGAAGCTGGGACAAGTAATGGGAGCTCACTCCATTACACGGCGCTAGGGATTTGAACCGCCGAACTGCTGACCTTTCTGATCGACAAGCTCAGCATCTTAGCTTTGGAGCCACCACATCTTTTAAGTCTATATATCTATATATAAAATTCCCCTTCAAATCTCTTAAATACTTCTTCCGGCATTCCCTCACTTCTACTTCACCTGCAAATCCATTCATCATACTTAGTCTATTGAAGAGTCCTCGCTTAGCACTCTTCATCCAATTCCAAAACAATTTTAATTTCCACTTTAATTTGTAATCCTACCCTATTCTACTCTAGTGATAGTAACTGTAACCTTAAATCTACTTTCCATCCACTATAGTGAGATTAGTCTAGGCCAGGGGTCTGCAAAGTCGGCTCTTTTAAGACTGGTGGACTTCAACTCCCAGAGTTCCCCAGCCAGCATAGCTGGCTGGGGAATTCTGGGAGTTGAAGTCCACCAGTCTTAAAAGAGCCGACTTTACAGACCCCTGGTTTAGGCAACAGAATGGAAATATTTGCCATGAAAGGACTGAACACCTGCTTTCCCACAAAAATCACAACACCAGTGCTATGATTTGGCTTTCCAACATTACTTTGCAAAGATAGGAGGAATTTTTCACTCTGAAACACAGCCTCTACGTGAGGAGTGCAAGGACAAATTGTGAATGTGTACTCTGAGCAAGGCTCAAGTTCCGTTTTTGTGGTGCTCTTGCTCTCTTAATAGATTTTGTATGTTCTTCTGAACAGGAAACGCTTTATAGCAAAACTGGCCTGCAGGCATTGTACTATACCAATTAAAGGATTCCTGAATTCGAGAACAAAGAAGTACCAGTAGAGCAACTGCTTTTTTTTCTTTTTAGTAGCTCAATTTATTTTCTTCCTTCCTCTTATGCCGAATTTGGGTTTATCATTTTGGGTTTGCAGTGTGTGTGTGTGTGTCTGCCTGTTTCTGTGTGTGTTTGTAGCTTATATGTTATTACATGATTGGACAAGCAAGTGAAGAGTAGTACCGAAGGAAACATTTTCTTTTCAAAAACTTAGACTTTGGGGTATTTAAACTATTTTATCCTTATTTAATGCTTACAATGCACATATATGCAATCAAGCCCAGGATGTGGCAACTTCAATTCAAGGAACTTTTTGAATACTCTTTTGGAACTCCCTTTTAAACCTCTGTGAGGCTTCTGTGAATTTTATGAATTTTTGGAAATTCTGTGAATTTTCAAAGTACCAAGGCAAGGCAAGAAACATTGGGTAGAAATTAATCAAGGAGTTTCTCCTAAAACTAAGGAGAAATTTCTTAACGGTGAGAACAATGAACCAATGGAGTAGTTTGCCTTCAGAAGTTGTAGGTGCTCTATCATTGGAGGCTTTTAAGAAGAGACTGGACAGCCACATGTCTGGAATGGTACAGGATCTCTTGCTTGAGCAGGAGGTTGGACTATAAAACCTCCAAGGTCCCTTCCAACTCTGTTATTCTATTTTGAAATATCTGAAACTGTTGCAAACAGTGAAGCCATACCTAGTCAATGACGAGCAATAAAAGTATTGTAGGCAAAGCATTATTGTGCCTCCAAACTGTGGAACCCAATTCAAACATTACTGAATATAGAACAATAAATGTTATTTATTCAACTCTTCCTAAAAAATGTAATAGTTTTACTTGCCAGACACCACTGGAGAAAAGGCACAACAAATAAATTTAATTGATTTTTAAAGTATTTTGTATATTGTATATTGATGTTTTGTGGTTTTATTATGCCTGTTCACCGCCCTGAGTCCTGCAAGGGAGAAGGGCAGTATACAAATTTAATAAATAGTAATAGTAAATAAAATAAAATAAAATCCATGACATACACAGTAAGGCTGTTGCCAAACACAATCGCATAATCGTGGTGCCCTGATTAAGAATTCCTTCTTCAAGGTAACCATCAATAGCACAGTCTGTGGGAAAATGTAGAGGAGCAAAGTCACCCAGCAACAGCCTGTTAAATCACATGGGAAGAAGCAACATCTCTATTAATTTCCCATTAATAGACGTATAGATATTAATAACATCTACCTACCATGCAAAAGAGAGTATCACCCAGCCCAAAAAAGGAACCAAAGACTCCAGCACCTCTCCACCAGCTATCGACCCAGATCAGCATAGATTAACTCCAAGCTTAAAATCAGACCAACAGTCAAGTAAACAAAACCCGATCAAGAAATTGTCAAAGAAGCCAACAGCAAACAGCCCAATCAACAAATCTCTAAGATCACCCCGATCAACACTGACAGGCAAGCCACTAGAATACGAACTGACAGTAGACAGCACTCCTTACTAGCACTGATAACGCTACCTAGTTTGGGTGATGAAATGTCTGCAAGAAAACAAGCAAGCTCAGAGATCACCAAGGACCCCTTGATTAACTTGGCTTAATGGATCACCTTGGACAATACTGATTCAATGAAACTTGCACGAACATCGTAATGCAGGTGCCCATCTACCTTTGAATATTCACCTGTTTGAAAGACAAATGTACTTTGTGTTTCTGTTAACCTACATTGGTTAGAAAGGATCGGTTCCAAGCATTTTGTTTTCTTTCTAAAATAGTCCAGGGTTGCTCCTGAACCATTTCAAAATAATTACGGGACTGATTTTTGAAGAGACTGAAACTCAAAGATGTAAAATCTATTTTGCAAGTTGAGAAGGTCTCAAGTTTAAAAGTCTGCCCAGAAAAATGTCTGAGACTTGGGAGGCCTGCTGTCAATCACAGTGCTGAGTCAGACAGACCATATGAATTTCCTGCTTGGTTTTCATTGCCAGATTTTGCATGGCAGTGGTAAATTTTCAGTGAAGATCAAGTGGGTATAAAGAGTTTTATGTTGCTTTGTATAGGGTGGAGAATTTTTTTTTTCAAAAGATATTTTGTAAGTGGTTTAAAACTCTTCCAGGAAAAAGTTCAATAAATTGTGCAAAGAAAGCAACCATAAGAATCAATGCATATGTTTCATAATCTACCAGTTATCCGTCTAATAAAGGGGGTGGGAATGCAGTTTTTCTCTTAGAATCTGCCATTCCAGCATGCTGAATGTCCACGTAGAGAGACAAATTTGCAAAGGAAATTCTGGTAGAGTTGCTATGGGAGAAATCTAATTTATGTCCATTTTACTCAGTGAGAAGATTGCAGAAATTGTATTTATCAAGAATAAATTCTGAGCAGCTTTATCCATTTAGGCATCTTCTAGTTTCAGAACCAGTGTAATAAAAAGACACCCAATCTGTAGAAGTCAAGTCTATAGAGTTAAAGGTAGAAATTGCTACCACACAATAATGAGAAATTATGAAGGACTTGTAAATAGTTGGAACACAGAAGAGAAATTAGCAAAGGCAAAAAAAGGCAAGAAAGAAAGAGAGAAAGAGAAAGGAAGGAAGGAAGGAAGGAAGGAAGGAAGGAAGGAAGGAAGGAAGGAAGGAAGGAAAAGTATCAGAACACAAAAGGACAAAGACTGAACCTTATTTGGGAGAGGGGAAAACAGAAAATACAGAATCTGGACAGTGATGAGAACAGCATGTATTGCTTGCTTACAGTAACAATTTTAATTTTACTGGAGAAATGAGCTCCCACTAATATCTGTTTTTCATATTCCATCTGATAGCTGTCCTAAGAATGTTTAGTTACATGTGTTAGTTTGTTTTCCTATGGGAGGAAACAAGCAATAGCAATAGTACTTATATACCACTTTACAGTGCTTTATAGCCCTCTCTTAGCGGTTTATAGCCCTCTCTTTATAGCCCTCTCTTAGTGGTTTATTGCTCCCAACAATCTGGCTCCTGATTTTACCCACCTCTGAAGCAGGGGTCTCCAACCTTTGCAACTTTAAGTCTGAAGGACTTCAGCTCCCAGAATTGGAGCAACCAAAATAAAGTTATCACAATCAAGAATACAATATAGTATCCTTATCAATGAGACCAAACTGGTCCTCAAGAATAAACTATAAGGTGGACTAAGAAGAGAGAAAATAATATTATGTATTATCTAGAAATAGCATGTCTGAGTTGCAAAAATATGGGCAACACAGATTTTTATTTTCTAGATTTTTGTTGTTATTCTAGTGCAGGGGTGTCAAATTCAAGGCTCAGGGGCTGGATCCGTGCCACAGGGTGCTTAGATCTGGCCCACAGGAGTCACCCTAGAAACAGCACAGGACCATCCCACTGTGCCTCTGCCAGAGAAAACTGAGCTCAGGAGACTGTTTTCACTGGGAGAATGTCGGTCCACTACAGGCGCCCCTGACATGTGTGAGACTGAGCTGGTCATGCCTACCCTGACCCCTGAGGTCAAATACAACCCTGATGTGGCCCTCAATGAAATCGAGGTTGATACCCATGTTCTAGTGGTTACCTGGATTTTTGTATTCCAGACATGTATTCCAGACATGTTGGTAACATTATTATCTCCACTTCACTCCAAATATATAATTAAAAATCATGCTGAAGAATGATATTCCTTTTCATAGAACTTGAGTGATAGGCTCCATAGGCATATGGACAACCATCCCAGGTAACCGACATCTTAACAACCGCAGCTTATGTTTGCACTGCATCACAACACTGATGTAGGATCCAAATCTTGTATTATCTCCTTAAGATGGTTTTTATTCATTCATGGCCTCTGGCAATACTATTAGAGAAATCTAATTATTTCATCTAGCAAAGCTGGCTGGAGAAGTCTGGTAGCTGAAGTCCTTCAGACTTAAAGTTGCAAAGGTTGGAGACCCCTGCTCTGAAGGATGGAAGGCTGAGTCAACCTTGAGCCTGGTGAGATTAAATCTGCCAAATTGCAGTCAGCTGGCAGTCAGCAGAAATAGCCTGCAGTACTGCCTTCTAACCACTCTGCTAAAGCAGTTCTTTCCCATCTGAAAATCATTTCACTCTATTTAATCGACCCAGTATCCCTTAATGCAGGGGTCCCCAACCTTTTTTGCACCAGGGACCAGTTTCATTTTAAAGAAAATTCTGCGGACCTGCAGGCGTAGAGGAGGAGGGGGGGGGAGGGGGAACAGGCGGTGCATGCGCATGCAGGGGGGAGGGGGGAACAGGCAGCGCATGCACACACGGGGGTGGGAGTCGGCTCACTCGTCCCTCTAGGGCCTCCAATGGTGCAAACCGCCATGCCTGCGCTCTCCTGCATCTGGTGCGCGCTGTGCCCAGGGGGCTGCTCCCTCCTCCCTCCTCCTCCTCTCCAGCCCTGCGGCCCGGTTCCTATCAAGCCACGGACCAGCACCGGTCCGCGGCCCGGGGGTTGGGGACCTCTGCCTTAATGGGATACTGGCCATGCAAGCTATTCGCACCTAGTTCTTTAAGTGTTTATTGCAATGACCCTTTGCCTTATTCAAAACAATGTACAGGCATGCAGTAAATTACAGATCCTATTTGCAATTTTCTGAAGCTTTTCTATTACTATTCTCTCTCTCTCTCTCTTCTCTCTCTCTCTCTCTCTCTCTCTCTCTCTCTCTCTCTCTCTCTCTCTCTCTCTCTCTCTCTCTCTCTCTCACACACACACACACACACACACACACACATAATTACGGCACTTATTATTTTTTTAAGCCAAGAGTGTTAGGAACCTGTCTATCTCTAAGCATCCATAATGACGAACACGTGAACATAATAGTGAACATGTTCTGAAATCCACACTCCCAAAGTCACCAGGGGTCAATTCTTATGAGCATTTTTGAGCAGATCCGAAATCAGAAAGGGGAACCGATCCAAATTTATTAGGAAATAACTCTTCCTTTCAGTGATCAAAGGTCAGCAAATTACTTCATTCAAACTCTAATCCATGAAAGTTTTCTTCAGAAGAATCAGTAACAATAGAAGGTTTATGTTTCTAAGAACATATCATTTTTTAAACCTAAAGTGCTAAATAATAGCAGCTTTTGTTCAGTTTTGTTCGATTCAGGATTTTATTGAGTTCTGAAGTGAAATACTGACCAAGTATAGGAGGCACAATAAACTTTATAAATTTGTTGCAAAAACTCATAATCATCTTCTTCAGAACACTATTTATTCATATGGAGAAGGGGGAAAAAACCCCAACTCCTACTCTTTTAAAAACAATCCTGAAATAGAAGTCTAGTTGCTTACAATAACAATTCAATTCAATTCAATTTATTCGACTTATTAACCGCCCCCTCTCCCCGAAGGGACTCGGCGCGGTGCACAGGAAATATAAAAACACAATATATCACAGAATAAATACATAAATACTTAAAACTATATTAAATTAACACCCTGTGCTAAAATCTACCCCATTAAAACTAATCCATAAAACCCAATGTACAAATTTTTCTGCTAAAACTAAGGCTAGGTACGGTAGGTTAGGCCTGGCTGGCCTGTTGGAAAAAGTAGGTTTTTAATTAATAATAATAATAATAATAATAATAATAATAATAATAATAATAATAATAATAATAATAATAATAATAATAATAATAATAATAATAATAATAATAATAAACAACTTTAATTTATAGACCGCTCCCTCTCCCCCAGGGGACTCGAAGCGGTGCACAGGGAAGATAAAAGACAATAAATATACATATACAAATATACATACATAATTAAAAGGCAAATTAAACATTATTCCTGTGCTAAAATTCCCAATTGACGTGCACTAAAATTCCCAATTAAATTTACTAAAAAACCCCATAGATAGAGAGACTGCTGGCAGAAGGAGCGGAGGTCCATGATAGATCTAAGTTCAGGGGGTAGGTCATTCCAGAGGGTAGGGTCCGCCACAGAGAAGGCCCTTCCCCTGGGCGTCACCCGCTGGCATTGCCTAGTGGACGGCACCTGGAGAAGTCCCTCTCTGTGGGAGCGAATCGGCCGAAGGGATGTGTGAACGCCATAATTAGCATCGTAAGGGGTAGACATTTCATTACAATCCTCCTATTATTCCCCTGTGAAAATATCTGAATTCCTGGCAAAAATATGATGCTTTAAACAGATTGCATATGCCTCTACAAATTTTTTTAAAAAAAAACACAAGCCAACTGCATCCTTAATAGAATATTTAATGAAATAGTTTTAAATGTAGAGGTGTAGGACAGGACACCATGAACATAATAATACCATTATGAATAGATAGGTTAGGTTTAATATGTCTATTTTGAGCTGAAATCCTTCCAGATATTCCACCTCTAAGGCAGATCATTTCAATTCTAGCCATCCAGTGGTAAAATCACATTGCCACCTACGTGTCCAAGAACCCAGTTACATTCAAAGCGATTAATTTTTTTTTTAAAAACCCAGTAAAAATTTCAGCAACAAAAAATTATTTTGTCATTCAGCATGCTTCAAAAGAATTTTACAAACACAGAATCCATACTTATGGTCTATTGCTTTTAAAAACCTGAATATTAGCATCTTATTTTATCCAATTTATTCATTTGCTTGGGCAATCAAGTCAACCTTTATTACAGTCAAAGACCAGCATAAGAAGAATGGGGTGCAAAAAAATAAAATAGAATCCAAAATACCTCCCCAAAATTAAATTATTTAAAAAGCTAAAAATGTAATATATATATATTTTTTAAAAACTCCAAAAAGAGGGGTAAAAACAATAAACACAGAAATCATGCCAATATATCTAAAGCAAATAATATAATACATCTAATAAAAATACTTTATAATAATGGTGTGAGTGGTGTTAAAATTAATTAGTGCCACAAGTCACAGCCTGGTGTATTTTAAATGTGCTTAGACAATTGCAGTTAAACAGTAAAGCTGTGCTTTCCATTAAAACAAATAAAAATGTATTAGGTTTGTACTATTATTAAGTCAAGGAATTTGATCCAAAGGCAAACATATTAGAGAATTTAAACAAGAGCAGACTTTTTAAATAGTTTTAAGCCAAAGTCCCAGCTTTCAAAATACAATGTAAGATTTAGTCCTGAAATAAATAATGTGATAAAGGAGAATCTTGGAGGTTTTAATGTATTAATCTTTGTCTGAATGCTCCCTTGATCCTCATCTCAATAAGCACATGTTTGGTAGCCAGAAGTCACTAGAAATGAAACACTAGCATTACCTTCAAACCAGAACTCCTTTTGGGATACTCTAATGAGAGTCAGAATTTGAAATCGAGACTTGAAATTAATTTATGATTTCTGCCTTGAGAGCCTTGGTGGCTCAGTGATTAGAAGGCAGCCTATTTCTGCTAATGGCTGCCAGAAGTTTGGCAGTTCGAATCTCACCAGCTCAAAGTTGACTCAACCTTCCATCCTTCCATGGTGGGTAAAATGAGGAGTCAAATTGTTGGGGGCAATATGCTGACTCTGTAAACCGCTTAGAGAGGGCTGTAAAACACTGTGAAGCGGTATATAAGTCTAAGTCCTATTGCTATTGTGTGGTGGAGCTAAACTCTATTATAATATTATGCTTTTTTCACATTAATTATTTTAAAGATATTGAAGCTCTTTTTTTTTACTGGCAGAAGAAACCAATTTGGAGAATTAGGGAGTATGGACCAGCAGAGCTGTATATATGAATAACATGCCAAGATACCCTATAATTCTAGGTTATTGTTTTGTGCAAATGCAGCCACTTGTATTCTCCAAACTACAGATTTGCACCTTAAGAAAGAGGAAGCCTAGCTGATGTCTTTCAAAGGCCAATCATTTTACAAAACATATATTGCTTACCATCATCCAAATAAGCTTGGTCAAGATTCTGTTCCTGTTTTACAGTGACTCCAGCTGATGCCACTTCCTTCTGATCATTTGCTGGTGGTCCATTTTTGGCCGTTCTCTGCTGCTGAATCACAGTAGGATAAGAACTTGGGCTTAACCTTTGTGCTTGGTTGACTTGAGGCTGATGGGGCCTCACTCCGCTGGATGTGTAATTTTCACTGCACATGATATGCTGAAACTCTTGATGGCTTTCACATCTCATCTGATGATTGGCTGTGGGAGAGCAATGAATCACTGGAGAAGATGACTGATTGGCTGGGGAATGATGGAGCATTGCTGAACTTTGGCTAGGGGATCCTGCATGCACAAGCACTGACCTATGAACATCTGGGATGGGTACCTGGGCACCCATCAGGTTGGACTGCTGATAGCCCAGGTGGCTTGGACTGAGACTCTTGCTTCTTTGATATATTATAGCTCCTGGGTTTTGGGAAGGATACTGAGATTCAGGAGAAGAGAGGTTTGAATGCAATTGCTGGCAAGAAGCCATTGTAGCCACAAGACAGGAAGGAGACTCCGAGGCCATTGTATGATGTGAATAATAAGGCTGTGTTACTGTTCTCAGACCACTGTGTACTGTATTGCAGATTAAACTTGGATCATAGTCATCAATGGGCTCTGTTTTTATGGAAGGCACTGGAACAAAACACATAAAGGATATCAGTTTTAAAAGAACTGCTAATGGACAGTCAAAGAGAGGAATGACTTTGACACTGTAATTCCCCACCACCAGTTTTTAGCTTGTTCAGTTTTCAGATATTACTCACATATCTGCTGGCAGATTCAAGACTTACTGTACTTCTACAATTTGCACTTTCAGGTGTTCTGTTGCCTTGTCCTCAAATACTTTTTGGTCGACTCAGTTTATGTGTTCAGCTACAAGGGGTAATGAGCTAATATCACTAGACCCTAGAGTTACAAAAGCAGAAAGCTACTCCTTCATACTACGATTGAGTTAAAGTGGGTTCTTCCCATCCATAGTCTGCACTATAATAGCAAAAGCACTTAGACTTATATACCGCTTCACAGTGCTTTTACAGCCCTCTCTAAGTAGTTTACAGAGTCAGCCTATTGCTCCCCAACAATCTGGGTCCTGATTTTACCCACCTCAGAAGGATGGAAGGCTGAGTCAACCTTGAGCCGGTGAGATGTCAACTGCCAAATTGCAGCTAGCAGTCAGCTGAAGTATCTTGCAGTACTGCACTCTAACCACTGTCCTACCTCGGCTCTATAATAGTTCCTGTGGCAGGCCATGGGTGGCATATGATGATATCACACCTTGTGGTGGCAAATGATCTCACCTAGCATTTTTATGTAAATGATAAAGTGGAAAGGAGAGAGACTCAAGCTATGAAGAATGTCCTATCTCAGGGACCTAGAGTCCATCCTCCATCCCACAACAATAGCAACTTAGATCACCCTCATTATGCACATAATGACTACCAGCTGAACATGGTACTTAATTCCACCAAGCCAAGCAACACAAAATATTGCTTATATTGTTCTATCCAGTAAAGGCAACATCAAGCGATGTAATATGTTAATATTACGGAATTGAAAGATCTCTGTGTATGTAAGCAACAAACTGACTGCTGCCAGAAAAAAATTACTAATGTATCAGTAATGTGTATCCTGATTAGAGGTCTATGCTAGGCCAATTAAGTCATGTTTTTCCCTGCATCTGAAGCAGTGGTGGGTTGCCAATTTTTTTACTCCCGGGTTGGGAGCGCTCCCGCACACACATGCAACACTTCTGCGCATGCGCAGAAGCATCTGGGTGGGTGGTCAGACCCTCCCGCTACCGCTACTACTGGTTCACCTGATCCAGGCCAAACTGGGAGCAACCCACCTCTGATCTGAAGGCTGTGGCTACCTGGATGGGGAAATAGTAATTCATAGACGAAGAAAGATCCAGCACCAGTAGTTTTTAGGGATTCTAAACATGGAAATTGTAATTTTTTAAATTCTGGATGGGTTTAGCATCCTCAAACATAGCAGGTGTTCATCTGGAACGTATGACTCCTACTTGAAGGGCAGCTGGTAGCTGTGGCCAAAAAGACCATGTTCATTGGTTACTTTGTTTTGTTTTTAATCCTGTTAACTGCATAGAGTCACAGTTTGCTAATGATGTCCATATAAATTTGGCATGCACAAATAAATAAAGATGCTTTGTGGAAAAGCAAGATAGAAAACTAATGATCGGCCAGAGGGAAACGATTGCAAAAATTGCTCCTCAAAATGGGGAACTTACAAACAATTCCTGAGAGAGTGTTTCTGAATAAAAATCCCAGGTTCTTCACTTACTATCCAACTTAACTTAATTTAAAAAGATTCCGCCTACATTTGAAGGTAACGTCCTCTTTGAGTTGAACTCAACTCCTGATGCCCCATGACCACATCTATTCATTATTCAGAATGGAAGTGGTTCATTCCTGTCAATCTTTCAAGACCGTTCTCAATTTTTCTGCTCTACGGCCATGATATTCCCTGTGATTTCCCATCCAAGTGCTATACTGTATTGCCCTTGGGTATATTGTACTGCTATTCAGTTGCCATAGCATAGTTCTGTGTTCCCACAAATGTTTGTGCTACAAGTCCCTTTCCATAAAAAGAAAATTACCTGGATGGTAGGTAAAATGCTGTGGCTGACTTTTTTTCCGTTTCCCATTGATAACATAGAAATTCACCTTAACAGGGACACGAATGTGCTTGTTGCGATATTCTGGAATCTCTACAAACAGCATGTTCTGAAAACAACAACAACCATAATAACTAACTGTGGGGACAATATAGTATAATAATGTCAGTAATTCAGTATTACAGACATACACATCTAATCTGCAAAAATCCAGATGTTCAACAGATGGCAGGAAATGCATTTTCTGCTTGTCCAGATTTTGCAACTCAAATATAGTAGGCCTAATTTTTGCAATCAGTGAGAGATCACTGGGTATAATCTTGTAAATAGTCTTTGACTTATGACTACAACTGGGACCAGCTGTTAAGCAAATCCAGCCTCCCCTATTACCTTTGCTTGCCCCTGGGAAGGTTGCAAATGTGATCATGTGACCCTTGGACATTACAACCATAATAAAAACATGTAGGTTTCCATGTCCCCAAATTTGGATCCCATGACCACTGCAAGGACCGATCGCGAGTCACTTTTTTCAGCACTGTCCTAACTTTGAATAGTTATTAAATGAATAGTCGTATGTGTGTATCTGTATAGGCCAGGGATGTCCAAACTTGGGAACTTTAAGACTTGTGGACTTCAACTCCCAGAATTCCCCAGCCAGCTATGCTGGCTGGGGAATTCTGGGAGTTGAAGTCCACAAGTCTTAAAGTTCCCAAGTTTGGACATCCCTGGTATAGGCAATCCCCCTTAAATAGTTGACCTGACATATAGTATCTGAAGTTTCAATCTTAGATAAATTAATTTTAACATTATTTATACTATTAGTTTTAATATTTGTCTTATTTATGAGAATCTCGTCCACAACACGAGGACAAGAATAGATTCCAGTTCACTTTGGCCAATGTTAGGCATTACAGGAGAACATAATTTGCTAACCATTTTTTTTTTCATACAAAGTGGAAGATTGTGTTTCTGTGTCTAACAATAGAGTGAACTTACAGATTGGCTCTTGTCTTTGTCCACTGTGGCCTCCATCTCCCAAACCTGCTGCCCATCTGAAAAACAAATTAAGTCATCCATGGAAATTGTTCCAGAATGTATGGAAGGCAGATGTAGATAAAGTGATTAGGAATGCACCCCTTTTTGTATTATAGTATTCAAAGTACTTTTTTGCACATGTCCTAAACCATTCTTAAAGAGACATAGTGATTATTATTATTATGGTTCATTGCACAGTCATGCAGATGTTCAGAATGGATTTGGCATTTTAATCTACCTACTGAGTTCATCCTAAGGACTTATAATAATAATAATAATAATAATATAATATTTAATATTTATAAAACCGCACCCTCTCCCCGCAGGGACTCGGGGCGGTGCACAGGTAGAATAAAAACAATAAATACATACGAACAATTCTAAAAACAAATTAAACATAACCTGCGCTAAGATTTCCCCATTAAAACTAAGCAGTACTAATTTCCCAATAAAAACCCCAAAGACAGAGAGACTTATCCTAGGCCAGCCAGACAGAAAAAGTGAGTTTTTAATTTAAGACGGAAGGAGCGGAGGTCCGTGGTCGTCCTGATATCGGGGGGAAGGTCGTTCCAGAGGGCCGGGCCCGCCACAGAGATAGCCCTTCCCCTGGGTGTCGCCCGCTGACAATGTCTAGTGGACGGCACCCGGAGAAGTCCCTCTCTGTGGGAGCGAATCGGCCGTGAGGATGTATGAGGCAGGATCTGATCCCGCAGATAGCTAGGTCCCGAGCCATGGAGCGCTTTAAAGATGATAATTAACACCTTGAAGCGCACCCGGAAGATGACAGGTAGCCAGTGCAGCTCGCGCAATAGCGGTGTTACATGGGTAAAGCTAGCGGTTCCCATAATTGCTCGCGCGGCTGCGTTCTGAACTAGCTGAAGTCTCCGGGTGCACCTCAAGGGGAGCCCCATGTAGAGAGAGTTACAATAGTCCAGTCGGGATGTCACGAGCGCATGAGTGACTGTGCGCAGGGCGTCCCGATCCAATAGGGGGCGCAATTGGCGAACCAGGCGAACCTGGTAAAACGCCCTCCTGGCCACGGCTGTCACTTGATCTTCCATGGACAGCCGGGAATCCAGGAGGACACCCAAATTGCGCCCCCCATCCACAGGGGCAAGATGTTCGCCCCCTATGGCCAGCGATGAAGTGAGCTGGTTGAATCGGGCAGCCGGAAACCACAGCCACTCGGTCTTGGTCGGGTTGAGCCTAAGTCTGTTACTTCCCATCCAGATCCGCACGGCTTCCAGGCACTGGCACATCACCGCTACGGCATCGTTGGGGTGGTTTGGGGTAGATATATACAACTGAGTGTCATCAGCGTATAGATGGTATTCTACCCCAAAACCACGGATGATCTCACCCAGCGGCTTCATGTATGTGTTAAACAGGAGAGGCGAGAGGACCGACCCCTGAGGCACCCCACAAGTGAGTGGTCTCGAGGTCGACCTCTGCCCCCCTGCCAACACAAATTGCGATTGGCCAGAGAGGTAGGAGGAGAACCACCGTAAAACAGCGCCTCCCACTCCCAACCCCCCCAGCCGATGCAATAGGATACCATGGTCGATGGTATCGAAAGCCGCCAAGAGGTCTAATAGGACCAGGATGGAGGAACAACCCCCATCTCTGGCCCTCCAGAGATCATCAACCAACGCGACCAATGCCGTCTCGGTGCACATGGGATAAGCACATGTTGATATTTGATGACGTAGGAGGTATTGTCACAGGATGTAAGCCATTCTGAGTGAAGCTTCCTTTTGCAATTGACTGATGATGAATTTGTCAATGCCGATGGTGTTCAAGTGGTGCTCCAGTTTATTATTGCATGTTGCACATGGAAAGATAAGGTTGGACGAATCACTTTCCTCCCCCCGCCCCAAGGACCAGCTCACAAATGTATTGTAGAGATGAAGTTCAAATTAGAAAGGTCAAGAATCTGACTGCAGTCAATCATGCAAAATGCAACTCTTTGAATTACCACATTACCATACCACATTAAAATTCACTAATGTAGAACTTAAATTCAGTTGCAAAACTGAGCGTATATGGATATAAAGGTAAAGTTAAGGTTCCCCTGCACATATGTGCTAGTCATTTCCGACTCTAGGGGGTGGTGCTCATCTCTGTTTCTAATACAAAGAGCCAGTGCTGTGTGAAGATGTCTCTGTGGTCATGTGGCCAGCACAACTAAACGTCAAAGGCGCACAGAGCGTTGTTACCTTCCCACCAAAGTGGTCCCTATTTTCTACTTGTATTTTTTACGTGGTTTTGAACTGCTACGTTGGCAGAAGCTGAGACAAGTAACAGGAGCTCACTCTATAGGGATTCGAACCACTGAATTGTCGACCTTTCTGATTGACAAACTCAGCGTCTTAGCCACTGAGCCACCTGGATATATGGATAGAGGTGTGTATAAATACAGGCAGAAGATTTCAGAAAGCACAGGGCTACTTTTTTTTTTAGGATTTCAATGCTATTAATTTCTCACCCTAAGCAATTCTATTATATTACATAGGTTTAGTAAAACTAGAAGCCTTTTAATATTTATTATTTCTGCCCAGTATTAAAAACATTTCCAGGTGGAGGTGCTTCTACTGTACTATCTAAGGCCAAACAGTTGTTGGCTACACAATCTTTCCCAGTGTGAGACCCATACCGTATCTTGATCTGTCATAGTTGGCACTAGAGGAGGTGGGAACAATCTGATAAGCATCCTGCCCCAAGCAGCCATTAACAAAGTTAAAAAATTGTTATGATGTTCCCACAAACGCTGGCTTCTTCCTTGAACTAAAACTTTCCTAGTTCCTCCAAACTTTCCTTGCAACTCAAAAGACCTTATATGAGTTCCTTTCCTTCCTCTCTACTTTGTCAGCATATTACAGGCATTGTAAAAAAAAAAAAATATTACATAAATCTTTCACTAGTACATGAAACACTCTTTCACATCCTTGATGCTGAATGGGAGTTTTGGGGATGGGTGGGGGAAACTGCCTCTTCCAGAATTGGTTCTACCAATGCTGCTAACAAATTTTAATGCTTTTAATGTCATAACCGTATTTCTGTTATGGCGCCAATCCTGGAGTCTTTCTTAATGATGGGTATAATTTAGTGATTTATTTCCAATGTTTCACATATCAAATAGGGAAAAAAAACAACCACTATGATCCGGTGATTGCAAAGTAATTTGAACTTAGGCAAAATAATCAACTGACCTATGTTGATAATGTAAACATTATTCTCAACCACCAACCAAAGGGGAATTGTTTTAGAGTATCTTTACTACACACTGAAGTACGACTGATTAAATATCTTATGGACAATAATTTAAATTAAATTAAAGCAATAAGATTCAGGAACCGAAACAGCAAATATTCTTGGAAAACTTTAAAAACTAGCAAGACCCTCTATTTTTTGTTTTGCTGCAAACAATGAAGACTGCAAAGCCTTTATGGCATTTGATAAAGATACACTGAACAAATATAATTGCCATAATATTAGACTTAATAGCTTAGCAAAGACCAAGATTCCGCATTAACTTAAACTAGCAACCTTACTGAAGAGGTGGATATTTTCTAGCAACTGTCTAAAATTAAATCAATGACTTTATCTAAAAACACTTTACTCTAAAGTTGTTTTTCTCACAAAATGATGGTATCAAAATGTTCTTATTTACATTCGCAGAACTTATTCACAGAACTTATTTCTGACTAAACATGCATAGGATGCTAGAATGTTAAATGTGTGATTTGAAGTGCTACTGTGTTTTTTTAAAATAAAATTCCTAGAGGCTACAGATGATAAAATAGTTATGTTGGAACAGAAAGCAGTGGTACTATTCAAAATAACTTTTCCCCCTATAGCTGTTAGTCCTGTTTATGGCATCCATTCCAGAACTAATAACTGCAACTATAGAAAATATTCATAAAGGTAATATTGGAAGAAAATAAAGTTTAAAAACAGAAGAGAATATATGCAGCTCAAGGTTTAACCGTGGAGTTCTTGGTGCTCCCTGATATTGGTTCCTTGCTTGTAGATGTTTCATTACTTGATTAGGTCACATCATCAGGGTTTATGAAAACGGGACAAGAGACAATGCAAAAGCTAAGAAGGAAACAAAAAGACCAAAACGCATCCCTTCCAGCATACCACATTTAGATAAACAGGGATTAACATGAGATAAACAATCATGCGGAAAGCAATATCCCAATCAAGGAACCATTGAGAAAACCATACCCCCCACCAACAGTGGCAGGATAAGCTAATGTGTATAAACAGGGAGAAAACCCCACTCACTAGCAAACAAGATAGGTAATGGAACATCTGCAAGCAAACAATCAAGCTCAGAGAGCACCAAGGACTTTGCAAAATTAGATTTAATTATGTGCAGTCTAATTTCCCCATCATCTCACATTTTAGCAATTGTGTTTAGTTTGCTTTTTGATGCTGGTGACAGATGCAATCCACTGAGCAACTTCTCAATCAATTGAATGCATACCAGTGTGCAAACTGCCCCATACTGAAAAATACTGTATATTTGAAAAATGGGAAACAAATGTTGATGGTATGTTGAAAAACAATGCACTAAACCTATCTGGTTAAAGAAGAACTCCAAACTCTGAGAAGGAATCTGACCAGAATGGATGTGTAAATTCATAAAGTAATGGATGTGTAAATTCATCTGTAATTCTAAACTGTAACAGCCAGACCAGTGGTGGGAATCAATTTTTTTTACTACTGGTTCTGTGGGCGTGGCTTTGTGGGCATGGAAGGGGACGGATACTGCAAAATCCCCATTCCATCCCACCCCACTAACCTGCTTTCCAGCTCTGTTCTCCTGTGAAAGGACAGCAAATAGATAGAGGTGGGGCCAGCCAGAGGTGGTATTTGCCGGTTCTCTGAACTACTCAAAATTTCCACTACCGATTCTCTAGAACTGGTCAGAACTGGCTAAATGCCATTTGTGAACCAGACCTCCTTCTCCAAAAAAGCACCCTTTTATTCCGAGGAGAGAAATTTGTTTCAATCTGGGCCATTCCAGAAAAATGTATGCTTGTCCCTGGATTGAATCACGTTAGATCCCAGATAGAACTGACATTGTCCTAAAATAAAATATCAAGTAGAACAGGGATTTGACACCCTTGGTGTCCCACGGGTCAGATGCATCTCACACACAGGCCACGCCCACCCCAGGTCTGCGAAGGGAAAAAGCATCGTGAAACGTCATATGATAGCAACATGACACCACAAGTTTGACACCCGTGATCTATAAGAACAACCTGAGTATCAATGAGGACTCCAAGTGCATGGAAATTGTCCTGTTGTCAAAGAGCATTCAGACCTGTGCTAAAAATTCTCCATTTGCAACCTGAAAAAAATGGGCTACTTCAAAGAACAGATAAAACAATTTGCCCTAAAGAGGTGGAAACAAAAGACGAGAAAGAAGAAAGGAAGCAGTAGAAGAGGGGAAGTAGTACACGCACTTCACACTTGGAGCCAAGATTACATTGAGCAAGATTTATGTTGGGACTGGACTTATTAATGGATACTTCTGTCCTTTCATGGTTGCCTTGTGTAGGTACAATTTTTTTTCCATTCCCTGTAGCTTCAATATGAGGCACAATAAGCTGCATCTAATATAGGTTTTGAATATATTATGGGCATTTGGGTTCCTCTTTTAGTTCAGTCAGCTCTAGATGTTTTTTAGATGGTGGCAAGGAAAGGATTTGTTTGATATGCCTGGACAACCACTCAGTGAAAATAACATGAAAGTAAAATGACAGTATTGTTAGAAGCTGGGTATGAAAGCATAATCTGTGGGACGAGAGAAGGTAAAGGTGAAGGAGAAACTATGAGTCAGATTTACTGAGTCAGAGGAATCTCTGGGACTACCCCAAGGTGGCTGCCTTTTACTCAAGGGAAGTTTTGCTCAAGGGGAGTTCATACAGGCATAAAGTCCTTCATTGTTCTTCAGCTTACACACACAAGGATTCCAGTTTTTCAGAGTGTGCTGAAACATCATTACCAAACCACCCTCAGGAAGCTGCACAGCAGCTGCACAGCTCAAGAGAACAAGTAGCCTTCAACGCAGGTTAATTGCAGTGTTGTAGCACACAATCAGCCAACTCAAATGACTAAAACTAAACACATTAGACTAAACACAGCTGGAAATATATTTAAGCCTAAAATTAAATCCTGCAGTAAGGAAACAAGCAGCACAATTCTGTGCTGCAGGCAACTATATCCAAGTTTGCAACTCCTCAAGTCAGTTCTGCAAAGTTAGCAAGTTTATACAATTTATCATCCTTCTGCTAGTCGTGAAAAAAGGACAAAGATGCCAAAAGCCACACCTACCCAACTGGTTTCAGTGGTTTTCTCTTAATTACTGTAAGGATTGAATTGGGGCACTATCAAATGCTATTTGTCTCAATGGGTAAGCCTGCTGGTTGGAAAACAGCTGCTAGCACTGTTAAAGATTTACTTGTCCCCTGGTGATTTTGCAAATCTATAGTATATATAATATTTTAAATATCTTAGAGAGTGTCTTTGGATAGACGTTTCCCACATTGCAAAACATCACTTTCTACTTATGAAGGAAGAAAAACAGGCTGGAGCAGGCATATCCATCATTCTGTCTCTTCAAATGTGGTATTCATTCATTCATTCATTCATTCATTCATTCATTCATTCATTCATTCATCCATCCATCCATCCATTCATTCATTCATTCATTCATTCATTCATTCATTCATTCATTCATATATTTGTAAAGTCACACATTCATTTAGGTTAGCAGAGAGCTTGTACAGTTTATTATTCACTGACATGCCCTAAATTCTTTATTGAATTATTTATTTATTTATTTTATTTATTTTATTCAATTTATATCCCGCCCTTCTCCGAGAGGACCCAGGGCGGCGCACAGGAATTTAAAACAATATACAAAATAGTACCAAATATAATTTAAAAAACCTATTAAATGACAGAAACCTGCGCTAAAACCAGATTAAAATCCCCCATTTAAAACTGTCTAATATTTGTCCCAGCGGAGGCTATGTTAGGCCGGCTACTTATAAGTAGATGCTACTTATCTCCTTTCAACCTAGTCACAAATAAGAAAACTATTTCATTTTTTCTTCTAGTCTCCTAAATGTGAATGAAATTCTTGAAGGCCTGACTTCAACAGCTGCGAAGCCCACAGCAGGTGGCAGCATCTATCTAACCTTGAGTGATTTCAATAAAATTAAATAGGATTTGATGTAGTTGGTACTTAAATGAGATCCTACCCGAAAAACTCAAGATTGTAGGCTGGATTGAATCATAAACTCATCCTGGAATAAGGCAATGGCAAACAATTTCTATGTATTATTCATAAGAAAACAACACAGATATATCCATATGGTTGCCAGGAGTTAGTAGAGGTTTATTTATTTTTTTAAATCTAAACATATTTAGTTTCTTCTCATTGAATTGAACAATTTTTGTGGGATGTGATTTTTTTACTTAGTCTATGCCAGGCGTTTCATAGATTAAAAGTAGGCTAGAAATATGGGGAAGAAAAAGAATGTTCTTATCTGAAAAGGTTCACAATCTCGGTTCCAACTTTGCAGGAAGCAATTGAAGTTGAAGAATAAAGGAGGAAAAAAATGAGTGTGGTATGAACAGTGATTATTGCATATATTTAGATCCCTTTTAACTGGAACAAGAAGAGAGAGAAGATAGTAACACAGATATTCTGGAAGAGTTACAACACGTGGATTACAGATGAGACAGAACAATGTGGTGGAATTTGGATCGAAAGGAATTCATAAGATTATTCTGGCTGCGGATAACGTGCCATTTTAAAGTCCTTCTTTATGTAAAGCAAGCAAGCCAACAAATTCCTCCTGCAATTCTTAAACAAATTGCACAATAAAGAGAACATTTCGAAACGAGTCTAGCTGCTATAACAGGTGTCAGCATTTTGCAAATGAGAGCACTGAAAACTCTTCCTTTCCTCCCATGTAGTCTAAAATGGTATACACACACCGCTTCACCACATATTTCCTTCCCTCAAGCAGCAGACACATTTCGGTGCCTGCTGCATATAAAGACCAAGGAACTGTAGATGAAGTGATACTGAATACTCCACCACTAAAGCAACAGAAGCATTTGGTTTTATTTGGTGATCAAACCACTCAAACAATACTAAGAAAATCTCATGAACCTGAAATATTTAAACCAGCTGTCCCAAAAATGCTTTTTTGCAAAGGCAACTGGACTTTATTAAAAACCAAGTTCAGTTGCCTTTGGAGAAAGCATCTTTGGGACAATCATGACCTGAATGACTGAGAATCTCAGTAGTCATTCAGACCACCTGATAATACTTTAAGGCAAAGGTAAAGGTTTCCTTGCACATGCATGTTAGTTGTTCCCGAATATAGGGAGCGGTGCTCATCTCCGTTTCTAAGACAAAGAGCCAGCACTGTCCAAAAATGTCTCCATTGTCATATGGCCAGCATAACTAAATGCTGAAGGTGCATGGAGTGCTATTACCTTCCCACCAAAGTGGTCCCTATTTTTCTACTTGCACTTTCTACGTGCTTTCAAACTGCTAGGCTGGCAGAAGCTGGGACAAGTAACGGGAGCTCACTCCGCTCCTCAGAGCTAGGGATTCAAACTGCTGAACTGCCGACCTTCTGATCAACAAGCTCAGCATCTTAGCCACTGAGCCACCGCGTCCCCTTATACTTTAGACCAGTGCTTCTCAATTATTTTCTGTCATGCCCCCCTAGGAAGAAGAAAACATTTCGCGCCCCCCGCGCGACTGTAAATAGTATCATTTGTCTATAAAATTGTTATAAGTACACCTCTGCATAACACTGTATCCTTATTAACGTATAAGAGAATAAAAAAAGAAAGAAATGTGGATCAATTTACAACAAAGAATAGCTTTATTAACTGTAGCAGAAAAGATTTAAAGTGCATTAGAAATTTAAATTTTTTTTTAACGCGCCCCCCTTTATGGAGCCTCGCGCCCCCCCTGGGGGGGGGCGCCCCACTATTTGAGAAGCACTGCTTTAGACTGACCCTAAATTCTACAGGCGGTGTCACTGTGTGGCTGTTTAGGGATGGTGGTGCAGGCATACACATTAAATTAATACAGCTTTCCCCCATTTGATCAGCATTTTGTTTACTCATTGTTTAACGTTCTAATGACAACAGATTATTTTACCTGCATAGGCCCATGTCTGCAGGAAACAAATGTTTCCCTAGCACAGCTGGAACAAGCCTGGTTCTTTAAATATGGTAGCCCTGTACATACAAAGACAATAATCTCATGGCAATTGTACTGACCTTTTAGTTTGTATATCATGTTCCATCTGTCTTGCTAATATGCTGTTATAATCTTGAGTGTACAAGCCCTAATTTTAGTTTGTCAATATTTGTGTTTCATCTTAACATTTCTGAATGTTAGCTCTAAATCTATGGCAAAACAGGAGGCTGTCTGAAATCAGGTTTGCTTTGTTTGGGAGAAGGGGGAAAAGAGTCTTCCTGTAATCTATTGCTTCCTACTTGAAATGAACATTGTGCTGTTTTCTAAAGAAAGCGAAGCAAACATGTAGCTGATGCTTCTTGATTTGAAGTGTTTGGAATCGTAGAGATGAAAGAGGTGGCTTAAACCATCAAATCCAACTTTCTTCTCAATGCAGGAATACAATTTATCAGAGATCCAGCTTTCACCTGAACACATTAAATGAGAGTCTAATACTACTTTGAATAATTGATTCCAATATCAAACAGTTTTTTTACTCTTCTTTTATTCATTTAAAACCTGACTCCCTATTACTTAAATCCACTGTTTTGGATCTTGTATCCAGAATGAGACAAACAGATCTTGATTTTCTGGCACACGATAGCCTTTCTTATATTCCAAATATACTACCATAACTCTCCTTGATGATTTTGCTCCAAATTAAGCATCCAGCTTCATTAATTGTTTTTTTCAGATTGCAGTCCCTTAACTACTGGTATCTATCTATCTATCTATCTATCTATCTATCTATCTATCTATCTATCTATCTATCTATCTATCCTTCCTTTTTTCCTTCCTTCCTTCCTTCCTTCCTTCCTTCCTTCCTTCCTTCCTTCCTTCCTGCCTGCCTTCTTTCTCTCTCTCTTTCCCCCTCCCATCAATTTCATTGAATCCTTGCACTGAATGTAATGCTTGAGTCTACCAATGCAGAAAAGAATGCAATTAATAGCTCCTGAAATCTGAAATACATGCATCTGTTCTTTCAACCCATTCGTTGCAACATATCAAAATGGTTGTAAATAATAATAATAATAATAATAATAATAATAATAATAATAATAATAATGTAAATGTTATTTCTGTCTTGTAATGCAACAGTTAATCCATAATCTTTTTCTATCCATTACTAATCGCAATAAGCATTCTATTTATCTCTTCATTAACAAAAACACTGAACACCCAGGACTGATCCTCGTGCACCTCACTTATTATCTCTTTTCAATCTGATGAAGATCCATTGATGAGCATTCTTTGAATATTATTTTAAGCCCATTAGGAATCCACTTAACTGCCAAGCTCTCGGTGAACATTTAATTTAATTTCTCAAATGATTTATGCTTCTTTATCTCAGTCAAGTTTCAACAAGTACAGAGTGGCATGCAAAATTCTTTTATCTCTCCTCCCAGTTATCATCCCAGTAATTTCATCAAATAGGTAGATAGCAAATATCTGAAATATTTCAATGCATATTGCAGTCCCTTGATTAATTCAATACTACATTTTCATAGATCTGGTCCAGGGATTCTCAGTCTTGGCAACTTTATGACATGTGGACTCCCAGAATTTCCCAGCCATCCATGTTGGGAATTCTGGGACTTGAAGTCCATGTGTCTAAAAGTTGCCACAACTGGGAATCCCTGATCTAGTCCAACATTCCAGCCATCAACCACGCTTCCCCTCCCTTAAAGTTTTATCTGAGTCTCAAACTTAGGGAGTCCTCTAAACCTAGAAACAGCTGGACAGTTGTAATTAACCACAGTGATAATAATGCAACTGCACATACTGAGAGCTATCGATTATATAGGTATACAGTATAACCAACACCAAACAAAGCACTAAAATACAAAGAAAAGATGAAGGAAACCGTGGGGGGGGGGGGAGAAGGGAAAAAAGGGGGACCCCTATTTTCTATATTTTCAAAATATTAATGGAACAGTATGCCATTTTATTGTTAAATTTTTAGACCACATAGAATCATATTCAATCTTGTTTCTTTATTGGTCCAAGGCCATCTTGAAGGTTGAATTGACATAAATCCTAAACTTAGACTTTGAATTCTGATATACATATAACTTTCCAAGAAAACAACATAACTCTTGTTACTAACTGCCTGCAGAATATATCCAAAGATATACATATATAGGGAAGTTCACCATTTTTTAAATCTTTAACATCTATTTATCTCTCTGAACCTTAACCTTAACCTTTTATATTACAAAGTTTTTGTAATTACACATGAAATGAAATTTAATGTTTTGTTTGCAATTGTTACCTTTGGTGTTATCTGTATTTTTAGTATGGGTTTAAAAATTAATAATAATTTTAAATGACCGTTTGAACTGTTTCATATACAGTATGCATTAGTTGTAATTACCTGTAATTAACTTTAAAGCTCAATTAGCCTCTACTAAAGTTTATTGCTGGCTTATCTATCAACTTTATGGATTAATTAAAGATTAATCTGATAAATTTATATCCTGCCTTTTAGAAAGCTAAATACAAAAGAACAGCAATAGAGGCTCTGAAAGAGATTCATAAACCAGCAAAGGGTAATGTCCTGGATAGCTTAAGTCCATGGAATTAATTCATTCAGAACCTCACAACAATTCTGATTTAAGAATTTAAGAGAGAGAGAAAGATAATTATTGAGCACTTTTCCAGGATTATTTTGCACATAGACAAAAGGTAGCTGCTATTTAAAAAAAACAATTATTTTTTAATAAACATGTATATCATCTTTGCAATATTTCTACATCTTTAAATATCCATTATACTCCTTTTATCCATACATATATACCTTTGCATATCTATATTTCCATTTTTACATATTTTTCATCTATTCCTATTAATTCCATACAATATATCTTATATCCTTCTATATACATATATTTCTCTTATATTTCTTATTCCGTATTATTTTATATACAGTCTATCTTACATTTTCCCCTTTTTGTTAATTCTGTGGTTTTATGTTTATTTTCTGATTTCTTAATATTTTTTCCTCCTTTAATTGCTTTCTTATTCTTTTCATCTTTCCTCTAACTATTTGAACCATAAATTCCATACTGAATTTGTCTTTTTATCTCCTATTTTTTAGGTTGCAGGTTTTGGGTTTTTTTCATCTTTTGGCTACTTCTGAGCTCCTGTTTGGAATTAACAAGGGAAAAGGATATTTTATAGCAGTTCTTAAATACTGGTTTCTTAATGGCCACCTGGCAGGTTTCATAGTTATATTTTGTTATAAGCCACTTATGAATCTGTGGTTAAAGAGACACACTATCTATGGCACACAATCTGAGAATATACCTCTTCATCTATGCCTACCAATAGCAGAATGTATAGGTGGCCTAACTTGGGGATCTTCAACTTCTAGAAGTCAGGCTGGGAATGTCTACAATGCACGTCTGTCTCCGGGGGAATCTTTTTCGTTCCCCAACTGGAACCAGTCAATGTAGGAAACAATTCCAAGATAAGAATATGTTATGCATTTCGAGGACCTTCCTAGGTATGGACACTCAGTTGAAATTTCTGATCTCAAGAGAGTTGTGCAACTTAAGGCAAGTTGCTCAAGGGCAAATGAAGTAAAAAATAATCTGGGCTTGTATGGGTAGCAGTGAAGTTGACCTAGCACTGATGAGGCATGGAGCTTTTTTATGAGCATTCCAGGATCATTCTAATGGCTACTACTTTGTTCAGGTTACCATAATTTCAGCCACCATACTTCTCCTTACTCTGGATTTTATATAAACACAGAAACATAATTGCTGTTGCTAATTATGGATGGTATCATTTTAATACGGGCCAGTGGAAAACAGGCTAGGTATTCATAATGGGAGGTAAACTGAGGTAGTAAGCCTAGATTACCTGGATATGGAAATATTTATAGTGCTTCTACAAAACCATACCGGATTCATATGGTATGATTATTTATCTCCACCTTCTTTCTTTTGGAAACAGACTATGTTATGAACAACTAGGGACTATAAGAGGTTCTCATGCATAGATTCTGCCCATCCTTGTTTTTGTTGACTCATGCGTCAGAGTCAATAAAAACATGATCTGTTAATTGGTCAGTGGTTTCATTCCCTGGTTTCTTCCACAATTCCACAGCTAGAGTCCCATGGTTGCACATAACATTAACATTAATCTAAAGTGCAAATTGCTTGTTGACTTCACCTTTTTCAAGCAACGTCAGAGATGCATGGGTCCTTCACCATCCAGCTAACAGAATACAAACAGTGCGAAGAACCCATGAATGCATTTACTAGATATTGTGCTAGCACTGATGATGTTACACAGTTGGTTAATGAAATATCCGCAAGCAAACAACCAAGCTCAGAGATCACCAAGGACTCCACATTATTCTCATATCTCTTTCCTTCAGACACGTTTTACTAAAAGATGTACCAAGATGTTATTAGCACTGAATATAGTGAGGCCATTCAATGAATAGTGTGGTGGCCTAGAGGTGAAGATGTTTGTCACACACTCAGGAGGCTGAGAGTTCAATTTTAGGCAGCGCCAGATGTTTCTCCATCAGGAAGATCCAGCTATTTGCTGTGAACCCCACAGAGGCATCAGGAAAAGCATCTGGCCAGTAAATGCTCAGCTCCATTCAGTCACCTTGACTCCACCCAATTACAAGAGATTAAGGCAGTATGACTTTGGGCACACTCCTGCGTGTACTCCCATTCACAACGCTTCTGCGTGTCCAGGTGAGTGGGTGGCGCCTCCCACCGCTGCTACTGCTGGTTCGCCCAATCCAGGCTGAACAGGGAGCAACCCACCCCTGGATTAAGGGTTGTAATAGTGAAACCATCCCAGCCATGCCTATAAAAAAAGGCTGCACACACATATCACAAGGTGTTTCTTTGAGAGATATTTCTACTCTGTAGTACAATGATGGGTTTTGCACTGATTTTGCATGGAGGCATAATATGAAATTAAGCTCTAGCAGAAGATCTAATAGTGTCAGCACTCTTTGCATTTTTAAGGGAAACATGTAATTCTATCTTGTTTAACTCACGCTGTGATTGGACCACAAGCTTTGGGCCAAACTCGAGGAGAATTCAAGATGTCAGCCTGCATTAGGTAAATCTTATTTGATCCATTACAGTACCCTCAGAATTGTTTTGCTTAATTAGCCAATTAAATGGTACCTCAAATCTGCACACATTACTCACAATCCCTTATTCATGAATAGGGGTTTGTGAAATGGTGGCAAAAATGTGTTTTCTGCCACAGCTTAGCTGAGCTGGCATAAGAGATCAACCAAGAGGTTTGGGAAATTCTCTTTGCATTTCTCACAAGCTTACTCTGAGGTTTTAGAGCAGCAACTTGACAGACTGTCAAATAAAGTGTCCAAAGTAAGTAACATTTATTTAAGTTATTGTGGATGAAAAAAAAATCTACTGTAGCTTCCAATAGTACATCTGATCCAATCAACACAAGTGGGATTCGACATGCGTAATCAATCTAGGCTAGCTTTGCCACGAACCTGAATTTATGTATGAATTTGCTGGCTTGGTTTTATGAGTTTGCTTGATGCATGAACTCATCCATTGTGGCTTATTATATGCAAACCAAGCCATGGTGCCATGCTGGTTTTATTTCTTTATTTCTGAAATTAATATGGTACCTAATTCCTAAAAAGACTCTGAGCAACTTACAAAAATTAAATTGTGGGAATTTTACATGGAAACAATTGTTTACTGCTGGGCATTGTTTACTGCTAGATACCTACCACTGGGTCAATCTCAATATCTTGGTAGCTTTTCAAAAGGCCCCCAGGGTTAGTGATGGTACACACTGCAAGGAGCGGGGTAGCTACAGAATTGTTCAACAACTTAGCAGAAGATGTAATGATGTTGTGTGCACCAACAATGTTTCTTCAAACTGGACTCCTAATAACTTCATGGATATATCTGTATAGTTCTTCAGCAACAAAATGGTTGTAATTTTTTTTGCAAAAATTATTTCGGTTCTCAATAACCAAAGACCTGACTTAACAGTTTTCCTGAGTGCTTTCAAACTTAATACATAGCTAATTCTGATGCTATGCACACATGCTCTTTCATAATTCCTATTCAGTCACCTCTAAATAGCTTGGATGCATCTGTTGAGGCTTCCAAAGATGTGTGTTAGTATTTCCCTATTAGACCTAGGTTACCATAACCACAGACAATTAATTACATATCAGCTCTACCCGACTTCTTGTAATCTTCCACAATTATCTGGCTTGATGGTCTGGTGATATAGGTTGTGGACTTCACAGAAGGTCATCCTGATCAAGTAAAACAATTCTCTTAAATTGCCATTGTGATCTTGTAGATTGTGCATGATTAATCACATAGGGCAGTGAGGGCGAAACTTTTCGGCACCGAATATCAAAAAGGGAGCATGCTTGCATGCTTATCAGCCACGCAACCTGGAAGAGAAGCTGCAAACAGGGCAGGCACATGCATGCGCATGCCGGGAAATGAACTTCTGGTTTGTGGCATGCGCATGCATGCTGGTCATCTAATCTTCTGGTTAATGGAGTGCATGCGTATAGGATAATCAGCTGGCTGGCACATGCCCATGCTGGAAAACATTTTTGTTTCCAGCACTGCCACACGCATGAAGACCAACTGATTGTCATATGCACATGCACTTCAGAAACCCAGAAGAGGAGTGGCTGATGCCACATGTGTCAGGCGACATGGCTCCACATGCCACTTTGGGCACGCGTGCCATAGGTTCGCCATCACAGATATAGGGCATCTCCAGGATTTTAGAAAAGTTGTTATAGCAGCTTAAGAGAATTTGATTTCCAGAAGTTTTTTAAAAAAAACATTTTCTTTCTTCAAGAAGAGCTACATTCTGTGGTCACTGTGTTTGTTCAAGTGGGTGAAGAGACCATAGTTATTTAAACAGGCCCAATGATGAACAGGCCAGTATTTTAATTTCACCAAAAAAGCCCCCAAGGAATGACTCACCAAGGCCAAACATACATGTCAAAGTCTGGCTGGGAACCCGCCAGGGTTATTAGTCATCCATGCTGTAGCCCAACCCCAAAATTGACATTTTGCACCCAGAGAATAAGTTTATCCCCCTTTCTAGCTCATCTGAACAGAATATAACAGTGGCTCAGCAGTCAAACAGCAGGGACTGATCTGGTTCTAGGTTTAGTTCAACTAGTATCGTCTGCGATTCAAGAAACAACATAGAAGAAGAAGAAGAAGAAATGCCTAAATATTTAAGGAAACAAAAGCTCCACTCAAAATAAAACCGCTGGGAACCACCGTGTAACGAAATGAGTCACACCAGGATGCGATGACTAAGTGGGAGACTAGGGAATTCCACTCTGTGTGCCAGCTTTTTAATGGGATCAATTAGCTTTCAACAGGTGATAGAAGATTCTTTCTCTTCCTCCTGCTGCCTTTCCTCAGTTCCAAGACAAATGCATTAAAAGGCAGTTGCTGCTTTTAAACAAATACTCTGCAAAGCTTGATAATCACTGACAGGCTGGTTTCTAGGCGCCCCCGTAGTGTGTAGCAAGCCAGGGAATCCAAGCCAAAAGTAGTTGCCTTTGTTAACAGAGTGCTTACCAGTTGCAAAATTCCAAAACCGTGTGTCATGCAGAGAGATTTTCCAAAACACTGGATTCCACGCTGTCACTAATTCTTTTTCAGTTATGGCAACTGAGTTTCTACGGCCACTCTCTTATTTTCTCTTGAGTGTTTATTTTTGGGATTATCTCCCCCTCTCCCCCTCCATCCCCACCCTAATTTCACAAGATTTGTCTGGGATTCCCCTATTTTCCATCTGACATTTGCTTACTGTATTATAGAAATGCATGTACAAGCAGCCAAAGACATAAAGAGCTACAATACAAAAGGTAGAAATTCTCACAGTACATTCACAAAGCTACATTCATCAATGTTCACATTATTCTCCTTGCCAATAATGCCACACCTTTGTAATTCTGTTAGCCTCTCCTTCATACAGGTCAGCCTTTTGTGAAGTAGCCCAGACAAGAAGCACACCCAGAAGTACTAGATCTAACTGTATTGTAAGGTAATATTAACGTGCAAATATGCAAGTATTGCATGCTTTGAAAAAGTGACTAAATTGGTGGACCAGTGAAATACTGTGGGCACACTTTACTTAGACTTCAATAAGACATTTGACAAAGTAGACCACGCTCTACTTTTTGGCAAGATAAAAAAAATGTGGGATAGACTACATCACTACCAGATGAATTTGTAATTAGCTGACCAACCATACTCAACATGTTGTCTTCAATGGAACTACCGCTACATGAAGGGAAGCATGCAGTGAAGTACCTCAAAAAATTGTCTAAGGCCCAGTACTCTTCAAGATCTTCATAAATGATTTAGATGATGGGATAAAAGGGGAACTCATCAAATTTGCAGATGACACCAGGCTGGGGGTGGGGGGTCCTATCCAACAAAATGCAATTCAGTGACCAGAAAAGTAAGATCTTATACCTAGGCAAGAGAAAAACCAAATGCACAGGTGTAGAATAGCTGATACCTAGCTCAACAGCAATACAATACAATACAATACAATAGCAGAGTTGGAAGGGACCTTGTAGGTCTTCTAGTCCAACCCCCTGCGTGGGCAGGAACCTTATACCATTTCAGACAAATGGCTATCTAACATCTTCTTAAAGACTTGCAGGGTTGGGGCATTCACAACTTCTGGAGGCAAGCTGTTCCAGAGGTTAATTGTTCTAACTGTCAGAAAATTTCTCCTTAATTCTAAGTTGCTTCTCTCCTTGATTAGTTTCCACCCATTGCTTCTTGTCCTGCCCCCAGGTGCCTTGGAGAATAGTTTGACTCCCTCTTCTTTGTGGCACCCTCTGAGATATCGGAACACTGCTATCATGTCTCCCCTGGTCCTTCTCTTCATCAAACTAACAGAGGGATTTAGGTGGATCACCACTTACACAGGAGCCAGCAATCTGTTGCAGCTGTGAAAAAAGCCAATGTAATCACAGGCTGCATCAACAGAGAGATAATATCAAGATCACATGAAGTACTAGAACTGCTTTATATTCCACTGGTAAGACCACATTTAGAATACAGCATCCAGTTTTGGTTACCACAATAAAAAAAAAGATGATGAGACTCTAGAAACAATGGAGAGAAAAGCAACAAAGATGATTAGGGGATTGAAAGTGAAAGCATATGATGAACAGCTGCAGGAACTGGCTATGTCTAATCTAACAATGGGAAGGACTAAGGGTGATACAATAGCACTCTTTCAATAGTTGAGGGTCTGTCACGGAGAAGAAAGGATCAACCTATTCTTCAAAGCCTCTGAGGCCAATCAGTCCTCTAAAGTTGTCTATCCATACTGGACAATATTGGGAGTATAACATCAATAAAATAGAACAATTGTAAATAGATGAAAATAACAGTAACTATATGTTTCTCTGGATTCAGGGCCATGGGTGCAATTGTCCTACTTGTAACAATACCAGCCAGGGCAGAAAATTCACAGTTGCTAGATAATCATCACAAAGTCAAACTGTACTAGGTCAAAACAATCCTGGAGCCATGTCAGGCAGGATAGGGCTACTGTGACTGAATGGATGGATTGTGACACTTTTTTCTGTAAGGCAATTCAGATTGTGCTGTTGTTGAAAACCAAGTAATTCTGACATTGCTTTGGAACCTGATATTCTGCAGAGCTGTACATTCCTGGGAGAAAGAAAACTGAATGCTCCTTCCCTCAGTTAGGAATAATGTGGGTACCATCTCAATTTTCTTTCTAACATTGTTTTCATTTCTGCCACTGGCAGAAATGAAAACACGTTCTATGAATTACGTTATAAAGTAAAAAAAAAGGTGTGTCATATTTCTTTACTATCAAGAGATTTTTCTCTTGGTGAAGAGCCTTAAAAAGATGGTCTGGGGGGTGGGGAAAGTGTAATTTTTGGGGCGTGCAGGAGAGATGGGGACTTCAAAACTAAAAATAATCAAATGCTTTAGCAGACAATAATCATAGAACATTGTTTATAAGTTTTAGAAAGATATCAAGTGAGACACAAATGTACAAAATGTGGAGGTTTTGTATTAATTCATCAGAGCTGGTATTCAGCCAGTTTGGACAGGTTCTGGAGAACCGGTAGCGGAAATTTTGAGTAGTTCAGAGAACCAGCAAATAGGCTGGCCCCATCTCCACTGCCTCCCAGCTACCCAGATGATCTTCTTTTGTTGCCCTGAACAGGAGAATGGAGCTGGAAAGCAGGTTAGTGGTATGGGGAGGGAATAGAGATTTAGCAGTAACCTTCCCCCAGGAGTGAGGAGGGAATGGGGATTTTGCAGTATTCTTCCCCTGCCACGCCCACAAAGCCACACCCACAAAGCCACACCCACAAAGCCATGCCCACAGAACCGCTAGTAAAAAAATTTGAATCCCACCACTGCAATGCACTGCAATGCAGATTATTCTTTAGTCCTCATACAGCTTTCTACAGCCCCAATTCCATTAACTAAAAAGGGGACAATGAGAAGATGGAAACTCTTTGGAAAGTAAATTGAAACCTAGGTTTTTTTTGGTGGAATAGTAATCTACAAGAAGGAGTTATTAACTTGAAAGGAGATTTGCTTGCATTAATGAAGTAACTGATGAACATCTGCTAATAAGATTAATCTTGGGGCCAATTCCCTTGCTCATGGAAGCTAACTTGGGAGTTTTATCCTTTGTTGAGTTGCATGATGTAGAATCTGATAGTAGCATTGCGTCTTAAGACACTAGACAACTATCCCACCACAAAATCAGTTTTCCCTATTGCCAATCCCTACCCTACTTCAATAGCCTCTGCTCCCAATTGGTCATTTGATTTCTCTTAGAGGAGTATGTAAATACCCTTGAAGAAGAAATGCAAGAATCCTTAAGTAAATATCAACTTAATCCTGGGAAGGAATAGAGAGTGAGAAATAAACTCAAGGCAACTTAGTCTGTTTGGTATTAGAAGACACACAGAGAAACACCAGACAAACAATCAAGCAGTAAACAATGTCTTAATCAAGGAATTACCAAGGATAAAACAACAATCCCACCAACGCTGAGAGGGTAAGTTACTGCCTATAAACAGAAAGTAAACCCCACACTCACTAACACTAAGAATATGACCTAGTTGGGTAACGAAATGTCTGCAAGAAAACTGGAAGAGCACCAAAGATTCCAATGACACATATTTTAAAACTGTTTGCTAAAGTCTTGATAGATGAAAGGGACAGTAAAACCCAAACCAACTTTAAGCATCATTCCAGATTGCACTGCCTTCAAGAGTTGTAGAATCTTAAGAATTCAGCTATTTATTTGATGCATTATCTGGCCTTTCCTTAAAAAAAAAACCCTTAAGATCACTTATGTGGAAACCTCTTTTTATTTTATCCCCATTACAAAAAACACACACAATGAGGCATGCTGGACTGAGAGGAATGATTTGCCCAAAAGTACCCTATGCTTCCATGTGAAGCATAGCTTCAATTTACATATTCCCAATTCTACTCATCTACCGTTGCATATTACTAACAATTCTTATCCAGAATGTATTGCTAGTCCTATCACCATCATTGCCTTAGGGAGGGGGTACATAAGGAACTCAAACACCACAAGGTTCATTTAAGCGAGTGCAATGTGCATTCCACTTACTATGCATCATCCACAGATGGTGCAAAGCACACACATATTACATGTGTATTGCATACATTGGTTTTTTTTTTTTAAACACAAGAGCTTTATTCAGATGCTGCTAGAGCACAAATGTGCAAACTCCCATTCCCCCAGAGTTCACTTCCTTCCACCATTTCCTGTGCCAGGTTTAGAATGACTGGGTCTTTTTATAAACTGCATGCTGATCTCATTAATATGTAGTGTAGTCAAGCCAACATAGTGAAGGTCAGTTATTTTCATGGCAAAGGCTCAATACGTTGCAATTTAACACCTACATTACTTTCAGGTTGAGATCCAGATGATGCACACCAGTGGCTTGATTTTCTAATTAAATTAATTTTCTAATTATTTTTTCTAATTAAAATGGATTTTCTAAGTGATAGCATAAATTGTAACGGTTTTTGAACTGGAAGACACGGGTACAAAATCAGAGTGGGATATCTGTCCTACCTTTCTGCTCAAAGGCCCGGAAGCTGTATTTGATTGGGGGAGAGGGATGGTCTTGTGACTAGCTATGAAAATGAAAACTTGGCTGATTCCTCTAACTCTGTCTCAAAATAATAATCTCAGGGAGCGTAAGACGTTGAGTAGATGAACTGCATGAAGTTGAGAAGAAGCTTAACTCTCCCATTTCCATCATACCTATGGGTACCTCTCTCCCCCTTTCAGCTGCACACACTTAACAGTGCTGTGACTTATGGCTATAAGTTAGAACTGTAAACGGGAGCCTTGCCAAGCGCTACAACTTATACAACACATCTTTTCCCCCCCAAACCATTAAAGCAGCCACATCACTTTGCAGGGCTCATGATGCTACTTCTGGCTGTCTCCATGCCCCATGAGTCATCCAAGTGAACTGGGGAGATAAGGGAGCACGCTTTCCTTTCCAGCTGCTGGTGTGCTTTTCCTCTTTTTTGCTACTTCCTTTTTATAAAAATGCAGGTCTTTTCCTAGAATCAACCATCAGGAAGATAATTGACAGCCTCACCAAGGAGGCTATGTTGCTCCAAGATCTTACAGTAGTATTATTATCCTTTGAGCTATTCATTGAAATTACGTACAAAATATACGAGGCAAAGCCAGATTACAAATTTATGCATAAATTCCCATAGATAAATCTACAATTTTCCTGCATTTTTCCTGTATTTGAATACAGACAAAGTCTGCAGCTGCTGCGTATGGATGGAAAGGCTGTTAAAGCAAGCCCTTCAAAGCCTTAACTCCAAGGTAAAGTGGAAGTTTGGGATTCCAGTGTTAATCTGCAATCATTGTAACCTACAATAAGATGTGAACCTACTAAAATAAAGAGTAATGAACAGGCCACTTTAAAAGTATTGCATAAATGGAAGGATGCAACATTCAGAAGAACTGCTCTTCAGATCTGAATAGTTCCACTTGAAAAAGCAATCTTCTAAACAAAGGAAGTTGTGTATTTATTTATCGGTCAGGCTGATATGCTACTGCCACCAAATGCAACTCTGAGTGGTGTTTATTTCATGATACTGTAATTAGACTACAGCAATTAATGCTAGCAAAGGAAAAAACAGTTACAACAAAATGAAAGCTATCTGATGTAGCAATGATGAATAAACCATTCTAACTTATGAAGTGTGTGAGAGCTTGGTGTAGTGGTTTATTTATTTATTTATTTATCAAATTTATACCCCGCACCTTCTCCTAAAAAGGACCCAGGGCGGTTAAAGGCACTGGACTAGAAATTGGGAGTTCCCGTCTTTTTAAGCAGAAAACCCGTTTGGTATTTCGGGCCAATCATTCTCTCTTTGCTCTAGGAAGAATTCAACGGGGGGGAAATACTTCTGAAAATGTTGCCAAGAAAAGTACATGGACTTGTCCAAGCAGTTGCAAGAAGTCAAAATTGATTTTAAAATACACACACAGACCTAAGAATCTTGCTAGATAATTAATCAACAAAGCAGGCATGATGGCATAGTCCTTAATGCTTTGTTGCTGCTGTTGTTGTTAGTTGCAAAGTTGTGTCTGACCCAATTTAAAAAAAAGGTTTTGCACTTTGCAAACCTCCTGAAAATGGCCCCTTTTTTTCAAGAAAAGGGCATGGATAGCCCTTAGGAGGCTTGTAGAGGGCTCCTGGGGGGGGGGAACAAAGTGAGCAAAAAATGGGCCTATTGTTTGTCCGTTGGAGAAGGGCGGGGTATAAATTGAATAAATGTAAATGAAAAAAGGGCATGGATAGACTTTAGGAAGCTTATAGGGTGCTCCTAGGGGCTGCGGGGGCAAAATTGAGCAAAAATAGCCCATTTCTCACTCATTTATGCCCTCGCCAACCTTCAGGAGTTCTCTGAAAGCCTCCTACAAGCTATGCACAGCCATTTTGGTGAAGGGGTGGGGTTTTGGAAGGCAAAAAATGCTGTATTCGGTGTATAAGACCAGATTTTCAGCCTCTTTTTTGAGGAAAAATGGTGCGTCTTATACTCCGAAAAATACAGTACATTAGATATCAATGGCAGACAAGCTAGTTAATATTCTGATGAGCATGAATATTTCCTGTATCTCTCTGCATGACATGAGAAAACATAAGTTACTTTTATAAATTGAAGAAAAGTTGAAAAGTCGAGCTGAAGATTCTTTTCAGAAATCTCTGTTATGACTACTGAGGCTTTCACATTTTTCTTCAAAGACCATGGACTTGCTTCTACAAATTTAAAATTTCAATCTGGAATACAAAGGAAGAGGAGAGACCATTAGGCCTCTTCCCAAAGGTGCTTTTTCAAAAGGCAACTGGACTTTCTTGTTTTTTCCTTGAAGACATTTTGCTTCTCATCCAAGAAGCTTCTTCAGTTCTTCAGAAGAACTTCTTGGATGAGATGTGGAACGTCTTCAAGGAAAAACCAAGGAAGTCCAGCTGCCTTTTGAAAAAGCACCTTTGAGACAACCATGACCTGGATGACTAATATTTATCTCCATAGATATTAGGCCTCCTTTTTTCTTTTGAAACTCAAAAGAGAAATGCACAGGAGTCCTCTTTGAACACTTCTGAATCTGAACTATTTCCTGAGAAACTATAAAGCTAGAAGTAGCACCTTATTGGCAACTGGTCCTTCAAGGTAACAAAACCTTTGCAGTAATCCATTACGATCGGGGATGCAAAATTCCTGATTACCATTGTTTCAACTGTTGCACTAACATATTTAACAAAAACAATGAGTCCCTCCTGAATATTTTTTTTAAAGGTCAGATATGATTCAGGTCAGAAATCAAAGCAATTATTCAAAGCAAGCAATAGCAAAGAAAGGGAAGGTATAGTAAAGATACAGTCCAAAAGACATGTATATATACAGTATGTAAGGATTCAGCAACTGATAACCCCAGGGCTAAATTTGCAGTTGCTATCATGAAGACTATGATTTGGAGGAAAGAGCAACAGTAGCAATAGCAATAGCACTTAAGACTTACATACTGCTTCGTAGTGCTTTTACAGCCCTCTCTAAGTGGTTTACAGAGTCAGCCTATTGCCCCCAACAATCTGGGTCCTCATTTTACCCACCTCGGAAGGATGGAAGGCTCAGTCAACCTTGCGCCAGTGAGATTTGAACTGCTGAACTGCAGCTAGCAGTCAGCTGAAGTAGCCTGCAGTACTGCACTCTAACCACTGCATCACCTCGGCCCTATACTCTTGGTATCCAAGAGTATCAAAGGCCATTGGGAAGTGCAAATATTTGGTATGTGTGTGTGCGCGTGTGTGTGTGTAAAGTGTTATGTCAAAGCACCTGCAGGAAATCTAGCTATGTGGTCACTTAGAGTCAGCACCGACTTGATGACACATAATCAATCAATCCATTATCATGGTGTTGACAGCAATTGCTTGTCAGGAACTGCAAGACGGCAGAGTTGGCAAGTGCTACCTCAGGTTTTATATATACCCACAAGAGGAAGGCCTTCTATCCCTTGATGCTGCCCCCAGTCATCTTGCAGATTTTGACCTCCTTAGGGAGGCTGTGGTTGATAGGAACAAGAACTCATGATCCATTTGCACAGATATCTCAGTGAAAATTCATTTACAGAGACCCATCATCAAAGCAAATCATCTATTGTTCTTAGTCACAATTCCATTTCTTTGTTCTGGTTTCTCAGTTTCTACTGACTAACAGTCCCTTCTTCTGACTCATGCATAGCCCATTAAAATTCTTGAAATATTTCTACCTCAAAAGTCTTATTTGGGAGTAAAAGGTTCATTTGGCAGGAAATTCTTGCAAAGAGTTCCGTAAGGGATCATCGTGTAAGTATACTACTGAATGTACAGTTTTAACACTAGTCACCTCAGATTGCCATCTTCTATATGTGTTAGTACAATTTCCTTTGGTAATGTGCAGTGGTGGGATTCAAATAATTTAACAACCATTTCTCAGTGGTCATGTGACTGGGGTGTATGTCACTTTCGGCGATGGGCGCTTCACCTTAGCTGTTACAATGTAATAAGGGCTAACCTGAGAGGCAATTTCTGTAAGCAGGGCAATAAAGATTAGGCTTGAAACAACACCAGAATGTGTTGTTTCTAGAATCCTGCCTTCCTTACAGGATTAGCCCTGTAAAGTGGGAAAAAACATAATGATATTTCTTCCAACAACCAGTTAATCCGAACTGCTTAGAAAGTTAACAACTGGTTCTCCCAAATAAGTGCAAACTGGCTGAATCCCACCACTGGTAATGTGACAACAATTTGATGCATTCAGCCTTTGGAAAGACTGCGGTATATCATATGCTGTAAAATGAGATTCCTAGTAACCCAATGTTTTCTTTCAGAATTACTTATCTGAGCTGGGCAACCTGCAGAAGAATGGGGAAGTGATTCCAATTCCTTCAGAAGTTGCATACAATGAACTTCCCTCAATAGACATTCCCTGGCTCAGATTAACATAACACCCTTTGTGCACAACAACAGAAATCTGACAGACTAAACATATCCCAATGTAATGCACTCCAAAGGGGCTGGAATTAGTTTCCAAAATAACTACCCAACATGGCTGACAATGTTAGTTGGATTGCAGTATTTCCAAAACTGGTGGACACCAGATTGAGAAACAATAGCCTAACCTACCTCCCAGGGAGGGTGTCAGGCTGTTGGTAGAATGTTTGTATTTGGAAGAAAGGAAGAAACAAACCTGAAAGGAATCAAGGCAGCTTTTGGTAGAATGTATTTCTGACTTTGACATGGATCTAGGGTTTGCCATGATGGAAAGGCTAGCATGTGGTAGCATCTAGAATATCTTGAAGAACCTTAAAACACAGTGGGTTGGGCCAATTTAGTACTTGAGGCAGACGCCACTATTAAAACCACAAGGCTCTAGGCTACACTAGAAAATAAAAACTGAATGCTATAGCAAATGATATACTTCTATTTGATTATGGAAGTTATGGCTATGCTCATATACTGTAATCTTTAGCAATTAAACTCAACCTGAGGGAGTCTTTACCTTTTTAGCTTGGTGCTAAAAATGGGATACTAAGGATACTAAGGTTTCTTTCTTTGTGAAAAGAATTATAATAAAACAGCTTCCTTACCTACCGTTGCTGGCCCCATTTTAACATTATTTTTAAGATTGGGTCCTTCAAGGCATGGCTTTCCTTAATCAGCCACATGAGAGAAAGAATGAAAAGAATGAAAAGGATGCCATACCTGGTGTCTTCTCTGTGAAGATGACTTTGGATTCTGCTGTAAAGTTCTGGCCGGTTAAAATCATTTGCTGTCCACCATATACAAGGCAGGTGTCCACATCTTGTCTTTCAACCATTGGAAGTTCATGAGCTGACCGTTGGGCTATAGACAAAATACAGAGTGGAATTAAATCTTTTTTAAAAATTGGGAAATTTCAGAACTACCCACAGATTATATTTTATCAATATTGCCATTTTCTCACTGTCAAAGAACTTATCTGGAAGACTCTGTCCCCCCCCTTTTTATGACCCTGTATCAGGGTGGAGTCAGGGCAATTGAATGGATCTGAGAGTTTACTAGCCGGATGCCCTTCCTGACACCTAGGTGGAGTTTTCAGCAGATAATTTCGATAGAGAAATATCTGTTACTGTCTAGGAGTGAACTCTCAACCTTCCATGTGGGAGGCAAGCATCTTCACTTCTAAACCACCCTGCCACTCATCTGGGAGACTTTTTCAATTAAGGGCTTAAAAATAAGAGGAAATATAAATGTACAGAAATAATAATTAGGAACTGATTCCGGAACTACAGCTCTACTGGACTTACTCCTTGTCTCTAACAAACAAGAACTCAGAACTGGAATCAGCCTATGTTTCATCCCAAGCCAATGGCCAAATATTCAATTATGCATATGTTACAATCATGAAACCTAAAATTGCCACCTGCAGACTCAATTTCAATCAATAGGCCCAAATTCTTTACAGTGAGCTGAAACATAACTCATTCCGAGATGGAACAGGACAACTTTTCAATCAGCTAAGTAGCTAGAATATACTTTATCTCATATTTCACTGGGAGGAATCTGAGACAGGGAGCTACTGTATTTTTCAGAGTATAAGATGCTTTGGAGTAAGACACAGCAAGATTTTGAAGAGACAATTTAAAAAAAAAAACTTTTTTGCACTCTGCAGACCTCCCTAAAATGGGCCATTTTTTTATGAAAACAGGCCCTTTTTTGTCAAAAAAATGGCCATGCACAGCTTTTAGGAGGCGTTTAGAGTGCTCCTGGGGAGCCAAAAATGAGCAAAAAACAGCCCATTTTTGCATAAACAGGCCCGTTTTGTTTTGTTTTTGATAAAAAAAGGGCATGCATAGCCTTGGGATGAGGGTGGGCAAAATTGAGCAAAAACGGCAAACTATTTGCTCAATTTTATTTATTTATTTATTTTATTAAATTTATACCCCGCCCTTCTCCTTGTTAGGACCCAGGGTGGCGCCCAGGGATGTTAAAATACATACAAAATATATAAAATATATGAAATTTAAAATACTTATTTTAATAAATAAACCCTGCGCTAAAAACCGAATTAAAATCCCAAGTTTAAAAACTATCTAATAGTCAGTATGGAGGTTACGCTAGGCCGGCTAGATGAAATAGGTGTGTCTTCAGACACTTGCGGAAGAGGGGGAGGTCGGAGATGGTGCGGAGTTCAGGGGGTAAGTCGTTCCAGAGGGCTGGGCCCGCCACAGAGAAGGCTCTCCCCCTGGGTGTCGCCAGTCGGCATTGTCCAGCCGACGGCACCCTGAGGAGGCCCTCTCTGTGGGAGCGTATCGGTCTGAGGGATGTATGGGGCAGGAGGCGGTCTCGCATATAACTAGGCCCCGAGCCATGGAGCGCTTTAAAGATGGTCGTTAAAACCTTGAAGCGCACCCGAAAGACCACAGGAAGCCAGTGCAGCTCACGCAGGATAGGTGTTATGTGGGAGTGTCTAGGCGCTCCCGTAATCACCCGCGCGGCTGCGTTCTGGACTAGCTGCAGCTTTCGGGTGCACCTCAAGGGAAGCCCCATGTAGAGAGCATTACAGTAGTCAAGTCGAGAGGTGACGAGTGCTTGAGTGACTGTGCGTAAGGCACCCCGGTCCAGTAAGGGGCGCAATTGGCGCATCAGGCGAACCTGATGAAACGCCCCCCTGGCCACGGCTGCCACATGATCTTCCATAGACAGTCGGGAATCCAGGAGGACACCCAAATTGCGCGCCCTCTCCACGGGGGCCGGTGTTTCGCCCCCAATGGCCAGAGTTGGAATAATCTGGCTGAACCGAGGCGCCGGAAGCCACAGCCACTCAGTCTTGGACGGGTTGAGCCTGAGTTTGTTACCACCCATCCAGATCCGTACGGCTTCCAAGCACCGGGACATAACCTCGACGGCATCGTTGGGGTGGTCTGGGGTGGATAAGTACAACTGAGTATCATCAGCGTACAGATGATATCCCACCCCAAAACCACGGATGATCTCACCCAGCGGCTTCATATATGTGTTGAATAGGAGGGGCGAGAGGACCGACCCCTGAGGAACCCCACATATGAGGGGTCTCGAGGTCGACCTCTGCCCCCCTGTCAACACATATTGCGACCGACCAGAGAGGTAGGATGAGAACCACCGCAAAACGGTGCCTCCCAGCCCCAACCCCCCCAGTCGGCGCAATAGGATACCATGGTTGATGGTATCAAAAGCCGCTGAGAGGTCTAATAGGACTAGGATAGAGGAATATCCTCTATCCCGCGCCCTCCAGAGATCATCAACCAACGCGACCAATGCCGTCTCGGTGCTGTGCCCGGGTCGGAAGCCGGACTGGCGCGGGTCTAGATAATCAACTTCCTCCAAGTGTCGCGGAAACTGTTGAGCCACCACACTCTCAACAACCTTCACTAGAAAGTGGAGGTTGGAGACGGGACGATAGTTCTCTAATAATGCTGGATCCAGGGACGGCTTCTTGAGGAGGGGCCTTACTACCGCCTCTTTCAAGACGGCAGGCAAGGACCCCTCACTCAAAGATGCGTTGACAATGCCCTGGAGCCAGCCTCGTGTCATCTCCCAGGATGCCAGTACAAGCCAGGAGGGACACGGGTCCAATAAACATGTGGTAGCCCTAAGTCTCTTTGACAACTTGTCCATATCCTCGGTGGTAACAAAATCAAACTCCTCCCAAGATGGTGTCACAAGAACAGCCTCGGCCCGCTCGACTGGGCCACTTCCGTTCCGAATCCGAGTGATTTTCTCCTGCAGATAAATCCCAAATTCCTCTGCTCGACCCTGTAAAGGGGCTTCCCTCGGCCTCTGTTGAAGGAGGGAGCGGGTCACCCCAAACAGGGCGGCAGGGCGGTTATCTGCGGATGCAATAAGAGTGGCACAATACTCACGTTTGGCCACTCTTATCGCCACTAAGTAAGTCCTAATATGGTCTCTCACTAGTGTTCGGTCGGCTTCGGAGCGAGAAGATCTCCATCTGCTCTCTAGGCGTCTCTTGTGGCGCTTCATCCCCCTAAGCCCCTCGGTAAACCAAGGAGCCCAGGTGGTTCGTCGCCGCAAGAGAGGCCGCAAGGGCGCGACACGGTCCAAGGCCCCCATGGCCGCACTTAACCATGCGGCCACTAGGTCCTCAGTCGAGTCGCGGGGCAAGTCCACAGGAATTGGCCCAAGCTCCCTTTGGAACCTTATCGGGTCCATCAGGAGCCTGGGGCGGAACCATATAGGAATATCCGGTTCCGCCTCCCCGCGGTGAGGTGCAGCGATCGGAAAGTCGAGCCGAAGGAGAGCGTGATCTGTCCATGACAGGGGTGTGATGACTAGATCCCCTATTCCCAGATCACTACTCCACTGTCCCGAGACGAAGATTAGATCCAGGGTGTGTCCGCCCTCGTGGGTAGGGTCTACAACTACTTGGGTCAGGTCCATGGCTGTCATGGAAGCCATGAACTCCCGAGCTAACCCGGAGGTTTCGCCTGCTGACGGCAGATTAAAGTCCCCCATGACTAACAGTCTGGGGGTCTCCACTGCTGCCTCAGCTATCACCTCTAGGAGCTCGGGCAGGGCTGTTGTTGTATAGCGAGGAGCCAGGTATACAACTAACACGCCCAACTGCCTCCCTAGGCCCCACTTCACAAGGAGGGACTCGCACCCGGTCGTCTGAGGGATCGTGGTCTCCTTTGGCTCAAGACCTTCCCTAACCATAATCGCCACCCCCCCACCCCTCCCTAGGGCCCTAGGCTGATGAAAGGCTCGGTATCCTGGTGGGCACATTTCTACGAGGGGATGTCCTCCCTCGTGGCCCAATTTTGCCCTCCCCAGCCCCCAGGAGCACTCTGGAAGCCTCCTAAAGGCTATGCACAGCCATTTTTGCAAAGAGGGTGGGGTGTCAGGAGGCCAAAAATGCTGTATTCAGTGTATTACGATGCACCCAGATTTTCACACTCTTTTTTGAGGGAAAAAGGTGTGTCTTATACTCTGAAAAATACAGTAAATTGCAGGAAAATGTGTTGTAGAAAGTCCAATGGCTTCTCCTTGCAAGGCACTTTTGGTGTGCATTTTAAAGGTGTGAAGCATTCTATATAGCACTTTTGCATTTAACTCCTTTTGCTTTTGCAATAAAATCTTTCAAAGGGAAAGAAAGGATTTGGAAAGAGGTAGAGAGAGAGAGAAACTGAATTCACAGATTCAAACTAGCCAGACAAACTTTTAGCTTCAATTCCCTTGTTACTTAAATTCACAGAATAACCAACGAAGTCTCTTAACAACTTATCTAAAGCAATCATTTGCCATAAGGAAAGACATCTTCTCATCAAAGGTCCATCCATAGCAAAATATCCAGTTAGTTCCCTCGCTTAACTATTCCTTGCAGTAATGCAATTTTCAGAATTTCACCTATCATCTGATTTTTGGATTTTTTTCTTCTTCTTTCACCATTGAAACAGCTGGAAAAGATCAAATATTTTCTTTGGGCTGTTCCTAATACCTCTCAAACTGTTGTTTATATTAAGTGATCTAGAAGTTCAAGATCTGAATTCTCAAACGCCTCAATTTTAATCTCATCCCTTCAATGAAGGTCTCTGGAGAATTCTGTTCAACATTTTAATAATCTCCTTAACAATCTACTTGTGCTTTGTCTTGATTTGTAGATTGCAAACTAATTTGTGCATCCCTTCTGCTTAAAAATGGGCATTTTCTATCAGTCCTGCTTAAAATGAACAATAGCCAAAGAATGTCTCCAAAATGTGCCCCTAGCAAACATCCTTGTTAGAGATACCATCATTTGGCCTACATTTTGTACACTGGTGCATAAAACCGATGACAAATTCTTCACAATTTCTCCATTTGAAAGTTTAATCATGCCCAGTTTTTAGAGGAAGTGACAGCAGTAGCTTTCTAAATGATGAGCAGGAAATGAGAACTACACCGAGCAGATTAGATGTGCTAATCTCCCAATTTACAGTGGCTACTAGAAAGAAGAGATAATGGAAAATACTGTCTAGATATTTTTAATGAATGAAATGTATAATTTCTGGATAAAACTATGGATTGGAATATAACTAACTGTTTTCAAACATTTCTTTAGGTATTTAGTTGCCAGTAAGACAGAATATTTGAGGGGTCCTTGGTGTTCTCTCAATTTAATGGGCTTGCCTACTAGAATATAAACTGAGAGCAAACCCCACTCCTTACTAGCACCAGTGATGATACCTAGTTTGGATAATGAAACATCTGCAAATAAACAACCAAGCTCAGAGAGCACCAAGGGCCATTCATTTAGATAGTCTATATGGAAACTCTCAATCATCCAGATCGTAGGTGTCCCAAAGGTGGTGGTGCAGTGGTTAAAATGCAGTATTGCAGGCTAATTCTGCCGACTGTCAGCAGTTCGTTACTCACCGGCTCAAGGTTGACTCAACCTTCCATAATTCCAAGGTCAGTAAAATGAAGACCTAGACCAGAGGTTCCCAAACTTGGCAACTTTAAGACTTGTGGACTTCAACTCCCAGAATTCTGGAGAATTCTGGGAGTTGAAGTCCACAAGTCTTAAAGTTGCCAAGTTTGGGAACCTCTGACCTAGACTGTTGGGGGCAATATGCTGACTCTGTAAACCACTTAAAAAGGGCTGTAAAGCACTGTGAAGTGGTATATAACTCTAAGTGCTATTGCTATTTTATTGATATTTTTCCTTTGAAAATGTTTTGTTTCTCATTTAAGAAGCGTCTTCAGTTCTGATTGACTGGTAGGAAATTCTTTAAATATTCTTAGCTGGAAAAGGCATGTTGAAATGGTCTTTGGAGTTAAAATGCATATAAGAACAGTTATTTCAAGAAGACACTATCAAGTTCATATCATCGAAGGAAATCTGTGTACTGTAAATATGTATTTCCATATATTTGCAAAACGAGTAGGAATTATCCTTAAAGAGACCTTTTAAAAAAAACTGACCAGGAGAAGATGGATTACCTGCTGAATTCTATAAAGATTTTAAAGAACTAATAATACCAAAACTGCAAAAACTATTTAATGGAATTTTACATGGTGGAGAAGTCCCGATGTCATGGAATAAGACAGTAATATCTATAATTCCTAAACCTGATAAAGATCTTGAGAGGATCGAGTCCTATCGACCTATTTCTTTAATCAACCAAGATGCTAAAATATTTACAGCTATTATAAGTAATAGATTAAATAGTTTTATAGATAAATATATAAGTTATAATCAAGTAGGGTTTGTTAAAGGTAGATATATGAGTGATATAATTAGAAGAGTATTGAATATTATAGATGTAGCAGAGAATAATGGTGATGAATTAGGTATAATATCGTTAGATATTTTTAAAGCTTTTGATTCTGTACAATGGGATACTATAAAAGTAATTATTGAGGCATTAGGCTTTGGTAATAAATTTATACATGTTATTTCAAAACTGTATCAAAAAAGTAGTGCAAAGGTAAAGGTGAATGGAACAATGACGGGAGAGATTAAATTGGAAGCAGGCACGAGACAAGGATGTCCCTTGTCTCCAACATTATTTTTGTTAGTTATGGAGGTTTTGATTAAATTGATAGAAGCAGATGAAGAGTTGGAAGGTTACAAGGGATATAAGATAAATTTGTATGCGGATGATACCTTGATTATTTTGAAAGATATAGAGAAAGATTTAAAGAGGATAAATAAACATTTGATAGAATTTGAAGAAATGACAGGTTTAAAGGTAAATTGGTCAAAATCTGAATTATTAACGAATAAAGATGGTAAGGAGTGGGAGAGTATGCAAGAACAATTTGGGATAAGAGCTAAGAACACATTGAAATATTTGGGGATAACACTTTCACTTAAAGTTAGAGAATTAAAAAAAATTAATTATGAGGTGATGTTGAAGGAAGTAGAGAAAAAGATAGATAAATATAAAGAGATAAAGTTGTCTTGGTTTGGTAGAATTGCAATGTGTAAAATGATGTTGTTACCAAAGTTTAACTTTTTATTTGAGATGCTACCATTAAATTTGACAGAGAAAGATATAGAAGAATATCAGAAGAAATTAGATAAGTTTTGTAATGGTGGGAAAAGACCAAGATTAATGAAGAAATTGTGGTATCAAAATCAAAAAGAGGGTGGATTGGGAATTCCCAATCTACTTAATTATTATCGGGCGTATAATATTAGAACTGTGATAAAAATACTTAAAGGTGGAGATGGTCATTGGGGAGATCTGGAGTTAAAAGATATTAAGAGATTTGGGTCTATATGGTTTTTAGATAGAGCAAAAACAAAAAAGGCAATTAATAGTTATTGGTTAAAGGGGCTGAGTAAAACTTGGAATAAATTTGTTAAAAAACTGATTCCGGATATAGCTTTTTTGGGAAAGACAACTGAAAGTTGGCCGATTAAAACTAATATAAGTCGGAATAAAGTAATTGAGGATGAAAATATAGGAAATATAGTAGATTGGTTAAGAGCTCTAGGAACTGAGAGTAGGAAGAAAAAAGTAATTCAAAAATTCGAGTTAAATTGGTTTGAAAAAATACAGGTAGAAAAATGGACTATGAAAGTAAGGGGAATATGTAACATAGATAGAAGTAAAACTAAATTTGAAAGTTTAGTATCTCAAATTATTAAGGATGAAACTGGGTTAAAAGGACTCGTTAGTAAGATATACAAGATTATAAACTTTGATGGAAACCCACAAATGGTAATGAAAAGGAATTGGGAGGAAGACCTTAAGATTAAAATATTGGATTTGGATTGGAACGAGAATTGGAAGAGTCGGATTATGAGGACTTTATCTATAAGGATTAAAGAACATAATTTTAAGGTTGTTTGGAAATGGTATTGGACCCCATTAAGATTATCACTGATAGATAAAAAAATGAGTGATAAATGTTGGAGATGTAATACGGAATTGGGAACTTATGAACATATGTGGTATAAATGTGTGAAAATTAAAAAGTTTTGGCAGCAATTAGAAAGAACGATGTGTGAAATGATGAAAAGAATAATAATATTGAGACCAGAAACTATATTGTTATTGATAATTAATGAACCAGAGTTAACAAAACATGAGAAAGAATTGATTAGAATTATGATTATAATGGGCAGAATTGTAATAGCAAGATATTGGAAAATAGAGGTAAATATTAAAATAGAAGAATGGTATTGTGAAATGTGGAAATTAGCCTTAAATGATAAAATGACGTGTGATATTAAATTTAGAGAGGGGGTTTATAAAAACGATATCTTTTGGAAGACTTGGAAACCATTTGTGGACTATGCACTTGGAACTTTGGACGTCTCGACGCCTGTACCGAGAGAATGTGGATTTTGGAGATCCTAAAGATAATAGATGATACTTGAAACCAACTCTTCCTTTTGTTTTGTACAGCACTGGGTGAAATATTGTAAAACATTATAAAAATTTCAATAAAAAAAAAAATAAATTTCAAAAAAAAAAACTGACATAGAAAGAAACTGCTTTTTATGTTTCAGGAATGGCTTCCATGTTTAATCTAAAAGCTGATATTCAAGCTTGAATGCATAAAACATAAAATAATAGCAGAATTAGGCTAGCTCAGAACTGCCTTTTGACTACAGAGCCATCTTTCTGAATATCTCTGACCAGGGTTGTTGTTTTTTGGCCTCAGTGCTGCTAATTATTTAGGTACAGACAGCAAGATTACACTGGGAGAAGAGGTTTGTTGTTGGTTATGTGTACTGTGATGCAGTCTGGTGATATCCAGTTATATTGGAGAATAATAATCTATAAGTATTTTGATTGTGTTGATATGAGTTGCTCAACACATCTAGAGAACATCATGTCTTTAGATTTCTGCCTGAACTGTTTTTGCTCTGAGCCTATTAAATTTAACTTGGTTGTACAATCACTAAAGGATTTCCAAACTTAAATATGGAACAAAGGTTTATTGCAGCCATGAAACTCAGTACAGTTCTATTACCAAATGCATATATATTAAATTTCAGAGAACTAGCAGAATATCTATTAATATTCAGTGAGCTGCACCCATTCCCTGGGTGATTAAAATTAACCTCAAATTATAGTTCAGAAGTGATCACAGTAATTTGTCAACGTGGGACATGTTTCTTCTTCTCTCTTTAACTTAGTATGCTTCATTCTTTATTATTCACACAGCTGGCCCACAAAGCTGCCTGTAGTTTATGCCGAGATTACTTTCACAGAAGTTGCTTATTTCTTCCACATGGTATGTATGATTAATCATTCTTTGTAAACAGTAATAGTCCTGATGAGTTAATAATTGGATTTACCGCAAAACAGAAGATTTATGGTTCTGAAAATACAAGGTTAAATGATATCTTAAAAAATATAAATAAATCCAGCTACAATATTCAAAAGTTTAAATGGTGTCTTGAGAATATCTTTATAGAGCTAATTCTGAGTTTAGAAAGTTCTGGAGAAAATTTCAATGTAGTTCCAGGAATAGATCTATCCACGCCATGATCAAAGTTTTAAGGTAAAGAAACAGAGATTGTATTCACGGTAATGCACATCCTCTTTCTTTCTACTAAGGTATTCATATTTTTGTTTAATTTCACTAATATGAAAGAGAGAGTTAAAAGGAGTGTAACTGGCAAAGGAGGAACTTATAGTCAGCAGAAATTGAGTGCCTTCCAAGACCACTAAGACCACTGGACAACCATTTGTCTGAAATGCTATAGGGCAGTGATGGCTAACATTTTTTGGCTCGCGTGCCAAAAGATGGGGGGGGGGGCGCATGGGGTGGTTGTGCATGGGCATGCCACACCCATAATTATGTGCGCGACCCCCTGCTTTTGGTGTGCTTTTTTCGCCCTCCCCAGGCTCCAGAGGCTTTCTAGGAGCCTGGGGAGGGTGAAAACAGCCTCCCCTCCCCACCTCCAGAGGCTTCAGAAGCTTCCCTGAAGCCTCCAGAGGCGAAAAACGGCCTCAAAAGAAGCCTAAATCAGCTGGCCAGAGCACACGTGCGCGCTGGAGCTGACAGGGCAATGCCTCGCATGCTCTAAGAAATGGTTCCACGTGCCACCTGTGGCACAATTGCCATAGATTTGCCATCACCGCTCTAGGGTCTCCTGCTTAAGCAGGAAGTTGGACTAGAAGACCTCCAAGGTTCCTTCCAACTCTATTATTCTATATTATATGTTCTACGATTCTTTCTGCATTCAATTTGACTTCCTATGGTTTTCAGAAAATGTATTCACTTTGTTTAGGGTTTCAAATAAGATTCTCAACTTGCAAATATTCTTATTTTTAGATTCAGGTTTGCTACAGTATTTTGTGGGAAATATTTCAGTGAGATATCTTTTACTAGCTTAAGCTAGATGTTTAGTTATGGTTTCCCTTGGAGGGGGAAATCCTTTCCTAAAGATGCATAAGAAAAATGTAGAATTACAAGAGTAAGCTGCAATAATTTATTTACAATAATTCTCACTCTAGTTGAAAGAAGCCAACCTGCCAATCAACCTACAAGTGCTTTTCTTTGTGTGTCTTCTGACAGATATTGGATGGGTAATGACTGGAGAAAGAACATTTGTCACTGTGGAATCCCTTCTACAATACTTGCTAGATGCCTATATTGTTATCTTTTCAGAATTAGGCAAATGTCTTTCCCCCTAAGCTTTTAAAGCTATTTTAAATTAATTTCCACCTTTAAAACCTGGCTGATACAATATTGATTCAAATGCATGTTGTTTGATCAAAATGAACAAAAGTATACAAATAAATGCATACGTTATGTAGGTATATGTGTATATGGCATACCAAGAAAGTTATTAAAATATTATTTAATAAACTAAATCAAAATATTCTTATGGCTTTTGAGAGCTACAGTGACACATGTCTACAATGAAAAGTAGTGAGTATACCGCTTGTATAACAGTGTAAATGTACTGTTCCCTCAAAATAATGCAACACACAGCCATTAATGTCTAAACTGCTGGCAAAAGTTATACTTAAATATTTACAAAATGTAAGGTGTGTACTCACTTCTGTGATATACTGTATAAAAATATTCACAAGATACAGAAAGCAGCCTTATAACAACACACCAATGTCTTATCAATAAAATTAGATTATTTTGACCAAATTATATCATTGGTCTCATTCAATGTTTCCCCACCTTGGCAACTTCCAGATGTGTGCACTCTCAGAATTCTCTTCAATGGCCATACTATCTGAAGGAGTTTGGGAGTTATGACTCATCTGCAAGTTTGAATGGCTTTCCATATATTCAAGCAAGCATTGTTCTACTTAAAGTTTGTTTCGGTGGTGGTACTAAGAACTGAACCTGGAAGTTTCTATAGTCAAATATGCATTCTACATTGAGTTATGGTCCATGTTCAAAGTGCAGATCTCTCAGAGGTGCTACTCTTAGGAAAACCAAAGCAACAACAATAGCACTTAGACTTATATACTGCTCCACGCTGCTTTAAGTGTTTTACAGAGTCAGCATAGTATTCCCAACAATCTGGGTTCTCATTTTACTGATCTCAGAAGGATGAAAGGATGGAAGGCTGAGTTAACCTTAAGCCAGAAAGATTCAAACTGCTGGCAGTTGGCAGAATTAGCTTGCAATACCGCATTCTAACCACTGCGTCATCATGTCTCCTAGATCAGTGATGGCGAACCTATGGCAGAGTGCCACAGGTGGCACGCGGAACCATTTCTTAGGGCACGCAAGGCATTGCCCTGTCAGCTCCAGCGCACTTGTGTGTGCTGGCCAGCTGATTTAGGCCTTATTTTGAGGCTGTTTTTCACCCTCTGAAGGCTTCAGGGAAGCTCCTGAAGCCTCTGGAGGTGGGGGGGGAGGCTGTTTTCACCCTTTCCAGGCTCCTAGAAAGCCTCTGGAGTCTGGGGAGGGTGAAAAAAGTGCGCCAAAAGCAGGGGGTTGCACACATAGCATTATGGGTGTGGCACGCCCATGCCCGACCCCCCCTGCGCTCCCCCTGTTTTTGGCACGGGAGCCAAAAAAGGTTAGCCATCACTGTCCTAGATGCTTATTTCATGGAGATGGATCAATATGTTTAGAAAAGAAGCAGACATTTGATCTATCAGGAAAATTCCTTTAAACCAGCCTGGCGGTTCTCAACCTGGTAGCCACAATGTTGTCAGAGGGGGTCTTGAAGAAATGTTATGATTTCAATCTTAAACCTTGGGGGTCCGTGGCCATGGTCCATAGCCACAAATGCTATTTAAAGTGGGTCTGTGATGAAGAAAAGATTGAGAACTACTGATTTATGCTCTGTATGTAGGTCAGTGTTCACGGGTGGCAGGACTGAGGATGGACTGATGCAGTTAATGGTCAGCCAATGTCACTAATTTGTTGTGCTCATCAGCCCTGATTCAGCAGGGAAAGCAAACAATGTGCAAGGTACAAATAGAAATGAAAACATAAAAAAGCCAGCTTTAAACGTCTGTAATGCATAAAACATACTAATAATAAAATCATGAAAAAAGGACTTGTTGGCCCCTGTTAACACCTAACCACATTTTGGACAACAAATTTATTTATTTCTTCATTTCTACACTGCCAAGGCAAAGAGAAAAAAACTCCTTATGTGAGTCATAGTTGTCCCTAGCAATCAGGAGAGAGCAAACTTTCACTAACTTTCAGCTCACAGGAGGGAAAAAAAAATACTTACCAAGATTTACTCCAAATAATCTATGCTCTGGCACATGAACAGCCATACAAGCATGCTACATATACCCAAACTCAGAATTTTGGAGACATACAAATATAGCAGAGCAGATAAAGATAGGACAAGGAAATAGATACTGTAAGAGCAGAACAAAATGAAATTCGATTCAATATAATTTTAATTTATTTGCATTCCTGGTGGCTGACCTACAATTTTTTTTTTAATTTGTTAAAAGCTGAACTTTATTAGGAAGTGATAAACTATTAGGAACATAGAGATTAGATCAAGGTTAAGCAAGGACACAAATACTCCCATGGCCCATGGCCACCACTTTCAGCCTAATTCCAAGCATTTTCCATGAGACAGCAACAGCTTAAGACCTTGGTAACAAGTCCCTGTTCATTATCTGCAGTCTGCTTCTTGGGAGACAGAAAAGAGGGCCCAAAATAGGGGAAAAGTAGAAAGAAAGGAAGTATTAAGAGAAAGAATGGATAGCCACATATATATATATATATATATGCTGGCATTGTTGGCTTCGGGGATTTTCCCGTGTATGGAGATGTTATTGCAACGTTTCGGCAAGATCTCACTTGCCATCATCAGGGAGGCTTCTGTCTGTGACTGTGACTGCGAAGGCTGCGAAGGCTGCGAAGGAAGGGCGACGCCTTCGCAGTCACAATCACAGACAGAAGCCTGCCTGATGATGGCAAGTGAGATCTTGCCGAAACGTTGCAATAACATCTCCATGCTATATACACGGGAAAATCCCCGAAGCCAACAATGCCAGCATACCTACACCCGTGAAAATCTACGAAAACATATATATATGTATATATATATATATCTGGCTCTGTTTGCAGCAATTTTCTCTTATATCGTGCAGCCATTGCAGGATCTACCATATTTTCCTTTTGATGCCTGAAAATAAGCACTTGGCCTTATTTTCAGGGAGGTCTTATTATTTTTGAGGTGTAGGAGGCAGAGAGCATGGTCACCTCATGGCTGCTGCTGTGTTGCAATATTTTCGGAGGAGGCTTATTTAGAATGCGCATGCATTCTAAAGCCCGATTGGGCTTATTATCCAGTGAAGTCTTATTTTTGGGGAAACAGGGTAACTAAGTATTGTATATCGGGGGTAATCAACAGTAGCACTCCGAAGCCAAACAACAAATTCCAGCATCCCTAGAAAACAGACGATGGTAGTGAATGTTGAAAGTTGCACTTCAGCAACATCTGGAGAATGTACAAGTTGCCTTTCGTGATTATATCAATTGGCAGTCCCAAGCATCAGAAAGAGATTTATCACATTATGTCTGCTTTGCTTCCCTGACACTAATTCGAAAATACAACAAATATTCAAACAAATAAGATAGCAGAGTGCATATTGGAGAAATGGTTGAAGAACTATGAGTAACACAACCATTCAAGATAATAACACAGATTGGGCAATTTTGTAGTTGAATGGATAATAACAACAGCAATAGCAATAATAATAAAAGTCATGAAGAGAAGGAAGAAGAGGTGGAAGTGAAAAAGAGTAAGATATCTGGATATGTTGGACTCCTGGTGATAAAACGAGTAAATATGGTCTCTGATCTCCATCCACCGCTCCTCCCTTTATTTCCCTCAACCTAAACAAGCAAAATACTGTATTTTTCAGACTATAAGATAATAATAATAATAATAATAATTTATTACTTATAAACCGCACCCTCTCCCCACAGGGACTCGGGGCGGTGCACAGGAGGAATAAGAACAATAACTATATACATATTTCATTAAAAATACATTAAATTAAGTGACCTGTGCTAAAATACCCGTTAAAACTATCTAACTAGAGATCCCCAATAAACCCTAAAGACAGAGGAGTAGCTATCCCAGGCCGGCAAGGCAGAAAAAGTGTGTTTTCAATTTAAGACGGAAGGAGCGGAGGTCCGTGGTGGTCCTAATATCGGGGGGGAGGTCGTTCCAGAGGGCTGGGCCTGCCACAGAGAGAGCCCTTCCCCTGGGTGTCGCCCGCTGACAAAGTCTAGTGGACGGCACCCGGAGAAGTCCCTCTCTGTGGGAGCGAATCGGTCGTGAGGATGTATGAGGCAGGATCCGATCCCGCAAGATGCTTCGGACTATAAGATGCACCTAGCTTTTGGGGAGGAAAAGAAGAAACAAATAATCTGTTTGCTGCAAGGAGCAATTTGCCTCCTTGCAGCAAACAGCAAACAGCCTGGTCAGCTTCAGCACAGCCAGATTTAGCAAGAGCAGCTGATTGGCAGTTGGATCTGCCTCTGATCAGCTGTTCCCGGTGGTGGGGATCACTGCCACCACTTATCCCCATCGTCTGGAACTAACTGAAAATGAAATGCGAAGGGAGAAAATGAGGCATGTGGAGGTGGCGATAGATGGAAGTGGTGATGGGCAGTGCCGAAAATGATGGGTGGCATGATTCCCACAATGAAGTATTCAGGAGGCAGATCCAACCGCCAATCAGCTGCTCATGCTAAATCATGCTGTGCTGAAGCTGTCCAGGCTGTTTGCTGCATGGAGGCAAATTTCTGGGAGGCAGAGGCTGAAGGATGGGGACTGTCAGGTGGGTGGGGCTTCAACAACATTCTCTCTATATGATGCCCAGACATTTCCACCCACTTTTTTTTCAGGGGGTTGGGGGAGAAATGAGTCTTATAATCCAAATAATACGGTAAATATTTCTTAGACAAAGTGGATAGGTTTCTGCTTGCTCACCATCCCACAAAGGAGTGTTTTCTCAGTGTTTAGGTTACATACCTAGATGATGATATAAATCTCTGTTCTTTGTTGATAAAACCAGTTGAATTTGAGACTAATTGTTACTAAGGCTTATAAGATGTATTAGCTCTCTTGGTTGTTCTTTCCAGGGCTACCTGATTCCAATATAGCAGGCAATATTTGTAAACCTATATTGCAGGACTATATATACGTGCATGTAAGTATTTCTTTAAAATGATCTGATCTGTTAAACATTGTTGTGCGGAAACTGACTGTATGCTTTTGGTTTGGGAATGCAGTAATCCTGGGTGAACTTTTAAAAAATCTAATATTCTAAGAACCAGAAAAATAAAAACAGATAGTAAGAACTCAGCAGGCCTGATGGTATATTAATCTCTTCCAATATTTCTGAATTTAGTGTTTTCCAAATGTGTTGGCCTGAAATTGCCATGCTCAACCAGCAAGAATAGTCACTGCCAAACTGGATGGAGAGTGATTTTGTTGTAATAGCAACAGCAGATACACTTATATACTGCTTCACCGTGTTTTACAGCCCTCTCTAAGCGGTTTACAGCATCAGCATATTGTCCCCAACAATCTGAGTCCTCATTTTACCAACCTTGGAAAGATGGAAGGCTGAGTCAACCTTGAGCCAATCAGGATTGAACTCCTGGCTGTGGGCAGAATTAGCCTGGAATATTGCATTCTAACCAATCCCCCCCAAAAATTGTAGGGCAGTTTTGGGAAGACTAGAACAGATTAATGTATATTTGAAAAGCGGTACTTTTTGGATAATAAAACTCACCTTTTTCTCTAAAAAAAGAGGGTGAAAATATGGGTGCATCTTATACACTGAATACAGCATTTTTGGCCTCCTGAAACCCCACCCCCTTTGCAAAAATTGCTGTGCATAGCCTTTAGGAGGCTTCTAGAATGTTCCTAGGGGTTGGGGAGGGCAGAAATGAGTGAAAAATGGGCTGTTTTTTTCTCGTTTTTGCCCCCCACCTCCACTCCCAGGGGCACCCTATAAGCCTCCTAAAGGCTATGCATGTCCTTTTTTGACAAAAATGGGCCCATTTTCACAAAAAACAGGATGTTCTTGGGAGGTCTGCAGAGTGCAAAAACATTTTTTTAAAAATTTGCCTCTTCAAAATCTTGGTGTGTCTTATATTCCGGTGTACCTTATACTGCAAAAAATACGGTATATGTGATAATTATATTGGCATAGACTGATTCAAGGTGGGTGGATAAGCTTTCTTGATCCTTATTCCTAGGGCTTAGGAATCAGTAAAATTTAGACTTACAATTTCACATGCTCCTTCCCTTCCCCTCAGGGGCTGGCACTTCATATAGCTATTACAGTTTGCATAACATCATTGAGTTATCTGGTTGGGGTGTTTATTTTCAATAGCAACAGCCACCAACATAATGCTAGGCAATTTATGCTAATGAAGCATTCCCCATTACCATATATTACTAACCTTTTCTCTTTTTTACAGACTAAGAACAACTAATTCAATTCTAGAGAATAGTTAAAATTACTGTGGATGAGACATAAGCAGAAGTTTTCTTTTGAATATCATCATTTTCATTAAGGACTCTATAATTACTTCCGGGGTGGAGTCTGGGCAAGTGAATGGAGCTGAGTGTTTACTGGCCGGATGCCCTTCCCGTCACCAATGCACAGATTCTCATTGTGCTCAGAGAGAAAAATATCTGCTTCTACCTAGGACCGAACTCACAGCAGAGGCGCCACGGATTAGGCAAACCAGTAGTAGCGGCGGTGGGAGGTTCTTCCCTCCTGTCGGGACATCGTGCATGCGTGCGAATGTGTGTGTGAGTGCTCCCGAACCAGTAGTAAAAAAATTAGCAACCCACCTCTAACTCACAGTCTCCTGATTGTGAGGTGAGAGCTCCACCTCTAGGCCACCATACCACTCCTAAGTTTTCTTCTGAATATATTTATTTTATTTTGGGAAATCCATGTCTTCTATCCATGTAGATCAGAGGTTCCCAAACTTGGCAACTTTAAGACTTGTGGACTTCAACTCCCAGAATATGCTGGCTGGAGAATTCTGGGAGTTGAAGTCCACAAGTCTTAAAGTTGCCAAGTTTGGGAACCTCTGATGTAGATAGAATGGATTCTTTCATTCCCTGTTTCAAAGAGCAGGTATCTGTTCCAGAACATTTAAATCCAGACGTTTTAATCAAAACATTGGAACATCAAATTGGCAGGTCTGTTTCGAAGCAATGATGGTTTAATCTAATTTTTGAAATGGTAGGCGGTACTGTTTCCACCTTTCTTTCTTCTCACAGCAGCCTCCCCAAATGGGCTCAAAGTGGTATAAGGTTTTCTCAAATGCTGCTGTTTTGATGTAACACTTCTTGATGGAGCACGGGATTATGAAATATTGCAAATTTATACGGTCAATTTAGGAAACGCTACCAAGGAAAATCAATGTCTGGAGAATCCGATGCTTCAGGGCATTTTTTTTTCTTTTGGAAAAAAAAAACAAGAAAAAGAAGAGCAACAGTTTGGACCATCCTGATTTCTTTTATTTCAGTCTATTTTTTTCCCATTGGGGAAGGACAAACAATAATTGAATTTTAGATGGCAAATATCAGTTGTCCCACCACAGATCTTTGGTGTGAGAAAAACCCAAATTCTCTCCCAGAAAGGAATTAGAGTAAAGTTCTTTCACATCTTGAAATGAGATAGAGCAACAGTTAATCAATCATTCACATAAAACCAATGCCATCTATGAGAACTTCCATGTCACAGCTTCTAGCATGGGAACTATCACACAATTACCCCACAATGTATTGTGAACTACACTGTCCATCGGCTAGGCAGAAACCTCTCTTCCTTAGTAAATAAAAGTATTGGATTCATTCCTGGAGCTCAGTTTCGTCTTGAATCTAAGCTCTAAAGATGGATTTTCATAGAGATCATAGAATCCCAGGGATGGAAGGGACCTTGTGGGGTGGGGGGGGGTTCTAGTCCAATCTCCTTCCCAGGTCAGAAGTCCTTATACCAGTGATGGTTAACCTTTTTGGTGCCGAATGCCCAAAGTGCGCACACACGCAACCCCAATGCCCATAATGCAATGCGGGCACCCACATGCACTCCACCCACCCGCACACATGTTTGTTTTCCCTGCACATGTGCCCTGCCCCATCTCCTGCATTCCTCCCTCCCATGCCTTTCCCAATCTCTGCAATTTCTTCCCCCAGCATGCGCTAGCTTCCTCGTGCATTCCTCTCTCCCGTGCCTTCCCCGATCTCTGGAGTTTCTCCCTCCAGGATGCCCTAGCTTCCTCCTCCATAGAGAGGCACCTGCAGAGGGTGAAACCTGCTGAGATCGGAGAAGACATGGGAGGCAGAAGTGCAGGAGAAAGCTAGGGCACACTGGGAAGTAAACAGTGGAGATCGGGGAGGGCCCTGCCCCCATGCATGCGCAGCAGAGACCTCAAGACCAGCTGGCCGGTGGAAAGCGTGCATGCATGCGTGGTGGAGCTGGGCTGGGCTGACAGCTGGCGTACTTGCAGAGAGGACTCTGCGTACCACCTGTGGCATGTGTGCCAAAGGTTCGCCATCACGGCCTGATGCCATCCCAGACAAATGGTTGTCCAGTCTTTTCTTGAAAACCTCCAGCCATGGAACACCCACAATTCTGGGGGCAAGCCGTCTTATTGATTAATCATTCTTGCTGTCAGCAAAATTATCCTTTTTTTCTCTTCCCTGTCACAGCCCTTCAAATATTGAAGTATTGGCAGCCCTTGAAATAATGGAATATGGCTATCATGTCTCCCCTGAGCCTTCTCTTCAGTAGGTTATTCAGTTGTTAGGGGAGGAACAGGATTATAAATCAGTCATGAGACTCTAAGGACCTATAGTGCTTCAATGAAGTGCTCCTCATTTGTCCATAGCTGCCTCTATTTGTTTGAATGAGTCACACTGGCTACGTAGCAGCACTATCGAAACCAGCACCTACTCCAACTATTGAAAGTGTATATAGAAGTGCCATTCTTATGGAATAACCGTACTATATAAAACAGATTCCAATGGGGATTGTGGCTTATATTTCTCTGCTTATTTTAGATTAGAAGGGATGTCTTCTAATCTAAATGCAGGAGAGGTAAAAGGAGGAGGGATTGTAATTGTCAAAGTAATGTGTATCAGAAATTAAAACTAGGGTCCCGCTAAGTTTTCTAACAGGAATGTAAGAAGATTCTTTCTGTACCAGGACAACATCCAAAAAACTTACAATCTTATATCCAGCAACCGTTAACTAAATGCTTCTATGAAGTCTACAATATGGAAGCAGCAGGTCTCCCTGTGCTATTTCTCTCTCTTCCCACCCTCAACCTGCACCCATTATTCAAAAATAATCACACAACTTTTTACAACCTGCCATTTCCCACAAGTTATGGCTTTAACTCCCAGAACTGCAGGCAAGCATGAAAAGCACCGGAATAGACAAGACTAGACTGTTTCATATTTCAAGCAGAAATTCCAACAATAGGTGTGACAGTTGTTGTTGGCTGTGGATGATGCATGGCCCACTGAATACGAGCTATGGCTCCCATGGTGGCAATCACTCTAGGATTAAGCTCAAGATAATTTTGCAATCTATATCTATATTAGGCTTCTCCTTCCTTCTATGTTTAAAGTATGAACTCAAAAGAGTTAGGAATTCAGAAGTCCAATGAAAGCTCCCAGCTGATTAGAACTCTGACAGAATGTAGGTGTCAATCAGGGGTGGATTCCGGCTGCTGCTACTACCAGTTTGCTCATGGACGGGCTTCGTGTGCATGCATGTCTGATAGGCATTATGCACGCATGCACAATACTAAAAAATGCTTGTGCACATGCGCAGAAGCAAAAAACAAGATGGTGGCGCCTATGGCACCGCTGAGAGAACCGATTCAGGGGCGTGGCAGGCCAAGTTACTACCAACTCAGCTGAACTGCTGGTGTCAACCCTAAAGCTGACTTAAATGGAGCCAAATTGGAGCTTCAGTGTTGCCACACTGGAGCTGAGGAAAAGGAGGGGGGGGGATTAGAGATAGAGGGGGTTGTCTAGCCAAAATAAAATACTTTGTCTTGAGAATCAAAGACATTCTCACACCTGGACCATGGAAGGAGAAGTGAGGTCACCAGACAACCAGACAGCATCTTGAAAAAAAAAAAAGTTTTATTGGTTTTTACAATTTTTTTAACAAGGAAAGGGTATATAGGGTATAAGAGAAACATTTTGGAGGCATCCATATCGGGGGTGCAAGCCGCCCCCAAGGCTTCATACAAAGATTAATTATTTTTCCATTTAAGGTGGTAGGAGTTACATATATGTCATTTCACAAAGTTCATGCATTCAATACATTGTTTCTACAAAGCATCCAAAAGAAAAAGTTACAGTATATTAAAGGAAATCATTTTTGTAAACCGAGTCTTTTAGATATTGTATCCTCATCCTCCCTCCCACCAATGGGCGGTACCATGCCCTCTCCCCCCCCCCCCCGTTCCCCCATTTCCTTCCTCCAGGATTGAGGCATATTATTTTTCTTTTTTTAAAAAAAGGCTTGCGCCTCTTCCATTGTTTTAATTTTTACTCTCCCCCCCTCCCAGAGCACTAACATTCCTTCAACCACCAGACAGCATCTTGATTGGACCATGTGACTGATCATTTGGGGTTGTGGGAAAACTTTCTCTTTTAATTAGGTGAAAACCGCGGGAACCTTCAGAGTCAGTTTTCACCAGATTTGTGAATTCGCCTTGGAGTTTTGCTTGCTATGGGACTATTACTTGGAACCCTTACAATAGGTAGTTCTTGACTTATGGACACAATGGAGACCAGAATTTCCATTGCTAAGCACAGGAGTTGTTAAGAGAGTCACCCAATTTTCTAACCACTTTTGCCATGGTAGTTAAGTGAATCACTGGAGTTGTTAAGTGGACCATGCGGTCATTAAGCAAATCTGGTTTCCTCATTGAATTTGCTCACCAGAAACTAGACGGGAAAGTTGCATGACTCCATAAATTCTGTATATAGACCTGTTACCAAGACTCCCAATTTTGATTGTATGACCTTGGGAATGCTGTGACAATCGTAAGTGTGAGGAACAGTTGTAAATCACTTTTTTCAGTGCCATTGTAACTTTGAATGGTTACTAAATGAATTGTTTGTAAATTGAGGACTACCTCTATAGAGCTAAACTTAAAAGAACTCAGATTAATTTAATTTAAAACCAAGATTCTAGTTGATAAAATTAGAAAGGCACATTGTAGAAAAAATATAAATGATTTTGGGAAAAGAGCTGATTCTTTAATTGAGATGTACTTTTATTTTTGAGTTATTAGAAGACCAGGTTACCAATTTTTTAAAACATTTCTTCACTTACCACCACTATTGTGTGAGTAATAAAATATTTATTATGTAAATATGTACCGTAAATATATCTCAAAGGAGATGAATTATTATACTTCTGCACTTCGCTCATCTATCCATATTTTCCCCCCTAGAATAACAATGTATTTTTGTTCCTGCTATAATAATTTTCCTCCTATGCAAACAACATTCATTTATGGAAAATACTTCCATTTGCATCTATACGATTGATTTTTTATAGTAAACAATGTACCTAAGCTTGCTTAAGAGGGAGGCTTAATGGAAGAGTTATTGAAGTAGCATGAATGTAATTTGAGGAAGGAAGGAAGGAAGGAAGGAAGGAAGGAAGGAAGGAAGGAAGGAAGGAAGGCCATTGGTTTTGAGAAAAGTTACTGAAAATGGACAGCCCTTGTAATGCCCTGCCTGAAAACAGCAGGCTGATGAATCTCCTAAGAATCCTCAGAATAGTTCATTGTTGCTCTTTAACTAGACTTCTGTTGCCAATCTCCCAGTTGGATTTCTTTGTTGCAGGAAAGCCGCAGAAGATTTGCCAAGATGAAAACATTCTTTCCACTGTCCTTGCAAATATGCCACATATCATAAATGCAGGCTATCTCAATTTTATTGGAGAAGAGCAGGGGAGAAAAAATTTAAAAAGGGGAAACTTCCAAGGGGGTTGTTTCAAAAGAAGGGACTTAATCCAATTTCATCCAAATTAAGAAATGCCTTTGAAAGTAAATTAGAGAGATGTCAACATTAATCCCCTGACTCTTGAGAGAGGAATATTAAAAAAAGGTAACTTTGCTTCAATAATAGTACTGAATATCTGCGGAAGGAAAAGATAAGACCTAAAAGTCCTGCTAGTTCAGACCACAGGATTATTAAATGCACCATTCCCTTCCCACTATGGTTACCAGATATTGTGCTTCCATCATGTCATTCAAAGATTCAGGTGTGGTCCTCAGTAGAAATTAGGCAGTTCTCATTTACGCTAATTGATAGCAGCTTTCCAGGGTTTCAAACTAAAGACTTTCTCAGCGGTGTCTGAGATGTTTTTGTAATCCTCCCTCATTGTTCGACTCAAGCAATGTTGCCCTTTTTGTTGCTTTGGCAACAAATCTTCTCCCTTTTCATCAAGGGTCATCATCTTTACTCTCGACACATCATTGAGTTCTGTGAGCATGCCAATGCTTCCATCTTGTTCAAACATTGCACCTTATCTTTCAGCTATTCAAGGAAAATGATTTCTTTCACTCCATATTGCTGCCAGATTTCTGAGAAAAATCTACACAAAGAGATTCCTTTGGAGACATCATTCATCACAAATATCCAGCCGCAGGTAGACCTGCCCCATCTGTCTTCAATCAACACCCATCTGATTGAAAAGCAAAATGCTGAGCAAAACCTAATTTGGACAAAACTTGATTGATAGGTCAAGGCTGTAAACTAGAGTGGGAAGTTGGAAAAAGCTCACAGAACATGGCAAGGATGAACACATTCCATACTGAGACTATGAGGTGAGCATGGATATTTTCATGTAATTGCTATGAGTTAATCTCAGATCAAGAGAGTGTTTACTTTTTGCTTCCCATACAGGCAGCTTCTTAGTACATTATAATCACCCCGAGTTTATAATCCTCACCCTTTCAATTACGAAGGAGCAGATCCCTCGAGACTAATGATGGGGAATCTCTACATCTCTACTCAAGTCGGTTCTTATTTCTCTGCAGCTGCTGATCTCCTTGGAGCTTTTAGATGCCCTGCGGCTAGCAACCACCAACTCAAGGGAGTACAGTTAGTGGGAGCAACAGATGAGCTAACTAATAACGCTGCTATTTCAGTGAGCTTTCTCTTGGGATTGACGTCTACAACTTCAGTCCCTGAGTGGTTTGCTAGCAATGAGAATCCCTGTTCGCAAAGATACATCTGTATAAACCCTTACATATGTCAGGGTTCCAAGTAACACCTCCAACGAAAGAGGACTCCAAGGCCAGCAGTAGCTCAAAGATCCATTTTATTAGAGATGCCATATGGGCACATCTGGGAAAACCCAAATCTGAAAGATTCTGGCTTTTCCCCACTCAAAAGAAAGTCCAGGTCCCTTACCCTGCACCCACATCACATGGTGGACCAATCAATGCACTGTCCCAATTGGAGGCGTCTCCCAGTCACGCTACTCCAGGTGCAGACCAAATGTCCTTGACTCTCTGAGAAAGGAATGTTATTTAGGCTAGATATCCTTGTGACTACATGCAATCCCTCCTCCCAGTTTCCCACAGCACTAAATGTGGCAGTCCTGAAGAATCCAAGAAAAAGATGTCCTCCAGGGCTGACAACATACTGATGTGAGAAATTAGAGAGCTCTAACTCTTTTTCAATTCCAGAGATAATGTTAACTATTTTAATGAGGTTGGCCACTTATCTCTAGCCAGCTTAAAGGTAAGGTAGAGGTTCTCCTCGCACATATGTGCTAGTCATTCCTGACTCTAGGGGGCAGTGCTCATCTCCGTTTCAAAGCCAAAGAGCCAGTGCTGTCTGAAGACATCTCTGTGGTCATGTGGCCAACATGACTAAACGCTGAAGGGGCATGAAATGCTGTTACCTTCCCACCAAAGGCGGTTCCTATTTTTCTGCTTGCATTTTTATATGCTTTCAAATTGCTAGGTTGGCAGAAGCAGGGACAAGTAATGGGAGCTCATTCTGTTACACGGCACCAGGGATTCGAACCACCGAACTGCTGATCTTTCCGATCAATAAACTCAGCGTCTTAGCCCAAGCCACCTGAAAGCTTGCTATTCATCAAATCCACTTACAGCAATGCTGCAACTAAGAAACATCAACAATACTAAGAGTAAGGAGAAAATGTGCACATTTGGTGAACAATTTTAAAAAGTGGATTAAGTCATAAGCTGAAGGGATGTGTGTAAGGAATTATACAGTAATTATCTGCTGAGGAGAAAGTAAGAAGTCACCTTTTATAACATTTCCTCTTTCTTTCCCTTAGGCTTTTCTTTTGCTTTATGTAAAATTCTTACTAAATATCAATATATTTAAAAAAAAGAATGTCAGTCAAAGCACCAAGGTGCATACTGATACTATTAAACTATGAGTCCAAGAATTGCCCAAATGGGTCCAATTTTGTAAGTGAGGGTATAAGTTGTATGTGCGTGTTGTAAGAAATGGTTAAATTCTTCATCCAACTTACAATCAGCAGGCAGATTAATCTCCATGGAAAGAGATAATCCAACTTTGCAAACCATAAGCATGCAAACCATAAGCAGTAACACATTGCCACCAACACACTTATAGATTGACTTATCAGGATGCAACAGAAATGGAACGCAAAAGTATATGGATCTTGTCCTCATCCAAGAAAACAAACCACAACAACTGATAATAAAACTTTTACAGATGATTCAATTGCAAAGCTAACCCCATTTTAGCAGGGTGCAACTCCAGTACAAATGTGTCTTAGGGAAAGCATTTTGCTGTGATCAAAAAACCACAGAGCAGATCTTTCAAAGCCTCCTTTCTTAGGTGGTTTATTATTACACTAATATGTAGTGTATTGTACACTAATATCAGTCATACGATAAGAGATGTAAAAATGATTCGTTAAACTATGAATTTCCCAAACCACTGAGAAAGCTCAAGTTACTAACAAAAAGACACTACAGGATGAGAAAAGATGGTCACGAGGGTAAGTTCTTCAAAATGACTCTGTTTCCTTTGAGGTGCGTAGAATGAGGCTATGCCACAGGTCTCAACTCATCAAACGGACCCATAAATATTTTTAACATCTTCCTATCTCAAGGGATGATAAACTAGCTTATTTAAGAGAAGGCTTGCCTGCTAGAAAGCCCAGGACATTGCCCCCATGGAAAACATGACAATATACTTCATGTATTGTTAGATCAGCTGTCACCAACTGGTGGTCCGTCAGAAAATTTTGGTGGTCCACAGAAAAAGTATTTGCATTTTTTATATTGCACTAAATCAGGGGTACTCAAACTACGTCCTCTGGGATGGATATGTGTAATGAATGTTTGTGTTGCTGCAGAGAGTCTCCCCCTACAGTGTGTTTTTATATGGATCGGAGTGGGGCAGAAACTCCAACTTGGGCCCTGCTTCAGGGCTCCTGGTGCAAAGCTTTGGGGAAAGGCTGGAGGGAAGTGCTGCTAGTGGTGATGAGGCGGAGGACCTTGTACCAGTGGGACGGCATCATGGCCTGGAACTGGCTGACCATCTCAGTCCGCTAAGCCTCCAGGCGCCAGTACCTGGCCTTGCACTCCCACAGGTCTTCCCTCTGCATGGAAAGCCTATGCTTGTAATCCTCAGGGAAGTGCTTCTACTGAGCCTCCTTCTCGGTCAGATCCAATTTGAACTGAGCTAGCCGTTTTGCCTACTCTTTCTCATGGTGGCTACTTAGCTCCAACAACTACTTCCTATTGGGGCCCTAAGGAGCCCGGGCGGGGAGGTGAGGAGTGGCTGGGAGAGGAGAGGCGAGTAGAGGCTGGTGAGGTGCCCCTCGATGTGAACGACATCGAGTTGGCCAAGCCCACCCGGTCACATGTCCACCTAGCCACACCCACCCAGCCGGTCATTAAGCAGATCATATTAGTGGTCTGTGGGATTTAAATTTATGAATTTACTGGTGCCTGAAGTGTGAAAGGTTGGTGACCCCTGATTTGGGTACCATTTTTAATGGAAATCCCTCTTCCCAATACCCACCCCCTTTTTTTCCTCTTTAACTGTGGCTAATCCTAAAGGCTAAATTGGAATATTACTTGGAATTATAAAATGAATTTACAGTGAGAATTAGAAAGCTCCCATATTATTTTAGTATCTCTTAGAGGCATGTGCACAAAATCATACTTGAGCTATCTATTCTGGAAGAATGCTGCTACATTTGGGCATTCTTTTATAAGTCAGTGAGCTTGCAACATCCTCTCTGTTAATGGCGCGATACGAAGTTTATCTTCAAGTTCATAAGACAGTTCCAGATAAATAAGGATGCGTCACACAGGATCAAAGCCCAAGCTCTTACATTAAGGATTAAAAGACAGGAAGTAAAGAGGGTGGTGTTTGCCTTTGGCAAGAGCTTAGCATGTTTTCCAGATTTAAAGGCTGTTCCTGAATTAAGAATAAGTTGTGTTCCCTAACTCTGTCTTTAATCCGACTTTGGGTTTAAGTCAGATCTTGCACTTACAAACGGACTGCCTGTTACTACAAATAGTAGATGGTATTCTCCCTCCTCAAACGGACAAAGGGCTGAAGCATTGCCATGCTTTCAGGAACTGTTGAAACTGCACATTTTTAACACATGGCCTGCTTTCAGTGATTATCAGCCATTCCTGTATGGCTTCAATGCTTCATTGACTCGAGAAAAAAGAAAGCAATCTGTCATTTTTAATAATATGTGGCCTGTTTGCATCTATGGGTTGTCCTTAAATCAGACAGTTTCAATCCTGGACTGCCTGCATTTCAGTCCTGTAAAACAGTGGCCCTCAAGCCAATTCAATGAGGGCTGATTTTTCCATGGACTGGGGAGGAGGCATGGTTTCACATGCTGCCTTGGACAAGTGGTGGGATGCAAAAAATTTTACTACGGTTCTGTGGGCATGACTTGGTGAGCATGGCAGGGGAAGGATACTGTAAAATCTCCATTCCCACCCCACTCCAGGAGAAAGTTACTGCCAAATCCCCATTCCCTCCTGATCAGCTGGGACTTGGGAGGCAGAGAATAGATGGGGCCAGTCAGAGGTGGTATTTACCGGTTCTCCGAACTACTCAAAATTTCTGCTACCGGTTCTCCAGACCTGGTCGGAACCTGCTGAATGCCACCTCTGGTTGGATCCCATACATGCACAAATAGGGCTTCAGATGGGGCTGGTTCATGGTGGGCTGCAGACCAGTGACAGGCTGCAGTCCGGGGTTTGGGGAACTCTGTTGTAAAATTATGTTGTAAACAAAATAATAAAATTGCCAGAAAAGTATGACTTACAGCATTCAATGGGGTTGGATGCAACTTGCAAAGAAACTATCCGGCCACTAGATTCAGGGATGTGCACGCGGAACACCAATCGCACACGCGTGTTCTTTCGGCCAATATCGGTTTCTCCTTTCCGCAATTCAATGTCTGCATTCCTCAGCTTGAGAATTCCTGCGCAATCAATGCTATGAAACAAACAAATAACAGAATAACCAATTTCATTGTATTTTATTTTATTTTATTGCAATGACAATAAAGATTATTATTATTATTATTATTATTATTATTATTATTATTATTATTATTATTATTATTATTATTATTATTATTATTATTATTATTATTATTATTATTATTATTATTATTATTATCCTCCTTGTCTAGTGACATCAATATTTTTTTACTCCCGATTGCCTTTGCAAACCAAACACTCCCCACTCCTGAAATTAATGTCTGTTTTTGTTTCTCTGATTATGACTATAGATTTAATGGTCCAGGTATGCTTGGCTTCTTTCTATGGGATCTCAGCAAGGGGCTTGCCAAATATCTTCCCTGAGGGAAAGTGGACCTCTGCAAGAATACGGATTTGAATTCACCAGTGGTAGCTTACAACCCTGTCAATCAAACAAGGCAGAAAGTAAAAGTAACTCCAACTGGCTTATTCATGAAATACTGTATGTACTCCTAATCTGGAAATCAGGTGATATCAATGAACCACTTCAATAGTGCCGGGTGTTACAAACATTTCCTATATCTACAACTCTCCATTATTCTAGGGCAGTGATGGTGAACCTTTTCAGCCCAGAGTGCCAAAACTGAAACTCGCAGATGCCAGAGCGCCGGAAACCCAAAGACCAGCTGGCCGGTGTGCATGTGCGTGGTGTCCACCTGGTCTTTGGGTTTCTGCTGGTCTTCGTGCGTGCCCGAGCACCAGAAACCCGAAGACCAGGTGGCCACTGCACATGCTGGTCTTTGGGTTTCCGGTGCTTTGGCACATGTGAAGACTAGCTGGCACACTGTAAAACCAACCCCCCCCCCAATAAGATCAGTTGGTAATGACATGTGTGCCCATAGAGAGGGCTCTGCGTGCCATCTCTGGCACATGTGCCATAGGTTCGCCATCACGGCTCTAGGGAATATATTGCAGTGAGTTTTGAGTCTTAAGCAGCTGGCAATATTTTTCTTATCAATGTTATTGTCCCTCCTGGAACAATGATTCACTGGAGTCTTGATATTTTCTGAATTTAGTTTTCTTACTATAGGCATTTTTTTTCAAGACAAGGGGTGTCAAACTCATGTCATCACAGCAGCAGCATGTGACATATCAGGACTTTCCCCCCTTCCGTTAAATTGGGTGTGGGCGTGGCCAGCATGTGATGTATCCAGCCCACGGGCTGGGAGTTTGACAGCCCTATTCTAGACCATCAAGAACCTACAATTCAACCCTGAGCTACATACTCCACATTTGCAATGACTTGAGCAAGTAACTATAGCTATACTGTTGCTTCCATTCATCCATCCACCCACCCACCCATTCCAATGTGAATGCTCAGTATAAGATACTAGAACATTTGATGCTCACCTCGGTTCAAAACCTAAGAAGGAAAGAAGTCAATTCAAATGCTAATTCATGTTGGGAAGGGGCTGATGAATTGAAATGTCTCTTTCTCCCAAGGACTGGCAAATCAGAAAGTTCTCCTGGTGCAGAAATCAGAGCATCTAATGATCAGGGGTTTGCACTAAAAAGACTCTCCAGTTACAAGCCCTGAGAAATAGGAGATTCTGGAAAAATTGACATTTTTTAAAAAACTGGTGACTTATGAGTCTATTCTGGTAACAAGATTTCCAGTAGAAAATGATCTTTCCCTTAATGGGCAACCTCTGTTAAGGGATTGAAGAGGACTCTTTCTACACTCACTTGAATTATTCTACTACTGAACTACAGTATATGCCATGGTAAAGCAATGTGGGCTTACGCTTGGGAGTTTTCTCTACAAATTAAATGCAGGCATCTTTTAAATTAAACGTATTAAGTTCTCCTCTGTTGCTATCTTACAACATTTTCTAATATAGAACCTTACGTTGCTTTCATGTTGTTTTTTGGCTCCAGAGGGATTTCCAGCACTTTGGTGTTGCCAATGATTTTCTCAAAGCTGGTGGTAGTGACTGTTTTTCCTGTGATGCGATGGACTTGGTAAAAAGCATGTGGTTTAAGAATCCTCTCATCTGCTGTTCCAATGAAGATCTGAAGGCCCAAGGGCTTGTGGTCCACATAACCATGAAGCTGGCAAGAGAACAATCCATTTACATGATTATCTCAACAACCAAGAGAGCAAGAATTGAAATAGCAGTATCAGATAAAGAACACAAAAAAAGCTTATAATAGCTCATCTTATTCCCTGCGGGGAGTAAGAATCACCTCAAGATAAACAGGCAGGAAATTTTTATAATTATAAGAAAGATGGTTCTTTTCCTTTGCTTCAGGATAAAATAGTTTTGCATACAAAAGAACATGGATAAATTAACTAATGAAGAATACTGAGCAATCATATTATTATCTCTTGTGGCTTGGTTTTACAAGACTGAAATATGACTATTCCCGATTATTTTCCACAAATGTGATAGTTCTAATAGGAGCTGTTTTGAAGTTTCCAACCTTATGTTACTTGGTAAAATGTTTGTTCTTAGCATCTTCAGAATTGTCATAATTGGAACGTAACGTATTGAACAGCACGGAATCCTCAACTGTTTTTAAAATGTCTTTCAGAATAAAAATTATTTGCCTAGATTGCCTAAGCTCACTTACTGTAGACACCTATGCACTATTGCAACACTCTCTACATGGGGCTTCCCTTGAGGTGCACCCGGAGGCTCCAGTTAGTTCAGAATGCGGCCGCGCAGGGGATTCTGGGAGCCTCCAGATGCTCCCACGTGACACCTCTCCTGCGTGAGCTGCACTGGCTGCCTGTGGCTTTCCAGGTGCGCTTCAAGGTACTAGTAACCACCTTTAAAGTGCTCCATGGCAAGGGACCTGGTTATCTTCAAGACCGCCTCCTGCTACCAAATACCTCCCACCGACCAGTTCGCTCCCACAGAGAGGGCCTCATCAGGGTGCCGTCGACTAAACAATGTCGGCTGGCGACCCCCAGGAGGAGAGCCTTCTCTGTGGCAGCCCCTGCCCTCTGGAAATGACCTACCCCCTGACCTACGGATGATCACCGACCTACGCCTTTTCCGTCGGGCCCTGAAGACCCATTTATTTCATGCTGCCGGCCTGTCGTAGTTTTTAAATTGATTTTAGTAGGGGGTTTTAATTTGGCAGGCCAATTTATTTAATTATATCTTAACATTTGATCTTAACTTTTATATTACTCATTTTTACTGTTGGCTGTACACCGCCCTGAGTCCCGAAAGGGAGATAGGGCGGTATATAAATGCAATAAATCTAAATCTAAATCTAAAAGTGTATATTATTTTTTTGGGGGGGGGAGGGGACAGAGAGAAGCCATTCTATGAAAGTGGAAAAGAAAGTAGCTGCAACTTCCCTATTATGAGAAAAAGAACCTCGCATGTACACAAAATTATTAAGACTGTTAAACATAAGAGTCTAGACACTGGTAAAAGTGAAAGCATCAGTGAAATTGAGAAAGAGAGAGAAAAGCTTGGACTACAATAATTAGTCAGTTAATGGCTACAATTTATTAATCAAAAACATTTTGCTCATCTAAAACCGAAACCAAAATCATACTATAACCATTATAGATCTTGATTAGCATTTCCAGTCTTCATTGTGGGCTCTTTGTCACAACCACATTATTAAACATTCCTCCAGTACTCAAGTCAGCAGAAAAGCAATTTTTTAAAATGTATATTTTAAAACCACCCAGTAGCTGAAGCTTTCAGGGTAGATTACAGTAAAGCACACTAAAAATACAATTTGAATAGAAACATATACAATAAGATGCAATTAAAAAAAAAAAACAACATCAGATAAACTTGGCTGATTACATGACCAGGTTCCAGAATAATATTATTTCATGCTGCAGAATTCTGGGAGTTGAAGTCCACGCATCTTAAAGTTGCCAAGAAAACCTATGTTATAAATTAACCTTTATTGTCACTTTTTTTCTGTGAATGTACTGGCACACAGTAAAAATGAACTTCCTAATGTTATATGTAGTGTTTCTGGGTAAGGCCCCTACAAAAGACAGATTCCTTATCTCTCCTGCAGTCCAAGCCAAAATGGCCAGAGGAGGCAGTGACCAGAGAGCATGGTGAAATGGCCAAATGAAAGCAGATGCAGTGCCAGATTGCACCATCACCCACGCAAGGCATCACAAAACGTACAAATGACAATACTTGAGTCAAGAGAAAAGGCAAAACACCCTAAAACTCAACTGTTCAAGTCATGTACACAAGCTGTCTAGGTCTAGGGATGAGATAAAGTTGCATCCAAGGACATACTCTTTAAAAATGATGAGTTCCAGGGCAACTTGTCAACTGTGGGACAATTAGCTGAGGCCAACTCTTAATAGAACAGAACAGAACAGAACAGAATAACAGAGTTGAAAGGGACCTTGAAGGTCATCTAGTCCAACCTCCTGCTTAGGCAGTAAACCCTACACCACTTCATACAAATGGTTATACAACATCTTCTTAAAGATTTCCAGTGTTGGAGCATTCGCAACTTCTGGAGGCAAGTTGTTCCCCTGATTATTTGTTCTAACGGTCAATAAATGTCTCCTTAGTTCTAGGTTGCTTCTCTCCTTGATTAGTTTCCACCCATTGATTCTTGTTCTACCCTCAGGTGCTTTGGAGAATAGTTTGACTCCCTCTTCTTTGTGGCAGCCTCTGAGATATTGGAACACTGCTATCATGTCTCCCCTAGTCCTTCTTTTCATTAAACTAGACATAATGCAATTCCAGCAATCATTCTTTATACCTCAGTCCTCTAATTATCTTTGTTGCTAATCAACTCACTGTGGGACAATCAATGTGGGATAACTCAACACAATAAATGTTATCCCTCACTATTTGTTCAACCTTATTTCTATTTTTGTCAATGGAAATAATGCCGAAGAAATAGTGGCATATAATATTTATTGTGTCCAGTTATCCTATGTGGATTGTCCCACGTCGAGTTGACTTCAGCAAGTTTCGTGAGTAGAGCCGATATTTACAAGCCTTAAATCAGAATTAAAATATTCCCCCAAAACACTGTACTAAGACATTGGAAAGAGGCACTAGAGGAAGCAGAAGTTGAATTCTCATAAACAAATGCTCGGTTGGCACCTGAAATATTGACTCTCTCGATTGTTTTTCTGAGGAAAATCATTGCTAGTTTTTCCTCTCTGGCAAAACAATAACAACAGCAAAACACTTTCAAGGCAGGACGACTAGAATATTTCTTATAATGCAAGGGAAAACTTCAAAGCTAACTCTGAAGGCTTAATTTCAAAAGGTAAAGAAGGCATCAACTGAATTCTTTTGGTAGTTTACATTTCTAGTTTACAGAGCATTTCCTGCTTTTCAATAGCTGGAAATAATCTGTCAGAAAAAGAAATAATCTGTAATTATGATTAGATCAAAACCAAGGAAGTTTGTATATGTGTGTGTGTGTGTGTGTGTGTGTGTGTGATTTATCATGTGGGTGTACAATATATAAATACAACACACAGAGACCATACCTATGTCCAGAGAAGAGATTCTTATATTAGTAAGTAAAATAAATAAGTAAATGAAGTTTGTGCATCGAAAAAGTAGTTGCAGCTTAGATTGTAAGAAAATAAGTAAAAAGGAGTTAAACGTAGCATTATAGTTGCAAAACCTAGTCACAAATCAGGTCCCATAACACCCCATTTGATCATAGTTTTTTGTCTTGCTTTTTTCCTTCCAGACAATTCAAAAACAGACTCGGAGTGCTGATTGATGTGCCAAGTGCCCAACAGTACATACTTCAAAATTTAGGTAATGCATTCAATTTAGCATTGTCAAGTTATGGAGACCCAGCAAAGAATATACCTCTTGCTTTCTGAGGCAGGCTCCATTCAAAACTACATATACACACAAATGCACCTCAGGCCGATGCATGAAACCTAAAATATATTTCAAGCATTATGGAGTTCCAATACTTTACATGAATCAGTTGATCTGAAGAACATGTTTGTCCAACAATAAGAGGCGCAATGGCTCAGCAGAGACACTGAGCTTGTCAGCTGGAAAGTTGCCATCCTGGGTTTGACACCCAAGAGCTGCTTGATGGGGTGAGCTCCTGTTACATGTCTCAGCTCCTGCCTATCTACCCTGTTTTCCCCAAAATAAGACCTCCCTGGATAATAAGCCCAATTGAGCTTTTGACCATGTGCTAAAATAAGCCCTCCCCTGAAAATAAGCCCTCCCAAAAAATATTGCAGCAGCCATGAGGTGACCATGCTCTCCACCTTCTGCACCTCAAAAATAATAAGACCTCCTCGAAAATAAGACTAAGTGATTATTTCAGGGGGGGGGGGGAATAAGACCCTGTCTTATTTTTGGGGAAACACAGTAGCAGTTTTTAAGCATGCAAGTAGATAAATAGGTACCACATAGGTGGGATAATAACAGAATTCCATACACCTTAGTGTTTATGTAGTCATGCTGTGCACATAGCCATGGAAGTATCTTCAGACAATGCTGGCTCCCTCAACTAAGAAATAGAGGTGAGCACCATCTTGGGAGACAGGGCGGTATAGAAATCGAATAAATTAAATGAATGAAATGACCTAGAATTGGTCATGACTAGAACTGGACTGGACTTTACTTTTACCTTTAATATGAAACACCTCTGCCTAACTATTGCTCAGTAAAGTCTAGTGCCATGATGGCTAACCTATGGCACACATGCCACAGGTGGCACACAGAGCCCTCTCTGCGGGCAAGCGAGCATTGCCCCAGCTCAGTTTCTGCTGCCCATGCATGTGTGCCTCCTGCTGGCCAGCTGATTTTCAGGTCTCTGCTGTGCATGTGGGGGGGCAGGACACATGTGGGTGTTGCATGCATGGGGGGATTGCATGTGGGGGAGGTGTGAGCATGCAAGGGGAGAGGGCAAACATGGGGGTTATGCATGCATGTGGGGGAAGGTGCGCAAGCATGCGGTCATGTACACATGCACAGGAGGTTGCGGCGAAGGCATGCATTGCATTATGGGGGTGCATGTGCGGCTTTCAGCACTCAGCAGCAAAGAGGTTAGCCGTCACCGGTCTAGTCTATCGTGACGTCTGTGCCAGATTCCAAAATATTGCTTTCTCTCTCCCTTGGCCTTGATCTATACTTAGTAGAAGCCACCTTTCCACAAAGCCCCTGATATGACACTACTCTGAAATAGCGAGCAGCCGATCGTGTGGACAAACCCAACCGTTGTTATTCAACAAATTCTCACTGCTGCTTTTTAGTAGACTATGTTGGCTTGACAGCATAGAACAGTCTGACAGGAGACCTTTTTCTAAGACTTCCCATTAAAATAGGAAAGCCGGGCCTGCAAAAGGAGATTACATAGAGCTGTCAAGTCATTTTGCGTTGAGTGCGATGACTTTTGCTGTTGAACTACTGTGAAATGCAGTCACGCTTTGCATGTTCTGTAGAAAAGGTCTGAGAGGATGCACAAATAACTTGTGCTTCCTGTCTCTCCCAGGTTTTGAGAAATGACAGGAAATGCTCGCACCCATCCTTTGCGTGAAGCTCAGAAACAGAGGAAGAGGAAGCCCAGGTCAATCACAGAAAAAGGTACACCATTATGGACCTCAATATTGTCTCTCTCCAAGCACAGTCCCAGTACAGGAAAAGTACAATCCCCTATGGGAGAAACCGAGGTTGTCTAGGAGTGGTGTCTCTTATTTAAAATGTTACTTTCAGGTTGAGTGGATTTGCAAGATTGAAAGCCATTGTGACAAACAAAAACCCAAAGCTACCCAAACAAACAAACAATGCAACAGAACATTAGGAAGAAGCTTAACCTTTCCTTAATGTGAAGCTATGATCCCGGGAAAGCAGAGTGGAAATCTATTCGTAAAGCTGCAAAACAGCCATAACTTCTTGAAAGGCATAGTTGTGTAGAGACTGTCCCAAGATTTCTAGGACTGCAGCCGGGCAGTGATGTGTGCATAGCCTTTCCTAGAAGATCATAGTCACACCAAGCTTCTGAGCAGTTGTGGCTACTTCAGAAGCGGATGTAGAGCAAAGTACCTCCATGGAATGATTTATGCAGCCCTAACAAATATATACATATGTTTGATCTACCTGGCTAACTGAACGCTTAAGGTAGTGTAAATCACATTTAACGTCTCCTTTCTCTCAGGAATTCAGAATAGCACCTTCAGTGTCACCTCTTGCTGATGTAACTAACCTTCTAACTGCCTCCCTCAGAATTTCTTAAAAAGCCTTTCCACAAAGATTGTGAATGACAGAAGTGCGTGCGAAATGGGAAGATGCTATTATTATTATTATTATTATTATTTACTTTATTCATAAAACATGAAACTCAGCCAACTGAACATTTAAGAATGCATATTACAAATACAGTGGTACCTCGCTTCACAAACGCCTCTCTTCACGACCAGTTCGCTGTACGACCAGAAATTTTCCAAAAAATGTGCTCCACTGCACGAACCCCGCCTCGCTTCACGTACCGGAGCCGTGGACATTTTATCTACGAACGAATGTTGTGAGGGGGACGGGTGTGTGTGTGGAAGCGAAGGCAGGGGGGAAGGAGCTGCCTTCCCGGCCAGGAAGGCAGCTCCTCCCCCCCTGCCTTCGCTTCCACACACACCCCGCGAGCGGCTGCCAGCATGACTTTCGCCCGTCTCTTTCTGGGCTCCGCGCTTCTGGGAAGCGTCCCGACAAGCAGAAACGCCGAGCCCAGAAAGAGACGGGCGAAAGTCATGCTGGCTTGCTCCATCGCCCTTCAGCTGCTTTACATTGAACCCAAAAAACAAGGTCAGAACGGATTAACCGGATTTACATTGAACCCTATGGGAAATTGTGCCTCGCTTCACGACCAATTCGCAACACGAACAGAGTCAGTTCACGAATTAAGTTCGTGAAGCAAGGTACCACTGTACTATTGACTGGTGCTAATTGTTGATACAGTTTGCTGCCAGCATCCTAGGTATCAACCAAGTATCTACGTAAATATAACATGTGCCAAGTAGCGCCGTTTTTTGCAGTTCCGCTGGTGTTATTGCAGGAAGCTGCAATTTGCAGCAGCAGCATCATCATCATCATCATCATCATCATCATCATCATCATCATCATCATCATCATCATTATTATAAAATTTATACCGCCCTTCTCCCTTCCGGGACTCAGGGCGGTGTACAGGCAGCAATAAAAATCAGTGGTATAAAATATAAAATACATAAAATACGTTTAAAAATATATTAAATGGATGCCCTGTTCTAAAACCTTAATAAAACCCTACTAAACACCATTTAAAAACTACGTCAGGCCGGCCGCACAAAATAAATAGGTCTTCAAGGCCCGACGGAAGAGGCGCAGGTCTGTGGTCGTGCGAAGGTCAGTGAGTAGGTCATTCCAGAGGGCAGGAGCCGCCACAGAGAAGGCTCACCCCCTAGGGGTCACCAGCCGACATTGCCTGGCCGACGGCATTTTGAGGAGGCCCTCTCTGTGGGAGCGAACTGGTTGGTGGGAGGTATTTGGTAGCAGGAGGCGGTCTTGCAGGTAACCAGGTCCCTTGCCATGGAGCGCTTTAAAGGTGGTTACTAATACCTTGAAGTGCACCCGGAAAGCCACAGGCAGCCAGTGCAGTTCGCGCAGAAGAGGTGTCACATGGGAGCATCTAGGAGCTCCCAGGATCCCCCGCACGGCTGCATTCTGAACTAACTGGAGCCTCCGGGTGCACTTCAAGGAAAGCCCCATGTAGAGAGCGTTGCAGTAGTCCAGGCGGGAGATGTCGAGGGCTTGAGTGACCGTGCGTAAAGCGTCACGATCCAGAAAGGTGCGCAACTGGCGTATCAGGCAGACCTGATAAAAAGCCCCACTGGCCACGGCTGTCATATGATCTTCTAGAGACAGCTGAGAGTCCAGGAGGACGCCCAAGTTGCGAGCCCTCTCTGTGGGGGCCAATGACTCACCCCCATTAGCCAGAGCTGGCACCAACTGGCTATATCGTGACGCCGGAAGCCACAGCCACTCGGTCTTGGACGGGTTGAGACGGAGCCTGTTTCTCCCCATCCAGACTTGCATGGCCTCCACCGGGACATCACTTCCACGGCATCGTTGGGGTGGTCCGGGGTAGAGATGTACAGCTGAGTATCGTCAGCGTACTGGTGGAATTCTACCCCAAAACCATGGATGATCTCACCCAACGGCTTGAACAGGAGAGGCGAGAGGACCGACCCCTGTGGTACCCCACAAGTGAGGCACCTTGACGTCGACCTCTGCCCTCCTGCCAACACAAATTGCGACCGGTCAGAGAGGTAGGAGGAGAACCACCATAAAATGGTGCCCCCCACCCCCAGCCCCTCCAGCCGGCGCAACATAATACCATGGTCGATGGTATCAAAAGCCGCTGAGAGGTCTAACAGGACCAGGATAGAGGAACAGCCCCTATCCCGAGCCCTCCAGAGATCATCCACCAATGTGACCAATGCCGTTTCTGTGCTGTGCCCAGGCCAGAAGCCGGACCGGCGCGGGTCCAGATAGACAGTTTCCTCCAGGTGCTGAGGGAGTTGTCGCGCCACCACACTCTCAACAACCTTCACAAGGAATCGGAGGTTGGAGACTGGACGGTAGTTGGCCAACATTACTATGCTAGAAGACACATCAAAAGTCAAGAAAGTCACTTCCTAGCCTTGGAAGTACAGAGGCCATAGAAAGCCTAACATTGTCTGACCAAGAATAGAGACATTCACAGCTATGATGGAGTTAAAACTTAGGGACTGTCTTTTGGTATATTTTCCATCTTTCTTGAAATACTTTTTTCCTTTAAACCAGTGGTGATTTTTTTTTTACTACCATTGCTGTGGGCATGGCTTGGTGGGCATGGTGTGGCTTGGTGGGCATGGCAGGGGAAAGATACTGCGAAATCTCCATTCCCACCCCATGCCAAGGGAAGGATACTGCAAAATCTCCATTCCCACCCCACTCTGGGGCTAGCCAGAGGTGATATTTGCTGGTTCTCTGAACTACTCAAAATTTCCATTACCGGTTCTCCAGAACCGGTCAGAACCTTCTAGATTTCACCCCTGCTCTAAACTCTCTGAAATCTTTTTCAAGCCACATATGCAGTAACAGCCATACTGTTGCGTTGCCTTTTTGAAAATCCTAAAATCACATGAGCCAAAATGAAGGTTTACAAAGAATATATTGTTGGTTTATGAGGTTGGCGTCGGTCTGTAGTTTAGAACTTCCTAATTTGTCAGAAAGTCTATTAACAGCTTGACTTAAGGAACTCTAAGGTGGAACAAAAAGATCCCCCCAAACCTTTGGATTTTCAGTTTTTCATCAAACGATTATCTACTACCAGAAATAAAATTTAAAAAATTGACAACTTATGTCCCCAATCGCCTCCCCCAAATGAAGCGGAGCACTCCATAAAATACATGTTTGGATTAGAAACTGTTTCCTACTGTTTTGACACTGATGGTGACAGGCCGAAACAAAGCTTTTTATCATATGAAATATGTATTTAAACAAACAGGTTTTCAAAATGTTCGTGGCAATCTTTCTCTAGGCAAATATTTATGTATCGTGTACGCGGCGTGTGTTTGGAGGAAGTAAAAGGAGCCCTGGGTTTATTTTAAAAAGTGAGCTGAGCACATAAAATAAAAAAAAAACCTCAGTAAAGAATAACAGCAGCTTTTGAATTGGATTTCATTACGTGAAGCATAACAGAGCCAGAATTCCCGTGCAGACTCCAGACCAGAGAATATCTCTTTCATTATTAACACTCACAATTACAAATCAAGCCATTCTATATTTCTCACATCACTGAAAATTGAAAGCAGATGAATCTACCGCATAGCCAACCATCTAGCTGAAAGGGAACTTGATGGTCTAAGACACGGTAAATTTGTTTTCAATTACTTGGTCCACGTATTTTTTTTTAAAAAAAAAATCTTGATTAAACTTTACAAAGCAAGTAGAGCAAGGAGATCAGAGAAGAGAAACATTAAGCTAATAGCATCTATGGCTTTCTTTAAAAAAAATTCTTTTTCTTTGTTCTCTATTTTAACAGTCCGCAGGAGGTATCTCTGCCTAGATTAAACCACCACCACCATCGTGACCTACCCCCTTCTCCCAGAAAAAAAGACCACATGCAATTTCTAGATTGGCTGGCAGCGTTCCACGGTCTGCTTAATGAAGATGAACCCACGAGACACACAGTCTTTGGAGCCCACGTTGCTTCCACAAATTGAACATTCAATATTCAAAAGCCTCCCCCCCTCCCACTCTGAAAAATAATCTTGCATATCCTTTGTATGGATTTATGACCGACAAGGGGATGCAGCCTTCAGGTTTTACTTGTGCAAATAACTTCGTTCACTTGGTACACAATTCTACACATATGCTAACAGACTGGGTTCACCCACAAAAATGTGGATTTCGTCATTAAACCAGCATAAGAGTTTGTGGTTTATGATTCATAAAATCTCTTTTGGCTTGTCCCAGACCAAGCTCTCTTTTATGATAAATAACTTTTTATAAATTATTTAAAAGGGTCTTTTAATTCTGAATGATTAAAAAAAATACATAGAACGTTCAAAAGTGGTATTCAGCCAGTTCGGACCGGTTCAAGTAGCGGAAATCACAGGTGGGCCCGCCCTGGCTCTATGCTGTCCTATTTAGGCATGTTTTTGAGGCCAGGCGCATGCGCGGAAGGTGCACAGACAAGCAAAGTACATGCATGGAAGGGGTCCATGTGGAAGGGGTCTGTGTGCCCACAAAGCAGGTGCCCAGTAAACCAGTGGTAACAAAATGTGAAACCCACCACTGATGACGTTCCTACTAAAAACTTTCCTACACTTTGTGCAAAGAGGAACTCTGGGAGCATCTTTGAGGGAACAGCCAGCTTTGGATTCTCCTCAAGGGAGAGAGAGTGAAATGATGACTTCAATATCTCCATGTCTAAGAACTTCCCTAAAATAATTATATTCAGATTGCATAGTTGACGTCTTATCCTGTCATTAGAATAATCTCAAATCACAACATGATAGCAGTATTCTAGTATTTGAGGAGCTGCCACAAAGAAGAGAGAGTCAACCTATTCTCCAAAGCACCAAAGGGCAGGACAAGAAACAATGGATGGAGACAAATCAAAGACAGAAGCAACCTGGAATTAAGGAGAAGTTTCCTAACAGTGAGGACAATTAACCAGTGGAACAGGTTGCCTTCAGAAATCGTGGGGGCTCCATCACTGGAAGTTTTTAGGTAGGGTCACTTATCTGAAATAGTATAGGTTCTCCTGCTTGAGCAGGGAGCTGGACTAGAAGATTTCCAAGGTCCCTTCCACTTCTATTCTCTAAACATTAAAGATTATGCAAGGACAGCTGCGCACAGGTGAATGTTGATGAATTAAAGCAATCTTTTTTAAAAAAAAGGTGGACTAAGACCTACTGACAAAAATCTACTAAGCTACAAGATTGTGAGAAGAATGCCATGAATTGATCTTGATTGTTAGCTACAAACAGAAGTGTCCATATATATATATATATTGGGGAACATGTAGAAATTTCCTGATCTTAACAACAACTAATCAGTGGAATGGCTGGCCTTCAGAAGTTGTGGGTAGTGGGTAATCACTGGAGGCTTTTAGTTGTGGGTAATCACTGGAGGCTTTTAAGAAGAAGGGCTTCCACTTAGGCTTGGACTAGAAGATCTCCAGGGTCTCTTCCAACTTTGTTATTCTGGTTGGTCATTGCCTTCTTCCAGGGCTTTTTGACCTCATTCTAGGTTAGAGCTTTGGAATTTTCTTGTAGTCTTTCAACAAAGTACTAAGTCCAACCCACCTTTGCTTTTTTGAGACTAGCCAAATGATGTCATTTGCCAAGATAGCAAGAGTTAACACACACACACACACACCCCATGGTTTGGCTGAAACAAAATTTGGGTGAGGGAAGAAGGAAAGCAGACATTTAAATCAGTGCAATAACATGATATCTAAAATCAATGTATATATACAATGATTTTAAAATACATCATTGTTAAAAATTACTAATCATCTGAAACTCCAGCAGGTTATTTTGGTGGAGGGTCTTGTAAAAAACACATTATCTGCAAAGTGCAATAAAATGAGATCTATCTGTATGTCTAGTATTCTGTATTTCTGGAAAAGACTCTGTAACATTTGAATGAGATAAGTGGATAGGTAACTAGCTAGCTAGCTAGGTAGCAGTGGTGAGTTGCAATTTTTTTTACTACCGGTTCGGGTGTGCTCACATGCGCAGAAGCGTCCAGGCGGGTGGGCGGATGCGCGCTATGCACACATGCACAGTAGGTTAAAAACCAAGATGGCAGCACCTATGGCACTGCCGATAAAACTGGTTTGGGGTCGTGGCTGGCTGAGTTACTACCTACTCGGCCGGATGTGTGCGAACCGGTTGGAAACCCACCTCTGATTAGGCACTAACTATTCTGAATTGAAAATTACCACTAGGGTTTTCTAACAAAGATTACCTGCCTCCAGGTATAGTACCTGCAAGCACATAGAATGGCCTATAATCATTTAAATTTTTATCTTTGTTTTTGCTTCACAGGGGGGAAAAATTGCCCCCCAATATTTCAACAGTTTTTTTCTGTGATCATTGCTTTTCCCAAGGATGTTATTGTACTTAATAACTGGGTAGTAAAAAAGTAACTCAGATTACAATTGCTATTTGATTGTTATTGATCCCTCTTTGTTCCTAGGTTATCCTAAATGTAGAGTCCACAGAAATACACAGTGAATTTAAATACTTCTCTGCAAATTTAAAACACCAGCAAAGTTAACTCGGTATTTTTTCTCAATTGCAAATAGAAAGAAGATTTTGCTTGCTTTTCTAGATAGCAAGATCAGATAAGTGACAGCGGCCCATTCAGTCTTTGCTAATCTGAAAGGGTTATGCCGGGCAAGATTCAATTAGTACAAATTTAAGAAACAGGAAGGCTGTAAAATAGACTGTGACTTGAGAATAACCCTGGAAAATTGGCAAACTACTTTTTTAAAAATTTCATTTATACATTTCCCCCCCTTAAATATACATAGGTGCTTAATGAGCAGTGTATTGTCTGAGTCATTTTAGGTTCGAGCTGTTGAGCTACTAACCAGCCCCAAAGGCTGTGAATCTCACCAAAGATTACATCATCATCATCATCATCATCATCATCATCATCATCATCATCATCAAGAAAAAATCACAAAATACCGGGACTTGCAAATTGAAGTTGAGCGACTTTTAAAAAAGAAATCGTGTGTTGTCCCAATTGTAATTGGAGCCCTTGGAGCAATACCTAAAGGGCTACCTCGCTATTTGGAAATCCTAAATTTACCGGACTTGATCATTCTGACTACAAAAAACCACCCTACTTGGAACAGCTTATATCCTCTGACTTTACCTTAACAGTTCCTAGGTCCTTGGTTAGGACTCGAGCTGTTGAGCTGCCAACCAGCTACCAACCAGCACCAAAGATTAACATAATAATAATAATAATAATAATAATAATAATAATAATAATAATAATAATAATAATAATAATAATAATAATAATAATAATAATAATAATATTTCTGATAAGGCAAGCTACTTTTATTGAAAATCCTTTTTTTTATTTTGTCCTTGATTTTTGCACTTAGGCACAAAAAGAAAATGAGAAAGACAAATAGGGATCCCAAAGAGGATCTCGTCTCTCATCTTAGGTGAGCAATTCAAAACAATCCTCCCCCAAAAGTGTATATATAGAGAGAGTAGACTGGAGAAAAAACCAATGTATTTGAGTCACCTTTACCAAAAAGGGAAAGACCAGCCAGACATGATGTGTACCTTTCCATATTCTATTTTGGGTTTTTCTTTCTTTCTTTTGGTAGAAATTGACTCTTTTTTTCCCTTTTGCCTACCACTGGAATATTAACAGGGCCAGACTTGGTCTCTGGCCCAAGGAAATGCTAGGTACTCAGGCAGATAAATAAATAACATCATTCTGAAAACAAGGAGACTTGTATTGCAGAAATTGGCCTATTAAAAGATATGCATGATTAAATTTCAGTTGCCAACTTGCCCTATCTCAAAGAATTATAAGCCGGTAAAAATCCGAATGTTCCATTTCTATTTATTATTATTATTTACTTTATTCAGGAAACATGAAACTCAGCCAACTGAACATTTAAAAATGCTTTAATATTTAATTTAAAAATATTATTATTATTATTATTATTATTATTATTATTATTATTATTATTATTATTATTATTATTATTATTATTATTATTATTATTATTATTATTATTGGTTTGTTGCAGTGTCAGCCAGATGTTTAGACTGGATTTGGCAGTTTTGTCCACCTATCAAGTCTTTCCCAAGGACCCAGGATAGGCAGATGTTGATGTTTGATGATGTTAAAGGTATTGTTGCAGGATGTAAACTGTTACGAGTAAAGCTGCCTTCTGCAATTGACTGACGATGGTTTGTCAATGACGATGGTTTGTCAATGACGATGGTGTTCAACTGGTGCTCCAGTGATTTGGGATTGCAAAATAGCCTCCAGAGGATGGTAGAGGACAGGAAACCCTGGAGGAATGTTGTCCATGGGGTTGTGATGGGTTCGCAACTAACAACAAATGTTTGCTTCCTTTTGCCACAGTTTTGCAGCTGTGAACCCATAGCTCTGCTTTCACTTTCTAAGAATGCTGATGAATGGCTATCTTTCTTCTTGAAAATCTACCTTTATTCTTGGAAATCGGAACAGAAGAATGGAATCTGTCACTTTGATTTAAAGGCGGACAGCTTCCCATTGTTGTTGCTGTTCTCCTTTTAATTAAAAGTGCCTCTTTTTCAAATAGGGGAAGAAACAAAAGTGTCCACGGGCATCCAATTGAGAATCCCCCAAACAGACACTGGCAGGCAAATGATTTGATTGTATAGGTGGAAATTTCATGAGGGAGATCATCGGTTCTAAATTAATTCCTGGTGGAGCCTTTTATAGTTTTAAGGGAAGCAATTTTAACATCCAGTGAGAGCATGTGTATCTGTTGTCAGCTTTTTCAGAAATGATGTGGTGATCCAGAAACACATTTGTCAACTTTTAGTTTTAAAAAAGGAGGAAGAGAGTCCCTGCTGCCTACACTTAATTGAAGGCAAATACAAACCAAGTGAAAACTAACTTCCTCCAACCTTTTCTCTTTTCCTGCTGTGCACAATTAAGATAAGAAAACTCTTGAGAGTTTTTCTTGCCTGGTAAAAAACAAACAAACCCAGAAGTGCCTAAGACTTCCAAGTCACAACTGTCAGAGGCTAATAGTAATAAAATAATCAAGACCTTTAGGGTTATTCAAGTTTTATTCTAAAATTGCCCAAATACCCCTGTAATATACAGGGTATATTGCAAAATCAACCACAGTAGATAAAGTCAGGCCTCACTCACAATTTATTATATAAATCCCATTATAAGTCTGAATTGGTTGCCCTGTTCTCCTAAACACTTCCTTATATTTGTTTGATGTGTAACTTCTGAACATTCTTAAGTACAGTAAACCTTTCTCTGAAACAAAATTAATAAAGAGTAGAGTAGAGTAGAGTAGAGTAGAGTAGAGTAGAGTAGAGTAGAGTAGAGTAGAGTAGAATGGAACGGAATGGAACGGAAGCTGGATAGGACCTTAATCTAGTCATCTAATCTAGCCCCCTGCTTAGGCAGGAGACCCTATATCATTTCATATAAGTGACTGTCTAGACTCTAGACACTTCTTAAAAAACCTCTAGTGATGAAGCACCAACAACCTTTGAAGGCAAGCTGTTCCACTGGTTAATTGTCCTAACTGTTAGGAAGTTTCTCCTTAATTCCAGGTTGCTTCTCTCCTTGATTAGTTTCCATCTTGTCCTGCCATCTGGTGCTTTGGAGAACAATTTGTCTCTTCTTTGTGGCAGTCCCTCAAATATTGGAATACTATTATCATAAAGCATTTTGTGGTTGCTTCATGGAGCTTGAATTTTTATATAATACCCTGTATATGTGGTTCCAATATTTCGTGTGTGTGTAAACTGAATGTTGTGAGGGAGACTAATTCTAATTTTGTCAAGAATTTTGACAATCCCCTTGTTATAATAATAATAATAATAATAATAATAATAATAATAATAATAATAATTTAATACTTATAAACCGCACCCTCTCCCCACAGGGACTCGGGGCGGTGCACAGGGAAAATAAAAACAATAACTATATACAACAATTCACATTAAAAATAAATTAAACAATACCTGCGCTAAAATACCCATTAAACTAGCTACACTAAAAATCCCCAATAAACCCAAAAACAGAGGAGTAACTATCCCAGGCCGGCAAGGCAGAAGAAGTGTGTTTTTAGTTTAAGACGGAAGGAGCGGAGGTCCGTGGTGGTCCTAATGTCGGGGGGGAGGTCGTTCCAGAGGGCTGGGCCCGCCACAGAGAGAGCCCTTCCCCTGGGCGTCGCCCGCTGACAGAGTCTAGTGGACGGCACCCGGAGAAGTCCCTCTCTGTGGGAGCGAATCGGCCGTGAGGATGTATGAGGCAGGATCCGATCCCGCAGATAGCTAGGTCCCGAGCCATGGAGCGCTTTAAAGATGATAATTAATACCTTGAAGCGCACCCGGAAGACAACAGGCAGCCAGTGCAGCTCGCGCAGGAGCGGTGTTACATGGGTACACCTTGTGGTACCCATAATTGCCCGCGCGGCTGCGTTCTGGACTAGCTGAAGTCTCCGGGTGCACCTCAAGGGAAGCCCCATGTAGAGAGAGTTACAATAGTCCAGTCGGGATGTCACGAGCGTGTGAGTGACTGTGCGAAGGGCGTCCCGATCCAATAGGGGGCGCAATTGGCGAACCAGGCGGACCTGGTAAAATGCCCTCCTGGCCACGGCTGTCACTTGATCTTCCATGGACAGCCGGGTATCCAGGAGGACACCCAAATTGCGCGCCCCATCCACAGGGGCAAGATGTTCGCCCCCTATGGCCAGCGTTGGAGTGAGCTGGTTGAAACGGGCAGCCGGAAACCACAGCCACTCGGTCTTGGTCGGGTTGAGCCTGAGTCCGTTACTTCCCATCCAGATCCGCACGGCTTCCAGGCACTGGCACATCACCGCTACGGCATCATTGGGGTGGTTTGGGGTAGATATATACAGCTGGGTGTCGTCAGCGTAAAGGTGGTACTCTACCCCAAAACCACGGATGATCTCACCCAGCGGCTTCATGTATGCATTAAACAGGAGAGGCGAGAGGACCGACCCCTGAGGCACCCCGCATGTGAGGGGTCTCGGGGTCGACCTCTGCTCTCCTGCCAACACAAATTGCGATCGGCCAGAGAGGTAGGAGGAGAACCACCGCAAAACGGTGCCTCCCACCCCCAACCCCCCCAGCCGATGCAATAGGATACCATGGTCGATGGTATCGAAAGCCGCCGAGAGGTCTAATAGGACCAGGATGGAGGAACACCCCCCATCTCTGGCCCTCCAGAGATCATCCACCAATGCGACCAATGCCGTCTCGGTGCTATGCCCGGGCCGAAAGCCGGACTGGCGCGGGTCTAGATAATCAACTTCCTCCAGGTGACGGGGAAACTGTTGCGCCACCACACTCTCAACAACCTTCGCCAGAAAGGGAAGGTTGGAGACTGGACGATAGTTATTTAATAGAGCTGGATCCAAAGAGGGCTTCTTAAGGAGGGGCCTCACCATCGCTTCTTTTAGGGAAGCAGGCAAGGAACCCTCACTTAAGGATGCGTTGACAACCTCTTGGAGCCAGCCTCGTGTCACCTCCCAGGATGCCAGTACAAGCCAGGAGGGACACGGGTCCAATAAACATGTGGTGGCTCGCAGTCGCCCACGTAACCTGTCCATATCCTCGGAAGTAACGGAGTCAAACTCCTCCCAAACAAGATCTGTCTCGTGGCATCCCACTGGGCCATGAACGGGGGCTAACTCGTTCTGTATCTGAGCGATTTTCTCCTGCAGAAAAATCACAAATTCCTCTGCTCTATCCTGTAAAGGGGCTTCCCACACCCTCTGTTGAAGGAGGGAGCGGGTCACCCTAAACAGGGCGGCAGGGCGGTTGTCTGCGGATGCTGTGAGAGTAGCACAATGATGGCGTTTGGCCACTCTCAGCGCCACAATGTAAGTCCGTAAATGGGCTCTTACCTGTGTCCGGTCAGATTCAGAACGGGTAGACCTCCATCTTCCCTCTAGGCATCTCTTGCGGCGTTTCATCACCCGTAGCTCCTCGGTAAACCAAGGAGCCAGGGTGTTTCAGCGCCGCAAGAGAGGCCGCAAGGGCGCGACCCGATCCAGGGCTCCCGTGGTCGCAATATTCCATGCGGTCACGAGGTCCTCCATCGGGGCGCGGGTCAGGGGTACAGGAACTGGCCCAAGCGCCGTTTGGAACCCATCCGGGTCCATCAGGCGCCTGGGGCGGAACCAGATTGGTGACTCAGGTTCCGCCTCCCCGCGGAGGGGAGCAGCGGTCGGAAAGTCGAGCCGGAGAAGTGAGTGGTCTGACCATGACAAGGGTGTGATGACTAAATCCCCTATACCCAGATCACTCTTCCATTGGCCTGAGACAAAGATGAGATCCGGTGTATGTCCACCCTCGTGAGTGGGGCCTTGAATTAATTGGGTCAGGTCCATAGCCGTCATGGAAGCCATGAACTCCCGAGCTACCACGGATGATTCGCCCACCGATGGCAGATTAAAGTCCCCCATGACTAAAAGTCTGGGGGTCTCAACTGCCACCGTAGCGATCACCTCCAGGAGCTCGGGCAGGGCTGCTGCTACATAGCGGGGACCCAGGTATACAACCAGCAAGCCCAACTGCCTCCCTAGGCCCCACTTCACACAGAGGGACTCACAACCGGTAGTCTGTGGCACAATGGTCTCTCTCGGCTCAAGACCTTCCTTTACAATGACCGCTACCCCACCACCCCTGCCTAGGGCCCGGGGCTGATGAAAAGCGCGGTAACCTGGTGGGCACATTTCAACGAGGGGGAGTCCTCCCTCGTGGCCCAACCAGGTCTCCGCAATTCCAGCCAGGTCCGGCTCCCCCTCTGACAGGAGGTCACTAATGAGGGGGGCTTTGTTGACAACGGACCTGGCATTACAAAACATCAGCCGCAGGCCCTGGCTCTGTACTCCCTGACCACCTAGCTTGCGGGGGTTGTGGCACCCGACCGTTTTTAGCCAACGGCTGCATGCCACCAACCGGGAGGATACAACTTGTCTCCCCTCGGCCCTGCCCCTCCCCACGACCCTCTGGATCGGAATGCCCTCAAATGGAACGACTTGTATGTCCCCCCCCCTATCGGCCTCCGCTTCCCTCCGTCGACTGCAAGCCTGGCCCTCTCTGTCTAATTGATTGTACCCTCCCCCCTCCCTGGTACCCCCTAAAACTGACAATAATTTACCCACTAAAAACCCCCTTAGGCCGCGCTTCGCCCGCCTCTTCAGATTAATGAATCCTTCATCGAGGTGGGCCCTCGATAAAGTAGAGGGCCAAACCTGCGAGAGCGGGGACTCTCGCAGCCGTAATAGGTCTAGTTTGGAGTACATTAAAATAAGCATAAATAATTAAATAGTTAAAATGTAAAAGTAAAATACATACATGGGTCATGAATAAAATTGATTTTGTTTAAAAAGACATCGTTGGCCAAATACATAAATATAAATTCATAAATAGATGATAAAAATGAATAAATAGATGGTAAAGTTAATTCATATTGCTTTAAGGTGCATCAGTGAGGACAAATTTACATTTTAGTTCAGTTCTGTTCTGTTCTGCTGCTGCGTTCCAAGATCTTGACAAGGAAGGAGGTCTTCAGAGGTCTTAACAAAGGCCATAGGGCGGAAGGTCTTAAGGTCTCAAAGGTCTTAAAAGACTTCAGGAAGGACTTCAAAGGTCTTAAAAGGGCCCATAGGGCGAAAGGTCTTAAAGGTCTCAGAGGACATGGAAGATCTTAAGGCTGGGTTCTTTGACTAGATTTACAGTCAATTTAAACGGCATATTCACCGACATCCCCCAACCGTCAGGCCAGCTCCTGCGGCCTGGCTAGAGTCCATCACTGCCCCTAGGACGCCGAGGGCACCGTGAGCATCGACCGCCATCTTGGTGCTCTCACCACCACCTTCAAGCCGCCGCCTCCAACGCTGGCCTAGCGACGCTCCCACCGTCCGGCCAGCCTCGCCTCCGGCGGCCCGGCCGGTGTCCATCGCTTCCCCTATGGCCCCCAGGACGCCGAGGACCTCACCCACCATTCCGGTGCTCTCACCACCGCCTCCATGGCGCCGCTGCCGCCGGCCTCTTGGCGCTCCCACCGCCGTTCCATCGTCCATCGCCCTGCTCGCCGCTGGCCGCTGGCTGCTGCTGCTGGCCTCCCGGCGCTCTCACCGCCATCCCAGCTCCCACAGCCATCTCCAGCCGTTCCTAGCCGTCATCTGGCCGTTCCTATCCCTCCGGGCATTTTCCGACACGGCGGGCGTCCACCGCCCTCGCGAAAATGCCAAGGACGCCGAGGACGCCCCCCCCCGCTCCGGCTCTCTCACCGCCGCCGGTGTCGTCTCCGCTCCCACAACAGCTTCAAACAGCTTCAAACATCACCCTGGGAAGCCAGGGTGGATCTCTCGCTGATCCCAGCCCTCAAAAAGGTAAAACGGGGGCTGGGGCATGAAAAGCGAGGCCAACGAGCTCCATGACCACGCAGAGCTCCAAACTAAGCCACCATCTTCTTCGCGCAGGCGCACTTTCTTATAGCTCCTAATACTGCAGTAAGTAAGTATCAGAACTGACATCCTGAGCTCTGGCCTTGCTTTGCTAGAAGCCAGCCTGCCATAGACTATAAAGAGGAGGGAGCTGTGGGAAGGGGGAAACAGAAAGCAGTCACTGTGCCATCTGTAGACATCAGCTCACCATCCCAAGGCCAGGGGCTGGAAATGGAATGGAATGGGTCTCCATCCAGCCTGCCATTGCAGGGACTGTTACCAAACTAACTTCTTCCAATGTAACTGGACAATAGGGAGACAACAGGGAAAGTTGTAAAAGAGGAAGTTAACCGGGGAAACTTCTCGCACAAAACTTTAGTAAAACTATCCCTTTTGCACAAATGGAGTTGAGGGTCTTTCTGTCCAAGGAGCCTAAATTCGGGCAGGTATGACACTAAGAGGAAAGGTTCTGCCCCTTTATCCCATATAACCTTTGTATTTCAGACCTGATATTTTACAATCTTTTCAAGTTTCATTACCGCTACTCTTGTACCACTTGGCATTGACCTATCTATCAGTAAAACATTTATTCAACTATTGTGATGTTTGGTGTGTTGTGTCCTATTGCTGTTTTTGCATGTACTATTGTGATAGAGAAAGGATTTGTGTTTTTCATGCCAAGCCCCATCACTTCAATCAATCAATCAATCAATTTTAATTTGTAAACCGCTCTCTCTCCCCAAAGGGACTCGGGGCGGTGCACAGGAAATTAAAAAGCATATAAACATAAACACATTATAACTATCTAAAATCCAATTAAACAAACTATAACTCTGCGCTAAAATCTTAAAATCCTTAAAACTTCATCTGTTGCTGTTCTACAGCACATGTGTCAAACTCACCTCGTCATGTTGCTGTCACATGATGTTTCGTGGTGTTTTTCCCCTTCGCTTAGCTGGGGTGGGCGTGGCCTCCATGCAGTAGTGGGTTTCCAATTTTTTTACTACTGGTTCACTCATATGTGTACGCACACACAACGCTTCTGCCGCTGCTACTACCAGTTCACCCAATCTGGGCCAAACTGGCAACAACCCACCTCTGCCCGCATGTGACACATCCGTCCCATGGACCACCAGTTTGACACCCCTGCTCTACAGTTATTTCTAATCAGACGTGCCTACATTTTCCTAATTCTCCAGGTATAATCCATAAACCAGCATGGGAAAATACTCTTCTGCAGTAAAACAATGTAACATATGTATCAGAGAAACTGTAACTTCTTATCATAAATATTGTAACTATATAACTTATATTAGGGACCACACACATGGATAAATAGACATTTGAACATAACGCATTCTGCATTCTTAATTTATTCTGTCTTTTTAAGGAATTTGAATTTTTTGAGCAGGGGTAAGGGAAGAAAATATTTTGAATTTGAATTTGAATTTATTTCGATTTATATACCACGACTTTTCCATTGAGATGGACCCAGGGTGGTGCACAGAAAATTAAAACCAATAAATAATAGAAAATACAATAAATATAGTTAAGAAGAATTAAATTAGAAGCCTGTGCTAAAATTCCCAGATAAAAACCCAACGTCCATTTACTAATTGGCAGGAGTCTAATTAGTAAATTAGACAATTAGACAATTGTGGATTCTAAAGTCACAGAGACACAGAGTCTCTCTTTGGCTTGCATGTTTCTTCACCAGTACAAAAAACTGTCATTAATTCGGTAGCAGTTCTGACCTGAAACCAATCGGCCACAATCAGATTTCTTAAACAGAAGAAAAGTCAAAAGGGCAAGTGACGTTTTACACAAGTTCTTCTGTGAATTGTGTTAACCATACATCCAAACTGAGAAGACAAATTATTGAAACCAATGGGAATTACACCTGAACATAGACTACCAAGAGAAAAGAGGTTATTAATGCCAAGCAAAAAAAAAGAAAAAGGACAAAATTTGGTGTGATGTATTTTCAAAAACAGAGAGAAAGCAACAGAAAAAGACAAAGAGAGAGAGAGAGAAAGCATGCCTTTTCTACTTCTCACCACTTCCTTCCTCTTGTTATTTTAATACACTTATACCAATACACTTTGCTCTGCACCAGACTAGTGAGGTCCATGCAAAATGTATGAAAACAGTCTGCAGAAATGTTGGCTTCATGTCAAGCCAGTATTTTTCAGGTGCTATGGCTTCAGTTGGCCAAGGATCTATCTAGAAAGAATGATAATAGAAGTAGATAGACACCCAACCAACCAAATACGTGTATATTATCCCAGCAACTGTTAAGGAGCAGAAATTTGGGAAGAGGATGGTTTTCAATCCAGCCTACATGCATATAAACATCACTTTAACTTTTCCAGAAAAATATTCTGAAGTTTTGTTGTTGTTTTTAACAGAAAAACTTTCCTCTGCATTCTGCCCATTTTGCTGTAGCAACACAATTTCTGATCCTGGATATTTAAGATGAAATTTTATATCCTAGATAATTAACATAATATTTTACATCCTGGGTAATTTTCATAACAAAAGGTATATATGGAGGGCAGCATGTCCGCTAATATATTCTGTAACATCTGGCAAGCTCCATTTCACATGTTCTTTTTTTTTTTTTAAGATTCTTTTAATTAAAAAGTTATAGGGAAGCTAGCATGCCGAGAGGGAAAGCATCAGTAAAAACTTAATTAATGTCCTTGATAATGCTGCACTGATTGGTTAACATGACCCAGGACACTTGAGAAGAATAGGAAGTTTCTATGCTTTTTATTAATCTGAAGCATGGGAAATTCTCAGAGCTAGCTTTACCTTTCTAAGTGCCAATACGATGCACTCAATAAAAGGTCTTTCAAGCCTGAATGGAGCTTCCGAGTCATGATTGAATTGGGTTCATTGCTTGGAACAATGACAATATGGCTATCCTCAGCATGAGAATCATTCAGTGAAACTGTCCAATAGTCTACTGCAGGGGTGTCAAATTCCATTTCATTGAAGACCACATCAGGGTTGTGTTTGATCTTGGGGGGCCAGGGTGGGTGTGGCCAGCTTGACATCACTTGTGTCAGGGGCGCCTGTAGTCCAAGCGCTCTGCCAGCAAGAACAGGCTCCCAAGCTCTGTTTTCAGCTGCCACAGCTTCCTGCAACCCTCTGTCGTGAAGAGGCAGAGGCACCTTTGCCATTTCCAGGGCAGCCCTGCAGATCTAAATACCCCGTGGGCTGGATCCAGCCCTCAGACGTTGAGTTTGACATCCCTGGTCTACTGTACCAAGTTTGGTGACCCTTATTCAAGATAGGTATTTGTAATGATAAGCAAAATAAACACCCGTTCAAAATGTCTCCATTTGCCAAAGATTTCTTCCATTTTGTTTTTCAAATTTCTAGATCTGTAATCCTTGGACTTCCAAATAGTCTCCCCTTGACTGCTAACATGATCCAATTCTGTTTATTTTTGTGGGGATCGAGGCAAGGCAAGCTAGTTGTTGCCGTTTACCAAGATTTTAGGGACAAATGGGCATTTTAAGACCAAGTGGCAGAGAAGTCTTGGAGGAAAGAGATTGCTTTCTGAAACAGAGATCACCTCTCACTGCTTCTGAAAGAAATCTCCTGGCTAATGACCAGTCGAGCAGAAATGTAAAACCCCATTTTGGGGACCCCAAACCTCTTCTGAATTTATTATAGGAACAGGCAATACCATGAACTTTGGTGACTGCCAAATTCTTTTCCTTGGGGTTTCCTCTACAGGCCTGAAGGATAAAACAGTGGCAGGCATCACCTACCTCCATGACCTTACCCAGCTACTTTTTAAAGGCATTTGCCAGGGTTCTTCCTCAAGATTCCTCTTTTATCAAAGGGAAACCTTTGCATCTTCAGTCTTTGAGCAGGACATCTCAACTGAAGAATGCCTTTTTCTCAGAAGTTACTTTGCACCAAAGCACTGGGGAACTGAACTGAGCCTCTTTGTTCTTCCAGCATTGTAGAGCTGAAGAAGCTTCTTGGATGAGAAACTAAATGTCCTCAAAGAAAAACCAGAAAGCCCAGTTTCCTCTTGAAAAAACATTTTTGGGACAACCATGACCTAGATGACTGAGAATCTCTACAGACATCAGTTGTGGCCTGCCAGTGGCCAGCAGAGCTGGCAGCAGATTCAGACAGTGGAGAGGAACACGGGCCAGTCCTGGAGTCTGGAGAAGGCTCTATGAGAGCCCTTTGTCTGAGGCAGAAAGGGGACTAGAGCCATATATCAGTTATCACTTGCCTTCAGAGTCAGATATCAGTAAGGCAGATGAACAGCTGGAGCCTGTTTCCAGTGTGCGCATGCACAGAGTTGTCAGACAAAGGGACAGCTAAAGAACAGGGGTCGACTTGGGACACAAGGTGGATAATGAATGGCTCCTCCCAGAGGAAATAAAAGAGGCGTGAAAGGGGAGTGGAGTTTGCAGGAGACAATTAGTTTGATTAATTGGCTCGTTTGAGTTTTATTCAATTTGTATCCCGCCATTCTCCAAAAGCACCCAGGGCGGCGCAAAGGAATTTAAAACAACATACAAAATACACAAATTTAAAAACCTATTAAATATCAAAAACCTGCGCTAAAACCAATTAAAACCCCCCATTTTAAAACTATCTAATACTAGTCACAGCGGAGGCTATGTTAGGCCGGCTTGATGAAACAGGTGTGTTTTTAGACACTGGCGGAAGAGGCGGAGGTCGGTGATGGTACGGAGTTCAGGGGGTAGGTCGTTCCACAGGGCAGGGCCCGCCACAGAGAAGGCCCTTCCCCTGGGTGTCGCCAGCCGGCATTGCCCGGTCGACGACACCCGGAGAAGGCCCTCTCTGTGGGAGCGTATCGGTCTAAGGGATGTATGGGGCAGGAGACGGTCTCGCATGTAACTAGGTCCCGAGCCATGGAGTGCTTTGAAGATGGTCGTCAAGACCTTGAAGCGCACCCGAAAGGCCACAGGAAGCCAGTGCAGCTCGCGCAGGATGGGTGTTATATGGGAGCATCGTGACTCTCCGAGACTCCTTGTCGAGTTTTGCAGATAGCAGCCTGGCAGCTCTCCGAGCCAGATAAGGTCTGTGACTGTACATCCTCCCTAGAAAGACTTTGCTGGATGTGAATGAGCAGAATTCATAGTAAATTAATAAAAGGTTTTTTTTGTCAGGACAAGGAGTTTGCTTCATGCTCTCGGGAAGCCTCGTCAGAATAACATCCAGCATCTTAAGTGTTGCTGCTAAAAAAACAGCTCCCTATTATTAAGGTTTTATACATTCGTGTTGTATCATTTTTGTCGCTGTAAACTGCAGTCTCCCACGCAAACTAGTTCTAGTTCTCATCTTTAAAGCACTCCATGGCTCGGGACCTAGCTATCTGCGGGATCGGATTCTGCCCCATACATCCTCCCGGCCGATTCGCTCCCACAGAGAGGGACTTCTCCGGGTGCCGTCCACTAGACTTTGTCAGCGGGCGACGCCCAGGGGAAGGGCCTTCTCTGTGGCGGGCCCAGCCCTCTGGAACGACCTTCCCCCCGACATTAGAACAACTACGGACCTCCGCTCCTTCCGTCAGAAATTAAAAACTCACTTTTTCTGCTTGGCCGGCCTAGGTTAGTCTCTACCTCAGGGGTTAGGAAATGTTAATTTTAAAATGGGAATTTTAGTGCAGGGATAGTTAGATTTAATTTGTTTTTATTGTATTTATCTATGTATATATTTTATGTTGTTTTAATTTCTCCCTGTGCACCGCTCCGAGTCCCCTCGGGGAGAGGACGCGGTTATAGAAATAAATATTCTATTCTATTCTATTCTAAACTATGGACTACTGCTCCCATGCAAACTCCTCCCTGAAGTCCCAGTCACAAAGTAATCTGCACCTGTTTATCGTTTGTGCTATCTGGCTTTTTAATGGAAAAGAAAAGCAAATGAAAAAAGCCAAGAGCCTTGCAAGTAAAAAGACAATATAAACTCCCCCTCGCCCCAGTTTTATTAAAAGATAAAATTCCACTAAATCTGCAGGGTGAATGCATGATATAGTCTGGTAATTATCTCAAAGAAGGGCATTAAAGAAGTGTTCTAAAATAGTTTTAAGTAAAAGTAGACTTGAAATGTCTTTTTTTAAAAAATTCAGAAAAATAATTGTGGCTTACAACTTGTGGCTATCACTTCATTTCATTTCATTCTCTTCATTTCCCATCCGCTGTGGCTATTTTGCTCAAAAATAAAAAAAAATAAAATAAAAACCACCATTACCAAAATCTCTACTTCTTCCTTAAAAACATTGGCTGGTGCATTACCAGATACAGTTGCAACTGACAGTAGATACAGTTGGTTTCATGAGGTAGAATCTCATTAAACAGTGGAAGCTTTGGACTTTCATCCATAGTGCCTCTATTACAATAAAGGCATTAATAGTTAATGTTTAAGAGTGTAAAACCACAATTTTATCAGGAGGTGTAAAACAACTCCCAGATATAGTCTGATACTCAAAGAAAAGTGACAAGCAGGACAATGCCGGTTGGGGACCCCCAGGGGAAGAGCCTTCTCTGTGGCGGGCCCAGCCCTCTGGAACGACCTACCCCCTGAACTCCGGACCATCAGGGACCTCTGCCTCTTCCGCCAACGTTTGAAGACCTATTTCTTTCATCTAGCCAGCCTAGCCTAGCCTTAGAGAGCACCTTCACAGACTGAGTCTTAAATTGTTTTAATTTGATTTTAATTTGTGGGTAATTTTTAGGGAGCTGTTTTTAGCACATGACACTTTAATTTAATTAGATTTTATTGTTCGCAGTTTTATCTATTTATTATTTATATGTTTGTATCTCCGCTTTTTAACTTCCTGTGCACCGCCCTGAGTCCCTTCGGGGAGATAGGTGCGGTATAAAAATTAAATAAATTCAAATTCATGATAGAGAAAACTGATTCTCATGTCTTTAAACTTCAGCTCTGAGTAAATAAGTTCTATTTTTAGCTATCATGAGTAACAAAATGTGTGAAAAAACTCCCCAAATTATATATACAGTTGATTTCCTGTACTTATGTACAATCTTACAGCAACTCTTCAACTGTTCGATTCTACTCATTTTTTGACAAGACACACCCACAGAGGATGGGGCTGTCTCCTCAAAAAAAGGTCATGAATAGCATGAATCACAACATTGATTATGGTCTTTCTTTTCTCTGAACCTAAATCCAGATTTCAGTTTGATTGCTCAAAGCCTATCTAGTCAATCACGGCACAGCCAGTATCACATACACAAGCTGAATACAATTATCAGCAAGGAATTCAATATTAGTTAAAAAAAAAAAACTAAGATCATGGCATCCGGTACCATCACTTCCTGGCAACTATAAGAGCAAGAAATGAACACAGATTTTTATTTCCTCGGGTTACAAGATCACTGAAAATGGCGACTGTAGTCATGAAATTAAAAGACAATGGAAGCTATAGCAAATCTAGGCAGTGTATCAAAAAAGCAGAGAATCTCCTTGTGGACAAAGATCTGTATAGTCAAAGATATTGTTTTCCCAGTAGTAATTTAGAATTAGAATAACAGAGTTGGAAGGGACCTTGAAGGTCTTCTAGTCCAACCTCTTGCATAGGCAGGAACCCTACACCATTTCAGACAAATGGTTATCCAATCTCTTCTTAAAAATTTGTAAATGTTGGAGCATTCACAACTTCTGGAGGCAAGCTGTTCCACTGATTAATTGTTCTGTCTGTCAGGAAATTTCTCCTTAATTCTAAGTTGCTTCTCTCCTTGATTAGCAAAGCCCTACATTTTCCACTGATTAATTGATTCATTGTTCTAAAGGTAGGGCTATGGGAGTTGGACCGTATGGAAGGCTGAGCACTGAAGAATTGATGCTTTCCAATTGTAGTGTTGGACTGCAAGGAGTGTTGGATGCAGTGAATCCTAAAGGAAATCAACCCTGACTGTCCTTTGAAAGGACGGATTCTGAGGCCGAAACTCTAATATTTTGGCGATCCAATGAGAAGAGAGGACGAACTGGAAAAGACCCTGATGCTGGGGAAAATTGAAGGCAACAGAAGAAGGAGACAGCAGATGATGAGATAGTTAGATAGTTTAGTTTAGTTTATTTCGAATTTATATACCGCCCTATTCTCCCAGATGGGACTCAGGGCGGTGCACAGAAAAGATAAAACCCACAACAAGTACACAAGTATAAAATAGAATTAAATAATGACTCTGTGCTAAAATAATTTAAAATTATTAAAATCCAATTAAAATTACTCATTTATCTGTCTATGTCAGGCCAGCCAGGTGGAAGAAATAAGTTTTAAGTGCCCGGCGGAAGAGGCGCAGGTCCGTGACTGATAGTGTCATTAATGCAATGAAGAAAAAATTGTGTAAATTCTGGGAGACAATGGATGATGGGGAGGAGAAGTCTGGCATACTGTGATCTATGAGGTTGCAAAGAATCAGACACAACTTAACAAGTGAACAGCAACAAATCAGCAGGGAGCCATCATTTCTTAAACAATCAATCATCCATTATCATCAGCAAGGAGCAGTTTGAATCCCAACTCAAGTCTCCTTGCATTTTTTTTAACCACAGTTGGTCGAATTCAACTTTACTAACAGGCAGGGATATATTTATCACATCCTCTCTGAATTGAGCATTTGTGCCAACCACGAAGGAACAAATTCTCATGTCAACACCAGCCTTTGCCCCACCACCACCACCACCAAACAGAGGCAGTTATTGCTAGCCTCAGCTCTTGAACAAGACGTTAAACATACAAAAGCCCATGTCCTTGCTGAATGCCTCTCATCCCGCCAGAGGCTCTTCATTGGAACAGACAGACAATTGTTCTGCTGTTCTAGAAGCGCTTTACACATGCACACCCTTCAGTGGCGAGTGCCAAACTCCTGAGACCAACATGCAATGAAGAGGAAGTGGCATCAGTTAGCATAACCACAAGATAAAGCTTTGGAGGATATCAGATCCAGTGGAATACAGCACTCTTTTCAAACACAGAGAGAGCGAGAGAGATTTTTTTTTTTAATGAATAGTTATTTTTCAACTCTTCACTCGGTGTAGCGGCTGTACCCGTCTTCGCCGCCTTCCAACTCTTTCTTGAATAATGTTAGTACGGTGGCATGTACTTCAACACAGAGAAGATCAAATTTCTGAACTAGAATTTATTAATAGACTCTTCTCTATTTGTTTAGGATTTAGAAGCCCAAACAGGTTGTTTAATTTGGAGTAGCATCCTATGTTTTTGGTGGTTGCGCACATGGCTACCTCAGCTCAAGTGTTGCAGAAAAAAGTAGCAGGGGTTTAGGAGACTTACAGAACCAGTGACACTCTCTTGGATTATTAGAAAGGATTTATGAACTTGGTTTTTTTTTAAGTGGTTCCTCAGTTAAACGAAAAGCAGAACTTGCAACTGCTAAATGTTCACTTCAGTCACTTGACAAGCGCAAAATCTCAGGACCAGGAATACAATACGAGCAGGATTCCTGCTTCTGCATTGATTTTTTTCAAATACATTTCTGATCTCTCTGTAGTGCTCTGTGTGATTTCAGCCAATACGTATGTGATTCCAAGGAATATTCAAAACAAGGATTTCATATTGCACCTAACATTCTCTACCTTGCCACCACCTCAGGTCATGGTGAATGTCTATACAATCTGTTTGGCTAAGGAAAATATAGGATAATAAGCAAATGTACCAAGATAACTGGGCTCACTTATTGCATACTTGTTATGCAACCACACACACAAGTAATCTGAAAACCATAGGCTTTTAGAAATGTATTTATTTATCATATTTGTATAGCTGCCCATCTCTCATGAAAATGTAAAGGTAAAGATTCCCCTCTGTGATAGTTGTTCCCAACTCTAGAGGGCAGCACTCATCTCCATTTCAAAGCCGAAGAGCCAGCCTGTCTGAAGGCGTCTCTGTGGTTATGTGGCTGGCATGACTAAATGCTGAAGGTGCACAGAACACTTTTACCAAAGGTGGTTCCTATTTTTCTACTTGCATTTTTACACACTTGTAAAAAGAAGCTTGTCCCAGCTTGTCCCAGCTTCTGCTTATTGGCAGAAGCTGGGACAAGTAACAGGAGATCACTCTGTTACACGGCACTAGGGATTTGAACCGCCGTTACTGCCAAACTTTCTGATCGACAAGCTCAGCATCTTAGCCACTGAGCCACTGCATCCCCAAGAAAATGTAGGGCTTTGCTAATCAAGGAGAAAGCAATTTAGAATTAAGGAGAAATTTCCTGACAGACAGAACTAATTAGTGGAACAACTTGCCTCCTGAAGTTGTAAATACACCAACACTGGACGTTTTTAAAAAGAAGTTGGATAACCATTTATCTAAGTGGTGTAGGGTTTCCTGCCTAAGCAGATGGTTGTACTAGAAGACCTCCAAGGTCCCTTCCAACTCTTCTACTCTACTCTACTACTCCACTCCACTCCACTCCACTCTATTCTATTATATTTTATTCTATTCTCAAACTAGCTAACTGCAGATTTAGCAAATGTTGACTAGAGAAATCATAGTTTAGAATGATGTGTAAGCTTGCTAGTTTCACGCATTGCTATCTCATGATATTGCTACTCTGAATTTCAGTATTGTAGTTTTGAATACTGGCACAAGCAATAGGTGACCTCGGATGCCCGAAAGACAAGTAAACAAGAGCAAACTTATCACATCTTTCAGTGTGCTAGCAACTGTTTCCTGGAAAGCCAGCACAACTGGACGCCCAAAGTTACATTCATATAAAGTAAAGTACTTTCATGTAGCAATGAAAAGAACCAATCAGAAATATGTCCGAGCAAAATAAAACAAATTTCAAGATATGAAATTTATCACCAAGAAGTGCATCATATATATTTTTAAAGCATACAAAGGATCATCTGTGAATAAAGCTAGAGAAAATGTTAAAAGAAACAATAGCTGGCTCCTTTTTGGACAAGATACAAGTTGAACAAATGAACTGAATACCACTCATTTAGATTTACAGCAAGAAAATGGTTAGCTTAATTGTGCATCAGTTACTACAGGAGATATAATGCTCTCGCATATCAATGCAGGAAGCCAGATTTATATACAACTATAAGTATTGCACTTTTTTCCAAAGTTATGTTGACCATACATGTTACACACTGTAAAAATAGCAGAATTCCCTCCTCCAGGGATAGGGTTGGAGCAGTGGTGAAATTCAAAAAAAAATATTAGCAGTTCTGTGGGTGTGGCTTGGTGGGCGTGGCAGGGGAAGGATACTGCAAAACCCCCATTCCCTCCCCACTCCTGGGGAAAGGATATTGCAAAATCCCCATTCCCACCCCACTCTGGGGCCAGTCAGAGGTGGTATTTGCCAGTTCTCTGAACTACTCAAAATTTCCGATACTGGTTCTCCAGAACCTGTCAGAACCTGCTGAATTTTACCCCTGGGTTGGAGGTCACATAAATCTTCTCACGCAGTGGCACGATATATCATCAGTATATCTCTTACTCCAAGAGCTGAAGGAAAACTGGATTGTACTATATATACACCATTCTAATAGCTTCCTCCTGTTGGGGGATATCTCCGTTGTGCAGCGGAATGTGCAGCTAGAGAAACATTGCTAGTAAACACACAAATAGTATCTTAGACACTGTTAGTAAAAACAATTAGCTTTACTGGTGTTGTAAAACTAAACTACTGCTTCATAAGCAGTAATTGTAAAGTGAGTCAAACAAAGTCCTTAACAAACAAACAATTGCTTACAGTCATCAATCCACAATTCTTCCTTCTTCCTTCTTCACACAGTCAGTCACGGCAAATGAGCAAATAGCAAACAGTAGAGATATCGAACAGAGAGAGACAATCAGAGAGAGAGATTGTGCTCTGCTTACTTCCTCTTATTGCCAAGATAATTACAGTTTCTAATTGCATTCCAACATTCCAACATCCTTAAAGCAACAAAGGACCATTTGTCATCATGGTATTATATATATTGCCTAGGAGTCTACTCCTAACACCTCCAAAGAAACATGGAAGCCACAGTTTAAAATAAACATTGAGGTTTCTATTATAGATGTGTCATAATCACTGGATTCCATGCAGAAAACAGGTTATCCACTTTATACTTCCACAACTTGGGTAGGAAGACATTGTACAATTCAACTGTACAGATAGTCCTCAATTTATAACTGCAATTGACCCCCAAATTCCTGTTGCTAAGTGAGACAATGGTTCAGTGAGTTTTGCCCCATGTTACAACCTCTCTTGCAACAATTTTGGTCGCCACGATGTAGAAAAGACGTGGAGACTCTGGAAAGAGTGCAGAGAAGAGCAACCAAGATGATTAGGGGACTGGAGACTAAAACATATGAAGAACGGTTGCAGGAGCTGGGTATGTCTAGTTTGATGAAGAGAAGGACCAGGGGAGACATGATAGCAGTGTTCCGATATCTCAGAGGGTACCACAAAGAAGAGGGAGTCAAACTATTCTCCAAGGCACCTGGGGGCAGGACAAGAAGCAATGGGAGGAGACTAATCAAGGAGAGAAGCAACTTAGAACTGAGGAGAAATTTCCTGACAGTTAGAACAATTAACCTCTGGAACAGCTTGCCTCCAGAAGTTGTGAATGCCCCAACCCTGGAAGTCTTTAAAAAGATGTTAGATAGCCATTTGTCTGAAATGGTATAAGGTTCCTGCCCACGCAGGGGGTTGGACTAGAAGACCTACAAGGTCCCTTCCAACTCTGCTATTGTATTGTATTGTATTAAATTGTCAAATGAATCAGTACAATTGTTAAGTTAGTAACAGGGCTGTTAAATGAAACTGGCTTCCCCGTGGATTTTACTCATCAAAAGATTGCAAAAGGTGATCACATAACTCTGGGACACTGCAGCCATCATAAATGTGAACCAGTTGCTATAAGCATTCAAGTTTTGAGCAGTTGTAAATGTGAAAAACAATCATAAATCACTTTTTGCAATGTCGTTTGAATGGTCATTAAATAAATGGTTATAAGTTGAGGCTGACCTGTATTATGTATCCATATGAGATCTTGGATAGTACCAACTGGTTTTACCGCCCATCAGCTACAGCAAGGGTCTCCAACCTTGGCAACTTTAAGATTTGTGGACTTCAACTCCCAGAATTCCTCAGTCCACAAATCTTAAACTTGCTAAAGTTGGAGACCCTTGAGCTACAGAACAAGAAGGAAGCTCTAAATAATAATAATAATAATAATAATTTAATTTTATATCCCGCTCTCTCTCCCCAAGGGGACTCGAGGCGGGGCACAGGCAATTCAAAATACAAATAAAACCACAGACAAATACAAAATACAAAATTAAAAATAGATTAAATTGATCCTGCGCTAAAACCCATACACTAAACTAAAAATTACCCCTAGAAACCCTTAACCTAAAAAGAGACTACCCAAGGCCGGCCAGACGAAAAAAGTGTGTCTTTAATTTTAAGCGGAAGGAGCGGAGGTCCGTGGTTGTCCTGATATCGGGGGGAAGGTTATTCCAGAGGGCTGGGCCCGCCACAGAGAAGGCCCTTCCCCTGGGCGTCGCCCGCTGACAAAGTCTAGTGGACGGCACCCGGAGAAGTCCCTCTCTGTGGGAGCGAATCGGCCGTGAGGATGTATGGGGCAGGATCCGATCCCGCAGGTAGCTAGGTCCCGAGCCATGGAGCGCTTTGAAGATGGTAATTAACACCTTGAAGCGCACCCGGAAGACGACAGGTAGCCAGTGCAGCTCGCGCAAGAGCGGTGTTACGTGGGCAAACCTAGAGGTGCCCATAATTGCTCGCGCGGCTGCGTTCTGGACCAACTGAAGCCTCCGGGTACACCTCAAGGGGAGCCCCATGTAGAGAGAGTTGCAAGAATCCAAAGAGCTGCCTTCTTCAAAGACTCACAGTTGGGTGATCAATGTCATAGTACACAACACTTTTAAGGCAAGACTAAGTATAAATATTTGTTGAGCCAACAACATAAATATGTTGTTGAGCCATAATTTATGTTCCCCCTCTTTAAAAAAGAACCAGAACTCCCTTCCTTTCTCAAAAGGAAGTCTAAAATTTCATCTCTGTAAAGTAGATTTGCCTCTACAAAAGACTTGGAGAAATCAACAGATTTAATCAGTGGTGAAATTCAATTTTTTTTACTACTGGTTCTGTGGGCGTGGCTCTGTGGGCGTGGCTTGGTGAGTGTGGCAGGGGAAGGATACTGCAAAATCCCCATTCCCACCCCACTCTATGGCCAGCCAAAGGTGGTATTTGCTGGTTCTCCAAACTACTCAAAATTTCCACTACCGGTTCTCCAGAGCCTGTCAGAACCTGCTGAATTTCACCCCTGGATTTAATGTTTCTGCTTTGAATCCCTGCAATAACATATTATTTCATGCAGAGTCCTCAAATTTAAATTCCATCTACCACTTAGACTGAACTTGATTTATCCAGCAAGGTTGGCCTTCATTTTACCCAACTGTAATAAAGGCAGGTGAATATTTTAAAACAGGGTGGTATCCAATTATCTAGGCTAGGCTGATCAGGTAGCAAAGTCTAAGTCCTCTCTAGAGACTTAATATATTCCAGACCCTTCGATGTGTCTATTGACACAAGTTTTAATTGTTGCGTACGGTTTATTTCTTTTTTGATTGATGGGGGTTTTATTTGCCTGTTTTCAAGGTTTAATTTGACTTTTTTTTTTATAATTATGTTCTATCATTGATAGCAGCCTGCTCTGCTCACTTGGGTGGAAAAGACAGATACAAATTTAATAAGTGGGGAAGAAAGACGCTTTCTACCCTTGTTTTAAAAATGCCTCATGGTATCAGTGACTTTAGTCTAAATCAGCAAAAACTGTTCCAACTCATTCAACTTTCGCTTATGAATTCATGAACTCATTAAGCCTAGCCCGCTGTATCTTTATAACAGCATAAAGTTTACAACATGTCATCAAACACCTCGTTAAACCAAGTGCCAACTGTGGCAAGCCTCAACTGACCCTCTCTTTATTGCAATTGTAACCATGTCAATGAAGAGATCTTCACATTGCGTCATGTAGCAAAGATATTGCTGAAAAAAGAAGCAATATAGCCCATAAACATCAAACTGGCTGCTTGATTTATGGCACCCACTGCAGAAAAGGCAAGAAGGTGCTTTAGTCCACGTGTCTCCAGGACAATATTTAATCAGAATAGAGCTGGAAGAGACCTTGGAGGCCTTCTAGTCCAACCCCCTGCTCAGGCCAGAGACCCTATATCATTTCAGACAAGTGGCTATCCAGTCTCCTTTTAAAAACCTCCAGTGATGAAGCCCCCACAACTTCTGAAGGCAAGATGTTCCACTGGTTAATTGTTCTCACTGTTTGGAAGTTTCTCCTTATTTCCAAGTTCGTTGTCTCCATTGTTCCTTGTCTCGTCTTCAGTGCTTTAGAGAATAGGTTGATCTCCTCCTCTTTGTGGCAGCCTCTCAAATATTGGAACACTGCTATCATGTCCCCCATACTTCTTCTTTTCTCTAGACTGGCTATACCCAATTCCTGCAATCGTTCTTCACATGTTTAAGTCTGTGGTCTTACTAAGGTTTTGTACATTCACATCAGAGGTGGATTGCTCCTAGTTTGGCACAGATTGGCCAAACTGTTAGTAGTGGTGGCGGGAGGCTCCACCCCCGTGCCTGGACCCTTCTGTGCATGCACAGAAGCATCGAGTGTGCGCAGGAGCGCACCCAAACCGGTAGTAAAAAATCGGCAATCCACCTCTGATTCACATGTTATTTCACATGATTTTGATTTATACTTACACTATATTTAGAATATTTACAGTACAGTGCAAACAATCCTGGAAAAGGAAATACTTTGAAATACTTCCAAATTTATTTCCATATTCAACTATCCCAGAACCAAAGTTATTTTTCTTGCAAAACTTTCTATACTAAATTTCAACATGGTTCGAATGTTAGTGTTAGGGGGCAATTTAGAATGTTAGGTGGTATCTCTTTAGCCTTATCAATTGATTCAGCTGATACATTTACAGCCTGTTCTTTTCTCCAGCCCTAGGAAATGTCCCCTTTTTGTCTTCCCTCCCAACTACAAAATGTCCTTCACATAAGAACAAAAGCCTTATTTATCTGTGTACAAGAGCTGCATAAGCAGGCAGAAGAGAACAATTTACCCGTAGATGTATTTTTGCTCCTCTCTCCCTTCCAGAAAAAGAAAAATACAATTCAATCTCTTTAGCATGAGAGGACAACAGAAAAGGAGATCCGTTGGCTTGAGTTAGTTTTCAAAGAATAGTTCTCTGTTTTTCCAGATCTGATACAGCCCTGTTTTTCAACCTTGGCAACATTTTTGGAGAGGCAGCTTGGTCTAGCGCATGGGTCCCCAATTCCCAGGCCATGGGCTGGCACTGGACCAAGACATGCCAGAAAGTGGGCTGCACAAACAAAGGCCCATCAACAGGATGCAGCCAGCACACAAAACCATGACCCTTTTGGTCCATGGAAAAACTCTCTCCATGGAACTGGTCCTTTGTACCCAAAAGGTTTGGGGCCACTGGTCTAGTGGTTAAGGCTAGAAACCAGGAGACTGTGAGTTCTAGTTCCATCTTAGGCATGAAAGCCTTGGGAGAGTCTCTCAGTCCCACCCATCTCACAGGGTTGTTGTGGTGGTGGTTAAAATAGGAAGAGGAAAGAATATTAGGTATGTCCACCACCTTGAACTGTTTATGAGAAAATAATAAATACAGGATAAATATATACCAACTTTAAGACAGAAGGACTTCAACTCCCAGAATTCCCCAGCCAGCATGGGAGTTTACAGCACTGTAAAATATACCCCCCCCCCACACACACACACTCAAGACACAATGTACCTGAATCACAGGATGTCCCCCTGTTTGTGCTTTGACTGCCCCTCGGCTCCCTTCCGTCTCGTAATGAGCACGATGGTGGGGTTTGGGTTGCACCTCAATCTGTAATTCGTAGGAGCCTGAGTGGCTGGAAAGAGGCCACTCAAGAGGTGGAAGAGACTGAACAGGAATGCTGGGGAGAAGAAAGTTTGGATTTAAGTTAGGAAAGAGAAGTAGTTTAGTTCAACATATAGCTAGCAAGAACAGGATGCACAATAATGACAAATAATTGGTAATCGTGTTTCTTTTTCAAAATACAAGAGGGCTGGATCGACCACTGATTGGCAGGAGAAGGAGACCAGTCACTCAAGCACTCAAGCACTCGTCACCTCTCGACTCGACTACTGTAATGCTCTCTACATGGGGCTCCCCTTGAGGTGCACCCGAAAGCTGCAGCTAGTCCAGAACGCAGCCGCGCGGGTGATTACAGGAGCGCCTAGACACTCCCACATAACACCTATCCTGCGCGAGCTGCACTGGCTTCCTGTGGTCTTTCGGGTGCGCTTCAAGGTTTTAACGACCATCTTTAAAGCGCTCCATGGCTCGGGGCCTAGTTATATGCGAGACCGCCTCCTGCCCCATACATCCCTCAGACCGATACGCTCCCACAGAGAGGGCCTCCTCAGGGTGCCGTCGGCTGGACAATGCCGACTGGCGACACCCAGGGGAAGAGCCTTCTCTGTGGCGGGCCCAGCCCTCTGGAACGACTTACCCCCTGAACTCCGTACCATCTCCGACCTCCGCCTCTTCCGCAAGTGTCTGAAGACACATTTATTCCATCTAACCGGCCTAGCGTAACCTCCATTACTGACTATTAGATAGTTTTAAACTTGGGACTTTTAATTCGGTTTTTTAGCGCAGGGTTTATTTATTAGAATAAGTTTTTTAAATTTTATATATTTTATATATTTTGTATGTATTTTAACATCCCTGTGCGCCGCCCTGGGTCCATTTGGAGAAGGGCGGGGTATAAATTTAATAAAATAAAATAAATAAATAAATAAATAAAAATACCTTTGCTTAACTCCTATCAGTGGGGTGGATTCTTTGCCTCACAATTTGCCATCAATCGCTAACTAGGAGCCAAATAAGAACCGGTGGCAACTAATTCCAGAAAGACCAGTGATGGTGAACAGATTGACCCAAACCCCGCTAGCTATTCACAAGGTCCTGAAGGAACTCACAAGAGCATTTACAGTAGCTATTCCATCATCACTGTGTGCAAATACTAGTGAATCAGGTACTTGGAATGCAATGAAAAATAGAAAATGTTTATCTTTCTCCTTGTCAAGGAGGAGGAGCACATTGTGCTAGTTTCTACCCTGCAATGATTTGCTCTCCTCAAATATTACCCACTTTGATTTGCTAGGGCAGGGATGGCGAACCTATGGCACACGTGGCACACGGAGCCATTTGTTAGGGCATGCGAGGTGTTGCCCTGTCAGCTGGCCAGCGCGCATACGTGTGCTGGCCAGCTGAGTTCAGCCTTTTTAAAGCCATTTTTTGGAAGTCTGATTTGCCCGCAGGATCATTTTTCGTCCTCTGGAGCCTTCAGGGAAGCCTCCGGAAGGCCCCTGAAGGCTGTGGAGGGCTTAAACCAGCCCTACAAGCAAACCAGAAGTCTGTTCCCAAAGTTCTAGTTTGCCTATAGGGCCGGGTTTTGGCATTCCAGAGGCTTCAGGGAGGCTCCTGAAGCCTCCAGAGGGCCTCCGGGGTGGGGGAGGCTGTTTTCACCCTCCCCAGGCTCCAGAGGCTTTATAGGATCTTGGGGACAGCGAAAACAGCATGCAAAAAATGGGGGGCGCCTGTTATGTGCGGATGCATGCTGGGGGGATGTTTCACGCATTGCATTATGGGTGCCACATGCCCGCATACAAACCCCTTGCACTACCCCTGCTTATGGAACATGAGGAAAAAAAGGTTCACCATTGCTGTGCTAGGGGAACATGCATTAGCTGTTATATCCAACAGAAGAATATCCAGGGCAGCTTGAGAGAAAAAGAAGCACAGGAAAGTTCTTCCCTCATTAAAAGAAATCCTTCTCTATTATATGCAATCGGTCTCACAGATCTACACATATCTATGAAATAAATTCTAGAGGGCTCCATAAATAGCAACAGCATTTAGACTTATATACCACTTTACAGTGCTTTTATAGCCTTCTCTACGTGGTTTACAGAGTCAGCATATTGCCCCCAACTATTTGGGCCCTTATTTCACCCACCTCAGAAGGATGGAAGGCTGAGTCAACCTTCAGCCTGGTGAGATTTGAACTGCCAAATTGCAGTCAGCTGGCAGTCAGCAGAAGTAGTTTGCAAATACTGCACTCTAACCACTGTGCCACCATGGCTCATAAATAAATGTGCAAGACTTGCTACTTACCTGCAGATTGGTATGGCAGGCATCAGCTGCTTCGGCCAAGATGGTGGCACTAAGAGGATTGAATCTGGCGGTGGGTTCCTTCGATTCTCCTGCTCACAGGATCCAATGTATTCGATGGGCTGAAGCACGTGGCATGGCATACTGGCTTTGTGGGAAACCAATGGCAAAGGATCCGGAGTGGTCCTCCATATTTTTGTGGGAACTCCGCAGGAAGGATCCGTGGTGAGATTGTTCATGGCATCCATGAGACTAGATGAGGTGGACAACTGAGTGTAAGTAACTGTCGCTCCGTCTTCTCTCAGGGAGACGTGGGGAGAGGCCTGTGGAGAAGGAGTCCTCGATTGCCGTGGAGAAGAGTGGGGGTGCTGACTCCCGTAGAGCTCAGTGCAAGAGTACCTCCGTTTGGCCCCTGGCGATGACGACCTTGAGTTGGGACGTGGTGATGGTGAACGTGGCCCCAAGCAGGTATCCTCCACGACAGATGCTTGTGGGGACATTATTGGCGAGGTTCTAGGGGAATAATGAGCATGGGTGTTTTGAAACTGTGGACACAGGTCATCACTAGGGCCATTATTTGGTGAAACGCATGGCGAAGTATAAGGAGAGAAATTTGTCTCTGAAATGAAGCTTGCAGAGGAGCCGCTGCTAGGAGGGCTCAGGCACAGCGGTTCTCGGTAGCTCTCAAAGCCAGGGACCGGCAGGGTAAACCTTGGGCTAGCGGTAGCTGAGCTGGACTGATGCTCTACCAATAGATCTGTGTCTCTGCTGCTGAAGGGCCCCCCTGAGTGAATCAGTTCATAAGATGGTGTTATCTCAATCCTAGGGCTCAAAGTAGGGGGACCTGCAGCCTTGAGAGGGTCCAAGTAGCATTTTGACCCTATGCTATCTGGCTGTCCATATCTGCCCAGGTGATCTGCCGAAAGGCTAGACAAAGCGAAGGGGTACGGCTTGAGGCCATAATCCGAGACATCATCATGAGGGTAAGTAACTCCAGTGGGTGGGCTGATGATTTTATGTGAAGGAGTCGGTTCTTCTGGAAAAAGAAGGGTCGCTTTTAAGACTAGACATACCACTGCAGAAGCTGAGCAATCCTGGGTTAACAAGAAGGCATTAGCGATAGCGCTTTTAGGAAAAGGTTACATTATACACAGACATCGATTGCATGCATAAGGCAGCAGGTCAGCCTTCTCAGAGGGGAAGCCCTCTGGGCACACTCCGAGTAAGAGCCAGGGGAGAAAAAAGAAATGTGCCCCCCCCCCCACTGCACCCAGGTTATTGCACTGGCCTCGAAATATTCTGTCCACCCAATCCAGTATTTCACCGTCAGCTGCCTTCTGATCCTGTTTTGCTATGACTAGTGGCAATGGCACACTTGGTGTGGATCAGAGAGCAAGCAGGAGCTTCAGGATACAGGCTGGCCCAACCACATCATCACCAGCCTACTCTGTTCTACCTTGGCACCAACTGCCAAACATCCAATTGGTGCGCTGGCAGCAACGATGCAACTCCACACTCAATGCTGACTCTCCAGATAGCTTTTTCAGAAAAAGCATCCATTACAGCCTGTCTCCAGTCTCAGTATGCCACTGGCCTCTGTTTAATTGGGTACCAGTCTTCAACCTTCAGCCCTTTGGCAATCATGTGGGTTTTTCTCTCTCTGGCTCATCTGATTGTTGTCTATCTGGGTACGATCAGATCCTAGCTGCAAATCTCCCAGAATTTGTGTGCATTGTGTGCACAATCACACAATGTTAAAATGTGCCTCCTACTTAATTTCTTTTTTTTTTAAAGGGAAATGGTATGATATACCTATGGATAAACATACGTGCTTACTTCATCATTTTCTAGCATTCTGGTTGTTGTATTGCATTAGAAAATCAGTAGGTCAACGCTATAAACAGTAGACCAGCACTCAATCACCTCTAGCTTCAGGTGCTTATGACAAATGCTACATGTACATGATTTCTAAATGCGAAAGAAGCAGAACCAAACTCAACTCATACAGTGATGCTTTCCGTCACGTGAGAGCAATACAAAGAGAAGTCGCTTTGCATCTCTTCAGGAGGGTTTGCTCTTCCAATCTTGACTGGACAGTTTATTATATGAAAGACAACCTTTAGTTATTTGCCACTCATTGGCAACTTAATATTGCTTGTTTATTAATGTAATTATATGCCCGTGATGGCAAACCTGTGGCATGCGTGCCAGAGGTGGCACACAGAGGCCTCACTGTGGGCAAGCACACCACCGTCAGCTGCTCTTCCAGGTTCCGTCATGAGCATGCATGCCAGCCAGCTGGTCCGCCACGCATGCACACAGTGGCCAGCTGCTTTTCTGGGTTTCTGGAAGTGATCTTCACTTCTTCTTATTCAATTAATAGGCCCCTTTCATTTCCTTACACTAGCAATAATGTGGAGGGCATTTTATGTGCACAAGAAGATGTGCCTGAATATCATTTAGACCAGGGGTCTCCAACCTTTGGAACTTTAAGTCTGAAGGACTTCAGCTCCCAGAGTTCTCCAGCCAGCAAAGCTGAAGTCCTTCAGACTTAAAGTTGCAAAGGTTGGAGACCCCTGATTTAGACTTCACTATTAATCAGCTTTCTAACTGACCGATGCCACAAGCTCATATATAAGAGGTTGTGGTGCAGCGACCAGCTGCTCTTTCAGATTCTGGTGCTCTGGCGCACGTACAATTGCTCCAGTTTCGGCACTTGATGCCAAAAAGATTATCCATCACTGATATATGCCCATCATATTGTTCCCTTTTAAAAGTAAGGAATAGTTGGCAGACGGCAGAAAAGGGGTAAGAGAGCAGAACAATCTAAATTATCCTCTGCATTTTTCACTGTTCCTCTCCACATGGTTATAGCTTCCCTCATAACCATATACTGTGTTTTTCTTTACATTTCTTACCTTTCAGCAATTTTAGCCACAACTTTCTCAAGCCATCCACTCTTCCTTCATGCATTTGTTTGTATTCAACCTTCAGTTGTTCTGCCTACATGACCAAACCACTTTAACAGATTTCTTTCATACTGGTGAATCTCTTTCTGTCCATTACCCAGTAATTCAACCCTCAGCCCAAAGCTGCTTCTCAAAAGGCAACTGGATTGCTTGGTTGTCGCCAAGAGATAGGTGGTATGAATGACAGGAGATAGGATACTACTACACCAGTGGTGGGTTTCAAATTTTTTAGAACCTACTCTGTAGGTGTGGCCTATTTTGTGGGCGTGGCTTGGCAGTCATGTGACAGGGTGGGAGTGGCCACCTTTTAAAATGTGGTGAAACTCATTTAACAACGCTCTTGCTTAGCAACCAAAATTTTGGACTCAATTATGATGATAAATTCTTTCTTTCTTTCTTTCTTTCTTTCTTTCTTTCTTTCTTTCTTTCTTCCTTCCTTCCGTCCGTCCTTCCTTCCTTCCTTCCTTCCTTCCTTCCTTCCTTCCTTCCTTTCCTTTCCTTTCCTTCCCGTTGGGTCACTGGCAGCGGCGGGCCAGATTTACTTCCAGATATGCTGGTGGAACCCCCTCTCACCGATTCTCTAAATTTCACCAACTGGCTCTCACGAGTAGGTGCGAGCCTGCAGAAACCCACCACTGTACTACACTATCTACCTCCTGTCTCTCAGAGAGCTAAGAGCAAACGTCAGAGTACTAACCATCAGATGACTGCAAAGAATGGGCATCCTTCCCTTCTCCCCCCCCCCGCCCCTATTCAGTCAGAACTGAAGATGCTTCATGGATGAGAAGTGAAACATTTTCAAAGAAAAAAACAAGGGAAATCCAGTTGCCTTTGAAAAAACCCCTTTGAGACAACCATGACCCAGATGATTGAAAATCACCATAGACATTTATTCAACACATATTCATTCTTGTCCTTCTCTCTTGTTTTACCATGCACCCTTCTTAGGTTCACGCCACATTTAACTAACCACGCTTCTTCTGACATACTAAACTTTTAACTTCCATATGAAAAAGGGAGCAAACAAACACATGGCCATTTTTTGCTTTTTTTGGCAGCCATTAATGCATTGCAATAGTCCACATGCTACCCATTATCTTTCTACTAGCATTTGCACATCCATTCAAAATTTCTCCATTCATTTTCAGCAGTCATTTTGCAAAGGTAAAGGTAGTCCTAGGCTTACAACACTTCACTTAGTGACCATTTGAAGTTACAACAGCACTGAAAAAGTGACTTATGACCATTTTTCACACTTATGACCGTTGTAGCATCCCCATGGTCACGTGATTTACATTTGTTTCCAAAAAGTTTTATTGGTTTTCAAAATTATACATGGGAAAAAGAAATAGGGTGTATATAAAATTTTGGTAGCACCCATGCCGTGATTTACATTTGGATGCTTGACCAGGGGAGACATGATAGCAGTGTTCCAATATCTCAGGAGTTGCCACAAAGAAGAGGGAGTCAAACTATTCTCCAAGGCACCTGGGGGCAGGACAAGAAGCAATGGGTGGAAACTAATCAAGGAGAGAAGTAACTTAGAACTAAGGAGAAATTTCCTGACAGTTAGAACAATTAACCAGTGGAACAGCTTGCCTCCAGAAGATGTGAATGCCCCAACCCTGGAAGTCTTTAAGAAGATGTTGGATAGCCATTTGTCTGAAATGGTATAAGGTTCCTGCCCACGCAGAGGGTTGGACTAGAAGACCTACAAGGTCCCTTCCAACTCTGCTATTGTATTGTATTGTATTGTATTGTATTGTATTGTATTGTATTGTATTGTATTGTATTGTATTGTATTGTATTGTATTCACATTTATATGATGGTTATTACTTGTAAAATAGGAAAAACTCACTTAACAAATCTTTTACTTAGCAACATAAATTTTGGGCTCAACTGTGGTCATAAATCAAGGACTGCCTGTATTGGGGCGAGCGTAGGGGGGGGGACGTGTGTGGGCGTGCCACACCCATAATGCTATGTGTGTGACCCCCTGCTTATGGCATGCTTTTTTTGCCCTCCCCAGGCTCCAGAGGCTTTCTAGGAGCCTGGGGAGAGTGAAAACAGCCTCTCCTCCCCACCTCCAGAGGCTTCAGGAGCTTCCCTGAAGCCTCCAGAGGCCTCAAAAGAAGGCCTAAATCAGCTGGCCAGCGCACACATGCATGCTGGAGATCACAGGGCAACGCCTCGCGTGCCCTAAGAAATGGTTCTGTGTGCCACCTGTGGCACCCGTGCCATAGGTTCGCCATCACTGCTCTAGGGGGCAGTGTTCATCTCCGTTTCAAAGCCAAAGAGCCAGAGCTGTCTGAAGACATCTCCGTGGTCATGTGGCCGGCATGACTAAATGCACAGAACTCTGTTATCTTCCCACCAAATGTGGTCCCTATTTTTCTACTTGCTTTTTTTACGTGCTTTCCAACTGCTAAGTTGGCACAAGCTGGGACAAGCAACGGGAGCTCATTCCGTTACGCGGCACTAGGTTTTCGAACTGCTGAACTGCTGACCTTTCTGATCGACAAGCTCAGCGTCTTAGCCACTGACCCACCAGGTCCCATTAAAGATGATATATAAAGCTAATAAATAAAATTGATAAAAATCTCAAATAGGGTGACGTTAAAATTTAAATTTATTTTTAAACTACCTACTATTTTTAAGAGTATTCCCTAATGAAGGATTATTATTCAAAAGAACGCAAGAATAAAACACTGTTACTTAGCAACTCCTTTGTTTTCTTCATTAAATTTTACAGCTGCCTCAATCCATAGGGATTTTCAACTTATTGTTCTACTATGGATGTTGGTTTTTTTTCTTGCAGACCAATGCAGCTAATTTTGTTTTTGCCCATGTAAAAAAAAAAAAAACGGTGATCAGAATGACTGTTCAGAAATGATCCTTGGTAACAAAATCATGTCTATGTTGTCTATTGTGTTTCTATTGTGTTTTTTTTAATGCTATTAGAATTCAGATTAGATTTTTTTTTAAATTGAGAATTTATAAAAAGTAAGGGGCTTTAATCTTTCCCAAACCAAAGGAACATTTAAAGAATTTTGAACTGAAAAATTAAAAATCTAGGAAAACTATTTTTCATGCAAAATGTACTCCTTTAAAATTTTATGGCAATGTTTGCCTTTAGATATATGGAATACTCAGCTGAATAAAACCTTTGGCAGATACACAGCAGCCAAACAAAAGAACGGGTATATGCAATAACGCTTACAATTTGCACAGATCCATATATCATTTTAAGCAATGGATGGTTTCTTTCAACCGGGCAGCAGCAGGAGAATTTATCTAACCAGGCCCTGATAATATAATCCATCCATGCAATTTTTAAAAATATCTCTTAGAACTTATATATTTCCAATTACATTTTCATATGACAGCAGGAAAAGAGTCTAATGTAGTATCAGACAAGTGATGAAATGTCACAACTTAAGACATTATCAAATACAGTATTTTTCGGACTATAAGATGTACCAGAGTATAAGATGCACCAAGATTTTGAAGAGGTAATTAAAAAAAAAAACATTTTTGCACTTTGCAGGCCTCCCAAATCCTCTGCAGGTCCATTTTTGAGAAAAGTAGGATGCACGGGAGACCAAAAATGCTGTATTCAGTGTATAAGACGCACCCATATTTTCACCCTCTTTTGGGGGGGGAAAGGTCCGTCTGATACTCCCAAAAATACGATGCTCCTTTCAAATTAGAGTCAGGATACTGATTACCTCAGCCTCTAAGCATCTTTCATCACTGGCTGGAGGGCTAGAACTCCTAAGAGATCTATATGTTTTCAATCCTTGTGGTCCCATAGAGAGAACCAAATTAAAAGACACTGACTGGCTTCGTACGTCATGCTGACATATGATTGCTTTTTTGACTTTAGATCGCCATAGGATGCAGGCACTGTGGCCTATTCAATGAACAGTATGTCAGGCCTGGAAGCCATCTTTTGCATTGGGCCTTCCGGCCCTCCACTTTCAATGCTGTGGGAAAATGAGAGGGGGGATTATATGGAGTATGGGAGAAATATAGTCAAAATAACATTCCTTTCTCAGAGAGTCAAGGACATCTTGCCCTGCACCTGAAGTGGTGTCACTGGGAGGCATTTCCAATTGGGACAGTGCCTGATTGGGCCATGTGATGGACATGTGAGTGCTTGGCAGGGGCTTGGACTTTCTTTGGGGTGGGGAAAACCTGGAAGCTTTCAGATTGTGCCAATATGTGCCAATATGACCTCTCTAATAAAATGGAATTTTGAGGAACTTCAGCCTCAGAGATTTCTTTCATTGAGGGTGTTACTTGAAGCCCTGACACAGAAGTTAAAGCAAAGTATAACTTAACATGGTATCTGTATTAAAATATATACAGATAATTCTTGAGTTACAACCATTAATTTAGATGTTACAAGAGCACTGAAAAGAGTGACTTATAACCAGTACTTGTACTTATGATCACTGCGGTGTCCCACATTCACATAATCCATATATCGGTTGTGATAGTCATTTGCAACCCTTCCAATTGGGTTATGAAAAGTAAAATGAATGGAGAAGGAGGGAGACTGGATTTGCTTAATACTAAACAATGCAATGATTCGCTTTAACAAGCATGATAAAAAAGTCATAAAATCAAAGATCAAAATTCTTGTGAGAAGTCATACCAAAAAGCCCAAATATACTCGTATTTTAAATCAATCCTATTTTTAAACTCATATGTCACACAAACTCATGCTTGTCCTGTTTTCATTGATTTTCTGGCTTGTGGCAAAACATGCTCAAGATCATTGCAATTTAGACATGAAAAATCTATAGACCACCACGAATGATCCATTTTACAGTTTAGCTGAGGGGTGATTGGTCTCACTCTCACACACACTTTGGATTGTGATTAAGTGGAGGTTGCCATGGGTTGACAGCTTAACCTACTTTGATTTTGTGCACGGCATTGCTTCAGTCCCTAGTATCTTCACATTCTAAAGGATTCAAGCCATGAATCCAGGACCACAGTGGTTATATTCTTGTACTAGAGTGATCGGTTTGTATTATTTATTCTTGTGATTCTTGTGAACAACAGTAAAGGAAGGAAGGAAGGAAGGAAGGAAGGAAGGAAGGAAGGAAGGAAGGAAGGAAGGAAGGAAGGAATTCCAAGGAGGGGTACGAGACAGGAGACAAGACAGTCCAGAGCTGCACCATGGAGGAAGAGATGTAGGAGAACCACTCCCTAGACCAGTGATGGCAAACCATTTTGGAACCGAGTGCCAAAATGGGAGCACACACACTCCTTGGGGCCACAACCCAGAATATTAAGTAATCCAATTGGGTCTAATATAAATCTTCCAATCCAGACTCCATGGCCACCAAAACCTGGAGCCTGTAATGAATAAACCCAGCTGCTAATCATGCCAGTTTAGACATAGCTTCATGCAGACTACCGTTGTTGTGCTGGAATGCCTCCGCTGGGAAGACAGGAAGGCCGGCCAACAACTTATTGAACACAGAGGAATAAGGGGGTTATTTTTGGGTTGTTTATTCCATCCTGACTAAAATGGCCATGTCGGATTGTGCCAGTTAGCATGCAACGAATTAGTGCGCAGCTGGATGCACTTCAACAATGGTTTTGTCTAATTCATCATGTAGGTACTGAATAGGACTAATTGAAAGCAGTCCCCATTGCAAACCTCTAAAGCAGGGGTCTCCAACCTTTGCAACTTTAAGTCTGAAGGACTTCAGCTCCCAGACTGGGAGCTGAAGGTTGGAGATCCCTGCTCTAAAGAAATCTCATTGAAGTCTGGGAGCTGAAGGTTGGAGACCCCTGCTCTAAAGAAAGCTCATTGAAGTCTGGGAGCTGAAGGTTGGAGACCCCTGCTCTAAAGAAATCTCATTGAAGTCTGGGAGCTGAAGGTTGGAAACCCCTGCTCTAAAGAAAGCTCATTGAAGTCTGGGAGCTGAAGGTTGGAGACCCCTGCTCTAAAGAAAGCTCATTGAAGTCTGGGAGCTGAAGGTTGGAGATCCCTGCTCTAAAGAAAGCTCATTGAAGTCTGGGAGCTGAAGGTTGGAGACCCCTGCTCTAAAGAAAGCTCATTGCTAACACTTCTATTCTCTAACAATCCAGACTTCCATGTATTTATTGAAATATTTAATATAATATGGGTTTAATATAAGCCTAAGGCATGTTCTGATTCTATTACTGGTTGCCCTCAACTTACAACTGCAATTGAGTCCCAGATTTCTGTGGATAAGTGAGACATTTGATTTGCCCCATTTTACGACCTTTCCTGCCACTGCAGTTTTGCAGTTAGTAACAAGGTTGTTAAGTGAATCAGGCTATCTCGTTGACTTTGCTTCTCACATCTTTCTGGGATACTGCAACCGTCATAAATATGAGTCAGTTGCCAAGCATCTGAATTTGGATCACGTGATCCTGGGGATGCTGGGACAGTTATATGTGTGAAAAACGCTCATAAGACACTCAGTGCCATTGTAACTCTGAACGGTCACTAAATAAATGGTTATAAGTCAAGGATGAGTTGTACTCTAAAGCCAACTGCCAAACATTGAGAAGCATGATATATAGATACTAGCTGAATACCCGTGCTCTGCTATGAAACTATAACACTTGCAGCTTGAAAATTAATGACTAGTTATGATTGGCCTCTCCTCTCCCCTTCTCTCTCTCAGGCTTAGCCCACAGAAATGTCTCCTATCCTATCCCCTTCTCTTCCTCAGGCTTGCCCCACAGAAGTCTCCCCTATCCCATCCCCTTCTCTCCCTCAGCCTTGCCCCACAGAAGCATCCCCTATCCTATCCCCTTCTCTCCCTCAGGCTTGCCCCACAGAAGCAACCCCTATCCTATCCCCTTCTCTCCCTCAGCCTTGCCCCACAGAAGCATCCCCTATCCTATCCCCTTCCCTCCCTCAGCCTTGCCCCACAGAAGCATCCCCTATCCCAGGGGTCTGCAAAGTGGGCTCTTTTAAGACTGGTGGACTTGAACTCCCAGAGTTCCTCAGCCAGCATAGCTGGCTGGGGAATTCTGGGAGTTGAAGTCCACCAGTCTTAAAAGAGCCGACTTTGCAGACCCCTGCCCTATCCTATCCCCTTCTCTCCCTCAGCCTTGCCCCACAGAAGCATCCCCTATCCTATCCCCTTCTCTCCCTCAGGTTTACCCCACAGAAGTCTCCTCTATCCCATCCCCTTCTTTCACTCAGCCTTGCCCACAGAAGCATCCCCTATCCTATCCCCTTCTCTCCCTCAGCCTTGCCCCACAGAAGCATCCCCTATCCTATCCCCTTCCCTCCCTCAGCCTTGCCCCACAGAAGCATCCCCTATCCCAGGGGTCTGCAAAGTCGGCTCTTTTAAGACTGGTGGACTTGAACTCCCAGAGTTCCTCAGCCAGCATAGCTGGCTGGGGAATTCTGGGAGTTGAAGTCCACCAGTCTTAAAAGAGCCGACTTTGCAGACCCCTGCCCTATCCTATCCCCTTCTCTCCCTCAGCCTTGCCCCACAGAAGCATCCCCTATCCTATCCCCTTCTCTCCCTCAGGTTTACCCCACAGAAGTCTCCTCTATCCCATCCCCTTCTTTCACTCAGCCTTGCCCACAGAAGCATCCCCTATCCTATCCCCTTCTCTCCCTCAGCCTTGCCAGACAGAAGCAACCCCTATCCTATCCCCTTCTCTCCCTCAGCCTTGCCCCACAGAAGCATCCCCTATCCTATCCCCTTCCCTCCCTCAGCCTTGCCCCACAGAAGCATCCCCTATCCTATCCTCTTCTCTCCTTCAGCCTTGCCCCACAGAAGCATCCCCTATCCTATCCCCTTCTCTCCCTCAGCCTTGCCCCACAGAAGCATCCCCTATCCTATCCCCTTCTCTCCCTCAGCCTTGCCCACAGAAGCATCCCCTATCCTATCCCCTTCTCTCCCTCAGCCTTGCCCCACAGAAGCAACCCCTATCCTATCCCCTTCTCTCCCTCAGCCTTGCCCCACAGAAGCATCCCCTATCCTATCCCCTTCTCTCCCTCAGGTTTACCCCACAGAAGTCTCCTCTATCCCATCCCCTTCTTTCACTCAGCCTTGCCCACAGAAGCATCCCCTATCCTATCCCCTTCTCTCCCTCAGCCTTGCCCCACAGAA